>JAOXJM010000033.1:23562697-23576721 GCA_026413425.1 Tringa solitaria
CCAGACTAAAAAGACCCAAGTCCCTCAGCCTCTCCTCATAAGAGAGATGCTCCAGACATCCTGGCCAGGCATCCTGACCATCTAGTTTGCTATAATGATTTAAGCAGTCAAAACCACGTTGAATAGTCATATATATTCAATCATGGGAAGGAAAACAGGCATGCAAGAAAGCTAAAAGGGAACCACAATGTTTTATCATCAGGTCCTTGGTGTGTTGCAGAGGAAGTGGGCACCTGGAAAGCACCATGCAGGCTTGGTTCAGATGTACTTTGTCAGGTACCACTTTCACCTGCTTAGGTACCACTTTTGGTAGGTACCACTTTTCACCTTCACTTTTCACCTGAACTACAGCAACAATGGTTTCACATGTGGAGTGAAGATAAAAGCATGTTGGTGGTTGTGAAATGCTCAGCTAACTGGGCGAGGAAGATCATTTCAGTATATGGACAGCAAACTAAATCCCTAAAATGGGCCCTTATTGGGTATAATGCATGCATTTATTTTTGTAATTTTTTTATTTTCTTTTTTTTTTTTGGCATAAGATGAGCAGTCTTTTATTCAGGTGGAGAGCATAATCTTCATAAAAGCCTCTAGAGACAAAGTGGCTTGTTGGCATATGAGCTGAAAGTAGCCTACCTCCACCACAAGCACCACAAAAGGTTTCCATCAAAAAGGCCAGCGTAGCTCCAGGAGAAGCTGACTCGGAATGAAGCAGCCACCTCACTGCAACGTCGTTAAGGAAAGACTTTAATAGGCCGGGACAGATTTATAATAATTAATACAACTTGCTCGTTATCTGAGACAAGGCATCTACAGCATATAGCATGTCTCTGCGTGAAATTGTAGACTTATTTGCACAAGTGTGGGCTGATTACGTTACATGTAAGTAGCGGGGTGAAGCAGGACATTTGGTCCAAATACATGTAAATAGAGTACCTAATAGTTTAGAGAAAGTCATGTCGCTGGTGATTTATACCTCCCTACTTTGTCAAATCGTGTTGACCAGGGTAGACCTTTTCATTTCACCTCCCCAGGGAGAGAGCACAGCATTTTTGGGACTCGTCTCCAGAAAAGAAGTGCCACGGTAGTAGAGATGCCAACTTTTCATTTTCCCAGTGGGTGGTCTGCTGTGAAATCCCCAAAAGGCGAAGGATCTAGAGCTAGCCAGGGCCTCCCTTAAGCTGAGGCGTTTAAGAGATTTTTATGTGTAATTTAAGATGTTTGCTGAGAAATAGAGACTCCAATTTAACTATTTGCAGCTTATGATTTTTCCATTAGAAAATCTTAAGGAACCATCAGCACATTCCATGTTTGACTGACCACAAAATCACAATTTTTTCCCTCAAATCTATTGCCCCACAGCAGCGTCCTTTGTTCTGCTCCTCTCTCATTTGGCTTGCCCTTCTGTGGAAATTGTCGGAGAGAACGCTCGACCGCTGTTACTCACACCGAGCCAACACGGGCTGGCTCTAAAAAGATCGCCACGAGCTAATTACGGGGCAATTTGCAAAGCGAAGGTTTCATCTGCCGGGCTGGGTGGACCGACAGCCCTGTTTAATACAACTCCCCTCAACACCCAAAGGTTTCGCTCTGCCCTTTCTCTGCAGACCCCCCCAACCCCCTTCGTTAACACCCTAGGAGCTCCAACCGAGGAGAAGGCATGCAGCATCCCGGCATTTAAACCTCCCAGTCATCCCAAAGACGCTGGAGCTGCGTTGCAATGGGCAAATGCAACTACATCTAATTGCCTCCCTTATTTAAGTGTTATATTTTTTGCAGGAAATATATAACGTTTGTTTGACAGCGCAACAGGGTGGTCCTCTTTAAGTAGTCAAAAGAACCTGGAGCCGGTTTCCCCTCCTGCTCCCCCCTCTCCCCCCCCTCAAAGTAAGCTCTTTTTAAGGAAGTAGATGTGTGAAGGAGCAGCAGACAAGATAGAGACCAGAGCCAGATGTTCCTCCAAGAGCTGCCTCCTGACTGGGATAGAAACCCAGCTGTTAGCTGACTCGGGGGGATCCCAGGCAGAAAGCTCTGGGATTTGCCGTGTGTGTGCAAGAGAAAGGCACAGCCTGCGCTCCCCTCCGCTGACTCTTCCCAGCTTGCAGATGGAAGGCGGGGGGAGGCGTGTGCTTGGCTGGGAAAAGGATGCTGCGAGGATGGCGAGTGTGTGCTGAACAACCCTTTCGGGATGAAAGCCTCAGCTCCCAAAATCATGCCGATGAGGTAGGTAGGAACATTTCTCCTGGGACCTGTGTTAAGAAATCCCGCTTTGTGAAGTGAACCGCTGCCTTAAATAGCCTGGGCACTTGTATAATTTATAGGAAGAATGCCGAGGAAACGTCTCTGTTATGGATGTGCTGCAGGCTGACAGCTTGTGCCTGGCTTGTAAAATATATTGGATATTTCTGGGCATATTTACAAACATCTACTAGTTAGGATAGCAAGCCACTTGGCCAAAGTCAACATAAGCTGCAGCACACATTATATCCCCGACCAAACCATACCTTCTATCCAAAAACGGTGGTTCAGCCTCAGAAAAACCTCTTCACTCCAAACTGTGTTTAATGATTTTGGGGGAAAGCAGAGGTTCCCTGCACCGCTGGTCCATAGGGCGCAGCCCCTAAGTGAGGGGATGGCGTGATCCAGCTCTACATAGTGCTTGCTCGGAGATGTTTACTGATAACATGTCAGGAAGAAGGAAGAAAAGCCCATCCTTAGGGTTGTTTTTTGTTTTGTACTTTTCCCAACACTCAGGAACAGGTGCCACACATGCGAATGCCCTGCTAAACAGACATTTGAGGCTCTTGCATATAAATCCTAGAGCAGCGCACCCATTACCCGGGACTCTGAAGGTGTCCATGGCAAGTCTGCCCTCTGTACCCATTCTTATTCATGATGTATTTCATTGTGGGACACGGCCAGTGACAATTATCCACCCTGGAGAAGCTAGGGCAGCCTTTGGCTCTTCACTGCCAAGCAGGCACGTCATTCAGCTCCCTCTAAATTGCCTCCTTGGGCACAGAGGTCTCAGCAGGCTGTGAACCACCTGGGTTATCTGTCCTCTGCCACTTCAGGCTGGGTGTGCAGGCTAAACGGAGAGAGCTTGGCATGCTGTAATGCCTGTGGCTTTGCTCTGGGTGGCTTAGCAGGGCTGTGTTGCTCGTGAGCCTGGCCCTCCTTGGAACTGGCCACCTCTGGTGGTCCCCAACCCCGGGGACGATGATGCATGCTGCCAACCCGGGGCTGTGAGTTGGGGTGGCTGAGGTCCAGCACGGCAGGCAGAGAGAGGAAAACCTTGGCAGCTCCTCAGGCTCACTTTCACTCACGGCCAGGATTAGGAGCACCTCTCGTCCTCCTTGATAAAGCCCAGCATGGGAGGGGATTTGACCCGCTCCTAAGTCAAGCACGGCTCAGCAGCCAAAGCCTGGCCAGCTCTGCCTCATGCTGCTGCAAGCCCACATCTTCACGGTTTTGAGGCTTGCCTCCAAAAACCTGACCAGAAAGTGGCAGAGCTGGGGACACTAAGTCACAGCTTCAGTTCCTGGATAGGAAGAGCAGCAGAAGTGAAGCACTGGAGAAGGGGGCATTACTGCTCCTCTGACTGCGCTAAGACCCCCTCTAGAAAGCCAGCTTATTAATATTTTATGCTAGTGCTTTTAATTGGTGGTGTTCCTCACTAGCTTTGCAATACAATAATCCCAAGGAAGACGGGTTCGCATTCAGCCAAGCACTGCTAGCTAGCACAAGGTGAGAAATTCCCTTCTCAGAAAGACTGCCATTTAAATAGATAAGGCAAATTGTAGGAGGGGAAACAGAGCTAGAGAAAAGTGAAAAGACTTGCTCAAGGTCACATGGCAGATCAATGGCAGATCAACAAAATAGTCTGGTTGTCTGAACTGCCAGTCTGCTGTCCTGGGAAATCCTTGGGAAAAAAGTCTCTAATAGCTGCAGCTATCCTCATGCCCATAAGTGAGCCTCTGCAAATAATATCTCAGAACCCAAATTCTGGCATCCCAGAAATGAGAATTCCATATTTTATGCACTCAGCGTATGATCCCCTAAGGTGGCTAATGTGAAAGCGGAATGGCTTGTTGCATCAGTTATTTATTACTTAAAATTTAACTTTCGGAAAGCATAGTTATCCTGAAGTCTATTTTTTGCCATGGTGAGAGGAACACGCTGGTGACCATAATCTTGGCTAAAATATAGGATAAGGAACTCTTCGTCCTTCCCCCTCCATGTGCTATTTTGAGTTGGCATGTGTTTACAGAGATAACATTTGATGTCATAGTTGCCACATTTGACAGAGAAAAGCCTGAGAGAACCATTAACTATAGGACGAATCAGCAATCTAAGGCATCTTTGTCCTTTGCTAAATGATTAGCTCAAAGCAATGCTTCTTCTGAAGTTTCCACCCCAAGAAAATCCTACAAACAAACACTCTAATAGCTATTATAAAATAAAGAATCCTTTATCCGTAACAGAATTTTACAACTGTGCAAAATCAGCTCATCTTTATTGCCCACAAGAAAA
The DNA here is from genome assembly GCA_026413425.1 of Tringa solitaria. Classification (NCBI taxonomy): domain Eukaryota; kingdom Metazoa; phylum Chordata; class Aves; order Charadriiformes; family Scolopacidae; genus Tringa; species Tringa solitaria. The sequence continues at coordinate 23,567,231 of JAOXJM010000033.1, forward strand.
AATACTCATTTGTCATTCATTTCTAAATGCATTATCGCAACATTGACTATAGATTTTAAAACATCAGCTAACGAAGGAATAGAAACTAGAGACAAATAGGAGTCTGGATGCCAGATTTCTTCTTCTGCTCTACCACTTGATCGCTGTGTAACCCTGGGTAAGTCACTTAAATCTTCCCACCTCAACACATCTGTATGCAAAAGGCAGTGATGATTTCTAATTCACAGAGAGGTGTTTCTCCTTCTCTGTAGACCCAGGTCCTTAACTCTGCCCAGGATCTGCTTGTGAAAATTTTGGAAGAAGTTTTTTTTTCTCAATGAATCCAAGTAATCCCCAATGAGCCATGAATCCTAAGGGATCCTATTATTCAATACATTAGACCTTGCTGTCAAATAGAAGAGTCGCATGGGAACTACTTTCCTAGGATCTTGCTGGTCACAGCTGAAGACCCTTGAAGGGATGACGATGATGGTTCATGACGAAGCTCCAGACCACATCTTAGACAACGCCACGTAAGGAGAGGAGCCACGGATATTTTTGCCTGCAGCTCAGTTGGCTTCTGGACCGTAAAACTCCCTCACCATAGCTGCAAGAAGGGGAAGATGCAACAGGGACAGCTGGATTTGTCTCTGTAGGGGAGGGGAAGACAGGACTCAGGAGTTCCTTTGGATAAAGGGATCTGAGCAGCTGGGGGAAGATCCCATGCTGCAGCATAGTTAGCTTCACTGCTAATGGGTTAAGGAGATTATTTTTAACACGCTACTTGTGAAACATTTTTCCTTTTCCTTGAAGATGTGCTTTGGCAAAAGGTGTGGCACAGATGCCTGTAACAGTAAACGCTGTTACTGGGAAACATGGCACTACATCGCATCCATAAGAACGTAGTTTCCTTTTGTACAAGCCTATTTTAGGCCCTTAAAATTTTTCCATACTTTCCTTCATACTAAAAACATTCACGAAGGATGTCTATCTTTGGCGGATGATTTATTTCTCTTTCGGTTAAAGATTCAGCAGAAATGTCTCCGCCAGTATTTCCAGGGATAATGAAATTAATCTGTTGTTTGGCTCGTTTTCTAAAGGGAGAAAAACACTTCCATCTCGCTGCAAAGAAGTGTTTCGTCCGCCCTTAGGAGCAGGGATGTGAATTTGCTGACTGGGTTACTCTGATGTCAGGAACATGCCCTTTGCTTTCCTACATAATATCGGCCAAATTTGTTGAAACTCTAGTTTGGATACGCTCTGGAGAGACTTGCTAGAGCCGGGCAGCTAAACTCTCTGCGGATTGCATGTGCTGTAGCTCTCATCGGACTACAGCCGCTGTAGGAAGCACGCATCCGCGCGTTGCAAAGCCAAAACGCCGCGGTACCTCCCAGCCGGTTCCCCACGATGACGGCGAGGTGGGGGCTGCTGCTTGCTTCACTTTCTGGAACCACCCATGTCACCTGTCAAACAGACCCGCAGGCTGCACTTTTGAACCCCACTGGGCTGGGCAGGCTTGTCCTCGGCCAGCTTGGAAGACCTTGAGGGGGGATGTGTGTTTGTGGCCAAGGGGTGGCTGGAATCGCCGCTTTTTGTAAAGCAGAACTTGCCAAAAGAATCAAGTCGCTCAGGCCAGACTGAAATTTAGGGAGGGTTGAGCGCTTTCTCTGTAGAGGCGATAGAGAGCTAAGCATTGCTGGAGACAGAAGGGCATGCCTGGCTGAAGGCCACGAGAGACAGGACAGACTGGGGCATCAGGAAGAGCTGCAACGGGTTGTAGAGTTTGTAACCACGAGCAGAGGGCGATCGGCAGGGATAAGGGAGATGACAACCGTGGTTGTAGTTAGAGTAAGTTCTTCACCGGCACGGTGAAGAGCCCACCGGGGAAAGCAGCTCAGCTTGAGTGGCTTGGCCCTGCTGCCTGCACCACCTCTGCCATGGTGGTGCAAAGCCAGGTGGCTGCTGCTGCCCACCCAGGAAGGGTTCAAGGCTGAGGTGGCAGCAGCTGTGGCTGGCAAGGAAGTGGGGCTGTCGCCCTTGGCCAGACTGGGAGTGACATGCCTCTATCCCAGCATTTTGCACACAGGAACCAAGTTCCAACCCGTCCCATTTTCAATTCCTTCCATCTGGCAAAGCGGGTTGTGTCTTTGTCTTCTTATCCCAGGAGAGGAAAACGGTGGTTTGCTACACAGCTGAGAAGCCTCGAGCTTCATGTGTGGGGCAGGGGGCCAAAGGGCAGTACTGGTGTGCGGCCTTCGGCTCCCAGGACGGTGACTACGTGATCAGGACTGGTAGCACGTTAGGCTTCCACAGGGCACATACGTGTCCCAGTGATGTCCCCAGCCCCCATCGAGTCAGGACCTTGCTGTGCAAAATTCCCCAACCACCTAACATGGAGCTGCAGTAGGCCCTGGGATGGAGACCTGAGGTCTCCACCACGGGTCAACATTGGCAATTAGTTGCTTACATCTACAGATGAACAGTTTTATACCTATGCATGGAGATTATGACTTCTTGTTACGACAGCTGGAGAAGGGAGATGCGGGGAGCTGGAGTTTGAGGAGGCTTGTAGTCAGTGCTGCCCAGATCCTGATGCCATCAGAAGTGTTGGCTCTAAGGGAAAATTCTTCTGCAAAATCCTTTCTTCAAACCCCACTTAGTCCAATGGAAATAAATGCTAGACGTGTTACAGGTAAATAACCCCAGTAGGATTTGTGTCATGTAACATTGAGCGCCTGAAGAGTGTCACCTCTGAGATATACTAGCTTTGTGGAAACTTCTTGACTTGGCCTCTCTGTGCTCGTTTCACCATGTTAAAAACAAAGACAATACTTTTCCTATTTTCTTCCCCAGGAAAATTTTATTTGCCTTCTACCCCCAGGAAAATAGAGACAGACACAAAAGAAAAAAATGGAAAACAAAATAAGCAAAAAGAATTAGATTTCTTTTCCTTAAAAACTTTGAATATTTTAAAACCCAAACATTTTTCACAAAAAAACCTCACATCTGTTACTTATAAAATTTCATTTTTATGTGATTTTGTTTTTTTTTTTTACTGGCTCCCAACAAAACAAATCAGACACAAGTATTACATGTTGTACCAGTAAGTGCTAGAGTCCCTGAAAGAATATAGCAGCGATTATTTTTTTTTTTCTAAAGATTTGGCAAGGGACGTGTGTTTGGAGGAGGGATAGAAGGAAGAGAGGTAGCTTGAGAACAAAGAGAAGGGTGATTAATAGAGTACAACCCTCTTTATCTTCTTTGTCTCCAGATACCAAAAATATTCAGGTGAGTAAGGCAAATGGCAAGTAAGCGTTACATCCCTGATGAGAACCTCAGTCAAATGAAACAGACTTTCAGATAAATCCATTTTCTTCCTCAGATGAATATATCCAAAAAGGCACAAGCTTGTCAGCTTGGGCACTAGACTTATTTTTAAACATTTATCTAGTCAGCATGCCAAGCTCTTAGATATGCTCATAAGCAAAATTCTTAAGCCCGGTGCTTTATAACTGCAGAACGGCGCTGTTGTCTTTCTTGGGAAACGCATTATTTTGGCCGGGTTTGCACAGAGAAGCTGTGTCGCTTCGATCACTTGGGCCTAAGAGCACCAGCACAATCTTTTCCCCTCTCCCCGGCATCGTGACTGCCATTATACCAGCATAAAGACCCCATACCGATATGATTATTCCTCGCCAGGAAAAGGAATGAATTGCAAGCACCTTCCTGCCACTGTAAGTGAATTGATACCAGGAGCTGTAGGGGCAGTTAAAAGACCCCCCTGGTACTTTCCCCCCTCCACCCCCCCAGGTCTCCCACACAACCGACACAGCTACACTTGTACAAAATCTAGCTATAGAGCAGGCTTTCATGGACCAGGAGTCTTTACCCTTTTTTAATCCACTTAGATGAGCAGCAGTGCACTGCTAATTCAGATAGCAAAGGGCAAAGGGCTTTTTGCAAGGCACAATTTTTTTTTTTTTCTTGTAGCAAAAGTAGATGAAACCCACTTTGCTCCAAAGAATTGATTACTTGATGCCTTTGTCAGTTTTGTACAGCGCTCTGGTCGTGTGAACTAGGCGTAGTTTGGTGAATGTGAAAGCTTAACCCCCCTTCCTCCAACCATATGTGGAAAAGGAATGAATTTGTGTTTAAGTTTAGGATTGTAAAAGATACAACAGCTGTATATTTTTTTTTTACACGTAACATTCTTGGTTTTACTTGTAATACCAAGCATTTTAAAATCACAGAAATACGGAGCGCTCTGAAGTTTTCCTGAAATGTCGGTCACGCTGAGAACCTCAGTGTCCAGCAAACAGGCAACACTTTTCAATGGGAAAGAAATAAAATCATAAATTTCTTATGTTAAGGGCTGACTTCGTCCTGTTAACATCGCTACTAGTCCAAAGGAACCTTGGTCCATAAAGAAGTTTCTTAGGAGATGAACAAGTAAATGCTATGGTTTTATTAAATACATAACTTGTTTGGACTGGTTTTTTGGCCACTCAGGATTTTCAGTAATAGAAATCAAGCAAATCAGAATCTAGGCTACTGCTGCTGCCTCAGTTGAGCTAAGCTGCTAAAGCAATTTTTAGATACGACATGGTCTTTGATGTCCTACCTACCATTTGGTTACATCCATGCTATTTGACTTAATGCAATAAAGATAGGTGCTGCAATAATTCTAAGAGAACAGAAATGTATATAAATACACACGGTGGCAGGTGTCATCAGAAATGATTGTAAGCTGGAGAGAAGGCATGCAAAGACAATTTGTACCCATGTTCATTTAATTTTTTAATATCTCCTTTACTATTCCGAATTTTCTTTCTGGAAATTTTCTCAAAGCGTGGGAGACCCCTCCGCAATTAAATGAAGAAGCAGATATTTTAAAATTTCTAACACTGGTCATATGTATATGAACTAGTCAGTGGTATTATTCACATAGTTAAAGTTAGGCTTGTACTTTAATACTTTGCTGAAAGAACCAAACAGATTTTTTTTTTTCCTTTCTTGCTCAGCCAAGAAGTTACATCGGTGCTAACAAAAAGACTTTCTGTATGAACTGGTTATTAGTCACATTCTGTGGGTCTGTCAGATTTCGCTTCCTCCTCACCTGATGCCACATCTACTAAATCTCCATTCACCTGTAGAGTAAGGCAAGTAGAATAAAGCAGGATCTGATTATTTTTATAAAGCGTTACCAGAACATCTCGGTCTGGAATCAAAAATAAAGAAACCCGGTGGATTGGTGGAGATTAAAACTACAAAAAGTTATTTTCTCCCACTATTCAATGCAATTTGAGGGTAGCCTTAAATCTGCACTCGCTTGTGCCATTCTTTTAAAATCTTCCAGTGAAAACCGAGATTTGGTTGAGAGTAAAATGTCAGCAGCAGTATAAGGGAGGCTGTTCTTCCAGGCTGTGATGGAGATGAGGATTGCACGGCTTTTCTTTCCCTCTTCCCTTCCTGGGGTTCCGTTTCAGTTTCTTACCCTGTGATAAACGGCCCTTAGCTCCAGGCAGATCCCGCTGCATTGCAAGCACGGCTTCTTTAAGCACAACATCGTGCTCTCTGTACCAGCGCATGGCCGGAGCCTGGGGTAGTGCAGAGTCCATACCCCCATCCAGCCTCCTGAAATTCAGCAAGGATATGGGTGTAAGCTGTCCTCTGTGTACGTCAGATCTGGAAAGTAAAAACTGATTTTTGGTTGTATAAAGCATAGAGCCAACACGGTCACCAAACATAACTGTGATGCTGATAATTTCTGCTAATAACGATGCCTTTGGTCTCGTAGTATCATGGGGGGTAGTGATGTTATCTTGCTTAGTAACATGTAGACCTTTTCAGTTCCCATCCTACAAATTATATCACACAGTCGCTGCTCCGTAGAGAGACGGCTCCTCTTTAGAGGACCAGATGGCAGGTTTAGGGCTTTTAAAGGCTGTATCTGAAACCCACCAGAGCAAACAGACTCGGTGATTTTGCATCCAGCCCCTCTTTGCTGAGCACATGAAACAAAGAGCTAGCTTCTGCGCTCACATAGATGCACAAAGCTGATCATTTCAGCTTTGTGAGGAGGGATTAATTCCCGGTGGCCATGTCTCGTCTGTGGGAGTGGGGTGTTCTATACTACTGCCCCTCGTGGAGGTCACTCTGGTTCCCTCCTAGCTCACAGACCCCCTTTCCCAACTCCAGACCAGGCAGGGGGCAAAGCAGAGCGACTGCATTCCCGCATTTCCTCCCAACAGAAAAAGTCAAGATGTAGCTGAGGCAGACAGCAGGACCCAGGAGCTAAGCGGTACTCAGGGTCAGACTGCATAAACACAGTCAGTATTAAATCTGTATTATTTGCTTTCGCTGCAGTGCCTCGGGTCTCTGAGAACCTTACTGTGCCAGGCACTGTACAAGTCCAGAACAAACTTACCCCGATATAGACCTTGAATAAGGACAGTATTGAATCATGACAGATTTAGAACACAGCCTTTAAAGATACCATGAAAAATATTTTAAAACCCTGATTTTTTTGAGAAACCTCTTCTCCCCTCCCCTTTAGAGGGGAGACCTTGTCAGGCACTAAATAAATGTTTACAGAAAGGTGTTTATGACTCAACATTAAATAGTGGTTTAAGATGGAAATGTTGACAGAGCCTGAGTGCTAGCAACGCTTCTAAGAATCTGGATGCATCTGGGAATTTATTTCCTTTTACAGCCTATGATAAAAAAGAGAATAGCTCTACCCGTGTTTTAAAATAAAACTTCCCATCAAGGGCCAATGAAAACGATCTGTAATCCCTGAAAACAGGAGTATCTACTGGAAACAGGGACAAAACTTCTACTGTAGACATTTGAACAGGAAAAACAACATAAAAAAATCATCTCCATATGTCACATAGATGCCTTTTTCTGTTTACAATTCATTGTTTCAGAAGTTAGGATTTTTATCTAGTGCTGTCTTTCATTTCTCTATTTCCCTTGTTTATCTTTTTATCTTAAAACGCATATTTGCTTCAGAAAAGTCTTCTTAATTTTGACCCACTGGCGGCCCGGCTAAGCACTTAGCTAATATTGACTAATATTTCAAAATAAATTGCTCCCTCTAGTGAGATCGCAGCAGTACTGATGTCTAGCAGATGTGACTGAAAACTGCTTGAATGTGTTTTTCTGTACCACTCGATTAAGCGGTTGGCTCATTGTGGATTTGATTCTGCACTCTTTACTCAGACAAAACTCCAGATGATCTCAAGAGGAGACCTGCCTGAGCAAGGAGTGCACGATAAGGCCTTCTGCATTTAAGATAATATTATTTACAAAGGCTTATGCCTCCTACACCATTAAAACCTTCCCTTAAACAACACGCCAATTAACTAGCAGACCTTTGGTGAAGCACACTAGCTCTCAGAATGCTAAAGGCTTTGCAAAAGTTTCATACAAACAATACTGTTATCACACTCTCCTTCATTTTTTTCAGCTCAAAGGTGTTTGAAAAAAAAATAAATACGTCCAATTAAAGGTAGACCTTACTCCAAACATGAGACAGATGCTTCAGGATGCTCCCCTACATCCAGCAGCTTTTAAAGTAAACAAATATTAATATGGTATATTTTTGTGGCATCTTCAAAAGGCTCCTGAGCAAAAAGACATTAAAAAGGAACGACATTAGCATTCTTTTCAGGACCTTCTACCTTGTAGGCATGGTACTATCAGAAGTAAAGCAGAAGCAAAGCACCCATTTCATAGGGAAATGGGCGCCCTTTTTCTTTTTTGGTTAATAGATCTACTCTGGGAACACTCGAGAATAACTCCAGGAGGGGCAAGGAGCAGGGCGCTGGGATGCTTCTCTGCTAATTGGCGTGAGCGACTCGTTAGCGGGGTTACCCTGAAGCTGGACATGCTGCAAGCGCTGCAGACACCACCTCCCTCCCCGAGCACCCACGCCAGGCAGAGGCCATCGCCCGGCCAGCCTCCCCTCCCAGCACAGGCCAGCGGCAGCTCCCGGAGCAAAACCATGCCGGTGGAGAAGTGGAAAACCCGTAATTGGTGGCCTCGTTATCAGCCATCCTGCTGTCTGCTGGGCAGGGCAGGGGCTGGTGGTGGCGGAGGGCCAGAGGCCATGCTGCTGGCGTGGCTGGGCAGGGGACCTGCTGCCTGTCCCCGCCACGGGGAGCGGGTCCGGGGGGGACCCACCAGCACGGCCGACCCCATGCCGAGCGCAGGAGCTCTGCGAAGCCACGCTGGCTGCCACAGGGTGATTTCATTAGCGGCGCAGCCTGATTTCATTAGCGGGATGATTGGATTAGCGTCCGATGAGTGGCTGTAATGAGAGCAGCCCTGGCCCTCCCTCGGCGTGGGGGGTGCGACCTGCCGAGGGTCTGGGTGCTGCCTGGCCTCACACAGGGGGCATGGGGCACTGCAGACCAGGCAGGATGGCAGCAGGGCCTTTCCTGGTGCCCTGCCTGCTGCATGGAGAAGACACAAATACTTGGCAGGCTCCCGGCCCCCGGGAGAGAGGTTCTCCTTCATGATGGCAGCCTCAGGATATGTTGTGCCAGGAGGGGCCATCCATTCTCATCCCCGAGCACCGCCGCCATCCCTCACCGTGGTGAGGAGGCCAAGCAGGCCATAGGCTGGGGAGAGCCTAGGAGGGGAGCTGAGGCGGTAACATCTGTAGGGGTTGTGAAGGGACCTTGCCACCCGACGGCCAGCCTGAGGTGCAGCCAGGAGGCCGCTATCTTGCAGGGGTGCCCAACTCAGCTGTGGCCCAGAGCCCAGCGGCAGGGCCGAGCCTCTGCCTGTGCTCTCAGGGAGAGGCTTTTTACTTCAAAAGAGAAAACAAGCAGCTTTATTGGCATGAGATGAATATTTGTAAGAGGCCTTGGCCTCCTCAGCCTATGTAAGAGAACGGCCGCCCCACCAGAGGAGGAGGTAAGTGTGAGGCAGGAGACATGCCTCAATATAGGGACCTTGTGCTCCAAACCCTCATTTCTGTCAGGGCCAACGTTGCCCCAGTGCTGAGCGCAAGGCTTTGTTGGACATACCCTGTGGAAAGTCAGCTGTGCAAGGGAGGCCCATCCTTCTGGTGGCTTTTCCTCCTGGCCTGCCTGCCTGGCTCCCCGAGGGAGGAGGGCTGCATCCTCCTGGTGCTGAGGGGACAGGTGTCCAACATCTGGCTGCTGTCCTACCTAGGACACCATTCCCCAGCCTCATTCTTGCTCTCCAGCCTCCTTTTTTAATGCTGTGAAAGGCGTCACTGAATCGGAAGCTACAGACACAGTCATGGCCGTGAGGCTGGGTCCATTTTCTATAAGCAAAGCTTGACTTGGGCAGAGAATGGCTGGAGAGCAGCCCTGAGGAGAAGCACTTGGGAGTGATTATGGATGAAAAGCTCAACATGAGCTGGCAATGTGCACTGGCAGCCCAGAAAGCCAACCCCATCCTGGGCTGCATCAGGACAAGTGTGGCCAGCAGGTCATGGGAGGTGATTCTGCCCCTCTACTCTGCGCTCGTGAGAC
>JAOXJM010000033.1:23596174-23611057 GCA_026413425.1 Tringa solitaria
GGGAGGTGGTGGAGTCACCATCCCTGGAGGTATTTAAGAAACGTGTAGAGGTGGCTCTTTAGGGCATGCTCTAGTGCCCGAGACTGTTGGGAGGTTTTTGTGTGTGTGTGTGGTTGGACTCAGTGATTTCAGAGGTCCTTTCCAACCATGAAGATTTTGTGATACACAGTGCCAACTCTGAACAGTTTTTCAGACGGTTAATGCCATGATGCAGCCAAGCAATGTTTCTGTGCAGGTCCACCAACCCACAGGTAGGGTTCATCTCATCTCACATTAGTCAGCTGTTAATTAATGAATATGCCCCTATACAGTATCCCACCTGTCTTGAGTAGGGTAGGTGAATATGTGCAGCTGGCTGTCTGGCCACGTAAGAGCCCAAGATCTCTGACTTTGACTAGATAACTATCTTTTTGATCACTAAAATTAGGCAATACCCTCCTGAACTAAATAAGAAAAAAATAGCTCCTGATGAGGATTAGTAACATTTATACATGACTAGCTATTTTACAGTAATTCATGTTTTTAAAACATGTAGAGAAGACCCTGTATTGTATGTGCAGATCACTGTGAGGCATTATAGATCCTACACCATATGGTAAAGGGAACAAATGATAGTGGTATAAAATACTTGGATCACGGTATCTGATTTCTGGACAGATAAACTTGTCAGTTTTCCTCAGTCTGGTGGACTATAATTTGCAGTGGTTCAAAAGATGATTTGCAACCATCTGAGTTGCCTGTGCATGGGAGCAAGATGTTCTGTGAGACCCTGTCCAATTTTACTCTGCTGTATTGGAGAAAGAAACCCCGAGACAAAGGGCTAATGCTGTCCTAAATTTGAAATATTTGTATCTAACTTCCTGCTCGTTTCTTTTTAAAAAACAAATGCTAGGAGTGAGTTTAGTAAGAAAGTGTATAACACTGCTTTCATGTATGTCAGTTGGAGAGAGTATTTGTACAGTATTTCTACCTGTTTTGAATAGACATTTACAGCAGGATCTTACCCAAGATCAGAAGGAGGATAAGAAGGATTTGCATTGGGATCCAAGAGAAAACGTTTCTGTGTGAATACTGAGTTACTTCCCATCTGCAAAACAGGGTAGCCCATCTGCCTAGTCCATGTGTCCATGACTTCCTTCACAGGTTTATTGCTTGCCTGTGAACAATGGGAGAAGGTTGCTGTGAAAATGCAAATTCAGTTCGGGGGGGGGGGGGGGACCGGGACAACGACACCAAACCCCAAATCTCTGATATTGGGAAGAAGAAAAGCAGAAAGGGACAGAGGAAAAAGCAGGTTCAGTACAAAAAATATTCCATTAAATCCTTTTATGGTGCTCATTCCAGTATTCCAGTAATGAGCTGGAAAACTGAACACAGAAGAAACAAAAACTGGGCAGGAGACTGGCCAGTAACATGGACAAGAGATATAAATGAGCATTTGAGGACCCTTGCATGCTCTAAGGTATCTCCATTTTTCTGAGGAAATAGCCAAACAGGACAGAAAGTATATGAAGAGACTTTTCAAAGCCAGAAGTCTCCTAGCAGCAAGCCCTGTTTTGAGTGTGAGGAAGTCAGTATTAACCACCAGCAGCTGCACTAATGTAAAATTTGATCCGTTCTGTGGACCTTGAACTTCTGTCCTAGAGACTGGAGCTTGCAAAAGCTGCCGCTGCCTCCTCAGGCCGCCATCTGTGAGGGAAGGGAGCTAAGATCACTGTTTCCTTCTTCAGACAAGGTAGACGATGTCAAGATGCACAGCACTAGAGAGAGAGCAGGAAGAAGTCTGGGACCAAAGGAAGACCAGAACTTGAAAGGAGACACAAAAGCGCAATTTGGGCTGTGTGAGTGCCCACAGTGGTGGAAGGAAAGGAAATATCATCAGAGGAAGAACCTGGTAGTGTGCAGGTGGGCTTTTGGGGGTAGTGAGACAGATGGAAAGAAACAGTCCAGCCTCAAGGAGAAAGATCAGAAAATAGTTGCACAGAGAAGGACTCAACTGGGACTCAGGAGCTAGAGATGGAGATAAGCACCAAAATTTCTTGGGAATGGATACTGTTGAGAGCTTTCAAACAACTGAACCTGGTTAGAGAGAAGGGAGAGTATGGGGTGCTTGTGTGTGGTGGATGAGGGGTGAAACCACCTGTGAAATGAGTTTGAGTTGTGGGGACAATGTTTCGGTAGCAGGCTGTTTGTCAGCAAGGCTTCCTGTCTTGTTCCTTATTCCACTCCCACATTCTTGTGGAAAAAAAAAAAAGAGGAAATAATATATGTTTGCTAGAAATAAGATGTGTTGGAATATACTAGGAGCCTGCCTAGCTTGTGATATGTCGTTGACAGAAGAGCTACAGAGTATAAAAAGTTTGGGAAAAGGAAATTGGTGGGTGAGATATAAAACACTTCTTAGCAAGAGTCTGGGTTGCTGCAAAACATACCTCTTCCAGAGCTTCCCAAAATTGATCTGTCTTGGCATTCTGGAAATGGTATTTCTTCAAATATGCCTAGAGAGAGGTAGAAGACTGTGAAAATACTATCAGGTCTTTCTTCTTTGCTTATGAAAATGATACACATATTCATTTGTACAAAGATAGAGAGTACAGATCAGTTGTACAGAGTATCTATCCATGGATGGTAGTATTTTGAGTAGGAGCTTAAATGGACCAATATTCAGCTGAAGTTCCTCTGCTTTCCAATGCATACCGTAACACTAAAAGTTAGCGTTTTCCAGTATGACTGGTTAGTGTGAAATGAATTTGTACTTGAAGACTTCTTCATATTTTGTTTGAATGCACATCAGCATACCCCATCGCAAATTTCTGTTTAATGTAAGAGGTTGCTTAGAAGGAGGAAGCTACTTCAGGAGATTTCACTAGCTGTGGACTCAGAGTGGAAGTAGGAAAGTCTAGTCACCCCTAAGTTGTGATCAAAATTGTTATTACAAGGAATAATGGTATTCAGCTAAGTGTTTGCACCTCCTAAACACTATTCCTGTCCTGTGTCTTACCTGGCTGCTTAACGAGTGCTTTCCTACCCTGTTACCTGGATCCTGGAGATGTTTAGTCAGTAGATGGTGCTGTTTGTTTCACTGTTAGCAGTAGCTACCTTAATGTTCTTGAAGACTCTGAGTAGAGGGGAAATACTAATTTCTTGTAGACAAGGTGGCTGTATTTTCCCATCTTGGGGGACTGTCCTGACTTGAATGCATGACAGGAAAAAATAGAGGGAAATACAGCTATCTTGTAGCAGCCCATAAATGTGCTCTCCGGGAGGGAGGGAGGTAAGAACAAATATGGTAAGTCTGCACTGTAGCTCTTCAGAGACAACAAATGTCGGTTCATAGGAAAGGGCAGACAACCTTCCTCTTTCTGGGAGGGCTCCTTTCTCCCATTTTTTTTCTTTTCATAATTTAGTAGCATCATGTTTTTTCCTCCACAAGAAATGACCATGACCTGTGCAATATCTCCCTTTTCTGCTCCCTGTTATCTCGGCTGTCTAGGGCTGGGTGCTCCTGCATCAGGGCACGGATGAGCTTGTAAGCCTTGCATGGCAGGCTTGGGTGGGTTGGATCATAGCCATATGCAGCTGCAGACATACTTTATAGCTGAACAAGGGGATCCTAGCTGACAACAGGGTAACAGTGTGGTGGAGGACGTTTCTCCACTAAAAGCTGTCATGAATTTAGGTCCCCCACTGGCAAGCTAGCAAATCTTAATGCAGTTCACATTTCTGCTTCTGTGGGAGCATGGAACTTCTTCCCCTTGACATTGTCCACTGAGTACTGAAATGCATTAAATACTTTTGCTATTAAAGGATCTCTGATATTAACTTTTGAATAATGGCTTTGCCACTTTCACACGAGGATGAGCTGCATTTCTGGCATGTTTTGGTGCCACCCTTACCTGACAGCCTTTCTGGAAGAGTTCTGGTGTAATCCAGTCTTGAAGCATTCTGAGGATTGATGCACCCTGAGGACAAAGGGAAAGGGGAGAAAGTCAACCCGTGCTGCTCTAACACTAAAAAGCAACATGTGAATGAGTATTTTATAAAGCAAAAATAGAAACCATCTGTCTGATGAATGAAGTGGTTTTTCTAATTCCTCCATCATGGCATGCTGGCCTGCTGGAACTTAATGCTGGATGTGAGAGTTGGTCTTTAGCTGTAATCAGATGCCCACTTCAGAGTTCAGCTGTGCCAGTGGAAGGGCTTCTGAGCCCTGCTGCTAGGGGTTACTGTCCTGCAATTCCACCAGTTTGTCTAAGTGGGGCTCCCTGTTTCACTTTGAACAGGACAGGGTTGAGGACCTAGCCCCATCCAGCAGCACAGCCTGATACAGGAAGTGACTGCAGCTGAAGCCCAACAGGTAGGGAGCTCCAAAAATGCTGCAAGTCTGGGGCTTTACATCTTGAGGATGCCATCTCAAGACTCTGAGTAAGTTTTGCTGAGGACTGATGTAAGAACTTTGGTCTCTGAAGCAGGGTAGAACTGGTATCAGAGAAGTTACTCGGGTGCCACAGGAAAAAAAATGAGGGCATTGAGAGAAGAAAGAAACAAAGGGAAGACAGAAGAGAGAAGTAAGAGAGTCACATGGAATAAAGAACAGTATGGACAAAAAGTGGTGAAAAACAAAAGCAATGCAAACTCAACCTAAAACACAGAATATGATTTTTAGGATCAGCATGTTTTCATTTTCTGAACTAAATCAAAGGGCAGCTGAAAGCCTAATGCTACAAGGGGTTTAAAAATCCAGTTGTCCCATAAAAACAAGAATGTTATCTGAATTCTCTGTAAATCCTGTCTCCCCTATGTACGTGTCTAACTACTTGGCTGCACGAGTCATGGCAGAGGGGCCATTTGAACAGATATCCCTCAGACTGCTCTCCAGACTATTGGGACTGATGGTCAGCAGATGACTCTTTTTTGATACAGTAATTTAATGTGTTTGACATGAAATATATTCAAGAATGATTCGGTGAAATTTAGAACAGATATCCATTAGTGGTAATCATAATGCTTATGATTAATGGTGATCATAAGGCCATGTGTATACACTAGGGTATCTTGGTTCCTCAGCTTTGTCTATCAGCCACTTCTTACCTGATATCACCTCTCATAGACCATTGGCTCCCATTTTTATTAAAAGCCAGGGTAGAAATACTCATGTATGCGTTTGGGGGCAGTGGATGTTTCTTTTGCTTTAAATTGCAATATACATTTAGCCCTTGCATCTTCTACTACTGCTTTCCCCCTACTCCAGCCCCTCCTCTGTAGTCCATGATGGAGTGTGTTTGAGAACATCAGTGATTTTGTTAACATGAGTTTATAAGAACCCCAGTGTTTTCATAATTTTTCTTAACTATTTGGGGAGGTTCAAAAGAGTGACCTTGATTTGAATAGCTGACCTTGTCTGATAGGCATGTGGGGGGAGTCTTTTATCAACACCCACATAACTTCTAGAGAGTTGTAGTAACTGCCAAGTATATGACAAGATTGGATGTGGCAGAAATGCGGAACATTTAATCCTGCATCTTTAGCTGGGAGGTTCCAAAAATGTGGGGGTCCAGGAGCAAATTTCTAGCATCTACATATTTAAGTAAAGTATCTGTTTTCTGAAAAGTTAATCAATGTTTGAACTCCAGAGACAAAAAAATCCCATTGTTACTTCAATGGAATCTTTCACAATGAGAGGATTAGAAAAGCATTGAGATACAATTACTTTTTAAGAGCAGATTAAAACCAATACATACATTAATTGCGTAGTCACCAGCTCTACTCCAGTAGATCTTTCCTAGGCACGTAATGCCCTACCAATCCTACCGCAGTTAGAGGTTCCCTTACAGAATACACTGTAATACTCTGACTCTGCTGGCCCTTAGGCAATTCATTGGAGTTTTCAGATTATATAAAACCTGTAACTGCTCTGGTAAAACTAACAGAAAGCATTCCAAATTATGCTTTATTTGTTCAGTGCTGAATAATATCATGGGGAGATTGTTTTTATAAGAAACATGCAAAAGAGAAACCAAATAAAGCCAAAAAAACCAAGTTGATTTTGTCATACGTTTATATATAAATACCAACAGTAATTTGAGCTAAATCTATGTGAAGACTTTCTCATTCAAGCCAAATTATATCCCAAGCAAACTGTTCCCAAACAATGCATGAGTCCTCAAATGTTTTAGCTTAAAAAAAAAAAAAAAGAGTTCATGTAGCAATTATCTAGGCACAAAGAGATGCGTAGAAGCTAGGATTTTTTTTCTCCATTGTTTTTCCAGACCATAGAAAAGTGTGTCTCTTGCTTAGCTCAACACTGAAATACATTTTTGTCCAGAGTATTTGATTTAGCTCTGTAAGTTTCTTGACTTCTGTTAGTTTGATTTAAGAACAGTGTTACAAAATGCAGGTTTTCACATAGTTTATGATTTGACTGTGAGGCATTTATGATGCAATAAAAAGTGGTTGTATTGTTCGACAGAGGATTTAACAATTGAAAACAGAAAACTTGATGGAAATGGATGGATCAAGTCTAGCTAATAAAAGTAGTATCTACGGCTACAGACTCCAGCGTAGCTTAAGCTAAAGGCAATGCAATACATATTTTATGTTTAGCTGATAATGGGGGCTTGGAGGGAAGCAACAAGTAGGTTTTAATAATGGTGGATTTTGTGTGTTCAGTGGAAACTTGTAATGGCATCAGATAGGAAACACTGAGAGAATCATACAAGAAGCTGTTAACACAAACATGGTGTATCAGAAGCAGCGCGGTCTGGGAGATGGCTGACCCAAGGGTTCCTGCTGGTTCCAGGCAGCTCCTGAGAGAGACTTTATAGCACAGGTCCTCACCACCACTGAGAGGGACAACCCAAGGATGAGCAAAAAAACTTGTCAAATACCTATTGGAATGTCCTCTACCATCTCCTGGGCTATAGACTACTGTACTCAAGTCAGTCCTGAGCTCCTCAACTCTCAATGAATTGTGGGGCTAACTTCTCTCTTAATTTAGGGACAATGCCAGCAGACAGTGGTGGTAGCCTGTCTTTGCTAAGGCTTCTTGGGTGGCTTGGGATACTGTGAGCCATGAGACAAAGTTATTTTCCTGTTTTCACTGCTTGGTTCCCTGCCTTGCTTCCTCAAAATAGAAGTTATACTGCCCCAAAGGTATGATAGGGAGGTGAGAGAGAGGACACCTGGACCTCTGTTGTTGCATCATCTGCCTCTGCATTAGGTTGAGGCTTGATATAACTGGGCTGCATCAGCACAAGGTGATGGGAGAGGGGTGTGCTTAGTAGCTGGCCTAGGATAATTTAAAAACCAGCAACTCTAGTGGCAGAATCTGCTGACACTGTGATTTCCCTGCTGCTCTGCATGCTGTGAGCAGGTTTGCTTGGCACACAGTAGCAGACTGGGGCTCTGGCTGCACAGCTCTTCTTACAGTCACTTTTGACTGAACCATCACTGACAATAGTTAGGAATGTCCCAAAAAAAAAGATCTGCACAGATACAGCCCAAGGGGGTTAGGAGTTATGGTTATGAGCTCCCCTGACTTTTATCTTCTTTCCCAAGCCTCCACTTTCTTTGCACTCAAAGTCACAAGAAGAAGATACCCTACCTTACTGTAGGATATCCCATCAAACGCAGAGGTGATTTCAGCTGGAGATGACACGTTGATCACAATTGGGTGGGAAGAGAGCAAAGAGTCATCCTTCATTACAGGAAGTACATCATCAATTAAAACCTGGTCAAGCTGAGAAAGAGAAGATGTTAGAATAGAAACAAAGGCAGGACTATTTGCCTAACTTCACAAAATAAGTAGCTTGAATTGCAGCTTCTCCAGGGGGAGGCAGTTGGAAAAGGAATGAAATGTCACTTCCTCTAAAGAAGGACTTGCAAGCTCTTACTTTACATTTGAGAGGGGAGGGATAGACTTTTTCTTCAACTAAGATAAATCACCTTTTGCCATTCCTGTTTTCCCGTGTGTATCATAACACAAAAAAAACCCCATAGTAGGAAAAAGAGCTTGTATTACTAATTTTAGCGCTGTGCCAAGATCTGCAAAGCATTATGGGCTTCTCTTGTAAAAATGGAGCTGGGGAGGAAGGGAAGGAGGGAGGAAGGAAGGAGCAGAGTTCCCCATCCTAAGGTTTATAACTTCTAAAACAGAATCCACCTAGATATTATTTGCCATAATAACAACCAAACACTTGACTCACTTGTTAAAAAAGAATGACTCTTCCCTGCCACCTAAAACTTTACTAAGTTTATTTTGACTGTCTTCAGACCATAATATGGGTATATGGAAAAGCTTAAACCAACTTTGTTTTTATGTTGCACTGCACTATGTTATTTTTCTATAAATGTACTTTAAGTCTTCATCTTCTTTGTCTAATTTTCACTCCCTTCCACAATTCTCCCCCCAGCCCTGCAAACCCTCCACAAGACAGAAATAATTACCATTTGCCAATCTTGTTCTGCAGCATTTACTCCCAGGAACTCAAAATAACTGGCAAATCCTTCATTTAACCACAAGTCATCCCACCAGTCCATGGTCACAATATTTCCAAACCACTACAATTATAAACATTGAAAGATGTAATGTTAGCTAAAAAGTAAAATGTACATTTTAGTATCTCACATCTCCACATAAAACATTCATATGTTTACATTTCTTCCTGTTGCCAGATGAAAATTATCATAATTCTGGGGTTTAAATTGGTATTCAAGCCTTGCCTTGTGTTAAAACACCACTTTTATTATAAAATTACATTTTACTGGGGAGATTGCTAATGATTCATGTGCCACTGAAAATATTTTTAGTTTCTTCCTCTTGAATTGATGATTTGTGCTTGTAAGGATATGTTTTCATCCAGCCTCCACAGTGTATAGTTGTCCCTATTTGCTTGCCCAAAAGAGACATCTGCACATGCAAATTACCTCCTATAAGACATTTCAGACAGATTTTCATAAGCTGGCTCACAGTCTGGACCCAAGCATTTTGAATTTTCCCGAGAAAAATTCAGAGGCAGTACTTCTGGTACTAATGGGGAAGTGTTTTAACGGGCAATTAAATTGTGAGCATACAGAGAAGATCCCGAGAGAGACTTAATGACAGTATTTTCAAGATTAAAATCTGCGACTACACATTTGAAGCACTGTAAAAATTAATCGTGTCCTAAAACATACCTGATGAACGAGCTCATGGGCTACCACAGCAGCTACTCTCTGTTTGTTGGAAGTGGCCGACTCATTGGGATCATACAGCAGGTTTGTTTCTCTGTATGTGATCAGCCCCCAGTTCTCCATAGCACCTGTCCCAAAATCTGGAATAGCTATTTTATCTACATTGAAAGAAAGAGAACGCGATTACCGCTGTATCCTTTAAGCCACTTAGCTTGTCCTCTTTCTGTGTATTCACAGCCTGTTTTGGTGTGAATTTGTGGTTCTGGCTTACTGCTGTGGGCTGCAGTCTATAACTTGTGTTTGAGAAGTAGGGGACTGGCCTACAGCAAGCGCCCTAGCTCGGTGAGATTAATAGAGCTAGTATCAGTTGCAGCAGCTGAGGATCTGTCCCGTGAGGTGATGCTGTGCCACCTCCTGAGAGCGTGTGTATCATACATCACTTAATTTTGGCTCCAGAAATTAATAGTATTGTCTGGGGATAAGGTGTAAGCAGTAAACCTCCTGAAACTATCTGTAGCATAATGAGGCATGTCATTGTTTGTCACACTGTTTTATTAAAAATATTTCTTGACATGCTAACTAAAGTAAATCCCCCATGCAGTGAACAACATCTGCTTCTAGTCCTGGCAATTTGTGGGGGGTCAGTCATTTATGGTCAGTAATCAATACAGGTTTAAATGAGAATTGCGGACTCAATTGGACTGGCATTTTCTTCTGCAAATAATGACCACAGCCTTTCCATGTGGGTTAGTGGAAAAGCACAGATGAATTTAAAACTGAATAGAAGAAATAACCCTCACTCTAATAGAAGATAGGAATTCCTTATTTTAATTTAAACAACTTCATTACAGAATCAAAGCTGATAGTCTGGCAAGGGCTTCTTTGACAGCCAAAATGAGGATCACAGGGAGAATGACAATGCCAGAAGCCATAAATCAATGTGACATACAATATTTAAATAAACCATTATGCAGAAACATATTTGATTCATCAGGTTTGATCTAGATGACTTCTAATACTAGGGGAACAACACAGCAAGTCAAGATTTGTGATCCAACAAATAGACATTCTGAGAAAACCAGTATAAAGAGCAGTATAAAGATACTGCTGACCTGGAGTTACCAGTCTACCCGGCAGCGCAGACAGGCCGCTATCCATACACTGATGTGGCAAAGTCATCTGGCTTTTATGGAAATGAAAGTTTGAATGTAAAACATAGGTGAGATAGAGTCCCAATTATTACTGGGGACCAGCGTGCGAAAGAACAAAACATTGTACTGGTTGTCCTAATTAAGTTGTTGAAATGCAAACAGATATTTACAGTAAACTCAGATGATGTCTTGAAAGGAGGAAGTAAAAATCCATTGTTAAAGTAATCAGGTTAGCCTGATAGGTACATGTTTGAATAGCCATAGAAAGTTTGGATGGCATTGTTCATTATCCTCCCCCCATTACATTTGTTTGTAGTTAATATTTTTCCATCCTTTTAAGTTCATGAGTCTAACTGAATTACCTCTTTGGAGGTCTTGGAAAGGGGCATTTCCAAAACTCTGATTACATTCCCAACTTCGTTAGTTGAAACACCACAAATCTGATCCAGAGTCCAGATAGTCCAAGCTAAAGGATGCCCAAATGCATCGCTTTTTCTTTACTTGTTTTGTAACCATGGGCAAAATTTGATAATGTGCCCACTCTGGATCTTTATTTAGCCCGGCAGTAGAAACTACAAATTATATGCTGGACCATCTTTCTAAGAAGTGGATACACACCCACTTTGCATTGAGGTTAATAAATAGTATGACATACTCTCTGCCAGCTTACATCTCCGCTTATCTCACTGCTGACTTTTGTCCCGACGGTCCCAAGGAAGTGGTACATATTTTTCCCAAACTTCTTCTGGCTCTATTTTAGCTCACTTTAAAATAACCATATCACAACCAGTGCTTCAGATCAGCAAATTGAACTGTGAGAACTAGTAACTAAACTGTTACTTAGATCAACCCTCCCATCATGAAATTTAAGAACATCTTGAACTACATGGGTACAGTTTTAAAATATTCTAAAATAATATCAGGAGTTAGCAACCAAATGCTTTCATGCTGATTTACACCAAAGCACAGAGACCTGTAGAAGAAACATAACCATGACAGTGAATTAACAAAATTAACAATATAAGTATTAATAATCACCTAGTTTTGGAAGAGAATAGCTCAAATTAAAGTACTCTTCAAAGAAGTCGAATACAATTTTTGTTACATTTGCTGCATATTCTGCTGTGTGTAGTTGCAGTGGCTGGGCATAAACTCTCAGCTGTAAAATAGAGAGAGACAATTAGAGCAGTCTTCGGTTAAAAGAAATGAGAAGGCTGCAAGCATTGAAAAGCCATTTAACATACTATATGTATACTGTAACACTGCACGTTTTCTCTAAGCGACTGGCCTGGACACTGAATTCTGCTCCCTAACATATTTATTCAACAAAGTTTTTTAAATGTTTTACGTAAGACAACCTAATCAGTGCATGCTTTCCACAATATGCCTAATTTGTAAAACCGTGAAGACCCATGTCCAGAAACTCGCAGTGGCCAAGCTTGGATCAGGGCCTGGGTGCATACCAGCACCTCTTTCCCCAAGGTCTGCTTTGCTCAGGAAGGAACCCCGGGTGAGTGCAATCAAAGAGAATCCACTTGTTCTGAGCAATTCTGGACTGATCCCATCAGACCAATCTTTAGGAGCACTTCAGTCCTGAAATGTGTCCGAAGCCCATAACGCCTTCTTTTTCTTCAATTTCTTCCTACCTTTCTTACCTACCATTATCATAATTTCCTCTTGTCCTTGTATATTTGAATATCTCAGACCCTTTGAGGGCAGTGAGTTTACCAGTTCTGTAACTCTTCCCGGGCATGCTGGCCCATGCAGATTGAGTGGCTGTTTGGCCAGGACCTCAGGCCATACAGCCACCCAGTCACAGCTATGGTGCCTGCTGGGCTGCTGCACCCCTGGAAATCCCAGACAAAAATCAGCTCGCTCTCTTCCCGCCAGTTGGGTCCAGGAAAACTGTCATGTGTGGTAGCCCTGTGTGCAATGAGTGACCATTTCTATGCTCCTCTTGCATATCTGAGCACACTTTTTTTTTCCTCAATGCAAAAATGGTATCTTTAGCTGACCTTTCCACCCCTGATGCTTGGTGCCTGGGACTGCTTTGGCTGCTACTGTCAAGCAATAGGAAATCTCAAGCCCTGAAGGACTAGAGTCCTTATGCCACCCATAACCATGATGAGGATACCTACAGCTTGAAAAAGCCTTTTGGGATGTTATCTCCACATCAGGAAGACAAGGTTTGACTTCAGAATTTATGGAGTCTTCTGGAGGTCTTTCCCTCAATCTCTTTGTGCCAGAGCTCACACAGATCTCTGCCCCAGAGCAGAGCCATCGCACTGGAGTGTCTGTCCTCTGGCAGGAGCTGTAGGCTGTTCTCTTCGCTGTCCCCCAAAGTCTCCAGTGTGGAAAGTAAGAGATCTTTGTATGGAGTGAAGTTTTTGGCTTTAGGAAAACCAATCCATATAATTTTGCAGGCTCTGTGTCTCTTATGAATGGGCCACATTCTTCTGGCTGTGTTGGTGTGGCTTGTTTGCTACTCAATGCTGTCTTACAGCCAGGAGTTTAGGGTCCAAACTGAGCAAAGGAGCCAGCCTACTTTAGAAGCCCTCTTGGAGTCTGACAACACATTGATTTCAATACCATGAAATTACAACTTCCTCCAACAAGAGGGGAGGATGGGAAAGTGGTCAGAAATAAAGCTGGAATGAAAAAAACAAAACCAAAAAAAGCTTATGAAACTCAATCGGGAATCCATTCCAGCCAGGGGATTTCCCTCAGGGTCAGTTTGCAATTACAATCTGCAATTTCCACTTCAGTAAGCTCTTTACCCAATTTAGCAGTCTTCGGTCCCCTAGCTGATCCATATTAATGGTTTCCAAAACCTTCAGCACACACTAGAACTGACATTGGGTTTCATTTGTATAATCTCCTCTATGATTTTCCAAACCAGACATTCAGTACCTGACAGGTAATCAGCTCAGGAGCATTGTTTCTAGCTGTAGGCACATTTCCCACCATTGATGTCATTAATGTCTTTTAATGTCTTTGATAGGGCAAAGGCTTTCAGAGTTTTTAAATAATTTACCATGTCATGTGAGCTGATTGCTATTGCTGTTGTTTATGAAAGCAATGTGTGGATCACATGGATACTTTCTATTGGATGAGGGATTTATTACTTGCAATTTATACAGCAAACTATGGAAAGTTCTTTTCAGCAGTCAGTGAAGCTAAATACCTCATTGCTCAGGTGGGCTTCAAAGTTTTTGGAAAGGAACCACTTGGTTAGGAGAAGGACTTTCTAAACATCTGATTAAAATCTCCACAGATAGCCTGGTTTTCCTGGGGAAAAGGTAATTTTTAGTGATGGAGTTTATGTGGCTCCCTTAATTAGGAACAATCTCACACATATACTTTATATTGGTAAAACTATGTCCATGCTAAGAGAAAGGAAACGGTTATGATTTTAACCTCACTTAAAACCCAAGTTTTCTAGTGCAGGCAAGTCCTCAGACATTGTTTAGCGAATAGCATTGATTAAAATATGTAGTAACTGAGGTCTGTATTAGAGGGTGTTTCTTCAGGCAACCTCTGTGCTGACACGAATACCCCTGCTTCTACACACACACACTTTAATTACTGCATTTCAGTGAACACTCCCTTCTATTTACAAAAACTACAATCAGTCAGGAACATTGTGGGTTTGACTGTTTTGCTTGGGGGAAAACCCCAAATATTGTCCTCAGAGCCATACTCTGGCATGTGGCATGGACAAGCAAAGAATGTTAAAGCAAAATTAGAAATCTAGAAAACAAAGAGTTTTACATGCGTTCTCAGCATTTTTTTTTTGTCCTACTGCACTATGTTCTACAAAAGCTGCAGAAATTCTGATTCTTCAAATAACTAAACTCTAGAGAGTATCCATCGAGGCCAAATAACCAAAGTCCTGTCCTTGATTGTGAACGGAGCAGCCACGCTGAAGAGCATCTGGTTAACAGAATCGTGTGGCTGAGTGGCCTAAATCATTCTCCTGTTTTGCAAATGACTCAGCCAAACAACAGGGATCTAAGAATATTGCATGGCTATCTCAAACCAGGCTCCATTTGCTTGGCTAAGCGTAATTTAGCCTCAGTTATTCGTCAAGAAGCGTAAGTGTACAGCATGATGCTGGCAAGGGCGTAGAGGAGGGAGGCCTCAGCACAGCACTATGCCAGGAAGTCTTGGCTAAGAACTGAATCAGCACTTTGGAGATTTATACAAGGCAGATTTTCACATCGGTGGACAGCCTGAAGTAAGGAAGGATTTGCTGAGCTTTTTCGGATGGAGAAACTCAGGAGGAGCTTGCTTGCTAGGGGAAGGGAGGTCTGCTTGGGGCTTTGCTCTAGATTCCCTGTCCATTGGTGTCACGGCCTCCAGAAGAGGAGGAGAGCTGAACTGCAAGACCACGTGTTACACCCCTAAGAAGAAAGGAAGGGGAAGCAGCAAGAGCATACAACCCTGGGATTGTCCCCTGTCTCAGATGAAAAAAGCATGTAAACCAAAAAATAGAATCATAGAATGGTCTAGGTTGGAAGGGACCTTAAAGATCATGTAGTCCAACCATCAACCTAACTCT
>JAOXJM010000033.1:23611552-23643461 GCA_026413425.1 Tringa solitaria
CAATAACCCTTTCCGTGAAGAAATTTTTCCTAATATCTAATCTAAACCTCCCCTGGTGCAACTTGAGGGCATTTCCCCTTGTCCTATCTCCTGTGACTTGAAATAACAATAATTAACAGTGGGTTGAGCATCCTAGACTAGGTTCCAGCTAAATGAGGAGCTTATGTTGAGGGGAAAATCATTTTTAGGCTTTCAGGTTGTGATTCAACGTCATGCCTTGTGATCTCCTTATGCCTGATCAGCTGCACCTTCAGGAGATTTGAATCTAAGCGAGAACTGGTGGACTGCCTGGTGCAGTCCATAATTTTATGGATTTAGGCTCAAACGTACTCACTTCGTTAGGGCAGCTACCAAATATTCAGCTGTTTAGGCAGGCACTATGACTTCTATACTTATTTGTCAAGAACTTACACTAGGCAGTTGCCTTTAGTCACTGTTGTAAAATAAAGAATATTAGAGCCGATGCGTAACGGTGCGTAGCACTGTAGTCCTATGTCTCCATGACTATAAATGGGAAAGCATCAAGCGCACAGATTCATATCTTTTAACCCACAGAAAGCTATCAAGTATTCGTATCCACGGCCTGTAAATCTCTTGTGCGCCTGGACTTGTACATTCCTTCTGACTCTGGACTTCAAGATAGGGATGAGGTTGGAGAAAGTGTGCCTCACCTGTGTGCATGTATGGGAGGTACTGACTGGCAAAGCATTGTATGTAAAGGTCAGAGGGACCACTGTGAACACCTAATCTGATAAAATAGGCTGCATAAAATAGGCTATAAAAAAGGAAAAAATAAGTTCTTGTTTGTATTATAAAAAAGATGTTTAGATGTTTCTTTTTTTTCTTTTTTTTTTTTTTTAGATACAAATCACATTACATCTGTCATCTGAACCACATTCAGGCTGCAGCAGGACTTACAGGTTTTCCACTAGCGGATATTCTCTCGACCCATTGAAACTGGTGCACCGCAAAGCATACCAAGTAAGTGCTCATGGGAACTGACTTCTCAAAAGTTGTCCGATTCCAGCCATTGCCCAGCTGTACAGTTTGCTGCAGGAATAGAAAAATAATTAATTTGGTTTTTGGAATTGCAAACACATGCAGAAGACGGTACGATATTTCTATGAAGGCTGCAACTATGTAGGAATGATAAATCATCTCTCCAGCTTCGCCTCTCCTGGCATCCCATTGCTGATGGCATGAGAACAGACAAAATGTTTTTCCTGCAATACTGCAATACATGAAACAGGACTTTGTTGTTTTGCACTACATAAGTTTACCTGGTTCTAATTTTGCATCAAGGATTTGAAATTAGTCACGTGGACAGGAATTTTGCCAACAGAAGTTTTCCAGTGTATGCTAGTGTGTTTTGTTCTTGAAATAGTTGCGTGAAATAACATTGCTTTGGACAGATCAGAGAAAAGACTGGATTCTCTCCTGTCTTAAATACATGCATCATGTAGGAGTCAGGGATTGCAGAGATACTACTTATGATAAAGCCCAGTCTAATTAATCTATCCTGAACTCATTCAGATACAAATTACCACTGCTAATTGGTGGGTTGTTTAAATGTACATAAGTTTTAGTGCTGACCATAGCTTTTGTTTTGTAAATGTAAACTATGTAATGTAATGTAAATGTAAAAAAAACTATTCCTGATATTCCCAAATGTCCTTAACTCTCATCTGAACTATATGACCAAACCTGCAACCTGTTGTACCTGATTCATCCTCTATATATTTATTTCTGCTATTCATTATCTGCTATTGCCTGTCTGATAATTTGTTTTGCTTCTGACCGGATGACTAACTTAAATAAGATAAAAGCAAATGGCATATAAAAGACACTAATGTTCTACTAGAGATACAATACTTCATGAGATTTGTTTGTTATAAATACAATATAAATAAAGCACAGATAGTGAATGTTACAGGTGATATTCCATGAGCAAAAACCCCTTTTCATGGATATATTCATAAACAGAGGTATTTGCACGCTATTTTTCCATTATTTGACTCATTTGGACTCTATTTTGGTATATTTTGTTCTTTCAGCACAGTTAGAACTTCCATGAAAAAAGAGTAAAAAAATATAATTCACTCCAGTGAAAAATGCAAACAAAATGTACAAGTTTGTGATTTTGCCATGTTGATTGTAAAGCTTCACACCACCAAAACTACTACAGGACGTGTAACACACAACATGCCTTACATTTACAAATGATTACATTTCCGTTTGTTGAAAAGATTTCCCAAAGATCTTTGACTACTAAGAACAGAGCTCCTGACCTTGTGAGCACACCAGATGACAAAGGGCTGTTATCATCTGTTAGTCAAACCTGAGTATGAACTCAGCATATTCTACATTTCTGTGCCTTTACTTAGATTTCTTTGAAAACTTATTTTTGTATGTCTGTAACGCAGGCAAGGTCCACGTGTAAAGGTGTAAAGTAAATCTCAAAACCCAGTAAAGCTTGATAACATCTAGTCTCATACCTTTACCTTTCATGCTGGTACCCTCACTTAATCTGAGGTCTGTAAGGAAAGGTGC
Source organism: Tringa solitaria (assembly GCA_026413425.1). Classification (NCBI taxonomy): domain Eukaryota; kingdom Metazoa; phylum Chordata; class Aves; order Charadriiformes; family Scolopacidae; genus Tringa; species Tringa solitaria. The sequence goes on from JAOXJM010000033.1 coordinate 23,614,103, forward strand.
AGCAAACACTCTCCTTTCATGTGTTATTTGTCAAAGTGCCTGGTGCTCCTTTAGGTATCATAGAAATATTTTTAATAACAATAGGTCAGAGCTTTAAATTTGCTAAGATTCTGGGAGGCAGCTGTATCAGATTGTTAATAGTTCTCTCAGCTGCATTGCTAGGGAATAGTTAAGGTTTGGAGAACTCTAAATAAAGCAGTACACAGTAAAGCAGACCTTTGTTTTCTGGGTGGGGGAATGACTGGGAAGATGCAAATGTCAACAGCCTGGAGGCTGGAAGCTCTTTTTAATTTTTTCTATTTTTTTTTCTTTTTTAAACTTGGCACTTTATCTCCCACTACAGAACATATTCATTAGAAATTATATATTGCACTACACATTCAGTTAAATTACTCACTAGAAACTCTCTTGCAGCTGAAAGCCATTCAATCTTCTTCCAGAGGGCCCAGAGGTAGATAATAGATGCCATTGAATTTCATACAAAACTTGGAATTTGACCCACCGGGTCCAGAAATAGATTATTTAGGAAATTACAGTCATAGTAGACTGACAAGTGTCTACACCCATGAGGTGACTGATGGGATTTCAGGTCCTGTATTATTAAAAAAAGTAATCCTAGACTTTTCTTGCTAGCAGGATCCTTTACCATTAGATTGTGATCAGCAGATACTTGCTTTGGAGCTTTATGTAGTTTCAGTGATTATTTTAGACTTCCCATCTGGGAAGCAGCTGTCTTCCAGAGTATTCCTTCTCGGAGTCCGCCTGGTTTGACTGAAGAACATGCCATTACCTATTTATAGCTAGTAGGGGATGCACATCTAGAATATCTGAACAGAGAGCCAGCCTAGTTAAAGGCAGAAGAGACGTTTCATTTCTGCTTTGGATTTGGCCCTGTATTGCCATGTTGTGTGCTGGTAGACCACTGGAAGTCCTAACCAACCAACCAGTCCTGTTTTATGGAATATTTATTAACCATTAAATTTACAGTGGCTGGGCGGTAGAGTCGGTGAATGTCCAAGGACCTTGCAATCCATGCTACCTTTCCAGTGGCTTTACAGAACCATCCCACTTAGGCAGCAGACTTGGGAAATACATACCTGTACGGGCATGTTTGAAAGCGCTTGGTACGTGTCTTGATGGATGATAGAGATGTTGTAAGTTGCCTTTTTGTTGGGCTCGTCAAAGCAAGGAAATGATTTCCGCGCATCTGTTGGCTCGTGATCAGTAGCTGCAATGCTCCTTAAACAAACAACACATTGGCAAGCCCTCATTATATACCTTTTAAATCTTATCTGCAACTTCTAAGCGTAACATTTTAGCAATTTCACAAAGGAAAGTAAACTACAAATATTTGTGTCTACTTGTCCATTCATAAAAGTAGGTGACATCAGAAATGCACAAGCTGACGTCCTATAGGCATGTGTAACATGTATAATAGTCTGTCAGTAACATCTTCTGGGTTTCAGGGCAAAGGCTAAAGCCAATTGCTTGTCATCAAATATTTTTAGGAGTCAGGCAATAAAATACAAATGACCCCTCATGGATAGTAAAAATTTAACCTTCCCTATGAGCTTTCTGATTGATTTCTGTGCTCAAAATAAACTACTGATAGTATTATCTGAAAGGAAATTAAGGTCCTGGTGTAGGGATGTTTAATTAAGTCACTCCCTGTGTTGTTTACCCACTGGAGCAAATCTTGGGATCAGAGTCTTTAACATCTCCTGAGAACACACCATGGAATTGTGTAAATGTCCCTAAAAATCTCACTCTGCTTGTGTGTTTCTTTTTCTGCAGTTACCAAGTACAGTTTTCTACTGGTGCTGTTACGCTTTCCTGACTCCATTAATGAAACTGCTGGGGAAAGATAGAAAGTCCAGGTAAACATCCTAGTACATAACTGATGCTATGCTCGCTGTGCTGGGCGGTCTAGAAAGTCCTCTCAGTTATGCAAGAACAGCTGGAGGAGCTAGACAATAGGGGTCATGTAAAAAAATAAGGTGAAGGTTATGAACGTTCGTATCATGTGCTTGCCTCTCACAGTGACATCAGGCTCCCCCATTAATGAACCATATGATGACAGAGCATATTCTCCAGTGATTGATGGTGAAAGGGATCACAGATGCTTCTTCAATTAATCTGGAATGTTGGGCATTTTCTGACGGCAATTCTACAGCTGCTCCAACTATATTAAGGTAGTTTTTCTTTCCAAAAAGTAATTAAAAGTGTACATCATAAATTACAGATCTGCAGCAATCCTACAAGCTCAGTTGACAACCAATTTTTCAGTGCTTCTGTTGCCCTTGGCATTGCCCTGTGACGGTTAAATACTAAGCTGGTCATTAGGAACTAGTAGCAGCAAGGGTCATTTTCAAGCCTGATGGAGGTAATATGTCTGTGTTCTTACCATTCATGTTCATTGGAATAGTAACTCAAAAGTTCATGGGCAGAAAGCATAATGAACATTCACCTTAATATAACTTCAGGCTCAATAGAGTTTCTTTTGCTTGGTAAATTGTTTGATGTCAGTCTCTCTACTTTTTTTGCAGGATTTGAAAGCTATTTCACAATTAAATTAACTTCGAGTCCCCAAGGCAATACTTCACAGCTATTGCTTAAAAAATTGGCTACATATTTTGACACATTTATATCTTGTTCCTACAGACTGATAACACTGTGATATTTCTGTTGATTTATAAGGTGATAATCCTTATATCCTCATATATTTGTGGAGGCAGACAGGCATCAGCAGTGGAAAATCTTAGCTATGGTGTAGATGATGAGAACTCCTGGCTAGGGCATGCATAGAAATGGCACTAGAAACATGAAAAGTAATTTCCTTTTAATTTCTTTTCAAACTGTATAAAGTAGTTTTTAGATAAGATTTTCTTCACTACATGGTGGCTTCTGCCCTTCTACTTGCTGTTTATGTCCAGACCTTTAAATGTGAACTACAGTTGTAAATATAACAGTAATAAGAAGTGAAGATCTGGCTGAGACTGCATCCAATTGTTCCCAAAATGAAACAGTGCTGCATTTAGAACCATGATGAATTTCCTTTTCTTCCCAGAGTATAGGGGGTTAGTGCAAAAACCCCTCCCGTTGAGCTAATTAAAGAATTGTTTTCCTAGTCTTTGCCTAAATTCAGATTCATTGCTTTGTTTGAGAACATTTTTTCTTTGAGGAAGAAATGCAGGAGTGCTACTTAGATACTTCTGTACACTAAAGAATATTTTGCTTTTCGCTAATCAATAAAATCCTAAATGCAAGTCTCCCTGATAGAGATGTGCCCAGCTGAGTAGCTTTTATAAACCTCTTTTTCTACTTTTACTGAGGACAGAGAGAATTCCTATAAAATCGAAGTCATACCTTGCCACTATATAGTAATGCAAAATCAAAACCAGCTGCTGAGACATGTTTATATTATCTGTAATATTAAGGAGAAAGCAAAAATGGGTTTTAGCACATTCCTTAAAGGAACCCATTGCACCAGGCAAGGACTCTTGTGCACCTTTCCCTAATACTTGAAAATAACACAAATGTAATGTATTTAAGCTTACTGCATCATGCAAAGTAGGGAAGGACTGTTATTCCCAACTCATCATTGGGGAAATGAAATGCACAGAGGAATAGCTTTACCAAAGGATTTCAGTGTTTACAGCTGGATTTAGGCACCCACAAGAGGATCTAGGCAGGTCTATGTCTAAAATCTGCATTCTCGAAGTTTCTGCTTTCCTGATCCCTACTCGCATACTCACATCAGTTTAAATAACTGTGGCCCCAAGATATCTCAAGATCTGCTTCTAGACATGTCCAAAACCCCCTTTTTCCTGACAGGGATTGTGTAATCTGTCTGAACAGGATTCACAAATTAGGTGTTCTTCTACTACTGAGGATCCCAGACTCACAGGCATGTTCAGCACATGCCTACCTGTTTTCCACAAAATATGGTGGGAGATCTGAATCTAAGCAACAGCAGTGCCTGGCCTTGTGCCCCATTGGTAAACAAAAGGCATTATAGCAAACCTTTGCCCTCACAAATAGACAACTGGGGAGCAGCTCAGCCCTCAGAGCTGACTTTCCAGTGTTATTAATTCTCTCAAGGAGTCTCACTGCTTCTAACACTGCCCAGAAGGGATGGGGGAGCAGGTTAATTACACATTGGCTCTCATTTTCACCTCAGCCCCCTTCTCTCTAACATCTGTTATTAACAGGCTCACCTGATTTTTGCTATTACCCGATTTGTATTTACTTAAAGCATGATGAAAAGGAACTATTTGGATTTAAATCATCCAAGGGTGATGTCTGCCTCAGGCAAAGGTGAAATACAAAAGGTAATTCTGGTCAGCATTGGTTTTGAGTAGAGAGCCAGGGGAAAATGCAGTTTTAATAAGTAATAAAACCTTTCTCTTGCCATTCTTCCTCACCCCAGCCTATCACCTACCGCATAGCACCAACTTGGCTGGTGGATGCAGCACCACTTGGCTGGTGGTTGCTTTCATTTCAAAGCTGTACTTATCACTATCCACGTACTCTCACAGACAATCTGCCCAAACTTAACTACATGAAAAGCATTTCAGAAATCACCATTCACTCATTCTTATTAAAGCCCTTCTCAAGGCTTTGAGAAAATAAACAAACTCACACACTCAAGTTCCTTTCTGTATTGAGTGTTTTCAGATTGCTGGCTGGGATCATCCTTGCAATTGTAACTTCCAGCAACCAAATCAAGAAGTAGGAACCCTCTTGCACTGAGCTCACGTTTTATGTTTCTTTAGCTTATGAAGTTGTCATTTCCTCCTGACATCGGATGCTTGGTCCTTGTCTTCCTACACTGGCTGGATCTGAGGGATGGGCACTCGCCTCTCCTGCTCTTTGACACAGAAGATCTGTGTCCTGGTCCTGCTCTTCTGGTGTTCTGACACACCTGGGCCAATTGATTTACTATCTAGGTACCTTTCACCAATAAGATGAAGTAACACACCTCAACTTAGAAAGATGCTAAGACATTACTCTTTAAGACTGCTGTGGGGATGTTAGATACTCAAAGTATAAAATCAAAGCACCTTCTGATTCAGAGCAATACTGAGGTGGTAGATGGAGAAAAACAAGAAGGAAAGAGCTGGCTGGGGTTTGAGCTGTTCACTACATGGCTTCGTCCCAGATCAGATAACTATGTTTAAGTATGAAAAATCAAAGTTTGCTTTTTCCTCTGCCTCTTGGATCTGCTGCTGCTAGTGCCTGTAACTGCTGCTACTCCTGGCATTGTGTGTCAGCGGCTGAATGGAGCTGATGTGAGACTCGCTCATGACCCCATTGTCCCAGGAGGGCAAATAAGGGCCCTAAAAACACATCATTGTTTGTTTCCATGTTCCTGCTACAGGACCTTGGAAAAGTCTAGCCAAGTTTATCTTCTAGCCATAAAGGCTAGAATGAGTTACTTCTGAAACATAAATATTGGAAAATGGATGATTGGGGATGGATATGTTATCTGTGAAGAAATGTCTCTGAGCAGTGGGCAATGGCTTTTTCAAGCTTCCACCTTGAAGTAGTGCAAACCTGGGAAGTGGAATGAGTTAACTGAACTGTCAGAGGCTTTGTAATCTTTCAATTACTATTGATATATTAAAAGGGAAGAGTTGGAGCACAAAAAATGAAGTCAAAGATAACCTTCATCATCTGGACTTTCCTACCCATCATTTAAAGCAGCTGTACAAGGGGCAGGAAAGTTCTGGTTTGGATATTCCTCAGGGTTACAACATCAAGGAGGCACTATGTTAGGAAAACTGTCACAAGAACAATTCACACCAAACCTGTTACCTTGGGGAGGGCTAGGAGAGAGTGTTGAGAGCTGTGTGCTATTTATTCTACTACTGAGATAAAAACAGGCCTCGATCCCTCCAGCTCTCTGAGGGAGCCATTCATAAAGCTCAAGGGTAACCTGGGACTAGTAGAGTTTGAAAAATTTTTCAGAATAATAAAAACAACAAACCCTTCATCTCTCCAGCCCACATTCACTTGTCAACAGCAAAAGGGTTTTGAATACAGCATCTTCCTTAGCTGAATGAGAAAATTAAAGAACAGCCCAGAAATATCAGCAAGTTGGTGAGAGACCAGACTGAGAATCTGAAACAAATAGAGCATGGAATAGAGCACGCCTGAGCAAGTAGAAATAGAGAAGAAAGTTTAATAAATAAAAGAGAAACCGCTTTACTTGATCACTCCGTTTTCAGTGTAGGTGGTCCTATAAAATCCAACCAAGGAACCATTCAGCCAGCCTTGAAACTTCAGGGTGAGTATGTAGGGATTACTTTCATCGGTGGCAGAGAGCTCTGTTGCTGCCTTCATCACTATGTACTCTTGGGGCTTGTACTCAAAACAGTCGTTCAGAGCAATCTGCTGTCCTGAGGATTTCTGGAGTGTGGGCATTTCTGTAATCTTGGTCTCTCGCAGGTGGAGCCACAGGTAGCTGGTAGGTTTTTCCAAAGCAATAGAAATACCGACTGACCCAGTGTAAGTGTCTTTCTCCATTTCAGGCTTCATTTCCAGATCATAGTGGAGAGGCTTGACATAAGTGGGTAGCCTGAAATGTCTCCATTCTCCAGTCTCATCATTTTTAGGAGGACAGGGACCCAGATCCACTGGGGGAGTAGGGTTTGTTGGCTGACCTGTTGGCAGATCTGTTGTTACTCCTGGAGTGGAGGAATCCTCCGGCTGACATTTAGGTCTGCTCAATCCCACGCCAAGCCCCACGGCAAGACCTACAACGACCACAACACCACAGATGACAGCCACATGCTTTGTCTTCATGCAGTACCTCTTGGACTTCTTATCCTCAAAATCCATGCCCTCCATCTCTGCTCCCGGGTCTGTTCTCAGAGCAAAACATTAACTGTAAAAAAGCTTATTAGTCACTTCAGCACTTGCATTCAGTAAACTCAGCAGACTAGGTTTGTATTTTAATTGTGCAGCTATAGCTGTTCTCTGCCCGTCTCCCCCACTTTGCTTTCCACCAGGCACTCAATTAATTAAAGACAACATGCACTTGGAGGAAATGTGAATGATCAAAAGGAGCGCAGCTGGGCTGGGAGACAGAGGGAACAGACACAGAAGAACATTGTTCCTGCCGTGCTCCCCTTATAAGCAGCACAACCCCACCCCCCGTCCCTCCTGCTCTGGCCTGAGTTAAATATAAAACAGTGCTATGTTAATCAGCAGTTAGGAGATGATCAGATGCCAAAGCTATGTCAGCAACTTTCTGAAAGAATTTACGGAGGTGTAACTGCTCCAAACCCTCAACCTTTGCCACTACCTCTTCCTTTTCCCCCCCTGCTGTATCTTGTTTGGGTTTTTGAGGTTTGGCTTTTTTTTTTTTTTTTACGTTTTCCTCTTACTAGCTCTTCCTCTTACTTCCTTGAACTTCCACCCTATAGCTTGTGAAACGACATCTCCAAAGTCTCAAAAATCCAGCAAAAATCACATACATCTTTCAAGGCCTTTTCAACTGTTTCCCCTCTTTTCTAGGCTCATTTACTTTTCCCGAGTAATTCGAGGTGGTCACAGGCAGAAGAATGCACAGTGGAAAAATAAATTTTGATCACTGACTTCAAACTTTAAAACATGCCTAATTCCTCTCCCTCTCTCATTGGGCCAATTTTCCGGGTAGCCTAGGATAGCATTGCCTTGCTGGTCAGAGCAATTACAGTCCTGCCTTTGAACCTTTGCTGTGGGGGACCCTTCTAAATAGGCAGTTATATGGTTTACAAACTAATGATCTACTATAGCATTTACTGCACGTCCAGACAATGTGGGATTTCATCAAAACAAATTAATCGAATAGAGCCTGATTCTGCTCAGGGGAACTTATTGTAAGTAAGGCCTTGCTAAGGCTGCAACCAAGATGTTGCTAATGCAGTATGAAACTGAGTACAGCAGTAATCTTGACCTTTTTTGATGCTGAACTAAAGGAAGACATTGTAGAAAAAACAACCTCAGTCCCTGGATCTCTTAACCCTCTTTCTCCACTTATGGAGCCCACGTAAGTGGATTTTTAATCAGGCATGTCAGTTTGTCTTCATGCCTCCTGTCATGCCTTCTGTTTTAGTTTATTAGAAGAGAGATTATTATCACTCTTCATGTAAATTACAACTCTGACTAGTTAACCTCCTAGTCTCCTTTTTTTTGGTTTTTTTTTTTCTTTTTTGAGATGGGTGAAGTTTCACCTGGATGGGTTGACTTAGGCCCTAGAATTAGTCAACACATGTTCTGAGTGAGATGCACTGAATCAGGGAAGGAGCTTTTATAGGATAGACTTCATCCAGTCTTTTTGGAAATGGATCTGCTTGCAAGCTTTATAAGTCTCCTTTTGGAGAGACTTGGACTTTTTGGACTCCCCAGCCACCATGGGGAACTTTAGCCACCCAATCCACATCAGCACTCTTACAGCATACTACTATTTATATAGCATCTTGTTTTAAAGGCAATGTTTTCCAACAGGAACTGAGAAAAAAGTAGGTCTTTTTCGCAGAGCATGAAGTTAACTCTTACTCATATTTTCAAAAGTGAAAAACCAATGCAAAAAAAAAAATCAAGCAGAAAGCTTGGAATCTGTTTCGCATTATGTCTGTTTGTATTGTTTCCCATTTTTCTGCTATGATCAAAACTAGATATGACATGGGAAACTAGTGCCCTTTAATGGATTGGGTAAGAATTTAACTTCTAGCAACAGAGCCAGCACTGAAGATCATGGTCTTAAGATTTAAAACCATTTCAGCTCGTCTTTTGTTCTGAGATTGGACAGGACAAGGAAAAAGAGTGAGAATAGATTTTAAATAAAACATCTTAAGCCAGAGAAGGCCATAAGTGATGAGATAGTAAATGTGTCTTGTTTTTAGACATGCTTTTTATGTCACTCCCATTTTCATTCTCCTTAACCATGAGGTCTTCTGTTATATTTTTAATCTGAGATAAAAAATGCTCTTTGAGATTATAGACTGCAGAGCAGGTTATTTACTGTAATTACAAAGATACTTGCAGGTTTCTTCACTGGTAACAATTACCTCCTTCAGGAAGAGCTAGAAAATATGTGGATGAGCTGGTCCTAAACAGCAAAAATATATGTATTTCTTACCCTAAGCCTTAAAAACAATACTAGCAGTAAAAGCCATTAGAGGCTAATGAGGAGTGACAAATGAATTAGCTCAACAAGTAGCAGAGATTATTGGTGTCTTCTGCCAGTCAAGAGCAGTAGTGCAGTTATACGCAAGCCTTAGCATTCATTTTTCCCTTTATAAAAACTGGGGTTCAATCCTAGTTGCAGCCAAAAATAGGTATAATATATTTCTGATAGTAGTAGTTATGAGCAGACTTACCCTCCCAGATCAGAAATATGCTTTGTTCCTAGCTGGCACCACTGGGGTCAGCTAGCAGTGTTAAGAAGCTGCCTACCTACCAAGGCAGCGAGGGATCGATGACCTAATACACATGTCCACCAATAAGACAGGACTCAAACTATTAATTCCTCTACACAGGAGCAATAAAGGAGGGCAGAGCTCCCAAGGGCAGTGCCAGTGCTCTCCCTGCTTGTCTGCCTCTAGTCAGAAAGGGGCAAGGAACAGGATTTGCCTCCCCAGATGATAGAGAACCAATGGCCTTCATCAACAAGGTATAGATACTTTGTCTACCCTCTCCCAACGGGCATAACATGATGAAACCCCATATGGAAAGTGGAAGAACACCCCAAGCTGCTCCAGCATAAACCACAAGCATGGCTGGAGGCAAGCGCCGTCCAAGCGTGGAGGGGTTTAAATTGCTTTAGCTTAATTTCTAGAAAACTGACAAGAGATTAAAACAATCTTATCAGTCACCTGGACAATGCCAACGTCTACTATCATTTGTTAAGTGCTTATTTTTAATTGAAGCAATTTCACCTTAAGTTAGAAGTCAGTTCTTAATCTGTACCAGGATTGCCATGCTGGTTTAAACCTGCCCCTTTGGCTACCTAAAGTGGAGGGGGGTATGAAGTCACCCTGCTCTGTCATGACATCGCTGGTGGGGACATGTATGTGCCTGTAGGAGCAATATCCCAATATCTTTTCAGACAACTACAGGCATAAAAATGAATTCTAATTTTTATCCCCAAATTGTATGCCATTCATTTCCATTATAGCTTCCAATTTTAAATTCGGAAAGTGTAATAAAATTTCCACAAGTGACAGCCAGGATCAGCACTAGTGCGGGCCTGCTGTAGGCATTCAGGGAGAAGTCACATAGTACCAGGAAATCCTTAATTGAAGCTGACAATGAAAAAACAGCTGCTCTGGAAAGCATCAAAGATGTGGAAATAAATGAAGTATATTAAAAAAAAGAAGAAGAAAAAAAGAAAAAACCTTCACTGCAGCTGACAATGAATGAAACTCCTCTGAGGCAAGTCCATCCATGGAATAACATGAAACACTCACTGGGCCTATGCCAAGGAGGTCTTTGGAGGTCTTCGACTGCCTGTGTCCAGGGTCATTAAGGCAACCTGAGGGCAGCAGAGCCTAAGGACCTCGGAGTTCTGAGCTGCCCCTGCTGCAAGATTTAGGGATACCATAGTAAATGGAGCCTCTCTGCCTCCATCAGGAGGAATTTGGCTTCTCTTTAGGCTGAAGTAACACTCCACGTCGGATTTGTCATTGCGAAAAAAGAAAGCATGAAGCAATCTGCTGTAGTGACTGCTTTCTGGCAGAGCTGCACTTGCAGACCTAATTTGAGAAATGTGAAACTGGTTGTGGTGTTCTACCAGGTCACAAATGAACTGTGTCAGAAATCATTCCCATGTCGAGTATTTTCCTGTGACTGTAATGACTGATTCTCCATCTTTGGCTTTGAACACCCTCTAGCAATCATTAATCCCCTAAAGTTCCTAAGTCTTAGTAATTACTGGCTTGCAGTAGTCCTTGTTCCACTCACAGACTTTCCTATGACAGTTTTTAACAACAAAATAAGTCCTTTGGGGTTTGTGTTGTTTGGAAATGCAAATGTTTTGAACTGATTTGAGAAAGACACTCAGGATTTCTTCAGTCGTAATTGTTGCCCCATTTAGATCTTTGAAATACCCCAGCTGTGGGGTGCTGTTGGCTGTGGTGCCTCGGGAGGGCTGCATTATTTCCTGCTGCAGACTGACAAGCTCCGTGTGTAACACACTGGTTGACGTGCAGTGCGGTCCCACCACCTATTTGGGGTTCTGCTGTGTTTCCCCAGCAGGTCAGTGCTGGCTGTTTTATTTATCACCAGGATCAGGGCTGAAGCCCCAAAGCCTCTTCACAAGAAAGTACTGCTAGTTATGTTTAGTAGAGGCTTTATTTCCTTTCTTTCTTTTGCACCTGTTTCAAATTCCTGGATGAAGATTCTGTGACTCAAAATGTCAATCTCATCTCTTATACTATTGTGTAAACAAAGCAAGTCAAATGGGATTCATTTGCTTTGCTATATCATATATCACATCATATCATTTAATCTTCCACTGCATTGCTACCAAGATGAGCCTGTCTGTGTTCTTTCATTCTAATCATTAACCTTTAATACGAAACCAGAATAGTCTGGATCCTGGTCAATACGGTTCCAACTTTCCAATTCTAACATGTTTTATTATTTTTACACTTTAGTACCCTATTTCTTGTCAACACTGGTCATTAAAGTAGTTACAGTTTATGGTTCTGCACTTCAAAGTCCAGTTTCCAATAGTAAATTTCCTTTTTGTCTTTAAAAATGTGCCTGAGGAGAGTTCTACTGTATCAACAAAGTACAATTTAACTTGGAGATTTTTTCAAACTTACTCAACATGCATCTTGTTTAACAACATCCTAAGCAAAAGTGAGAAAAGCAACAAGCTTTCCCAGTGTAACCTCTAGGATATGTTGGGACACCAGCAGGCCCACTGGAAAAACAAATATTGCAGTTTAGAAATTCAGTGGGAAATTCATTGATGAACTTCTGGAGGCGTTTTATCCTCGTAGAATGTGATACTTTAGAAAACCTTCTCTCTCCACGTGCGATTCAGGGCACTACTTTTAATCTGTCTGATGTGAGTAGCAGTTCCTTGAGGTGCTACCTCTACCCTTGAGCACTGCTTTGTCATTCGGTATGCAGCTATATTCATCCATTTCTATGTCTAGATAGCAAGGCATGAGAAGAAGAGCATTTTGATGGAGGAGAGGGGTAAAATTTCCTTCCTACCTTGACTGGCCCCAGCCAGAAACTGTTAACTTCAGGGCAGCCTTATTTGCACTGTTCTCTCCTTTAGAATCAGGGGGAAGTTCAGAGGCCTAATAAATGAAAACGAAGCATTAGTCAGCCCAGTAATGCAGTGATAGTACTAAATCCAAGTATGATACTAGCTTCATTGAGCAGGTGATGGAGATTACTGGGGAAAACAGTATTTTCAGTTAAGGTATGTTTCCACTTACAGTAAATTGTGGGTTTCTCATCTTACTGAAAAAGATGTAGTGGAAAGAAAAGAAAACATCAAACTAACTGGCAAGACAAACAGAATGGAAGCATAAATCATCCTTTTAATCACTAAAGGAGATTAAGACACTGAATCTTGCTCTCTTACAACTGTGTGCACTGGGAGCAATCCCATAACAGTCAATACCAAAGTGCTTGACAATCTGGAAAAAGAGCAATAGGATATAATAACAGTGTAAAATACTGGGTAGCTTTGATTAAGCTTTGATTAGTAATGAAACTCATAGAGCTTTCAATTTGACACAGATTAGAAGAAAACCTTTCAAGATCCCTTCCAACCCAGATTCTATGTTATCTCACATATATCCCACCTGTGCCATTCATAATGAGGGGCCAGAGATGCTGTTTGTGAAGCATCTAGTGCAAGCCCCTGAGAAGCAGAACAGTGGAATGAGAAGATTTCTGATCTGTTCTGCCATACAAATTTGTGTGGTTCTTTGCTGCTAAAGGTGCATCAGAAATCATGCCAAGTCACAAAAAATAATTGCTTGCATGATTTTCAGCACCAGAGAAGTCCCATAAATGAAACCAAGTTAATGGAAGAGGAGAAGAGAGTTAAACATTTTTGCTCAGTTGCACATGTAATCTCAGGGGAATTGTCTGTCAACATGTATTTAGGTTATTTCCAAGTCTGTTACCTCTGCATTTGCCCTCGTTTTCATTTTCTTGGCCAGGATGATGAAGCTGATAATAGAGAAAACAATTGCAGCAGCATAAACTGTTTCATTCACTGTTATATAAAAAAATCCTTTTTTTGCTCCCTTTGCAAACAGGATTGTAGTTATATTAAGGCATTCGAAAATGAATCCAGAGATTGGGGGATGAAAGGAAGTAGATGGTCATAGATTTAGCTTCCTTCCTCCCCTCCTAGTTGAATCTCCTTTCCTGCAAAATGGAAATAGAACAAGCTATGTCTTTAGGGCTTCAACCACATTTACTTTGTCTGGTTTACCCTGCATATAATATCTCTCTCTTTCAAGGACTAGCTCTATTTTCATCGGTCCTTACCTACTAACAGCCACTGCCAACAGCTTGCTACTCTGGTTGGGTAGAACGGGAGATAGACAAAGATCAGTTGACTGCTTCCTAGGCAAGCTCCTAAATCACTCCCAGCACACACTTTCACACACAGGTGTGTATGTGAGGGGTGGTGAGATATACGCACTGGAGTCCCAGTTAGCAAGTTTGCCTGGAAGGAAGCGTCACATTAGGAGGAGGGCTCTGACACAAGTAATGTTTATTTCAATGTTATTTGGGAGTCGTGTTCTTCAGAGCAACAACCAGCCAACCATTTTCACACAGAAAGAATACTATAAAATATTGTGCTCTATTTTAGCAAACCTAAGCTGATCTGGGAGTACAATTTTATTGGCCAGCAGTTAAGTCCTCATATGTAAATTTTCATTATGAGCAGCAGTAACTGAAATAGTTGGTGTTTCTACACAAGGATGAGGACATCTTTATTCTTCAGGTATATAACGTTATTTTGAGCTTCTATGCAGGCAGTATAGGCTGCCAAGAGCATAAATCATAGAATCATAGAATCATCTGGGCCGGAAGGGACCTTCAAAGGTCATCTAGTCCAACCCCCTGCAGTCGGCAGGGACACCCCCAACTAGACCAGGTTGCCCAGGGCCTCGTCGAGCCTCACCTTGAATGTCTCCAGGGAGGGGGCCTCAACAACCTCCCTGGGCGACCTATTCCAGTGCTCCACCACCCTTATGTTCAGTTAAAGCCTATTTTAGCCAGAGAAAGAATTGATGTGGGTTAATGGCTGCAGTGATGGAACTCCCAGAACTCCATTGAACAGTTTGTCACAGTCATCTTCACTGGTTAGATTTCAGATTTGCAGCTGTCTGGATCCTTTATTCATTGGCTTCTATCAAGCCTCTCTATACTACATTAAGTAGCCCATCACTACCCAGAATTTTCTAATTCAGTCCCTCTACCAAGTCATGAATTTGTGAGCCAGTTTTCTTTTTGACAAGGTGAGATTTACCAAAATTTCCTACATGCTGAGCAACGTCCAAGATCCAGTGCAAAGAGTTAGTAACATCTAACAGGTCACGGCCTCAATGCTCCTATAATTAAGGTCCTTCTTATCCTAGCTGCTGTGGAAAGGAACAGAGAGATGGACACCTGCAGGGAAAATGAGCCTGTTGGTGTCCATTGCAATGATGCTGTCAAGTACACCAAGAAGGAGATTTAAATGAACAACCAAAACCCCATCCAGAGATGCACTGGTCTTGTAAGTGGAGGACTGAGCTCCAATCTGAGCTCTAATCACAGAATCACAGAACAATGAACAGACCAGCAAAAATAAGCAGTTGGTAAAGATTGCACTGAAGCAAAAGCAGCACAAGCAAAATCAAAGAAACACAGGAATTTCAGATCTTACAGATGATCAAAGCAATATTTCATCTTCCTTTTAAAACCAGCTAAGGAATTGCATCCTTTATATCCAACACCAAATGGAGCCAAAGAGGCTTAGAGTTGGGGAAATAATCAAATAGTGTCTTGAGCTATCTGGATCCAGTTGGAGGTTTGAACCCCTTGACCAAGACCTTCTCCACTGATAATCAGATGCCAAATGAGATTGGACCTTACGCATCAATGTACTTTTAAATTTGTAGGATTGGTGCCTCTGCTGTCCCTGAAGAAGTTTAAACACTGGTGTTTTATGGAATAAGCTACGGGATGGGATATTGTTGTACAGCCAGAGCCTTCTGGTTGTCCTGCAGAGCCTTCTTTCCCTTCTCACTTTAATTCACTTTTTAATTTTCCTCAAACCCCTTAGCAGGAAATCTGCCTTTACTAAAAAGAACTTACTTCTGGCAATAGAAGCCACAAAAATTACCAACAAACCTAATAAATTAAAATGAATAAAAAAGACTACTTTTCAGCCTCTGTCCTAATGTCTCTTAGAAACAATTACTACTACTTGTATATGCTGTTTTCAGGCTATTTCTGGTTCCTTCTGAAGTCAATAATAACATTTCCATTCACTGCAGAGAGACCAAGAAGTAGAGCAGAGAAGTGCAGCCCTGTGTTTATTACCACATCTGAGGGGAATATTTAGATGTAGGATGTTTGATGCTTCTTCCTCACAGAACTTTTTTCTATTTATATACTTACATTCAAAAGCAGCCTAATGGTTTTAGATGGAGTAAAGGCTTGGTCCTTGCCCAGAGAGCACATCTGCTGGTATTAGACATGAGAAAAAAGAAGGCAACTAAAAACTGTAAAGGCAGAATGAAATGAAGTGATAGGACAATTACATATCTACATTACATACAGATAGTTATTTATGTGCTATTCATCTTGATTATTTGTAATCCAACATATGTAAGTCACGTTGCATTTAATTCATATTACATGACAGGTTCTCATTCTGTTGGCTTGCTTCTCATAATGACATAGGACTTTAAATGAAGTTCTTGTAAATTAAATAATTCCAAAAAATATGTGCTCAGCTGAGGATTTTATTGGACTTATCCAGCACTTACTGCACTCTCAGACAAAGCAATCTCCAGCTGAATTATCAGAACTTGTATCTATGGTGCAATCAACAGTGTTTTTCAACTGAGTCGGTCTAAAGATTAAAAAGTCAAAGGACAAACTGTTCAGCGTAGTTTTACAATGATCATGCCTTACTTTTCCAAGAAAATAAAGTTGTTTTTGAATATATACTTATGGTTAAAGCAAGGTGCAATCTATTTAACTTCTCCTCACACTTTTAAGTTCCATGAGATTTTTAGAATAGAAGTAACTTTTTTGAGGAAGATATACTACTACAGTGATAAAAAGCAATAAAAGGTTCTTTCAGAGACAGAACTTTAATAATTTCCTTAAGTTTATATAAAAATGTGTGCATCAAGTTGACTATGACTTAAGTGCATCTCTGTACAAGACCTGAGTCTGCCTACTCCAGTTGGAGGGTCGGCAATTTTTTTCCAGAAGCTATGCCACCCTCTTCCTTTCATCTGTAATATTTCTATCATTGACAGAGATGCTCAGATCTTCAGATGTGACCAGTAGGAGGGAAAAAATTGGAAAAGGGGCTAAAACTAATCACAAGTTATGGAGAGGCTCAAAACTGCTTTGTAGTCGACTACAAAGTGGTTAATGTAAAAGGACACTGAAACCTATTTCCTCCCCCTAGTCCTTCCTGCTTAATATTTTTATTGTCCATTATCCCAGACCAGGACGGATACCTGAATTGCTGATATTCTGGGGCTAATTTGCCTAGATTGCAAAGGAATGCTTCTGACTACGTGGAACATTTTAACAGTGCTGTTTTAACAATATCATGTAAAAACCTCTAAATGTTCCAGGCAGAGAAATAGAAAAGGCTTTTTCTGCTTTGCCAAGGTGGGGTTTTAGTTTTCTTAACCCTTATGTGCCTCTAAGAGGTAGCTGCACATTTAGTGCTGTAGAGAAAGCAGAGTTCATAGCCTTGCCTTCATGCAAACTCACAGCACAAGCTGTTCCTTATTGTCCTGTGGCAATATTTTGGCACACGCTCTGCTGAGACTCCCAGATTCACGTGAAGCATTTAAACAAGTGGCCCAGTTTTTCAAGCGCTTCCTAGGGAACTTAAGCATCCAATTTAACTCCGAATCTTCAGAAAATTTAAGTAAATTAAAAAATGACCAGAACTGTAATTTAATTTAACTTTTTTTTTTTTTGTGGAGGAAAAGGAAGAAAGAAGATAAGGAGTAAAAAGACCCAACAACTCAGCACCTGCTTTTCAAGGTTATCCTGAAAGCTTATATGTATTACATGCTGCAGCTCTGCGCTCCTGGCATCCTATCAAAAGCAGCGTTACAACCCAGACTATATCTAGACTTGTAGGCAGAAATATGACCTCATTTTAACAAAAAGATGAGTTCTGGTTATGCTTGTCTGATCATCTGGATTACTGCCATCACCACGCTGAACTGGGTGTCTGCGCTCGCATCATGCCAGACCCTTCCCTGCAGTACAGCAAGACTCAGGACATTTTGTCTCCTCCGATATACTGAAAAAGTCCTGCAGAGAGGAAAATTGTTATGTTGCTTCACGTTAACGCACGTGACTAGCAGCTGTGTCCAAAAAAATTCTCTATGGCCTATTAGTGCCTTTTATCTGATGACTGTAAGTGCAGGGCTCAGAGGCGGACTCTGATATCTGGCTGTGTCATTCCACCGGGAAATAAAATTCAGCGCTAATCCCACAGCCTCACCCAGGCCAGAGCACCCAGCCTAACAGGGATTAGAGAGATTCTCCTGAGAGCTGCTGAACCCACGTTCAGCCCTGTATCATAGCCCCTCTGAGTAGCCCAGTGGGTACTCTCTGTCCCAGCAAGGGACTGTCCAGACTGTCTGCTAACCAAATCCTTGGGAACTAGCTCAATTCAGACAGACCATCAGTTCTACTGTCTCTAATTCATATCAGCAAAACTAAGTACAGTGTCTCCTGAAAGCCTTTGCATTCCTCTTTTTGGGTCAGTAAAGATCATTACCCATCAGTGCCTTTTGCCAGGAGAAAATTCTAAAGTTCAGTTCCTTGGATGTTTTCCAGCACACGTTTGCTTTAGGAGGGTCAGAAATCATTGTAACAAGGGAAAGAAAGTGCTTTTATGCAGCAAATCTCTAAAGCCACCTCCCCCCCGGGAACAGCATGAACTAGTCTCTTAAATACAATTCCAAATCCCTTGATCTGGTGGGATTTACGACCTCACCCAGAAAGCAAGGGGTGAAGCCAGGCAATGAACAGGGAGCAGAGGAAACGGCCTCAATTGCTCTAAATAAAAGGGCTGGGAAGAGAGTGATCAAAGAGGGTGGAGGCTAAAGGAACTTGCTTTCTGAGGTGAGGCCTTGATGACAGAATTCTGCATATCTGCTATGGAAGATGGATATATGTAAAAATATTTCCCTGGATGGGAAGTCGAGGAGGCAACTTGGTTGGTTCTGGTTGGTTTATATTTGGCACCTGTGTGACTCAATGACGGATGTTTAACACTTCAGATTCAATTCCCTTGTGCTAAAGTGCAGCCTCTCGTGGCCCTCTCCCATCAACAAAAGAACAGTCAGGACCTGGCCTGTGTTTATGCCTTCCCCCAAAACTGTGATTATTTACATACTTTAGATAACCAAGTTCCAAAAGTTGTGAGCTAAGTGATCTGGCAGCGATAGAAACGTGGCTCTGAGGGATTTTTGTATCAGATTATGATTTACTTTCCAGTTCCAGCAAGCAGAAACCCATGCTGCATTCCCAAGCTGCCTATCTTGAAAAGGTGCTTTTGCTATTCTCATGAGGACAAGCTTCCATTGCTTACTCTGTAGCAACTTCATCACTCATTTATAAATAGGAACAGATGTTTCACTCACATACCAATGAGGAACAGGTGTGGAGAATAAAATTATTTCCTCCTGATTTAATATTGTTTTCCTTTCTTCACATTAGCTTCTCTATGAAGATAATCCACTTCCCTGGTAGTTGGCTGCTCAGGCTAGAGTGGAAGAGCTGGGCTGTGCTACCTCCCTTGTGTGCTGCCCTGAGAACATCTGGATTTAACACTCCTCTTCAATGCCCAGAAGTACAAAACAGATGACTTTTTGCAGCTGTATGAAGGTGGCAGCGAGTGAACCTGAATCAGGATGCCTGATTAGGCAAATGGTGTCAAGGTACTGTCCTGTTTTAGACTTGTGCTGATAGATTTGCAGTATTTTGAGTATAGGTAGCCACAGCTGTTGGCTCTAAGTGCAGCATGTTGCTCAAATAGAAGCTGGATATACATTTTCAGAGGGATTCCTGTACTGTATTACTGCAATTAGTCTTCTAGTTAAGTGGGATAATAGTTTAATCAGGATTCACCAGTATATTATGGAGTATTAGAAATGGTTCTGTCTTATTACATGTTGCTGGACTTTATTCTTTCATCAGGAGTGGCCTTAATGATTGTCAAATTATACAGAAATAGCATTAGTGTTCTCACATATGGAAAGTGGAACCAGTATAAAAAATAGACTCATATGAATGTTTATTACCACAGAAAGATTTTTAAAAGTGACTTTTAGCTAATTAATCTCCAAATTGTATGAACAAGGCCCCAAGTTTCAAATGCTGTTTTGTTTGGGAAATTACACGACTTCTGGGCTTTAGGTGCATCCTTCAATTCTTGTTTTTGTTAAAAAGAAACCAACAGGCTAAAAGGGCTGGATCTTATTGCATCTCTGTAACCTCCTTCTCCTCATGTAAACAGCAGAATAACAATGTTTCTCTGCCATCCCCTTCTGTAGTTAGATGTTTAATATTGTTAATACTTAAGGTGAACTGTGCTACTTCTTTTTACAACCTAGCTGTTTTTTTGAGCCAGACTCCACCATTTCATTACTACGTAACTGAAACTGCACCATTGCTTGTGCCTGATAGCTGCAATTTACTTCTCTGGAATGAAAAAGGAATGTACTCTATTAAAATGCTCAAAGTGCTGATCTACACAGGGTTGACTTGCAAGACAATATACAGGCACCCAAATGTTTAGTTGTTCAGATCCTTCATACTTATTCTGGTGCCATTCAAAAGAAGTGCTATACTTCCTAGAATATGACTGTGAGGTCTCAGGTCATGCTTTTCTGATGCTATTCCTGTTGTGGTCATTTTTCCAAAGTGGTGAGAGTTACGCTCCTGTCAGTTGCTCTCTCATCTCCTCATCTCTGTTATGCCATGACTGTCTTTGCTCAATCTTTGAGTCCTGGTCAACAATACACCTGTATAATACTTCTTGTCAAGGTTTTAATTTTGTCTTTCTTGGTATTTTGCAGTAGGCAATGTTAATGTTTCTTTCAAAGAGCTTTCAGGAGGGAAAAAGAGGTTTTTAATGGAGATTCTTAGAAGCCTTTTTCCATGCAAAGGTCTAAAGTACTATGTTTAGTGACAGTTCCTGCATGGTGTACAGTAAGATCATATTCTTTAGGGAGGAGCTAATGGGAAAAGCCTGCAGGTTTTTCATATCAGACTACACAGCAGGTAGTAGAGCTTGCCCTGCCATGAGATACTGGGCTCCAAGCTGGCAAAGCATGCTGGTGCTCTAGGTTAGCAAATCACAGATGTTGTAAGTAGATTTAATTTTTACCGGGCGTAGAAGGATGTCGAATGAAAGAAGATTCATGTTCACATTGACCAAATGATACGACATTGAATGAAAGTATAATTTAAGCAATGAATAGAAGGAAAGAATGCCATGAACAAAGGCAATGTGCATTTCATAGGAGCATCATGAGACCCTTGTCTTGCACTGCTTTAAAGAAATAATGAAGTTACTTGACATACTGTTTTTTCCTACGTTTATGCTAATGACGATTACTACAGTGCTTACTTTTCATATTCTGGAAATTTCAGTGCAAAAAGAAGAAATAAGTTTACAATAAGTATGTTGGCAGTTAATAAAGAAATATTTACAAGATAGATGTTAAAAGTCTTCAGTTTCCATGTCCAGAAAGTTTCTGGATTAGTATTTTACTTCTGCCCAGCCCCTTCACTGTCAGAAATAAATGTACAAGAGCTCCCATTAACATTATAAACAGAGGAGCTACTTGTGAAATTGGTACAACAATGTGACTTGTGAATTAATACTTCTTTCCACAGCATGTGTGTGGCAGCACCATGAGATGTTGCACCCATTGCTGGTATCTTACAGCTCTGTACATGAAGGCTTCTGCTGAGTTTAGACATTTTTATACAAGGTACTTAAGCAAACCAATGACAGCTGCAAATTCTTAAGTAGTGTTAACTGAAGACAAAACAATAAAACCTTATATCGTACAATAAAACAGAACATAAGAGCATAGCCTTGGAATTTGACTGGTCACTGAAAGTATTTCTTCAATCCGGAAGCATCTTAGATTTAAGACTGAAATCCTCCCTCCCTGATCTATCTCCAGTAGAAGGTTTGCAAAACTTTACATGGCTGTAAGACAAATATCGGGCATGTTTCAGAACTGGTAGTCTGTCCTCAAAACCTAATTATTTCCTTGGCTTCAATTTTGGACTACACAGTAGGCTGCTTTGGTGTCAAGGAAGAAGCTGTCTTCCCTCAAAAGGAAAGCCACAGACTTCCTGATCATAGCACCAAAACCTCATCATCCCATGAGGAAAGTTCCTGCCCTTAAAAGTGAGATTTTTGACAAGGCACCACGTGGTTGCCTACACTGATGAGGCAGGTCTGGGGGCTAGTTGGGAAGTCAGTCCACAGTGTGAGTGCTTGGCCAGGTACAGGCTTGAAGACAAAGCTTGAAGAAGGGAGTAAAAGCCTAACCTGATCCTAAATAGGGCCTCAATAGGTAGGTCCCAGGTGAGGCTGGTCAGGGGTGCAAAAGTGGCTTCTGTTTCTTGCAAAGCATTGAAATGGCTACTGTGTGTCAGGGCAGGGGAGTGGGGGCAAGATTCGCTGTTACTAACAAACAATGCCAAGAGATCTTGAACAATGACTTTGATGAGGACTTTATTTGATGAAGAATAAAAAGGAAAGCTTTGGCAAAGTGTTGATTAGCATCATCAGCAGCAATGACTTCAAAACAAGGAAGGGAATAGTGAAGTTTCTTGGTTAGCAGCAAATAGGAAAATGCTTAGCAGGAGATTCCTTTAAGAGAATCATAGTACCTTTAGCCAGGCAGCACCTGCCAACATCTAATTACACAT
Organism: Tringa solitaria; assembly: GCA_026413425.1. NCBI lineage: Eukaryota > Metazoa > Chordata > Aves > Charadriiformes > Scolopacidae > Tringa > Tringa solitaria. Next base: position 23,636,294 of record JAOXJM010000033.1, read on the forward strand.
GAAACAGACAGCAGAGATAAGAAAAAGCAAGGTTAGTGAAAGGCGTAATGAACAAATTACTTCGATACCTGCTTGAAAATTGTATGATAGTTATAGCAGTTTCTGCATAACTCTTGTATATGTGGGGATAGCACTACAGAAAGTGTTAACTCTGTAATGACACAATGAAACGGGAACTTGGCATTCTCACTTTAGTGATAGTTTATGGTGGGTTGGACTATATGGCACTGCACAGAGCTGCATAGGGACGCTCAAGCCAGTTCTGAATGAGCTGGTAGGCAGAGCCACCTACCTAATATGCTGTATTGTTCCTGTCTCAAATGAACTCCCTTGATTATCTGCTTGTGTGGCACAACAATGCAGCCAGGAGAGATGTGTCACAGTGGGAATAAGAATTCAGGATTCCTTCTTTGTAGCCTTGCAATCTCTGAAGGTCTAGAAATCACCACAAAGTGTGCAGGATAAGTAGAAAGAGTTGGGTACAATAGGTGAGGAATCAGGACTATCCATGGAGTTCAAAGAGTGCGTGGATGCATGTTGCAATTTCTCTTGGGCTGCAGGAGTTGCTAGGTTGGTTGAAATAATAGGTGCTCACAGGGTATGCCTTATCAGGGAGCCTTGGAAATTGTGAGGATGTAGAAGACACAGGTACCACAGAGCTTCTGGCAGAAGTAGTGACTGGGGAATCTGTTCTGGGGAATAAAAAACTTTTAAAGCTCTAGGGTGTGTTAAGGCTTCAGGGCCACAGGAAGAAACTGTGCACAGGTGCAATGGGACCATATACCTGTTAAACTCCATGTGTGGGACACACAGGGGATCTGTATGGCACACGCTTGATTTAGCAACATGGCCTGGAGAGGAGGGAATTGTTCAGCTCTTGGTACCTGCAGGAAGCAAGGACTGCATGGATCCTTCCTTTCAAAGGAGCTCTGTGGGGGCTGTGTTTCTGAAACCCAAATGCGACAGCTGCAGGAGGAGGAAGAGAAGAACACACCCTGCATGTTCTAAAGGGTGCTTATTTGGCCTCTTCTGTCTGCCTAAGAGTTGAATTGGGTGCTTTCTTTCTACCTTAGGTGTAGGACTGGCTCTTCCTAGAGGTCAGTGCTGGGATTAGCTAAATGGCTGTTGGAACAGAAGCAGCAAGGGAGGGAAGAGTCTTCCTGTGCATCCTTGGGCTGCCTTTGGCAGCCATGTAGCTTGGCCTTTGATATCTGTCTGCCACCTAATAGACAGAAAGGAACGGCATAACTAGTACTTACAGAGAGCGTGAATACAAGCTAGGTTAGCTCTAGTCATAACAAAAAGATTGGATGTGTTTTCCATTGTTAGATGGCTCTTCCAGAGGAGCCTAGCTGCTCATGTCAACCCACTATAAGAAATTAAGTAAATAGCTGGTTTCCAAGGACACTAGGCTTCCTTGACTTTTTTTGCATTCTTCAGACTCTTTCTTCCCTTTTTATTATTCATGTCACAAAAATTTACCTTGTTCCAGTACTGAACTCCAAACTTCCAAAGTTTTTTGGGTTATACTTGATCTGCACAGAAAATGTTTATATGGTCCCTTCTATTGAAGTTGTTAGTGCTCGTTCTCTCTTCTTTCCCACTTTTTATTTTTTCTCATCAGAGCTATTTTTATAAGCTCAACAATCAAACCCAGTTTTGTTAAGTCTGCAACCAAGGCTGTTGTTTCAGTACCTGTTCCTCTTCTACTGAAAGGGCAGTGATGCATTGGAAGTCAAATGCTGATGCTCTGCTTTGGTTTTAGGGCTTCTGAGCAAAAAAAGCTGTAACAACACTGGGGTTCTGTCATGTCAGTGAGAGAAGGATTTGTTATACTGAAAGTGTTGGTATCAGGAGATACCTGTCACCTGTTCCTGGAGGCAAAGTAATTTTCTTACAGTGTGGACAGAAGCCCTCATTTTCTACCTGTGCTGCCTTCTCATTCTAACCTTGAAGGTGTTTGCAGGAGAGAAAATTAAGCTTCCATTTAATTAGTTATCTGATTGCAAGACTTTAATTATCTTCCCTGAGACTAATTCCATTTCTTCTAAATCACAGCAGCCCTGCAAATATAGATAAATGCCTTAGATGCCATAAAATCTACCAATGATGATTATTTTTGGTCAGAAGGCACCTGATGTGTGCATGGTTACTTCACAGACATTTATATGTGAGCATTTTCTGTCTCATGACTGCAGAGTAAAGATGGGGCAGGTCCTGTCATTTTTATGCCACTTGAGATGCCAAGTAAGTGGAAGACTGTTGGGAACGCTAAGCCTGAAATTCCTCTTGAAGTGCAGAACTGTCATGGGAGAACAGAAGTTAACATAAATACTTGATTTCAAAAGAAAACATATAGGTTCTTCACTGAAACTGGTCGGATTTAATGCTAGGAATAAGGGGACCCTCATCTGCCTCCAACAGAAAGTTCTATTTACCATCTCCTGTCTGGAAGCAGCAGCTCTTACATCCTAATATACCTCGAGTTTGCTCTGATTTTCCTGAAAGCATCTTAGAGGTTACTGAGTTCAATGTTGTAATATATAACCATGCAAACTTAATGACTGCCATCTTAGTCTGTTAGATAGATACTGCAGTGACAAATCTTTTACAGCCCCACTACGTTAGGCACATCTATATTCAAAATAACAAGTAAGCTTTATCTTTAACCAATAAATGGTAACATCTTGGTGGCCTCAAGATTTAGACTGTCAGCCCTACGCACCTTAATGTTTCATTGGTGACCTCTGGTACTGAACTTACGGGAAAGCCTCAGCAACTGGGAAAATCAGACAGTTACAGAAAGCATTGTCTATTCTTAAGGCTAAAGTGATGGCTCAACCCACAAAAGACCTTAGTTATGTGAGCTGCTCAGTTGTAGATCTCCTTTGAGCTTGGACAAACTGCGGAACATCTCAACCTTTCAGGGCTTCAACAATGGAAATCTGTCAGATGAGCAAACATGGAGAAACTGGACCGGAACCTACAAGTGTGACTATAAGTAATGTGATGCTTTGCCGTGTTGTAGATTTGCAGCTTGGATACCAGTAATCAGGCTGATGTGACAGACATTCGTTAAAATATTGCTATTTCTATACCATTTTTTGGTAGTGCATACATGTAGTTAATTGCACAGTGTATACAAGCTGGTTTGAGCAAGGAAAATGCTATTTATTCCATGGTTGCACACATGAGCTTCTGTGTGAATAAGAGCATTTCTCTTCTTTTAAACTTTCTGCTAGCTTATTACCACGTCCTCTCTTTGCAATGCATTTGACAGCAAAGACTTGATAACTGTTATTGGTGCTCAGCTACCTTGGAATTGTGCTGGGATATTACAATTGTACCTTAGTTCTGGGGAAAATTATTGCAACACTACTTCCTGATCCATATCTAAGGAATTATTATCTTGGCTTTACATAACCTTCAGGTTTTAATTCTTGGATTTTGAAATAGGAAGTTCCTAGGTAGATATCTGTGTATTTATATCCATTTTGATATGATGTTATCTATTATTTACATTCTTAATTACTTACTTTAACTGCAGTGCCTTGCAGTTCTCATTTCCAAAGTGTCGTAGTGCGATGCAGCTGAATGGCAAGAAATCTTCCCTTTTCTTTCAGCAGCCAGCTCTCCTTCAGCTGGAGAAGGACTCATCTGTGGTGGGATGATACGGTTTCACGTGCTGCAGCTGGCAATCTGAGTTTGGGGCAGAAGATGACCACCGAGTACCGTTTGCTCATGTGGCTGATACGGGGCTGGGGCAGGCTCCTTGCCAGTGTGGGTGGCTGTCCAAAGGGAAGATCTCTGAGTGGGGGTGAATGCCAGAGAGGTATTGGGGCTGTTTCCTTCCTGGTAACAGAGCTGATAGTTGCCGATTATTAGTATTGCTGTTGACTAGCATTGAATATTCTCCTTTGGAAATGTGAAAGGAGGGTCCCTCGAGAGATCAGAGCTCCCAATGTCCTTGTCTGTATTTTATGTTCCTCTTGAACACTGCCCTCTCTCCTATGCCGTTGACTAGCTGAAGGATATGTTGACTCTGAATCCAAATGCAAGGCTAGCCGGAATATCTTCTGAAGGCAGAGGTTTGAGTTTGTACAGTTGTTGCCACGCTATAGCTCTGATGCTTATTTTTAGATTCTTAAGGTCTCCAGAACAATGAATACAGAGGTATTTTCAGATGCAGAAGGATATTTCCTACATGATGCAAAGTGAGATATGTACTCATAGCATCAAATAATTTTTTCTGTACTAAGTAATACATAGTACAGATATAAAATATATATGTACTAAGTAATATATAGTACAGATCTATGTCAGAAAATTCCATTTACTTGTTTGATACTTTAAAGAGACATAGTCTAGACTTAGAGGATGCATAATGTTTAATTTAGTCAGAGTATGTCCTGCTCCTTAGATATCCGTGTGTTAAAGATCAGTATTATTGCTAATACAGGTTAGTCTTACAAAACTTAAAGGTGGCCATAAAAATTTCAACGTTAAGTTCAGGAACAACCTCTTGTATTGCAATGCTGAGAAATATAGGGGGAATGGTGAGATCAGGTCAGAAATTCATCAGTATCATCAGGGATTTAATCTGTTCTGTAATTTGCTGCTGACATCGGTTCTCAGGGAGATAATCATTAACAGGGTTAGCGCAGTAAAGATTATACCACCTATGTGATATTTTTTTTACTCTTCCTCTAGTGTGACAACCTTTAACGAACTTTCCCTGGTGAAGACCAATTTAGATAAAAATGGAGGTTTGCGGGAAGTATTCTGTGGCAAGGATCTATTTCTTTGTCACTTGACTTTCTTCTTCCTGATCTCTGAATTTGCAGTCTAAGGTCTCGCACAGGCTGGGTTCACATCACTCATGGTATACAGCTGCTTCCTTGTGGCAATGGCCTGGTGCAGAGGCAAGGCTTCTTATTGCCAATTGTGGGTTAATTTAAAAAGCTGGAATTCTAATCATACTGGTATGAGGGGGTCAAAGAACAAATTACAGGTAAATATTCTTGTTTGTGTTTCCAGGGACCTCGGTGAAAAACATTCTCATTATCTTCAAAAGGGTTATTAGAGGTTGCTCAGCTTCCACATCTTTAGTAGGTATCCCAGATATAATGGACTCATAGTGGGATCTCATTGAAGCAAGCAGCACTGTGACCTTGCTAGAAAAGAACCAGATCCTCTAGACACTGCGAGGAACCAAAAACTAATGGCATATAGTCACTGATTTATTTTTTTTTTTCTGAGATTGTCACTGAATTTTTGGCTACAGTCACATTGACTTTAAGAGATAGTCAAGAAACCCTTACTCAGACAGGTTGGTATCACAAGTGTGAAAGCTACTTCTGTGGGGGAGCTTTGTATGTCTGAAACTTGCATGTTTCTCCTACAAAGAGGAATTTTAATGCCATTTAAAGACTTAGTTCTTTTCCTCATGTCTCTGGTCTTAAATTGAGATGCAATGTAAGGAATTTTCTTCTTGTCATGTATGTGGAAAGAGGTGCCGGGAAGCAAGATCTAATATTGCCTTTAACATCTCCTCACAGGGCTGGAACAAAGATGTATCTGTTAAAACACATGGTGTTTTAAGTTTCTGTAAAGTTTTCCCAAACTGGGATGAAGGGACTGTTTTAATCTCATCCCTCCTTTTTTACCTTGTTTCATCTTCTTTTGTGATTCCAATGGATTTTATCTTAGTGAGATCTTTCACTTATTATATCTCTTAATCTCTAGCCCATAAACGAGAAGATTTTATTAAAATCTAATGAGGCTTTTAAAAGATTCAAACATTCCCTTCTTGCAACAAATTTTACAAACAGGCCTTTTCTAAAATACTCCTAATCAGAAAACTTCAGTGGGTGTTAGTCATAGGCCAGCTAACTTTGGTGTATTCCTAACAAGTTCTCTTAACCTTCAAGCTGGTGGCAGGATCGATAATTTTTCTTGTTCTTGCTAATAACGATGACCCAGTTCGGTTATTTGAGAAGAAAGGGGTTCATCACTACCTCAGAGCACCATCTCAGGGTAGTGGAGATGGCTCTGTTCATGTGTTTGATTCCTTGTTGTGACATGGGGAATACTCTATTACTTGGAGACAGGCCATCCTCAAAACAGAAAATGTGACCAGTCCAGAAGCTTTTTTTTTTTTTAATTGTTGAAATGCCAGGAATCCTTAATTTGGCCAAGGGTCCCTTGTCACAAGGGGCTGAGCAGAATCCTTGTGTATCCCCAGATAGTGCCAGTTGAAGATGGTCTGACACTGGTTTTCCCAATGGTGCAGAGGCAAAAATGGTCGATGCTGTGCCCAATACCAATGTACACCTGGTTAGTCTAAAAGGTCTACTATCACAATAAAAGAAATGTTCCATATCTAACACTTGGACTGTGGAATTTGTCACCCTCCATGGCGAACTGGCCTTTAGATAGAAAATGCCCTTGAAGACAAGTGCCGTTGATCTGCAGCCATAGAAATGAGAATTTTCCTGAGAACTCTGAAAGGCCCAGAAAAAGCAAGACGCTGTTGTCACAGGTAACGTGTTTTCCTTCATATAATGAAAGAAAGCATGTGCTTGACGTGACATACAGTGGCAGTAACGTGGTGACATATGCTGGCAGTCCCATGGCCGTACATACTTAGCTGTTGGAGCTCTTGTGAATAAGCTATAGCCGTACACCTGGAGGCAGATTAATAAGGATGATTTGTAATAATTGTTGTGGCCACAACTATAAAGGATCGCACTGAGTTTTCCCTTACTGCTTATGCAGAATAGAGAGGTCATAGACATTTTATGGCCAGTATACTTTGAATCTTATGTATCTTGCTATAATAATTGTAACATAAGTATTCCCACATGAATATTTAAGAAACTGCTTTCCTTTGGTATTGTATGGCATTTGCATAAAATTATCACTGCAATTTGTGGCAGATTCAAACTGTCAAGGCTGTTTACATTGCAGTGGAAAAGTATTTACTGATCCGTACAAATGTTACATTTGCATCTGTAACAGAAAATGCATACCTCTTCAGTATGCTAATGAGAAAAATTATACATCTGGTTAAAGAAACTTTGTCAGAGGCAGAGCTGGCATTTCCCATATCCCATTAATATATGGATACACTTCCCAACCCCCCCCTCCTCCCCCCCAGCCCCAGCCC
>JAOXJM010000033.1:23649222-23668439 GCA_026413425.1 Tringa solitaria
GCTCATGTCCAGTTTCTCATCCATCAGCACCCCCAAGTCCCTTTCCTCAGGGCTGTAGACCTGTCCTGAGGCAGCATGGCACCAAGAGCCTGAGAAGGTCCCGAGGAAAGATCAAGATGGCTTAAAAGCACGTATGGCTTTCCCCAAGCCCAGGACTCACCCTGGTGCAGTCCCAAGCTGACCACAGCCTGTTTCATCAGCTGTTTCTGTTGTCCAAGAGTGTTTTCTCAATGTGCTTGCTCTCGTGTCTGCCTTTTGAAAACCGGGACATCCTGCTGTGCTGCCAGTCACCCCAATACAAAACCCCAGTTACTCAAGGAGGTGTTTTTGCTGCTAAGCACTTCCTCCTTGGTGGCAAAGCTAGCTTTGTGCAAACTCAATCTCTCTCTTGAGAGAGACATTTGGCATTTATTATGTCAAATTAATGATTCCAGAGTGCATCTACCATATCTCTCGCTGAAGCCCTGCATTACATGTCTGCAGATATGTGTGTTTCTATCCTTGCCTTATGTGGCTGACGTGGGCTTAGTTTGACCTGCAAGTGGCAGTATATGGCTTCAAATGTTTTCCTTCTTCCACAGCTCTTTCTCATTCAGCTTGATGAAATTGGGAGGGAAGGATAATTGGAGGGCTGACTGAATCCCCCTGACTAGGGGCTTACTTGGACAATCTTCTTGTCTGAATGGTGTCACACAGCTCCCTGTTACTCTTAATACTGCTCAAGCACAGGAAAAAAATTGAATTGCTTTCTTTTCTCAAGTTGTTTTAAAGCTGCTCTATATAGTAGTCAAAAGATGTCTTTCCCTGCATATTTTGAAGGCTTTAATTTCCTACGTGAATTTTGAATTAGCACTGCGTAGCTTACTTCTACATAATGCTTGGGTGTCATCATAAATATACATAGAGAAAGAAGTACATTCAGTCAACAGAAGAAACCTAACTTGTGCACATGATTTCCTTTGCAAAGCTGGTGTTAAAATTCTCTTTGTGGTTTTTTTTTTTTTCGGTAGCAGAATAAACTTTGTACATTCCTGCAACGCTTCCCAAGCCTTTCTGCTGACCCAACGTGACAGTGATAGTCAGATCCCGTGGCAACGCACTGAGGATAAACAGATGATATCGCTCCCTGTTTTTTAAATCTTACTGACCATAATCTGTTTCCAGTCTTCATAAGGAATTGCTGAAGTAGCTCCCAGGTGAGACTGACGTCTTGTACCCCTGAGATGAGGTATCAACCCAAGCCCTTTGCAGGTTTTGTCAGTTGGAGAAGGAAGGGACCTCAAGACTCCTTATTCCCTGTAGGGGCATCCCCACCCTCAGGTAGGACAGAAGCAGACGATTGCCTAAATTACCACCAGGGAATAATATTTGTGTGGTAGAGTCTGCTCAAGATTTCCTATTTTTTATGACAATTAAGTGGTTCGAGTTCATCTGTGAGCGGTCAAGAACAGATTAGCCTTCCCATCTTTCTTCTGAGAGACTTCAGCCTGGTTTGTTTATTTGTTGGTTGTCACCCAAAGTTTGAAAATAGCTAGGGTGACACCCTGCAAGCTTCTGTTTTACAGATGGAGTAAGGAGGCAGAGTCTATATAAATACTGGATGCTATTTTGCTGTCTCACCCATGAGTCAGCCCTCTCTAGGACTGAATGGCAATTATAAGTCATGCTTTTCTCTCTGCTTCCCCTCCTCCCTCTGCTTTATGTCTAAAGGTGCTATGCTTCAGCCTTGTCAGCTGCAAGTCTGATGCTCCTTCACAGGCTTTAAAAATAAATCTTAAAAGAAACTACTCTGTTCTGTTTGGCTATAAAGGACACTGAAAGCTTCATATATAGCATATCATGCATAAAAATAATTGCTGCAACTGCAATGTACAAGCACTTATTGTTCTGAGGTAAAATCAGGATGTGTCACAAGTGAAAAATATTGCTCTGAAATAAAAAAAAAAGTCCTTGCTTTAAGAAGTAGAGAAAAACAGCTATATCAGTGGAAAAATGGAACACAGAGAGGGTTTTATTTGTAAGTCAGCCTTTTTATGGTACTCATCAGAATTCCTTCAGTACCTCATAAATATGAATTAATTTATGCTCATAACTCTTCTATGAAGTATGGGAATATCATTTTCTTCAGTTTAGAGAAGGGAAAATTGGCCAAGGAAAGATCAAATGAATTGCCCAGTATCATAAAGATCACCTGTAGCGGAGCAGAATAGAAATGCAGATTTCCAGAGTCCTGGGCCACACTTTTAGCCACAAAAGAACCTTTCTCTCAGAGATAATTTCTGGCATCTCTCACACAGGGAAAAGAAAATCAGCCCCACTTTCAGGAAAATAAAAACATAGTGACAAAGATGAAGTGCTTCATTTGGAAATCGCTGAGATTTGAAAGGATTGAGATGCTAGTAAAGTTTCCAGAGTTTAACTTTGGGTTCAGCTATGTTCATAAGGTAGCAAGATTTTAAAACTAAATTAAAACATTCCATAAACAATGGGAATTACAGATAAAGAGGGAAATCATGAGTTCAGGGGTTTTTTTGGCTTTTCAAATGTGCATCTAAACTCTTCAAAGTATCTATGAATATCCTATTTTTAACACCATGGGTCTCTGTCAGTTTTATGATCCTCAGTTTCAGAGATGATCTAAAACATGTTCTTCAGTCAGCGTGCTGACAGTTTCATTCCCGTGCTAAGTCTACCTAAATGCCAGTGCTCTGAATCCAGCAGGGACACCCCTGAAGTCTTGAGATTTTTAGAACTGTAAATATTTCTGGTTCAATTTTCTCCCAGGGGCTCTCAAGTAAGAGGAGGCCTCCATCATGCTAGATAGAAAACAGCTGATGCGAGATGAAGTCCTGGATCGTCCTTTTCCGTAGAGCTCAGTGACTGCAACTAGACACAGTGGTGGGGACAGGGAGGATGTTACCAAAGGCACAGTGACACGTCAGGGGTAACAACACTGGGACAACTGCAAAGCCAGCAGAAGAGCCCAAGAACCCTACCTCATTTAACATAAATCATGACTGCATTGCATTGTAGATACTGTTCACGTGTTTTGTTTGTCTTTAACGATAGGTAACCAGCTAGCAACAGGTTGCTAGCACAGTCTGGAGTTGGTGTGCATCCAGCTGCATGATACTATATTAAGTAACATATAGCTCAGTATGCCTGAGATGGGAGTGGATTTAAAATGAGAATCTGGTTTTGCCCGCCTGTGCCCTGAGCTTTTCTTCCACTTTTAACCTTTCCCATTCGTTTCCCACCACAATAATGTTATTAAATCCTGGTCCTTTGCACAGTTTCCTATAACCTGAAAGTTTGGTTCAAGATGCTACATAGGATTTTTGGACTGGTTACTTTCATCTCAGCCTCTTCTCTTTAGTGTCTTAATCTTGGACGTGACAATGTTTCATCTTTAAGACTTCTTTTGAACCCGGAATATATGTCCTTAGGAATAGGAAGTCTCTGGGGTGATATTAGTGGGGAAATTAAGTAGAAGGCAAGGTGGGGGAGAAGGAGCCTACCTGTGTCTGTGATGGGAGGGGGAACAGAGGGAGAGAATGTCGTAACCAAAGAGTTGCATTGTCGCCATAACAAAATGCTTCTTGCTGTATGTTGTGCGAGATGCGGTGCCTGTCCCTGAGCCTAAGGTGCCGCAGGAGCTTGCCCCGCTGGCCAGTCACAGGGGTCACGGGCATTCTCCGTGCAGCTGCATCCAACAGCCGTGCTCTGCTGATCCCGCTGCCCTGCCACTTCGACTGAAACAAGTCTCAGCTGCAAAACATGTTTCGCTCTGACCTCTTCTCTCGGGCATGTGCCGGCTGTCGCCTTGCGTGCGTAAAGTCGATGCATAAATGCGTTTGCCTCGTGTTACTTGGAGTGCTGTTAGCCTACAGGTATTTCTTGTGCCTGTCTGCGTGTGGCGAGAGAGGCTGATAGATTAGAAAGTCTAAAAGAGCCATCTGTTGCCGTTCCACAATAGCGCACTACGAAGCCGCTCAGCGTCTACTTGTTTCTGCACCTCCCTCTCCAAAACCGAGTTACCTGGCAGTCTAGGAGGTGGAAGGTAGATTTTTGAAAGTACTTGTTTTCAACTGAAACCTGACAATTTGGACTCCTGCTTGGGGATGGGGCTGTTGGGCTCAGCACCCAAGTGGAAATCCTTTTGGAAAGCAACAGGCAAGGGCTCATGGGCTGATTTCTTGCAGTACCGACTGCTCAAATCTTAAAATAATTAAGTAAGAAGCAGTAGTTCTAATCCCATTGTGGTTTGCTTTATTTCTCTGACCATCTGGGAACAGAAGTGTCTCTTCCCTCAGCGCTGAATTAAGGGAAGATTTACCAGGGAGTGGAGACCACAAGAGAAATGACTGAAGGACTTCGGCCTGCTGGGATGCTCATCACTGGAGGAGAAGCAGTGGTATCTGAAGAAACACAAGCAGTAGCTTTTTGCTCATTCTCTCTCTCTCTCAAAAAAAAAAAAAGCCCTGTCTTGCTCCTCTTCTGCAGGGGAATAAGAAAAGACCCACTACAGTCTGCATCTATGGGGAAGTTGGGAGGATAGGAAAAGAAAAGCCATCTTCTCCCAGAGAAAGATGATCGCAGTCACACTGAACTGTCAGGTCTACAGTTTCAGAGTGCGAGCAATCTGGAAGAATCAAGCCTTAAGGAGCCTTAAGGACATTTAAAAATGCAAGGAGAAAATGGAAATAAAAGAAGAAAAACTAGTTGAATAAAAAGGGGAAAATATGTCAAATAATATGGAGCTTAGCAGACAATTAAATCATGGATAAAAGTAATTACTGAAAGAAAGATATACAAACAAGAAAGAAAAAAAAAAAAGATTAATGATAAGCCCTTAAAGAAGAGTAAGAACAGAAAGTCGGTGTCTCCCGCAAATATTTTTGGAAGCTTTTTTTTCTTAATTCAGTTCATATGCTTAGGTCTGATCTCAGTTTTAGAGTTGATGGCTTATGCCTTTCTATCAAGAATTTTTTCTCAGCTGTGCTAACGAGTTTTTTGGGCAGGAATGCAGTGCTGTGTTTAACATGGAAAACATAAAAGCCTGCTTTGAAGACTTTCAAGCTTCCTGAAGCTCCTGCTTTATGAAAAGCAGTTTTTTCCAGGACACGCTCTATTGAAGAACAATAAACTAAGACCAACTGTTTGCTGTTCGTAGCTGTTTTTATAGCCAGGAGTGGCGTATGAGCCTATTTGCTGTGAAGTGTTAACTGTTGCTCAGGATCTTTTTTAACAAAAATAGGATTCCTTACAGTTTGTGCCATAGTGCTTCCATGCAAAAAGTGTAAACAAAAAACAGGCAGTAAGAGATAAGCTCTATATTTTTAAAGAAATAGTCTTAGATTCTTCTTTAAAGCACCTCTGGGAACCTGTTACGGGAAAGCAGATTTCTCCAAATTGGTACCTCTCTCACCACAGAAAATATTCTTTAATAAGGTCTTCAAGAAGGTATTCACAGTGCATTTGCACCATAGAACTTGCAGTTTACATCTGCTGTGTTCAGAGAACTTTTAGGGCATGAGGTACACAGGGATGATAAGCAGCATTAGCTGTCACCGGAAAACCGACTGAAAGAAACCCAAGACTTCAACTTTATCATGGATAGAGATGTGAGTATTTTTGCAAGCGACGGGATGGAAATTATCACTGCGGTGAGCTCTGCTCCCGGTTAGCAGCTGCTGAAGCTGATGGCGTGTGCCTGGCTCACTCGCATGCTCAGGAGCTCTGCCAGCTGCAATATCTTGCCAGCTCCCCAGATCACAGCCTGGAGGGGTAGCACGACACAGACACTCATTTACAAGTGCCTGAGTTTCCACCTTTCGGCTGCCCAGCTGAGGAATCCAGAATTTCTCATCCCGAGATATTTCAAGGTCTTGCCTGAACTGGGGACACAGGGAACTTTTCCAAATGTAAAGGAAGAGTTTTAAATGCAGCAGAGTAAAGCAACCTGCAATTAGAAGTGATATCAGATTTCATTTTTTTTTATTATTCAATTTTGCATATGCTAATGTATTTTTCTCTGACTTTTCCTTTCTTCTTATGAGCTCACAGCCATTTCTCTCCCACATTGCAAGTGACGACTTAAACAAACAGAGTGGATCCTGTCTGTGCTCCTGAGCAAGCAAAGGCCTGTTGGTATTTCTGTATCATTGCTAACTTCAGTGGGCTATTTTTCAGAAGAAGATGGCTCTCCCAGCTGCTGCCTGCAATCTGACTCCGTGAAAAGTCTTGCTATCAAACCTCGTCTCAGTGAACTATGAGGAACCTGAGTGCCCAAGCCAGCAACTTTGGCTGTCCAAGTGTGGGGTGGGATTATTGGCTGGCTGGATATGAGCCCATGAGTTTTCAAAGAATCAGATGGAAATGGGATGTAAAGGGGGAAAACAGTTTGAAAACTCAGCTATTTTGTGGTGTTTAGGGTCAAATCTTCCTGTCCTTGCTTCTGCTGAATGGCACTAATTAGCTGCCCTGATGTGCCCCCAGAAGTATTTGGGTAGAAGGAGAAAATGAAGATGTCAAAATCACTCCGTTAAGTTGTTTTGCACCAGGAGGTGCTGGTTCAGCACTGAAGGTGACAGCAAGTTATGAAACCTTGTGTCTCTTCTGACACTGGGAACGCCGAGATTGATGCAGCATCAGACTGATCCACGGCCAGGGCATGGCACGCTGCACAGCCTTCCCGTCGGGGGCGAGGTTCACCAGCATTGTGGTCTTCAGGAGTTTTTATAGGGCTTTCTTAGAACTAAAATATACTGCTTCCTTTCAGGATAAAGACAAGGACGTGCTGGTGGCATCATCACTGCTGCCAGGTGTGATGTCCAGGTTTTTCCATTAAAATTAAGCAGTTAAGTTTAGGTTTAAGGGATATGTGCAGCACGGTATGGTCCTGAAGGCCAAGCAAGACATTCAGCACAGTATACAGCACAGTGCATCCTGTGCACGGATCACAAGCTCCATGATGTACTACAGTCTGGTTAGGACAACTACATATGTTCTCCACTCCTAAGTGGATGTGAGAGGTCCCAGGAGGAAAACACATCCAATTCTGGATGAAACTTGTAAATGGCTCAGCTTTTGTGGCTGTCTTTTTGTGGGGACTGTTCTGGGTAATACCAGCTTTTCCAGTGCCTTCTGCAAAGAAGTACTTGTATCGCAGTGATTAAAAGAGCTGTAATTGCACGGGGAGGAGTATTTCCACATTGTTTACACTAGTGTTGGTGAGAAGTCATAAAAAGGCGTGAGACTTAGGCAGCTGTGCTGGTAATTCCCAGAAGAAAGCACATGGGATCCAGATTCTCTTCATTACTTAACCCTAGAACTCAGGCAGGAGAGGACAGTTTCTTCTCCTTGTTTGCTTCAGTGATCTTAATCAGCACGGGCACAAGGAACACGCGGTTGGTGCCAAGTCTGGGCTGTGAGAAATGGGCCTCGGTCCGCTGGGAAAGCACGGCAGCCTGCCACCTCCTGGCCTGCAGATGCTCGGGGTGAATGGTCCGGGCTGGCAATGCCTCCTTTCTCTCTCTTTTGGCAGTGTGTACACAGCTTTTCCCTGCCTGAAGGAGCCCTTGCAGCTGCTGCTCCCAGGAGGGAGATGCTTTCCCTGCGCCGCTGGAGCCTCCCCGGGTTGCAGAGGATCTCCCTCGGCAGCCACAGCCGCAGCATACTCAATTAGATCTCCTGACCAAATTTTAAAATTAACAGTGTCTAAAAAGAGTCTCCCTCTCCAAGCTCTGCCTGGCTCAGCCAAGAGTATAAAACTGAAAAAAAATCCTATTGATCTCTGGTTTTTTTGCGTGTTTCCCTCTGCTGTGCAAGCACGTGTCATAAGGCTAAAATCTGGGCCATGCTGAAGCAGGTGGTAGATGCTTATTGACTTCAACACAGCCTGGGGTTTTACTTCTGCAGAAATAAACTGCAGAGCTATGCGATATATGAATTCAACATCCCAGATGCAAACTCATAGATTTTACTGGTTCAAATTGGGGTTGCTCTGGGTTTCTGGTCGTGCTAAGGGAGCATAAATTATTCCAGCGTTTCCTATATATTATCGAAAATCAGACGCCAAACTTAATCTACCTAAACTCTGAAACTGGTGACACACAATTCAATTATAAATTGTGTGCAAAATGCTAATTTATTGCTGTCTGTACTTTACTCATGCATACAGCCTTGACTTATATTTTTACCTAACTGTCGGCTCATTTCTTTCTTCCTGAAATACTTAGAAGGGAACTGAAATGAAAAATTAAAATCATTGTCTAATTTTGTACGAGCATAAGGTTCCTTGGCAAAGATTTACAGTGAAACAGGCATTATTGACAGCTTTGTCAAGTTTCCCATATGGACAGTTTATGCTGATTTCCAGGCAGTTACAAATAATTGAAGTTAAAGATCTCTGTAGCTTGTGTGACAAGGCTGAAACAAGAAACGGCTATGTGTCTGACTTTGGAGAGCTTATCGTTTATGGTGCTGTTGTTTTGCTTCTTCAAGGAACTGGCAGGTTGTCTTCCAGCTCAAAACGGTGAAGCCTAATTTGGGACTACCAGAAATGGTCACAGAGTGACTTTCGTAAGTGATCACAGGATGCAGCTGAGAAAAGCTGGTGATGTCAGGAAAGATGGAGCAAACCTTTATGTTCCATATGTGTTCAGCAATAGCCCATTTCACCTGGTTTTGCTCTCCTACTGTCTCATTTTCAACATGCAGTAAAAGCAGCTCTAAGGAAAGGGAAGCTTGCCAGTCTGACTAGGCATCTTTCATATGGTGAAGATGGCTATGGCAGTAAAAATCTGTTTATTAAAATCTCTGAGTATGTGTAATTATAGGGTATTCTGTGATGAATAAAGATGAAGTTGTGCATGAAAGAAATGGTCTTTTAGACACTTTGGGCTTGCGGTAACTGTTAAGTACCTTGAAAGCTTCCTAGCTCACATTGATAATGTACAAACAAAATGGATTTCCCTTGATGAAAAAAAATGGCAAAATTACACATGAACAGATCCAACAAGCAAAATCATCAGAGTTATTATTGCTTTTGTGTGTGTGTGACAAGGTTTGTATCGTGTATTTGAAATGTTTGCACTTCTAAGAAAGTCAATAGGGGCAGGACCAAGAATCTACTGGTAACTGACCTGTCTTGTAATTATGTTGGGTCTGGTTTATGTCTAATGATAAGATTCCTGTGTTTATGTAACTTAGACACCTGAAAAGAAAAATGGGATTTTGGAGCTTCAGGAACTGAGGTTCGTACAAGAAGGGAGTTTCTCTTTCTGCTGATTCATAGAAAATAATAGGGCTGAGGGTTGAGAGGTTATCTACTCCATCCTCCTAAATCAGTGTAAGCTTAGTGTGTTTGTGCAGCCGCTGTGGAATTGGGAGCAGATGAAGATCATTTACATACTCAGAGTCTACTATCATACCCGTTCCTCAGTGCTCTTTTTTTAAGACTGTTGCAGTAGTCTCTTCTACACCAACGCTCCTAACCTTTTCTTCTTCCTCTGTAAGGTTTATTAGGGGAGAAACCAAAGTCCAGAAGCAACTACCATTCTTGAAAAAAAGGATCCGCTCTTGATCTTTTTAGTGAAGATAGATGCAAAATCTTGGATTTCTGCACCTTCAGTTTACCCCTGGATGTCACACCAGTGCATTTATGGAATGTCACAACTCATTGCTTTTGTTAGAGTCCTTTAAGGTTAGCCGTTTTTCTACAAGAAATAGGTATTTTTTAACTTCATTGACATATAAGCACTCAGTGAAGCTCAGGCTTTTCCCTCACTGGTAAGTTTTAATGGGAGACCATATTAGAAAAGGCCACCACCTCCCAGTGATACCAGTATGGTGCGTTTGCTGGTTGTTGGGACTGTTCTCTCTGAAAGAAAATCTCTGAGGTACCCATGTTTGCTGCTTAACTGTAGAAAGATGTAACACAGTATGTAGGTTAGGTATAGACACATATGATAAGATATTCTTCTGCATTTCTGTCTGGCTAGGGACACTTTGCCTTTTTTTTTTTGTTCTGATAGAAACATTGAAAATCATGAAACTCAGAAAAATGTTATCTTACCTGCCAGGTCTCTGCCTTCTAGGCCCCTTACAATCGTATTGACTCAATTGAATTGATGTAATTAGGAATCTGAAATTGCCTCCAAGCTGTGATACCACTCAGTTCTTTGCTTCATCTCGCAAATAGTCTCATGTTGGAGTTACATGTCTTACAAATATACAACACCTCTTGTAGTAATTGCTTCAACCAGCACTACGTATGATTTGTTTTGAACAGGAGGTTCTATGAAATCCAAGACTAGGCGTAGTAAATAATAGTAGTATTTCCTTTTATACTCCCAGTCAAGGTCTCCTCTCACTCCTTGCAAACCTTGTCCTACTGAAACTGTTAAGAGTTTTTCTGTGGAGACGTGAGGGAATTGGCACAGTCATCTTTTGATTACTCTGGTTTCATATCTCCTCGTTGTTGTGCTTAACCCTCTCAGTGTCACCTCCGAAGGCTTAGCCAGAGTTCTCTGCAGGCAATAAAAGTGCTGGCTTCTGCTAGGCTTGCCAAGGATGAATTTGGCCTGTAACCTCCGAGTGCTCTCTGAAGCATGTGGCTTCTTTCTGAAGTCACTTTGATTGTCATAAAAATCTCATTCAAATATCTAAAAGCCTACTTGCCAGACTCTTAAAAGGCAAGCCATGACATAGATCTCCAGAGTTCATCCACTGGTTGCTGCCAGAGTCCAACACTGAAAGATCCTGATTAGCTGTACCTAACTGATGTTTGTAGGCAGAACTAATGAACCTTTATAGTGTCAGCACATAAAAAAAAAATTGCCCTGCATCTTTTCTTCTTCCTCACAGGTACAAATAGCTTAGAACTGTAAACTGTGTTTTAACATCCATTAAAGATACAGAGGATTAACCAACCTACTTTTAAATTTAAAACATAATGTTCTTTAAAAAAATTCCCTTTCCAAATCTGTTGGCGCAAATCCATCAATCTCATGCTCCTGCACTGCAACATTTCACCTGAGCGTCTTATCACGTTCCACATCAATAGCAACCACCAAGTGTGTAATGGTTATGAAGAATTTCTCCCTTTCTAAGTCCAAACTTTACTTGCAAGGAGCTGAAATGAAATTCTCATCCGCTAAGTGTTCTGTCTTTTAAAACAACTAAGTTTTCATTTATCCTAAGACTAACTTCTCAAGCATATCATCTTCAGGACATATAAGGCTTTGATGTCAAAGCAGTAAGTCATGAATCTCTCTTGCAAACTCTGTGTGCATTTCCAGAACTCTTTGAGCTTTCGTTAATTTCTATCAATTAATTTGTGCATCTTATGTTTAATGTGTGCTCTTTTTTTCTCTTCCTTAAAACTTTGTACATCTTTGTCTGCTGATGGTAATTTCTTTCTTGTCTCTTCTTCACTTTTTGCTTCTTTGAGGAAATCAATTTTCAAGTTTTTAATTAATTTTCCTAGCACTGTCATTATACTTGGCATGACCTTTGAGATTTTACAGTTTTGGCTGATCTAATTGGCCAAGTGACACCCTCCTCATGTTTACTGAATTCTTCTCCTGACTGTAAAATCCCATTTGTTTTGTCTGGGTGACAGCATTCTTTCAGTTGCAATCCTTGAAATTGTTTCAGAAGAGCTTTTTCTTATCACTCTCTTCTTTCTTTCGAAATAAATTGTATTAATTAGTTTTTAAATCAGACGTTTAAGGATCTCTGTGTAGTCTCATTCTTATCTCTCAGCTCTTTATACTGAGGCTGTCCTCAATTAGGTTGTGATGGCTATTTATATCACTCCTGAATGTTCATCTCCAATTATAAATCTGTACAAAAGGCCAAGTCGGAATTTACATGGAACATACTTCAGCAGTTCTCACAATATAAATGACTGAAAAATGATTAAAGAAACTAAGAGAGACTTGTGAAGGCAATTTAAGGTTCTGTTGAAGTCATTTAAGTCATTTAAGTTACTGGAGCTCTATTAAAGTAATGAAATCAGATTTTGATGCCAGGATGGGGATTTTACATTAAATTTGGAATCCTAACTGTCGGGCTGTGGATTTCTTTTCTATAATATGGAAAAGATGTAAGAACAGATCACTTAACATCATTGCACCTAGTTTAAACAAAGGTTTTGTTCATACATGCAAAAATAAATTTTAAGATTTGGATTGGGAATGGATTTCCTCCAGCTACCTAAGCTGGGGAAAAAACCCCACCTGTCTCTTTTCTCCCAGCTGAGTACCGATTAATCTCAGGTGACCTTCTTATGGTCAGCGTTTTTGTCATAAAGCATTTATTTTTAATTGAAAAGCTTATTCTTAAATAAAGTATAAATGAATGCCATGATGCATTTAATGGAATAACCCTCTAGATAAAATATAGATTCAATATATAGATTGAGCAGAAGTAAAATTAAGGGAAATATACAAATGTGAATGGAGGGCAGCAAATTGATCTTTGGATTTCATTCTCATTTTGTAGAAAGTATTTATATGGTATCCATTATTTGGATTCTATAAATAGCATACACTTACATGTTGGTATGATTCCCAAAAATGGCTCTATACAGCAGTATTTGCTTTCCTCCATAAATAGATTAATCTAAGGATTGTCAATAGGTGTTCAAACCCTATAATTCATATATATGATTAACCCAGCTTCTGTCTTGCTATTTTAATGGTATGGGATATATATGTGTTCTTAAGTCAGATTCTGTTGTGGAGGCTGATTTCAGGATTTCTACAGCAATCTAGTAATATATACTGCACTGAGGTCTGCAGAGAATTTTAGCCAGAAATCTGCTTATTTCTGGACCCTGATTTTGCTCGGGCACTGTCTAGGGCTGTGTTGCTCAGCTATGTCAAGACCGGGGGAACAGTGAAATATCTATGGACAAACAGTGCCTCCAGCTTTAGTACTTAACTGCAAATTCAAGGCTTTAATTTTGCGTGCAGTCATCTAAATGACACTTCAATCTTTACTCAACTTTACAGGATTTTTTTCCCACTTTGAGACCCAGGTCTATGGGCTTCCTTGATTAGGCTCAGTGTGAAGAAATTAGTCTAACTGAAGTTGTAGTAACTGGATAGCCCCAATCCATGGTTGCATTCCTGTGCCTAATGTCATTAGGATTACACCAGCAATGAATTTAATGCAAGTTTAACAAACACAACCCAACTATAAAAATGCCTTGTATAAAGCTGAAAATGCCTTCACCCAGTTCATTAAACAACCTCCATATTGAAGAGTAGTTTAGTGACACTTTTCCCCATTTTGTAAACATTTGCTTCTTGCTTTAAAAATTCCCATTTATAATGTATCCAACTGTAGATATAATCTACAGTCGAGGGTGAACTGTGCAATAACACCCTTTAAACGCTGCAGGATCTTCCCTCTAAGTACTACTGCTTGGTGTTGGTTCTCTTGTGGGAGCTTCTGCAAGGGCTGGGACTGTTCTCTCTAGTGCTTTTCACAAGGTCACAGAATCTCTCTCCTGCTTTCCTGCTAAACAGGACCATGTCTGGGCTGGCATGGGTACCCAAGATAATTGTTGCCTGCTAACGAGGTGCCACAAATTCTCGTAGAATTCTTCAAACAACAGAACTGCCTGGGAGTTCAGGTTTGTTCATAGTACTCCCAGAAATATTTGACTTTCTGGAGGGTTATAGTTATGATTTATATCTTCTTTATAGTTATCTTGAAATGATGGACTTCATGTGGACAATATTTTTCTATGAATGGCAGAAAAAAAAAGAGAAGCTGCACTAATAACCTTCTTATTTCTTATACTACAAGCCGACGTGTTTCAGACAGTATGTTTTGATCACTGGGGATCAAAAAGGAGTAGTCTGGGATTTTTACAATAGAGTCTAATATCCACCTTGGTGTGACTGATATCCTCTCAGCATTTAAAAGTTTCTCCCGGCTTGTGTAAACACATAGAAAGGAAGGCACTGCAAAAGGAGATGCATCTGCAAAAATAAGGTTTAAGGACTACTGCTTTAGAGTTTGTATAGAAAATGACGTTCAGTTTCCTGAAAGCTGGTGAAGTGTTCGCAGTCTAAACTTGGAAGTCTCAGAATAGACTCATACAGATGAAGAGTCTGATGTTAACTGTGAATTTATTGAAGGAGGCTGAAAAATAAATCCTCGGGATCTATTTGAAATATCCTGATTGTAAATGTCTATTTTGAAGGCACTACTCATATATTTTCCCTTTCTCTGTGAAGATCTACACTTGTTTTGATTTAGTACGGTTCACTAGACCAACACACTCTGAATTCTTTTGCAAGCTTTCATGATTTTTCATCCTTTCCCTAATTTACACATCAAGCAGCAAACTTTCATTAGTAGTTGGAGCGTTTTTCTTCCAATTCCCACATCAAAACTAATCAATACCCTTTATCAATCTATCCTTCATCTTTTGTTTTCCTGCTGTCAGGTAGCACAACCGAGCTGAGGGAAAGAAACTCAATGCAGGTGATTATTATGTCTTTCTTTCCATCTTCCTTGTTTCTGTCCTTAGCATTAAAAAGAAAGAGGATTTTTCTCGGCTTTTCTGAGAAGAAAAGCTCTCCTTTTTTTGCTTTGTGAAAGAAAGAGAAGCAGGTGGGAAGCAATGTGCATCTAGCCCACTGTTAGCAGTTCCCATTTAGCAGCACCCTTTAGCTTGGAAGCCACTGCTTTCATTTTGTACTTACACTTGTAGTTGATGCACAACTCCTATAGAGCACTGTCTTGAGAAAATAAATCCTCTTCTATTCCTCTAATGGTGCATTCGGTTTCTTTTCCCTTATTTCGGCTCAGTTTATTTAAAGCTTTCTGAACATTCAATCTCTACTATGTGAATAACCTCAGGCAGTCCAGTCTACTGGGAAGAACACCTCCGCTTATTTATTGTGTTTCTAAAATGGCATATATGCAAAAGCAGGCTGGGAAAAAAATCACTGCATAATAACCTTATATAGTTGAATTTATCATAAAGAAGGCAATGTGCTATCTACTCTTAATTCCCACTTCTACTATTGTATCTTGGGGCACAGATCTCTTTCTTTCAGCAATAATACTTGTTTGCTAAAACAGTATTGTCCGACCAGATAAATGGTGTTGCCACCATTACTACAACCTCACAGGCATTTTGTATGTGTGGTATGGGGGCAGGATTTCAAACCGCTTCATTTAGCCTCGTGGGTTTCCCCTGTTGTGAATAGTTGTGTCTCTGGGAATGACTAATACACAGTGATCGCCTGTGTTTTGTTGATAGTTGCTTTTCTGCCTTAACCTCTCTTCAGTTTTGTGGGGATCTGCCTGTCGGTGGCTCACTGCAGAGCAAAAGGTCAGACTTTGCAAAGTGAAGACTTTCACTGCAGATAAAAACTGTGTGTAGGTGCTAAGTATTACTTATTCTGTGTTTTCTGTGATATCTGCATAGTGTGATCACTCCTCTGGCTCTAGTCATGCCTGGAGCAGGCAGAAAAACACGAATTCCAAGGAAAAGTAAGCTGAGAGCAAACCATGCCACGTGGGAGGCCATTTCAAACCATTTTCCTTTAAAAACAAACGCAGTAAAATTCCTCTTTTTATTTGCTGGGAACAGGAGGTGGGCACGCACAGGGCTGAGCTTTCTGCTCTTTCACGTCCAGCTGCCTATTGGCGAATGTAGTCTAAGGGCTTGCTGTGATGGGCTAAGCTCTGTCAATGCCTCTTAGTAGAGCCAAGTTGCATTGTCCCAAAAGCAACAAACGTCAAGCACATCTTGAGCTTCAAGGATTTCCAGGTAGTACTGATCCTGTGTTGTTTTCCCTCTGTAGACGTTGTCTTTGCAGGGAAGTTTGGCTCTCTTTACCTACTTATTTCCTTTGAGGCACATAGTGCAATGCATTGGGAGGCCAAAACAAGACCCCAGAAAGAAAACATTTCATTAGCTGATCTCCCTAGGTCTGTTGAGGAGATAGAGATGCTTTGGGTGAAGTTTTCCTACATGAGACAGGTCAGAAGCAGAGACAGAGGTTCCCAACAAATTAGAGAGGGCTACCTCTGCCATGCCTTTATGCACAGAAGTGGTGACCTCCTCCCTTTCTCAGTTGTCCCCATGGCGAAGATCAGGTAAGACCAGAGAAATCCCTCAAAACCTCTCTAAATGGAATACAAGTAAGCCAAAACTAAGATGTCTCTGATCAAGGAATAGCTGCCTATCCTGCACATCCTATCTGTGTTTCTTTCTTTGGGATGTGTTGGTTGAGATAGTACTATGGGGTAGGCAGGTCCTGCAGAGTGTCCTGGAGTCTGTACCCAGGACCTTATTAGACATGCCGCGACTCCCCCCTGCGAGAGGCTGGGGTTTCTTCCAATGAGAAGGTCTCCTTCACCCTCACTACTGGACCAGATCCTGCCCATGCCTGGGAAGGAGTCACTGAAGACAAGCGGCCTTTCTAAGTGAAGACTTTGCTGGTGGCTTTGAATCTATAGCTGGATCTGCAAGAACCATTGTCCTCTGTTATAACTTCATAAATTAAGCTATTAAGTCTTAAGGTTTATTTTATGAGTGATCAAAAATGTGGCTACATGACTCCTGCTGCAACTATTGTGCTTATTCAGTTGACTCTCTTTCCTACAACTTCCTTGAGATTTATTCTCGTTGGCACCACAGAATGGGAAAGCCTAAGGTTTTTTGTTGTGGGTTTTTTTTGTCGTTGTTGTTAGTTTTTTGTTTTGTTTTGTTTTTTAAATTGATAGTAAGAAGAAAAGGATTACTTTAACACTTGGACAGTTAAATTATTTTCTAAAATTTCTAACTTTCAAGAAAGAAAAAAAAATTCAATTCCACACACTCTTAGAATCGTAGAATAATTTGGCTTGGAAGGGACTTTTAAAAGTCATCTAGTTCAACCCCCCTGCAATGAGCAGGGGCATCTTCAACTAGATCAGGTTGCTCAGAGCCCTGTTCAACCTGACCTTTAATGTTTCCAGGGATGGGGCATCTACCCCCTCTCTGAAAAACTACTTTCACCACCCTCATTGTAAAAAATTTCTTCCTTATATCTAGTCTGAATCTACCCTTTTTAGTTTAAAATCACTACCCTTTGTCTTATTGCAACAGGCCCTACTAGAATCTTTCTCCCCACCTTTCTTATAAGCCCCCTTTAAGTACGGAAAAGGCTGCAATAAGATCTCTCCAGTTCTCCAGGCTGAACAACCCCAGCTCTCCCAGCTTTTTCTTATAGGAGAGGTGCTCCAGCCCTCTGATCATTTTGGTGGCCTTCTCTGGACCTGCTCCAATAGGTCCATGTCTTTCTTGTGCTGAGGGCCCCAGAGCTGTAATCCAGGTGGAGTCTCACAAGAGCAGAGTAAAGGGGCAGTATTATCTCCCTTGCCCTGCTGGCCACGCTTCTTTTGATGCAGCCCAGGAAACCATTGGCTCTCTGGGCTGCAAGCACACATTGCCAGCTCATGTCCAGCTTTTCATTCACCGGTACTCCCAAGTCCTTCTTGGCAGGGTTGTTCTCAAAATCCCTTCATCCCCTAGCCTGTAATTGAGACTGGGGATTGCCCCAACCCAGGTATAGGACCCTGCACTTGGCCTTGTGGAACCTCATGAGGTTCACAAAGACCCACTTGTTGAGCTTGTCCAGGTCCCTCTGGATGGCATCCGTCCCTCAGGCATGTCAACTGTACCACTCAGCGTTGTGTCATCCACACACTTGCTGAGGGTGCACTCAATCCCACTATGTCATTGATGAAGATATCAAACAGTACTGGTCCGAATTCGGACCCTTGAGGGACACCACTTGTCACTGATCTCAATCTGGACATGACAGAACAGGGTATTTTGAAATTTTTGTTTGCAGACTAAGCTTGAAACCCTTCTTACTTTGAGCCTGATCATTTATATGAAACATCCAGTCAGTAGTTTACAGGGAAAATATGTGAATATAGCTCTAAAACAAGCAAATGTGACAGTAAGTTAGACAGGAAAGAGAAAAGTCAGTGTAATGTAACCACTTATGTCCTCCCCAGCTTCAAGTGAGGGCTTAACCTGTGTAATGGTGGTTTACAAACTTTTGGGAAGAAAGGACGAGACTCTGGCCAATCCCTTTTTGATTGCTTGCCACACTAAAAATGAAGATTTCCTCAGCTCTACAAGGAAACATATGACAAGTGGCGACTGAATTTCATTTTTTTGTGGCAAGCATCTCCTGTCCCAAAGTCTCCAGAGGTGGATACAACCCTTATCTATGAAGAAGTACTCAGAGATATGTGTGCATCAGGTGGGAAGCACCCTGTGCCACACCGGCATTAAGAGGAAGGTGGAGCACCTGTAACCCCCAGCTGTCCTCCACCCTCCTCCCCCAGATCTGCACCTGCAGGCTGTGATGTGTTTATCCATGTTACACCCCTCAGAGTTAAAGCAAAGCTTTTGGAGCCATGTTTCAGGGGAAGATGTAAATTCAGGGATCTGATTTGTTAAGATGATCAACTGGTATGGCTCCATGTACTGACCCAGGAGCTTCACAAGGCTGAGAGGTAGAAAAAGAGGTAGCAGAGAGCTTAATGTACATTTCTCCCCAGTGAGGGGTCAATGATGTGCTGGCCTTTGAACAAAGGAGGCATTTTGTATCTAAGTAGTTTAAAACTGGTTGTTTCCATCTGACCACTGTCTCCTGGCAGACAAAATGGTCACCAAATCTTTTTGGGGCAGTGGGAAGCCTCACTGCCACCTTCTGGCAAGGACAAGACTCTGTTGCCTTTGTACCATAGGGCCACCAGGAAGGGGAAGCTCAGGCTGCCCAAAACCAGCCTACAGCATAAAAGGGAGCCCTGAAACCAGTTTAGACATAGCTTGAGTTTTATCTTACTAAAGGAGGAGGAGGTGGTTGAGGACTTCAACCAGACTCAAAAGTCTATTAAGCCTTATTTATGCCCTTTATTATGTTTCCATGAGTGTGTGATGTGACACTACCATATCTCTACGTGACCATCATATTACTGTTTATTCTTAATATAAAAGAGATGATCTTAACCTTTTTTCTTTTTTTTTTTTTTTTTTTGAGAACTGGTGGCAGAGAGAAACTTGGAGCATATGCTTGTGGTATAAATAGCAAAGTGGAAGTATCTGTCATTTGTGGTAGTTTTGCTTTCCCATCCCAACCACCCCCCCCAAATTTAATTTTGGTAAAAACAGAAATACC
>JAOXJM010000033.1:23675928-23688877 GCA_026413425.1 Tringa solitaria
GTTGGACAAGATGATCTTGAAGGTCCCTTCCAACCTAGAGGATTCTGTGATTCTCTGCTCCCATTTCACCTTCGCCTCTGCTGCAGCCCAAGGCCATCAGTCTGTGTTTGCCTGTGTGTGAGTGTGCAGTACTGCCTCCCGCAGCAGCGCCGGGTACCCTGGATGAATAGGTGTGCCATTTCATCATTCAGTTTACTCAAGGGCTATTTCTTTCTTCCTCGCTCCAGGTGAGGCAAAGGATGCCTGGGAGTCCATTTTTGTGTCACACAGTATGCTGCTGGGAGAGAGACACCAACATTTCTGGTTGTGCTTATTCATCAGATGTGGTGAAAAGAGGAGGATGCTTGGGGTACCAGGAACTATCTTTGTCTGTCTTTTTTCCTCAACACCAATGGATTAGCAGCTACCACAAGGCCTTTAGAGATTCACAGAAAAGGGTGGACTTGAAAATACACTGATAAATTCAATCCAATCGTCAGCTTCAAATTAGATGGCAGGAGGAGTCTTCAGCTCCTCTTCCAGGTTCAATGAAAAGTCAGTGAAAAATACGAAGAGATTTTGCCTTTCACCATCAATAGAAACTTGTGACTTGCTCTTATATGTCCTGTAATTGTGGGTCGTATCTTTCGTTGAAGTAAATCACCACCCATTTCTTGCCATTGCCAGAAATATGCTACTTTACACGAAACCCAAATGAGCAGCACTACTTCTGAACACATACATATGCAAATATTCACATCAATACATGTCGATTACCGTATTGTTATATACTTCTGTGCCTTCTCAGTCCTCCGTTTTCAATCTCTACAGACTGCAGTAATGCTGTTTCCTAAATTAAACACTCCTTTACTCAACCCCTTAATGCATTTTAGAAAAAGCATAACAGAAGCATTAAATGTTTCATTCAGAATTAGTTGGTGTTTGTGATAGCTGTGGAAAGTATTCAAGATTCAGAAAAACAAAAGCATCAAGCCGTAGGGACCAAGCTGAAGCAGAGCTGTTTTTCAGAGCCCTCTGGCTGGGGGAGGTTTCCTGTTCCGTGTGAGGGAGGAGTTTCAATTTCGCAGGTAGAGGGATAGGTTTGAGGATTATACCTTTGTCACGGGGCTTCAGAGAGTTGTAGATCCAGTCAGCAGTGGAGTTTACGTGCGTGCAGAAAGCTACAGCCTCTAGCAAGGCAGTCATGGGTGGTGGTCTCATTGAATATACCCCCCCGAAGAAAGGGGGGCCAGAAGGCTATGGGGGAGCAGGCAGTCCCCCTGCAGAACCTGGAGGAGAGCAGAAAATCTGTTCATCCCACTCCCAGAATACCAGCATCGCAGCAAAGGAGATGGTCGTGGTGTATCTCATGAGAAAAGGTGTCAAACCCAAATCAGGACTGTTAAACACATAAAAGTGGGAGCCCTGAACAGGAGCTGTTGGAATGGCTGGATTCACGGGTCAAATCTGCTTAATTCTGTGCCATTGCTAATTGTTGCCTCATAGGATGCAATCAAGCTTCGGGTGAATAAAGCAAAGAGCAGGTTCTTTACTTGTATAAAACAATTGTTCTTTTTGCTGGGTGACAGATCAAAACCGTGGTAGGTATTTATGGGATTTTCCAGCTCTACTTAGAGCCAACTTAAAGCCAAAACTTGACACAAAATCAGGACACAGCTCATCCAGATCTCTGGCCAGCCAGGAAACATCACCTTTGGCTTCTGACCCAGCAACAGTTCTCCTCATTTCTTTTCCTTCCTCGAGCCAAGTTTCAGATGGTGCACCCTGGGCAGAGACTCGGGCACATATGATGGGGTTTAGTTCGGTGTGGGGGAAAACCACGGGGGGATTGTTGGGCAACCAGGACTGCTAAATAACCCTTGGGAACTAGTGCACAAAGTAGAATTGAGGAGCAAAGGAGGAGTTGGTGTGGCTGGCGTTCACACAGGCGTACACAAGCCTGTTCTCAGTTGCAGCAGCCGCGGTTGTTCCAGCGAACAAGCCTCAGCTGAAACCTTCTGCTTTTACAGTTGACAAAGGCTGTTGGTGCAATGTCAGATAGTTGAAACGTAACATGTTTGGGTCATTTTTTTCCCCCTCATTTTTAGTGTATTATACATTTTTGTGAAAGCAATCCCTTATAAATCTCCGTTATGTAAGGCTGTTTTAAAACACTCTTAAGCTCCATGAAAAAAAATCTGGTAATTACATGATCAATTTCTTCCTTTAGCATTCTTTTTTTGCATGCTACATACCTTTCTTTCTTCCGCATTATCTTCATAGGAGGGTAAAGAATAGTGCTATTTATTGTTCTAGGATTACAGTTCCATAAATAAAACATACAGTGAGAATTACCAGGTCTAAATAGGATTAGCATTATTTTTCTACTTAGTTTTTAGGTGGATTATTTTTATAGAATTTATTCTCACCCATCCTTTCTGTAGCAGCAAACCAGCTATAAGGTCCTCACTCGCTTCTCCCCTTCCCCTGCCTGCTGAACGTTTTCTTAACACATAAGTCACTGGATAAAGCCAGAGGCCAGGTCACATATGAAACATGAGCTGAACCTTTTTTTTTTTTTTTTTTTTTAATCTGGAGCCATAAGCTTAAAAGTCTATGTCTCTCTTTCATCTTTTGCTTGTGCTTCCCACCAGGAAACATGTACCAAGTGGGACAGTTCAAGTGGGGAGATGTGCCCTCCCCGAGGCTGAATTCCCAGGAGGGGTTTTACACGCCGTGCCTGGAGAGACATACAGGTGCAGTGGGGTTACTACTGCATCCAGGGGTAGATGGCAGCCAAGAAAAAAGTTGGGAGCATTTACCTGAAACATAGAACCATCATTGATAGTTTTGCTAGATGGTCTCACTGTGTTCCCAGACAGACCTGAGACACCTTAGACAAAAACTTTGTTAAAAATCTCCATTAAAACGAGAGAAAGAAACTATTTTGCTTTCTCAACACCCAGGAGTTTTAAATGGGCTAGTTGAGGACCTTGCTGTGTTTAGGATGGATTTTAAATAACTCTTTAGACAAAGAGGAATCTCCAGCGCTGTGCCAATGTTTACAATCAGAAGATGGCATGACCCAAGTGCTTTCATCTGCTATTTCTCATTCTGACACTCATTCCGGGTAAAATATTTTAGATAGGATACAATACGAAAATAGAGGGGAGAATTAATGGGTTTATAATTATTACTTATTGCTATTTATTGAAGAGCTTAAATGGATACTTTCATGTTTGAAATAGATTGCTAGATAAAGACAGGATAAATTGGGATAGCATTGTGGGTATAATGCAGTTAGACATCTGGTAAGAATTTGACTAGATCTTACATAATATTGTGAATAATGAATAAGAATGCCCCAAAATTACCATAGCATATGTTAAAAGTAAAATGGATGATACCTATAAGCAGGTAACCATGAGCAAGCATATGTGCTTCTAGATTGGTCAGCTGGTAACTGCTTCTTGGGCATTGACTAACTACCAGTAACCAATAAAGTTTACGACGGCAGAAATGTTGAGCTTGAAAACCATGCAGACCAACGTGGTTCTCTGGATAAACCAAGAAAAAGCTAAACAATGTGGGTCTTGACCTGCAGTTTATTACACAGATAGACGACCTGGGTGCAATTTAGAATAAAAAGGAAGGGGGGGAAAGCTTCCTGCTCCCCAGAAAGCAGTGTCTCTGTAAAGGATTGGAAGGGTAATTTGAGCTGCTTGGGTAATAAGCTTCTCCTTATCAGGGTGGTGTCTAATGCAGTCCTTGGAAGTATAAACAGGGGTAGCTCAAATAGCAATGGAGTGATGATATTTGTGTTTGGCACTGTGGAGAGCACTGATGGAATACTGTGTCCAGTTCTGTCATCCACAATTCAAGACGGATATTGGCAAACTGAAGTGGGTTCAGAGAAGAGTTATGAGAACAATTAAGAAGCTGGAAAATATTTATTATAGGCAGAAAATCCTGGATCTAGGATACAGCATTTGTTTTATAAAAAGAAAGTTAAAGAGTGACTTTATGGAATTTGCAGTCCATAAGAGCTGAGAAGGCAGAAGAGCTTTGGTGACGGCTCTCTGCAGTCTTCAAGCCAGAAAAATGGGACTAGAAATAAGACACAGGATTTAACGGTGAGGCTCTCATTAAAATTTATGGTAGCAATTTGTAAAACTGTTTTCTTGTTTTGTTTTGTTTTCTTACAGCAACACTTACTTGAGGGTTAACATGGAGGAGCACTGCTCAAGAGTTGCCCCGGTTGGCCTTGGGAGCTATGAATCTGAGAAAACAACTGAGAATATCCCCAACAACGTGTGAGTTAAAACTGCGTGATCATTCACACACCTATAAATACAAACATGGGGTCAGGGTTGTGCCTAAAATCAGTTCTTTACACTGCTTTGAATGCTGAGAAAATTGTTCTAGGCTGCTCACATGTGCATAGAAAACAGGCACCTCACACCGTACTGGCTGTCATGAGGAATATAGGCAGGTTCCAGTGTTTGAGGCTAAAGGGAAAAATGAATCCAATACTGGAAATGAAAAGGGTTGGTTGGTAATATAATGCAGCTAAGGTGTGGAGCAATGAGAGTAGCAGAGAAGCCGAGTAACTTCCTGCTGTGCAAGGAGGACTGAGAAGAGTGGGGTTTCACACAAACAGGAAGGTGAAATGAATCCTAAAAGGAAAAAGGATGAGGTAGGGATTTGTGTTAGGTTTGCTTTTTATGCAAATGTCCTTATTAATGTGAGAGTAAGAGAAACTACAGATGATGTGAAAGTATAAGTAACTGCCCTGGGGGAAATAGAAGAGACAAAAAAAAGCTGTAGAGGGTAACAACACAGGCATAGAATAACAGTGTGAGATTTGGGGTGAAAATATGTAAAATAACTTACTGAGGCAGAGGAAAAGATGGAAATAATACAAAGGAAGAAAAAGTTGTACAGAGCAGCTATGCTGAAAGATAAGAAATGTGCAAAGATAGGAGCACAGAGCCAGTGAAATGAGTCTGCAGTGTGATATGGTGGCATAAAAGATGGCATTAGTTTTGGATTTCAGATGTAAAAACACAAGCTCGGGGTCTGGGCTCTACCAGTAGGAAGGTCTGCTGCCAGTTCCCAGGCACAGCATCAGGTGAAGTTGCCCTTCCAATGTCTTTCTTTCCTGGGAATAGAAATACCCCTCAGCACGTTGAAATTTCAGTAATACAAGGCATTTTTTGAGTCATTGAAATGAGTTGGAGCAGGACCCAGATGTGGGTCGAAGTACGTTTAGATCAGAATTTAGCTGGGGTATTTTGATACTTTACTGGCTTTAGCCAAACTCCCCTTTGCACGTTGAAAAGCGATGCAGATTGGATTGAGGCACATTGCTGTAAGGTATGGGCCGAAACTGGGGGAAAATGGGGCTGAAACTGGTCTGGAAATCTGGGCCTTCCTTGGATATCAGACAGGGGATTTCCCTAAAGAACTTATAACAACATTTTTGCCAGCTTAGATACAGCACTAGCAAAATTGTGCAATGAAGAAAAACCTTTCAGAGTCAGAGAGATGGATTAGATGACCCACTAGGCTTTTTCCATCTTTAACTTGCAATGACTTTATGAAAGCACTTTGTCAGCTCTTCACTAACTACTGTGTACTTAGCTCTGATCATTCCTGTCAGCCTATGGTTTGGGAAGTTAGATTTAGCTATAAATTCCTTTCTGAGTCTCTCAGAAATCTAAAAATAGAATAGTTGAGAATGTATGGGTTGAATTATGGATCAAATGTGTCACTGCAGGAACCAAGGACAAAACGTGTGACATTAAACTGATGTCAAAGAAAAATTCTCTACTTGACTATTTCTCTACTCCCAGAGTATATTTTTCATGCACAGAGCTCTGTCAAGACATTAGCTAATTAATCCTCACAGGACATCAGTGGATCATTATTTATACCTTCACTTTTCAGATAGAAAAGAAAGTTTAGAGAATATTTCCATGTTACAACTGGAATCAGGAACACGAGTATCTTGCCCGTTGCCCCATGCTGAAGTCTCCGGTTCATACTGCCACCTAACGCCTGCCTCATATATGTGGAAAAATGCAGCAGGTGCTTTGGAAAAAGAAAAAAAAAAAAAGCAGATATTTTCAAACTGTCCACAGCGTTTAATAGTTAAAAACATTATATGATACATAAATTGATTTCAGGGAGGGAAAAGCAGGAGAGCGTGTGATATGAGGTTGATGGTAATTGCGTGGAGAAGCATTGTATCCTCCTGTAAGAGGCTGCAGACACACTTCCTGTGTTGGTCTGGTACAAATGTGACCCTTAGCAGTGTAGTGCACAGCTCTACTCTTCCTCACCTTTTTGAACCTCGCTAACGTATCACCCTGATACCTCCCGTTTGGGGCAAGCAGCGATTGGGAGGAGTTTCCTCATCATTTCGGGGGCTTCAGGATTGACACCCCGCACCACTGCCGAGGCAAGCATTGGCGTATGAGCTCCTCTTTTTCTGGTGGAGCACAAAACTAGGCCAGCCTGTGAATCACAAGTCTTCTCTGAGACCTCAGGAGCTCAGGAACCCCGAGCCGTCGTTTGGGATTACAGCAGCTGCTTTGCCCTACGTACTGATGAGGCCACAAACCTGTGGTGGGACCGCCCCGCTGAGTTGCTGCTCCCTGCGTAGCGGTAACTTCTATCGCATCATTGGTCA
The DNA here is from genome assembly GCA_026413425.1 of Tringa solitaria. Lineage (NCBI taxonomy): Eukaryota > Metazoa > Chordata > Aves > Charadriiformes > Scolopacidae > Tringa > Tringa solitaria. The sequence continues at coordinate 23,682,602 of JAOXJM010000033.1, forward strand.
CAATTTCATCAGTTCTTCGGATCTGCCACAGGTTCAGCCGTAGCACGGTGATATTCAGAGCTACCCAGGCCTCTGTGTTGAGCTGGAGCAGATGGATGCATCCGCATTGGCGCTGGACCAGAGGGTTGACGCCAGCCATTGACTGGACACCTGCAAGATGCCAGTGTTCTTGAAGTAAAAAGATGTGGCATACTTCTTGCACTGAGTTGACGCTATGGCTCAGTCTCATTACGTACCCACACTCTAGAGCAGCTCATGAAAACACGCCTGTAACTACGCCGTGCAATTAGCAGTTGCCCAGGGGCAGTATGAAGTAATCGTAGCTCTTTATTCTCAAATTCTATAGCAGCTAGGATATTCCATTAAAAGTAATATTTGCATGGTCTTACTACTGATTCTGCAATTTTCCTGTAACTGTTAGCTTTTGTTAGTGTTAGTTTAATAAATCCTGGTATTTTATTGTCCGGGTAGTGCTAACAGCTTTGCCACTGGAAGAAAATAATAAGGGAAAAGAAAATGATTTTGTCATCTTGTTGCCATTCTTAGGGAGGTGAAATTCTGTTTTGCTATGGTTTATTAACCTTTAAATGGGGGAAACAGAGCACCATGCTCTGTTTACCCAAAGGAAAAAGAGAGTTTATGACCTTTGGAAGAAGGGACAGGCAACCCAGGAGGACTACGAGGAGGTTGTGAAGTTATGCAGGGAGAAAATGAGAAGGGCCAAAACCCAGCTACAACTTCATCTGGCTACTGCTGTAAAAGAAAATACAAAATGTTTCTATGAATACATTAACCACAAAAGGAGGGCTAAGGAGAATCTCCATCTTTTATTGGATGCAGGGGGAAAAGCAGTGACAAAGAATGAGGAAAAGGCTGAGGTACTTAATACCTTCTTTGCCTCGGTGTTTAATAGTAAGGCCAGTTGTTCTCTGGGTACCCAGTCCCCTGAGCAGGAATCATGGAATTTTAAGGGTTGGAAGGGACCTTCAGAAATGATCTAGTCCACCCCCCCTGCCAAAATAGGCTCACCCAGAGCAGGCTGGACAGGAACATATCCAAGCGGGTTTTCTCCAGAGAAGGAGACTCCAGCATCTCTCTGAGCAGCCCATTCCAGTGCTCTGTCACCCTCAAAAGAAAGAATTTTTTCCGCATGTTAGATGGAACTTCCTCTCTTCTGCTCTTTGTCCATTACTCCTTGTCCTGTCACCAGGCACCACTGGGAAGAGCCTGACCTCATCCTCTTGACACCTGCCCTTTAGATATTTATAAGCACTGATGAGATCCCCTCTCATCTTCTCTTCTCCGGACTAAACAGACCCAGGTCTCTCAGCGTTTCCTCCTAAGAGAGATACTCCATTCCCTTGATCATCTTCATAGCCCTCTGCTGGACTCTTTCCAGCAGTTCCCTGTCCTTCTTGAACTGGGGGGCCCACAACTGGACACAGTACTCCAGATATGGGTACACTCCATCCCTTCATCCAGGTCGTTGATGAATATATTGAAGAGGAGTGGCCCCAGTACTGACCCCTGAGGAGCACCACTCATTACAGGCCTCCAACTGGACTCTGCATCACTGATCACAAACCTCTGAACTCCATCTTTCAGCCAGTTTTCGATACACCTCACTGTCCATTCATCTAACCCACGCTTCCTAAGCTCACCTATGAGGATGCTGTGGGAGACTGTGTCAAAAGCCTTGCTGAAGTCAAGGTGGACAACATTCACCACCCTCCCTTCATCAACAGCTATCAGACTGGTCAAGCATGATTTCCTCTTGGTGAATCTACTCTGACCATTCTCGATGACCCTTTTTTCTTCTACATGCTTAGACATGACATCCAGAATGAGCTGTTTGATAACCTTTCCAGGGATGGAGGGGAGGCTGACAGGTGGCCTGTATTTTCCTCAATCCTCCTTCTTTCCCTTTTTGAAGACTGGCCTGACATTAGCTTTCCTCCAGTCCTCAGGCACCTGTCCTGTTCTCTGTAACTTTTCAAAGATGATGGAGAGTGACTTCACAATAACGTCTGCCAATTCCCTCAGCACTCGCTGGTGCATCCCATCAGGGCCCATGGATCTGTGAGTGTCAGGTTTGTTAAAATGATGTCTAACCTGATCCTTCTCAATCAAGGGTGAGTCTTCCTTACTCTAGGCACTCTCCCCTACCTCAAGGGTCTGGGGCTCCTGAGGGCCAGCCTTAGCTCTAAAGACTGAAGCAAAGAAGGCGTTCAGTAGCTCCACCTTCTCTGCATCTTCCATCACCAGGGCACCCACCTCATTCAGCAGCAGGCCCACTTTTTCCCTGGTCTTCATTTTACTGGTGATGTACTTGAAGAAGCCCTTCTTATTGTCCTTTACATCCCTTGCCAGGTTTAATTCCGAGCAGACTTTAGCCTTCCTCCTTGCATCCCTGCACACTCTGACAGCACTCCTATACTTCTCCCAAGTGGCCAGTCCTTTTTTCCACATTCTGTAAACTTCCTTCTTCCACCTAAGTTTTTCCAGAAGCTCCCTGCTCATCCACGCAGGTTTCCTGTTTCCTTTGCCCTACTTCTTGCTCTTAGGGATGCACAAATCTTGAGCTTGAAGTAAGTAGTACTTAAATATTAGCCAGTTCTCCTGCACCCCCCTTCTAGAGTCTTAGCCCATGTGATAACTCGAATTTCAGATTCACATGCATTGTCACTCTTTTCAGCTCATTGTCTTGACTCTCCCTCTGCTTGAAAGAATCACGTCATGATCTTGTCATTAAATCGACGTCACCCCTCAAGTAAACTTTTGTCGTCCATACACTTATATTTTATATAGGTTTAAAAATGTCCCGATATTTATGAAGGACTCTTCACCAAAACAAGACATATGTACTATTTAGCATTTGGAATAAATCTGTGTTAACCTGATGTTTCCATAGGGAGAGCCTTCTGAAAAAGGAGACAAGGGAGATCCAGTAAGTATAGCTATGTTTTGAACTGATGATGTGAATAATTTATGTTTTATGTCATTTTCATAGTATATTGATGCTGTAATTCTTTTCTTTGTATACTTTCATTAGATTCAGTGATTATGTAGGGTAGCATATGTATTGTCTCCTTCTTAGACATACATCAAGCTCACACAGGTTATAAATAAAAAATGAAGATGCCCTGTTCTTCAGCATTTCTATGATTTGTACAGTCCATAAATTTGAGTTTTAAGTGCATGCTTTTTTTGTTCCCTGAGTGTTCTTTCTTTTTTTCAGTTATTGGACAAAATTATGTGTGGGCTTAACTGTACTATTTTAATTGTTTTACCAGTTTCTAGTGCAGCATTTAACATCAAGAAGTTTTCTTATAGCCATTTCATGTGTGCATAATTTTTTGGTTATTTGGGGGGATATTTTTAGAACATTTATTCTGTAAGAATCTGTTTACACATGTTCCTTATTTTTAATTAACTGTCCTCTCTCATGACATTTGACAAAAGCTGGCTGTGTTGTTTAATACACAACTGAAGGTTGCTCAGATACTTGTGGTTAATATATTGTAATAACTGAAATATGCCATACTGTAATAATGTGTGGGTTTGGAGACGAATATTCTGTCTCCAGTAGAGATTTAATGGTGAAGAACAGGCTTCACACTGGAGAAGCTCTTAATCAAATGTGGTGTTTTCAAACATTTTTTTCTCTAAAACACTAGGAAGAGCTGCAAATGAATGCGTTTTGAAGAGGAATGCCTTTCAGAGTTTGCAGAAGGCATCAGAAATTCTTCAATGCTTTCTCAATATTTGTTAAGTTTGCAAACTATATTGTAATATTTTAAGGTAGTAAATTAAACTCTTAGGTGATCTTAGTTAAAGTTTTAACTTCTTATGCTTGTACCTTCTATTTCCAGGGAGAAACTGGAATGGAGGGTTCAAAAGGAAATAAGGTATTTTCTGACTATATATATGGTGGACATAGCTGGTACTGGGAGACATAATAGTAAATTTGATTTTTTTTTTATTTTCCCAAACAACATCATTAGGGTGAAACAGGAGACCCTGGACCACCTGGTCTTATTGGAGATCCAGGAGCAAAGGTAGGTGAACGGTATTTTTGTGGTATTAACAGCCATTGTTTGTATGCTGTTTTATAAGAGGACTCTGAATGCTATCAACTCTTTAGTTGTTATTGAAGGGCAGAGAATGCAAATAGTTTATATCAAAAGTTTGTCCATGGATCATGGCTATTTTACTTCATATAATTCTTCCTTGGTAGGATGCTACTGAAAAAACTGTTCTTACTGCAGTTTAAATTGAGGTCACTCTCACACTGCGTACCTTCCAGGAGAGGCTTGTAGAGATCATTAGAGTTTGCACCAAGTCACCTCTCTACCTCTCAATCCCCTTTCAGTACTCTGGAGTCCTTCTGATGAGATTATTCCAGAAAGAGAAGGAACACTTACCACGTAGTTAAAAGATGACTTCTAGATCTGTCCCTCGAGGGAGGAAACCTTGATTTACTCCTCTTGTTTTGTCTTTTCCTTTAGGTAGTGCATTTGTATTTACTTGTATTTGCTTTGGATACAAACTTTGGATTTTGTACGTATCAGTCCCAAAGCTTTCTTGGACCAAATGCTAGATTAAGGGAGAATGAGAAAACTCTGCACTTCTTACCCCATGTGGAAGATAACTCTTAATGCCAGATGCCATCGTATCATTTCACAGGGACTGCAAGGACCTCCAGGACCTGCTGGACCCAGAGGGCTGCCAGGAGAAGTTGTATGTATTGTGCAGTCTCACCAAGCGGCAGTGTGTGGTGCATGAACAGCTAGCTGGTGGAGCGGTACCACAGAAGTGATGGGGGTGCTGCTGTTGTGCGTGGTACTGTAGCAATCAGGTGTCGAAGAACAGTAGTGTGGGACGCCTCAGGGTAGAGTTCTGTCATTTGCTTATGTTCTTTTTGTCCTTGTTTCACGACCTGAACAAGTAAGAACAACAATGCTAATTTGACTGATTTGCAGTTAGCTCTACAAAAATCACTCTTATCTCACAGAGACCTAAAAATTCTCTAGCGGAGTTTTAATCATATCACATCATGAACTGTAAAGAACAGCGTGTGGAGCAAAGTGAGAAGAAACGGGGAAAGTAAGAGTATCCCAAGGACTTTTTTATTGTTGACCTGTTAAAATTCTTAAGGATATAAGCAAAATGACAGCTGGAGGACATCTTCAGCTTCTGGCAGGGAAAGAACTCAGAGTGTTCAATTCTGCATGTAGTCATTATGTACTGTGTTACTTATTGACCATTTCTTTATACCTCAACTGAGGCTTGCAATTTTTAAATCATGTCTATTTACTTGTCTTCTCTAGCAATATTTTGTAAGCCTTTTCTGCTGTGCTTCTACTTATATATAGATCCCCAATCCTACTGTGGAGGATAACAAAATACTGCATTTCTGGTTTCCTTGTGTTGCCATCAAGGCATTTGAGTTCATAATTGCTGATTTTGAAACTGCAGTTCTTCTGCATCTTTGATCAAGTGCCATTATGAACAAATAAATGAGTATATAATGTATGTCAATCCTAGATATAGATGATCTTGAAGACTCATATTTATACACACAAGTCTAGTATATAAAAACATACATTTAAACATACTATAGAAATAAGTATACAGTTCCAGGCCCATTGTTATGGATTAACAAATATAACTTTTCATCTTATGCAGAACGATGAAAATTCTGAAAGGTTAAAAATTGTTTTACTTTCACTTACTTCATTGAAGCATCGTCCAGCAGATAAGACTTGCTTCTTTCCTTTCCTAAGATATCCCTTAAGCTTGGTCCAATCAAAAAAAATAATTGGAAAAATCCTTAGGAATGAAGATAGACTGTATATATTTTATGTTGATACCAAAAGGGGATAGGGTAGGACACAATGTCTGATCCATAATCAGTAAATTTAAACTTCCATATACTTTTACAACATTTTTGTGCTGGTATAAGCAGGATATTCTTCATTAAGGGTTGGGGTTTTTCCTTATGCTTTTAATTTGGATGGCTGGGTGGAACAAGTAGCAGTCTGCCTGTATTAAGGACAGAATACAGCAGAGAAAGTGAACACACAGCTGTTGAACCCTCACTACTGGCATGAAAATGTCATCATCCTTCACGCCAGTGTTCACAAAACTATGTTTTACACTGCAAAGAAAAATAAAAACAATGTGCCTTTTTCTTAGAAAGTTCATTTTTCCATTCCAGATTAAGTATCATACTTAGATTTTACTGTTCAGTTTTGACAATTTTATTATTTATTG
>JAOXJM010000033.1:23777421-23792043 GCA_026413425.1 Tringa solitaria
CAGTGCTCCAGATGGGGCCTCCCCAGGGCAGAGCAGAGGGGCAGGATGACCTCCATCCACCTGCTGGTCACACTCTTCCTGATGCCTGCCAGGATGCCATTGGCCTTCTTGGCCACAAGGGCACATTGTCCGCTCATGGTCATCCTGTTGTCCATCAGGACTCCTAGGTCTTAGTTCCTAGAACAGTTTGCTAGGTAGGACCTATCTTCCTGTGCTTCCTTGCTGGAAAGGACCATTTCCCAACACTGGTTTGCCAACTTTATCTGAAGTCTCCTAGATAAAAATAATTCTGTGGCAAGCTTGGACAAAACTCTTCCTTCTGCTGCTTTGCAAGAGAAGTGGCCCCTTCAATGCTTGCATCCTCTGGAGACATCTCTGTATCTTTTCAGTCAGCAAAAACTACTGTTCCTTCTCAGATGGCCAAAGCAGGGCTCCGTGGGAGACGGATAGAAGTCTTCTGTAAACACTTTCAACATTTCCATCAACAAAGCCCATCAGTTTCTTGAGAAGGCTGTCACCTAGCCCTGTCCCTGCTATGTCATCCGCTTGGCACATGTCATTGACGGACTGGTGCTCTGGGCCCACGTTTCATGAGAATGCAGAAGGTAAAGAGTGATTAGAAAGAAGCTCGCGCTCACCAGGTGGAGAAGAAAAGCTCTAGAAATGCTTCCAAAGAACTGTAAAACAAACCCGCCAGTCATGTTGCAACACTGCTTTGTTCCGCACTTATTTTTAGGAATTCATCAAAGAGTGCAGCGAGCAAATGGCTGAAAGGTGCGAGACATCCCTTCAACATGGAGGTGCACCCACCTCACCTCAGGACATGCTGCTTGATCCTACCAGGAGTGTACTGCTCTGGGGGTAACTGCCCTCTTGGGAAGTTCAAAGCTGTGTGATGAAGGTGGCTTCAACTGCATTTCTTTCCAAGAACCTTAGTTCAGAGAGTTGTTTCTCTTGCAGATACTTTCTTTGTGCATTTGCCCGGCATCAGGTCATATTTTACATGTTTTCTGGTGTTTGGCTAAGCACAGAAATATTCTGTTGCCCTTTTACAGTGACTGCTTTCTCTAGGCACGCTCTGGGACTACCTTGCCACTCTGACCCAGGCAGGGGTCATCCTGCCACCCCAGTGCATCCCACGCTCCTGTGCCACAGCATCAGCACCCCAACTTGCTCCTCTTTTCTGAGAACCTTGAGTTTTAGACCAGCAGGGCACAGAAAGGCCATTTTATTGCGTTAAGAGACCAGCTCTTCGGCAGCAGAAGGGAAACTCCATCTGACCACTGAAATACTCCGGCCAAACAGAACAGAAAGGTGAAAGCGGTTTGATTTGTCACGGAGGAAGGATGTTTTTCATCTGCTGACCTTCAAACAGCTCTTAGTAATTCTGAGTGAAGCTTCCTCTGTAAGTATTTTGCATGCTGAAATGAAAAAAACCACACCAACCTCAACCAACCAAAGAACCTGCTTCCCTTTTTTCTCGCCGTTATGGTATGAGCAGGCTCAGTCTGAGGGTCGTGGCTCCGTGTGTGAGGTGGTCTTGGCTGCTCCCACAGGACCACTGTCTCTTCCATGGAGGAGGACTACACACTCTCCTCCACCTCTCTGTGCTCCTGGGGCACAGACTTACTTGCTGGGACTCCTGTGAGTCACCCTGCAAGCAGGTCAGGGCAGAATTAAGATTTCTTTCCTCCTCCAGCCAGGCTCCGGGCTGGGGGATGGAGAGCAACCCATGGGAGCTCCAACTGGTTGCCCGGCCGTCTGGCTGGCTCGCTGCTGGACTGGCCCAGTCCACCCAGGGCAGAGGATAGGCCAACACCTCAGAGACTGGTCTAACCATCTGGGCGCCAGTGGTTTGGGCCAGCGATGGACAGCCTGCCATCCTGAGTAAGGAGGGCTCTGCTTGAAGTCCCTACCAGCCCTTAATTTCGCACAGCACCGCTGGGTCCTGCCACCTGCAGGGTCCCTGCTGGTGTGATGTACGCAGGCTGGCACGCTTCCGAAAATGAGGATACTCCATTTTGTACATGTAGCTTGTAGGTATTTTGCATTCATAGAATCATAGAATGGTCAGAGTTGGAAGGGACCTTAAAAATCATCGAGTTCCAACCCCCCGCCCTGGGCAGGGACACCTCTCACCAGACCAGGTTGCTCAAAGCCCCATCCAGCCTGGCCTTGAACCCCTCTAGGGATGGGGCAGCCACAGCTTCTCTGGGCATTCAGCTTAGCCTTAGCCAAGACTGTTATACCCTTCAATGCCATCTCTTCCTAGTTCTGTGGATACACTCTGCATGGTGCGTTTGGTTCATTTAAAGTTTGGGGGTTTTTTAAGAGACAAACTGGAGCAGAGAATTTCTACTCTGTGACTATCACAGCACTAAAATCCTGTAGAAAATGTTGCTATATTCTGTGCTGAACTGTTAATTAGACTTTTTTTGTTGTGTGGTAGTCACATTTCCTGCTGAACTCTGCCGTGCTGGTCCTAGGCCGGGGTGTCTTGAGGTGTCAGAAGCCAAGTGCAGTGATGGGGCTGCATAGAAAACAGCCCCAGCAAAAATAAGCATTGTCCTCCTCGCTGCGAGAAGGAGCTGAGCCTGCTACAGTGGCAGCTGGGGCTGAACTGGAGTCTTGAGCTACCTGCTGCCCTCTCAGGCTTTTGAGAGACAAGTACTTCACTCACCCTTCACTGGAGGGTACGGAAAGAAGTACTGGGCTTCAGCCACTAATGCTGGCCTTGATCTTCCCACCAGGTACCTCCCCAGCCCTCAATTTCCCTCTTTGATGCTGCGCCCGACCCATGCGTGGGGCACGTGTTGAGTCCCTCATTCGGAAAAAAAAAAGTTTGTGAGGGAAAATTATGAGTTTTTATTTTACTCATGGATACGTTTTGAACGTATTATGGACAATAGAATAATTGGGCATTTGTTTATCATCTCCCAGAGAAGTCACTGCCTGAAGGGAGAAGAATGTAGGACATTTTGAGGCTGAATAGATGAGAAAGCTGCATTAGCCGGTGCGGTTTGTTTCTGATCAGTCTCTCTAGTTGCAAAAGGCTGTAATTGTGCAGTAATTCACTGCTACCTTATTTGTAAAATCCCTGCAGATGATTCCCACCAGACAGACTGCTTTGGTAAGCAGTTCATTTCAATACCTCACAAAAAGCTACAGCAGAGAGCTGGGCGAGAACAAAATGAAGCAGAAGTGATTTACTGAGCAAGCAGTGTCATCGCTCTGCCGCGCAATTGTGTCTTTGCAGGACAGAGATTGGTTTGGTTGATCTTACCTTAAAGAACAAACAAGATGAAGTGGCAGCGGCACAAAAAAAAGCCATCCTGGCTCTCTGGATCCAAAGCACACTTGCAGATGTGCATTGGGTCTTTCTCTGTCTCCAGTGGGGTGTGTGTGCTTGTTGGCACGGGAGTGTTTTGGCAGCGCGTCTCATGAACAGCCCATGTGCCCGCGTGTGCACTCCAAGGACAGCTCTGCAGTAGTTGCTAAACAGAAATAAAGGAATAATTACATCATTATAATCTCAAGGACAGCAAAGTGAAACTCTGTAGTCCCCACAGGTTCTTTCCCTCTCTTATCAGTCCAGATTAAATCCCTGAGGGTCCGTACTCAATCACTTACAGTTAAGTCAACGTTCGTCTGCTGCTCAAACAGCACTCTTCTCGTCTGAGTTTGTGTTCATGGCACAGAATTCTCTTTGGTTTTAAAACTTTAATAATAAATGCTATTTTAGTAAAGCAATACAGCTTCTGCACAAGGAAAGGCGTATTGCTTGCAGCTATTTGATTTCATAATTTAAAATTTCCTTTTTTTTTTAACCCTCATTTTAATGTCAGCACTGAGGTATTCGCTGATGGGAGAACCAGCATATCATTAGATATTCTGCCTGATCTTCCTCCACCCAGTTTTGTCACCACCCAAAACGTAGGAGCAAGCAGCAGCCTGCCCGGGCTGGCTCGAGGAGCACACTGCCTCAGGAGGTGATTGGATCCCATCTCCGTCGGGATATCCTGTCGTCTTGGGAATGAGAAATGCAACTCTTGAGATTTAAAAAAAAAAAAAGGGGGCACGTATTAAACTCCAGAGAGAAGACACCGGACGAGTTGCACCTTGTTTCAAAACTCCTCCGACAGGCTTGGCACTCTCTGCCAAGGAGAGGGCCAATCCCCAAAAGAGACGTGAGGGAAAGTGTGCTGAGAGAGCAGCCCTGAGAGGGAGCAGCCCTACGCAGAGAGGGTGCGCGGGTGCTCGGAGCGCCGCGCCGTGTCTTCTGCCTGCAGGGGTGGGCGAACGTGAGAGACTGCAACGGCTGTCCTGCCCAAGCCTGGGAATATCTGCATTGCTTTGGGCAGTGCTAGTGGGAAACCCGGGCTCAGCTAAACTCCTGCAGGACGCCTGTACCACAGCGGGGTGGTTTTCCCGTTCGCACAGCAGAAGAGGACTCATCCGGCAGCAGCGCCGATGAGCGAACTCCACCGTGCAAGAATCACAGAATCATCGTGGTTGGAAGGGACCTCTGAGATCATCGAGTCCATCGAGTAGTAGATAATAATAGTACCTTCTTAAGCGCTCGCTGTTGTCTGTGTTTCCTGATGGCACGGTGAAACCTTGGGCATCAAAATGGGATGGTGTGGGAGCCAGGATGTGACACGTCTCCCCGGGCGTGACATCAGTGTAGAGCCCCATCTGAGATGCCACTGCCCGAGCCCAAAGAGCACCAGGCAGTGTGGTGCTCCACTTGGTTAGGGAGTGAATGCAGGAGGCAGGGGAGAGCAAGGTGCGTTGCTCCTCAGCAGGTTTGACTGGGTGTATCAGTGCTGCAGATTTGGAAATCTAACTAACTACTTTGTGCAAAAACCATGAAGACTTAAGTCACCAGTTTTTATGCTCAGCAGGCTTACTTGAACCATTTAGGCTGACCAAGTAAGAACTGCCGTAGACCTCAACTTTTGAGACTGCCTTGATGATTACAAAATACATTTTTTAAAGAATACTGACTTCACAAAACAAGGACAAGTAACAGAGAATCTGTAACTTCAGATTAACTGCTCCTTATTTCACACACTTTGCATAAATGGTAGCTTGCGTTGCCCACGTGTCTACATACCAGTTTTAGGTGGCTTGGTTTGCTTGCTGCAATGTGGTAATCGTGAAAGAAACCGAGGCAGAGCAGGAACCAGAGGATTCATGAGTAGGACAAGGTTGCGAATAAATTAAAGAGGAGGAGATAAGTTGTGAGGGGAGAGAAGATGGAGCTGGGTAGAGGCACAGGGACATATGATACAGGCATAAAGTAAGACATACTCAAACCCAAAGGAGATTGGGTCTTTCTTTGCTCCATTTTTCTGAAAGCTGCTTGTTTTGCCCAGTGTTCACCACTACTTTTGAAGGGCCAACAAGCTACAATGGCAGCCAACGGGCAAGCATGTTCTTGCCACAAAACAGTGAAGCAGTTCCTTCTGCAGAGCTCCTCAATGCTGAGACAAAAGCCTTTGTTCCTTACGTCAGCTTTTGTTATCTGAACCTACCCCCTCTGTAATTGCACTAATTAATACCATTGCAAATCTGTTGATGGTTCTCACTTGCAGAACACCTCGCATCTCACTTTGATGAGGTGGGGGTGAATCTGCTGTTTCCGACTCGACTCAACTAGTCAGTTCCTCTGTTAGCAATGGCCTGGTAGAAGATGGAGTCGGCACGTGCAACAAACCACCAGCCCTGACTGAGACCCCCCATCAAAATCTGGGTGCCTTACCTGGGTTTGTCTGTGCTTAGAGCTCCTGTGGGGGTAACAAACGCAGGGAGAGTCAAGAGAAAACTCTGAGGAAATCATGAGAGGGAATTGGTCCTGGTGATGTTGATGACAGCTCTTTATCAAGTCATTTCTTGTAGTCTCCCAGCTGTGATAATCAAAACTCTGCGTGTTAGAAGTTCCTGTAGTAATGAAATAAAAAACATTGACGTTTAGAGTAACCTCCTACAAGCCAGCAGAGTTGCTCCAGCTTTAAGGCTGTCTCAAACTTAGTATTTCAGCACATCTATGGCTGCCTTCTTCTCATAATGATTTGAAGTGAATGCGTATGGATTTCAAGTGTCCGCTCAACTTTCTTCATTTTCTCTTTTTGTTTTAAAGTATATTTGGTGCTGTTCGAACTGGTGCTTATATGCTGTACATTTTGATGACCAAAGGCCTGAAGCAGTCAGTGTGTGACCAGAGTTTTTACATTGGACCTGTCAGCAAATTCTGGGCATATGCATTTGTGCTAAGCAAAGCACCCGAACTAGGTGAGTACCCTCCCTCCCTTTCTCTCGCTGTGCGTATTTATGAGCAGAAATGTCTGTGCAGGAAGCACAAGAAGGGTTCTCACTGCTGTGGAAACCTCATTTTAGCCTTAGAAAAGCCAAGTGAACAAAACAACCCCAAGCTCTGCGTGGTTTAGCCTCTAGTGATTACGTCCAGCTTGGCTGAAGTTAGAGCAATGCAGAGTTGAGTAAGACCATTCCCAGCTCAGGAATGAGCTCCAGTGGTTAAACACGGCAGGGCAGGCAAGAGGTAAGAGCAGTCTGGTTCCATACCTCCTCCTTAGCTACTGGTAGGCAAATACCAATAGCATAATCAGCTGTCACTCGCCCCGTGGGGACAGAAGCGAAGGGTGGGCTAGAGCAGCTGCGTCAGCAAGAAGCTTTGAGACAGGTTCTGCCTCAGTTCTGCAGCATTCATCCTTAAATGCACATGTAGGCGTACAATTATGAATAGTAATGTGCTTCCTCTGTAAACACTGAAAGCTGTGGCTGGCTGCTTCCTCCAAATAGAAACCAGTTTCCCATAATATCACTAGCTTTTCCAGCCCTGATTCTTATAAACTCCTGTCTCTCCAGCAATTTTTTGGGTGATGGTACTTACGACACGCGTGCCAAAGCTAACCGAATAGTCTGGCTGCATGTGTTCTCATCCCGTGGCTTATTAGTTCAGTGGGAAGGAGGAGGCAGCGATTTAGCAGCCCTCCAGCTCTCATTTCAGAAGATGCCCTTACTAAATCTCAAAGGGCTGCAGCACTCCCTGTCTTCAGATGTACAGCAAAAATAAGCCTTTACTTTTCAGCAAAGAATTTGATTCAGCAAATTACAGGACAGCAATTCATCAGCATAAAAACTGGAAAGAGACAGACACTGGTTGCCTTGCTGTGTCAGAATCCCTTGGTTTCCTGCTGTTTAAATAGAAATTTAGTTGTTAAAACTGGAAAACATCAGCTAGAGCTGCACAGCCACAATAATTTGAACATATGATTACTTATTAAAATGTGAGTGCACATCTTGCTGCTAATGAAGTAAACAGCAGCATTATGGCTTATTACAGACCTTGTGCAGACAGTGCAGTTTTGGTTCCACCCATCACTAATATTCATGATTTGGATTTCCTGGGGTACATGTAGGTACAAGTAAGTCCCCAGATGCAAATCTCAGGGATCTTTTCAGAAACAATATAACAATAGAAAGCAAATAGCATATGTATATCTCTCTCTGTAATTGAGATGCTCGGTGCAATCATGAGAAGCAGAAGGAATTAAAAAAGCAGGAAAGAGGAATAAAATTTACTTTTCTACAGTAGTAACATGAATTTGCAGAAAAGGATGTGCGTGTCAACATAAACCAAATTTCTTTCTAGAAGCCTTTTTTTCTGGCAATTACATACCTTTCAGTATTGTAGGTTGCGTACGCTCAAAAGGCTCTGCTGAGTTTAGTTAGGTTCAGTTTGCAGGTAGGCTTTTGAATCGGAGGACACGGTGCTACCTCCTCTGCAGGTTTTCTGCTCTCTGTCTGGCTACATTTCTCTTCTAGCCACAGTATATGATGGGCAGTCTCACAGTCAGAGATGATACACCTACATCCACTTACCTCACCTCAGACTTCCATGGATTACATTTGCAGCAAAGCTCTACCACATAAATCTACAGCGTTTTCAAACAGGGGTTCCCCACATGGGGGAATGTGCCTACGTTGGGTTTCCAAAGATTGCATAGAGATTAGGAGCCAAGCTGGCGCTCGGCTCAGACAGGCTCTCAGATCTAGAGCCAGGGTGGCTTTTCATGCTCCAAAATAGTGTATACTCCAGCAGCAACAGCCAAGGGAAGAGAGCACTGCAGTGATGATGGAATTGTTCAATATGTTTCTCATTTCCTCCCCTCCTTTTTTTTTTTTCTTCTTCTTTTCTTTTGTGTGTTTTGTTACAGGTGATACAATATTCATTATTCTTAGGAAACAGAAGCTCATCTTCTTACACTGGTACCATCACATTACTGTGTTACTTTATTCTTGGTATTCCTACAAGGACATGGTGGCTGGCGGTGGCTGGTTCATGACCATGAACTATGGAGTACACGCCGTTATGTACTCATACTATGCCTTGCGGGCTGCTGGCTTCAGAGTCTCACGCAAGTTTGCCATGTTCATCACCTTGTCGCAGATCACTCAGATGTTGATCGGTTGCGTGATCAATTACCTGGTCTTCTCCTGGATGCATCACAGCCAGTGCCATTCCCACGTGCAGAACATCATCTGGTCCTCTCTCATGTACCTCAGCTACTTTGTGCTCTTCTGCCATTTTTTCTTTGAGGCCTATATCGGCAAAAGCAGAAAAGAAAGGAAGGATGACTAGCGGTAGGAACGAGAAGCCATAGCTCAGGGTCATCAAGAAAAACAAAATTATAAGAAAAGAAAATGGCACAAGGAAACACATATATGTATGGTGCAGCTAAAACTTGGCAGCTTAGGGAAAGTTAGCTTGGTTTAACCCAGTAAGTTTATGATCCTATCATGGTGAGGACTCACTGAATTCTACTCTATCTCAAAGGACTGCTGATGAAAGACAACTTCCTTCTTGTACCTGTCTGCTCTAGAAAAGAAAGGAGGAAAGAAAGAAGAGGAAAAAGAAAACACAGAAGGGAAGAAAAAAGAGAAGAAAAGAGAAAAGGAATTATGTTGAGGGAAAAAAAGTACATTAAATAAGCAGTGCGTTTCCCCAGGGTGGAGGAGAGACTTTTATTTCAAAAAAAAAGTTTCTAAATCCTTTCTAATAATTTCTCAGCATTAAAGTTGAACAAAACAAAGCAGAGAGGTGACAAAAAATATCTGTCTATGATAACAGTAGGATTGAAAAATTAAAATCTTTTCCATAGAAGGTTGATAACCTTTAGACAAAATGAAACCCAAAAGGATGATTCCTGAAGGGAAAGTGGCTGAACTCCACACTACGGTCACGAATGGAAAAGAGAAGACATTGATTTCTCTGCTGTTATGTACTCTGCTGGGGGAGCAGATCTGGAACGCAGAGTCACCTCCCTCAGAAGGCAGAAAGGAGCAGTACTTTTACAAGAGTTTAATGTGAAAAGATGCACTATTGCAATACATATCTCAGAGAGTGCATTTTCCAAGTGCTTTTTTCAGTTAAAGGCAAGGAATTTCTGCAGCAGGATAAGTCATAGAGGGTTAAATCAATCAATATTTGCTAAATTACCAGGGGCTAATAGCAGAGGGATGGTCAGGAAGGAGACGGAGATAACTCCCCTCAAGTGATTTTTAGGAATTATCCATTAATCTCAATTTAACCCACAGCAATGCTGAATTAAATGGGGGAAATCGGAAGAAATCCTAGTTAGCAAGAATGAGAGTGATGTATCTGCCCACTGTTTTCAGAACAGAGCCCTGTGGTACAATGCGGATTCTGTGTTTCTGTGGAACACCAGGATACCTGCCCGGGTGGGAAGAGGTGGCGGGACTGTGCGAAATTGGGTAACACTGTGCTTCTGCATCTGCCTCCTGGGCAGTGCAAAGATGTTCAAAGTGCCCTCCTCTGGTCATGTGGAGATACTACTACAAAACATACTTGGAATAGGTTTTTCTTGAGATTTGTATAGGAGAAAAAAAAAAATAAATTAGTCTAAACAGAGTAATTTTGCTGCAACAGCTTAGCTCTAAAGTCCAGAGAGAATTATCCTTCATTAAATATGTGTTTCTCTGCAGAATCTGTACTGTAACATCAGACTGACCACTTAAGAAGACACTCTTTCTTCTCTGAAGTCAGCTACAGATATAAGGAGAAACGTATTTCACTCTGAACCTTAGAGAGTTAGTTGAGAACAGCCATATTCTTTCAAAGACAAGTAGATTGCATTATCTGTGATATTCCAGTCCTTACAAAGCCAAATAAAATGTGTAAAAGTTCCTAGTATTTCAAAGACGCAAGTATGTAAACTTGATGTTAAATGTGTTAATGTAGTATTCTAAATTGTATCAGTTAGGTAGTTTAACTAAACAATTAGAAAAACTAGATCAACAAAATAAGGACTGCTGTTCTGCGTAGGATATACACACACCTATAACTACACCCATATACACATTCTGTGAATTGTCAACAAGAAAAAAAAAAAGCCCAGTGGCAGAGAATCATGTTTCCTGGCTAATGCAAAAGACTGTCATTTTTCTTTCTTGCTTTAATTTGAGATTGTACAGTACAAAGGATATTTTTTTTTAATTATGATTTTTAGCTTTAATTGTGCTGTCATTCATGAAACAGAGCTGCTTTAGTATCCTGTTAAGAGATGACAAGGGCTTTTGGTGTCTCATTATATACAAAAGAAAAACAAATAAAGTTACATTCCATGTTACGTCAATGGTCTTACAAATGAAAAAGCCTTTTCAGGCTAAAATCATAATTATAACAAGCAGAAAATGAGTTTACATTTGTGTTATTTAAGTTATTAATGTGCTGACGTTATTTTATGGTACACAACAAATAGCAAAATGTGATATGCAGTAATGAAGCTATGATATTCATTAATAGGACTATTGTATACGTGGAAATTTTAGACAAAACCAATTAAATGTGTAAACCATTTTGTTATACAGCTTGGGAGTAGACAATTATAACGCTGAATAAGCCTTTTTCCTCATGCTTAATTTTGCCCTGGCTAAGAAGCAGGTTAAGGAGATCAGTTAAGAGTGGAAAAGGCAAAATTAGAGTTAGAATCACCTAGGTTGGAAGGGACCTTTTAAGATCATCTTAAAATTGACTGCAATTAGATGAGAAGCGTTGGTAGAAGCCCACCATCGTGCCATTTAGACCCTCAGTCCTGCGTGTCTTAGGGCTTTCAAATAAAACAAGAGGAGGTAGAAGAGGTGCAGTGTCTGGCCCAGTGTCCAGGAGCTGAAGCTGGAGTGGAAATCTTGGATGCTGCCAAGTCAGTGGAGGCTTTGCTTTGAACAGAGCCACCTTTTGCCTGGGCAGAGGAGGAGGAACTGCACACATCTCATTTGAGGCTAACGGCTTAAAAGCCCTATAAACTTCATCAACAACAAGTGACATCACACCACAGCCTAAGTTTAAGGCAGGCAGAAAACAGGGTGGATTGCAAACAACCCACCGCGTTTTTCACACTGTTTTCCTTAATTGTTTAAGAGGGAAACCCCCACCCCCAACCCCAGTCTGTGCGTGCTGGATGGCAATGCTTGGCAATGCCCACGCTGACTTCAGCGCAGCAAGAATTTCACCTCCATGCTCTTACCCCGTCCTCCCAAACCTCTGCACCGTTCCCGGTGCCCTTGAGGCGAGGGGCCACCTTCCTTACTGCGTGGGAAGCGGCTCCAGCGCAGAAACCAGCCCGAGTGACCTCCTCGCTGAATTCCGTGGGTGTCCTGGCGGGCGACTGGGCAGCAGGCAGGCATTCCTGTAGGGAAGGGGCAGCAAGATCAGGCACATAAGGGACAGTGGCAAATCAGGGTACATTCATCATCACGCTGGAAATCGGTGGCCACACAGCCGTTTACTTCAGGAGATGACGAATCACACATGCATTTACACAGGTCCTACGGCCCTACCATACCGTTGGGCTTCTCTGAGGTCTTACACTGGTTTTTTCTTCTTATTTTCTTCCTAAAACATGCACACCTGATATTTAGATGTTACATTTAACCCGCTCGCATGTACTTAAACACTGAGCCAGTCAACCCTAAGGTAATGACACTTCGACAATACTCCAGCTGTTTCAGCCTACAAGCCACAAGATAGAAACACAGCTAATTGGGTCCTATTTATTTCCCTTGTTTTGAGCCTTGGGGGTCACTCTTTCAAATTTTTCTGTCCAATAGCAGAACCCTTTTTTTCCTAATTATTTTAAATAAAGCTAACAATTCTGTTGCATTCACACACATCCTGGGGAAGTCAAACTTTATAAGAATTCCGAAGTGTTATGGGACCTGTGACAACCACTACAGATACTTGAAATGCTGTTACGGGATTCACTGTTAAAGTCAGGAAAGTTACACTGGGGGTAAGGTCAGTCTGCCAGGGTCAAAGTCTGTGTTTTATGTTTTGATGCATTAATTCAATGTACTGAAATAAAACCAGAAAGGTAGTTGGTATGGATTACAGTTAGGCAGCTGCAAGCAGAATTTGGCTCTCTGAATCTCTGAATTCCTTCACTTTAAGGAAAATATTTTCAACTAGCGAGTGGAAGAAGTAAAACTTGGGTAATTTTGGAGCCTCTTTAAATTGTGCCTGTGATGAGAAGGAAACCCCTTCTGCTTAGAGACCTGTAACGCAGAGCCACAAATGATTTATGTCTGGGCTCACTGATAACACCCAACTAAGAGTGGCTGGCTCCAATAGAGACCTCTCACCGGAATCTCACAGAAAACTAATACAAGCTTTTACTTGCAAGATAAAGGCCAAAGCATGCAAAAGGAATCACTCAAAAGAGCTGAGCTGGGTAGTAGGAATAAAGCATTGAGCACAAGTTGCAGGAGAGAGACAAAGGAGGGAGAAGATCTATTCCATCTCGAGGAGAAAAATATTTCCAGGCTGGATACTCACTTCTCCCAAAGATGAGGTGAGGCAGAGCGGGAGGAGGCTGGGCTGTGTAGTGCCAGGAGCCCAGGATGGGGTGGCTGGTGGAATCAGGCTTCCCACGGAAGTTTATTGTCCCCGAGTGCAAGCCTGAGTCTGTGGGTTTGTTTGGAGGACCATCCATGGCCTAACAACTAGTGAACTTCAAGGCCTGGGCGGATTTCATTTTTCTTTCCTGGAAGTAAAAACCTGGGACAACATTTTAGTTGCGAGCAATGGTACCTCAGGGATCAATATTCAGGTGGTTTTTCAGTTAACAAAGAGCATAAAACACCAATTATCGTGACTGTGAAACAGCAGCCTTTGCAAGCAGTGCCAGATGTAACATATTAGTGCAGTAATATCTCTAGTAGTTGTAGTCTATCCTGTACTTCAGAACCAGTAACACAAGTAGAACACGTTTATATACGAGTCATAAATAACAGACATATTTAAAGTAATAAAAATTGCTTTGATCAAGGAAGAACTCAAAGCGAATTGCAGACCACGCCGCCTACGGTCAGGACTTGGTCCAAGCGCCTGCTGAAAGTGAGGTTGTTGGTGAGATGTCCAGTGGCTTCGCTGAGCTTTGCTTCAGCCCAGTTGCAAGACCTAAATCCCCTCCTTGTTCACTTAGAGGTGACATGAACCACACGGGGCACTGCTCGGGCCCTGACACGGCTCTTCAGTCACATTTTTCCAGCCTGGTGTCGATGAGCCCTCTAAAAGGGAAGAACTGTTAGTGGGTTTCTACTGTTTTATTTCAATACGTTTTTTTCCACTCCGTTTACTTTATCAAAAGCAAACTGAAGGACAAGCCCCTGGTCCTGCTGTCGTAAATGCCCCGTTACAGTCACTGCAGCCGTACACGGGCGCAGAAACCTTCTGCTTGCTGGGGCAAAGGCAGGATCAGCGCCTTGTGACAGACTTAATTTCTAGCAAAGCCAACACCACAGGGTAGGATTTAATTTCTTAAATTAAACCGACTGCACCGACACAAACGAGATAGGATCTGCACACAAACTCGATGGCTAAGGGGGAACCAGGGCCCTCCCACAGTACATCATAAACGCTCAATAAAATGCTGCATGAAGCGGGGTTAGAGTGTATTTCCCAATGGGTATAAAATAATACTCCCCTGAAACAGTAACTTCCTGAGAAGTCTCACTTCTGTCCAGTCCTGGACAACTTCAAACAGGCCTGTCTGCTGAAAAAACACAGCTCTGATTGACTTATCTGCTTTCTCAAAAGAGCCACCACACGCTTTAGGCTTTTTGGAGCCTTAAAGCTCAAGCTAGATTTATATTCAGAAAAAAAAAACCACAACCTTAAATATGTGTACAGTAACTAGGAGAGAATAGTATGAGAAATATCTTTATTTTACCATTTTCAAATGGCTATTTCACTACATAAAAGGAAGTTTTTATTTTTATTTTTTGGGGTATATTGATATTCCAAATAAAATTTTAACTTTTGGTTCAAAATAAAGTCTGTCTCTGTGTTTTATTGATCTCTGACATCCATTTCGTTCTGTATACTGCCACCGAGTCCAGCTACTGAAAGAGAGCAGCAGTTCTCCAGCTTTGAGACTCCAGTGTGGCTACTCTCTCTTTCACTTCCCAGCAGGACTCCATCGTATTTTTGTGTACCACATAGAAGCATTATACAGTGTTTTCTGTGTGTTATGGTTTGAGAAAACCCATAACAATTTATTGTCATTTAGACAATTATTC
>JAOXJM010000033.1:23822562-23846866 GCA_026413425.1 Tringa solitaria
AAAAAGAGAGAAAAAAGAGAGAAAAAAAGAGAGAAAAAAAGAGAGGAAAAAAAAGAGAGAAAAAAAGAGAGAAAAAAGAAAGAAAAAAAGAAAAAAGGAAAAAAATGCTTTAGATGGGATTTTTCCATTGGAGAAAGATGGGGATGTGAAATTAATTCTTTCCAAGAAAGCAAACATTGAGCTAGGCAAGATTTTCTTTGAAATTCCATTGATACACCAATGCAACATTTAGCATGTAATATAGAAAAGTCTACATGACACACTGCAGCATTTCTTTCTGCCATCAATGGACAGAAGTTATACATAATGCAAAGACATAAATGCTGACAGACTTTTTGCAAGAATGTTTACATTTATTTTTCATAGCCCCGAGAAATCGATCTGTAAAGCCATCCCGTGAGAGACTGCATTTGGCCCTGAAATATTGTCCTGAGACACTGTGTTTCTCTCTGACATCTGACACATTTTACAGAGGGCATCAGCATGTGTATTTGCACCTCAGCTGTGTCATGAGCAAAGAATTGCTATTGTTTTAATATGCTACGCTGGGACATTTAAACATCGATATTGTCAGGTACTACTTTACAATTCCCATCAGATTTCTTGCAAAGCACACATTTATGAAATAAAGTATTGCTGTATTCACCCATAAAACCCTATGTTATAACAGTACTGAGCATCTGGTTTTAATCAGAAGTCAGGAAATTCACAGTTCGAGCTGGAACTCCATCCTTTCCTAAACTCATTGTGTTTAACTTCTGCAACTCAGATGTGAACAGGTTCTACAGAAGTCTCATGGCCCCTACTGAAAGCTAAGCACAACAGGCACACAGGTTTGGAGTTAGGTGATGTATCAGGGGCAATTCCACTTTTTGAGGCTTCCTCATGGAGCAACTTCAACAGTGGTAGCAAAGCAGGGCAGAGAGACAACACAGACCGTCATTGCCAACAGTTTCCACAATGGTGTTAGCGTTGCGAAGCAGGCATGTTTGAACCCAGCTTTCAAATCCAAGCTCTATCCGAAAATGGTTTAATACTTTCTAAGATACAGTTTAAATGAATTTAACACTTCCTTTCTCTAAAACCACAGTCGGGATTTTGCTAGTAAAATACAATCAGGATTGAGGACCAAAATAATTTTATACTGTAAGCCTATTCTAAATCTTGTTGTTCACAATTGAAGCAAAAATCTGTAAATGAATGTAATGCATAAAACCAAAGTGCCTGAATTAATGTTGGACAGACAGTTTTGAAAGCAACATTTAATAATTTTCAATTGATCAGATTTGCTAGTATATAAATGGATTTTCATTTGTGAGGGTTTCTATGAGTGTTCTACTATATATCTAGCATTCGATCATTCATTTAAATCTTCTTTTTGCGTGCTTTTCTCTGTTCCTAAGGCTTAGACATGCCCTCAGCTAGAAGTTTGATTAAAAATTAGACCCTAGAACCCTCCCCAAGAAATTAAACAGGGTTTAAAAGTATAGGAAGAAAGTTTAATGAATGCAAGCTCTCTTAAAATCAAAAAACAATTGAGAGTTCTACAAAACCAGGGACTCCAGTGGCATTCACCGGATACTTAAAGGGAACCTTGACAGGTTTCTTTCAGCTATGACCCTACACATTCACATGACACTTCTCTGAAGCTTAGGCAAACCCTTGTGGTCTGCAAAGTCAGAAAAAAAAACCCCAAAAACCCAACAACACAACAAAAAACCCAGCAAGCTTTAAATCTCATACCCTGCAGGACTGGAGCGGCGACTGGAAATGTTGCACACATTTACTCAGCCTCCCAGGTTTCACAACACTGATTATATATGTTCAGGAAGAGGGAGATGCTACTGCAAACTTACTATCCCTTCTCTATCCAGCAGCCAAGACAACAAATCATATATTCATAATTATATTTACCTTTTAAAGTTTTAAAGAAGAACGTATCCTACAGCTCAGAGTATCAGCAGATGGAGGCTACTTTCATCTAACGTCTGAAATACCGAAGCAATTCACTGCTGTGTCCTTTCACCTGATAGGATGGAGATCATTAAGTTATACATTTTTGGGAATATCTAAAGTTCCTATTTGAGAAAGTGTCAATTGATATTGCTTCTTAGCCATGGTGGTGAAGAAGACAAATGGTCTTCCCACATAACACCCGTGTGTTTCAATGGGGCTAGGGGGTCACTCAGTAAGACAGACAGCATATGGTGTGTAGATACATAAAGGCAGAAACACATAAACATCCATACAAAAGAACCTCAAAACATTGCACCAGAAAGGGTAGTTTCATGCAGGGAAATAATAGGAGGAGAGGTTTACAAAGAAGAGTTTACATGAATGTATGTCATATGAGAGATGATCTAGGTTTATATTCAGGAAGGCCTGTTGTGATGAACGATTGCCCTTAACCATGTTTCTTCATTCCCTTTCCCTCCTCTGGACCATTTGCAGAATAAATAAAGCCCCTATTTCATTCTTATTTTACGATGAGGAGATTTGAAACCTGACAGTCATTGTCATTTAAGATGTTTCCTGTACTTCTGGGCATTCATTTGGCTTTTATGGTTTTGAAGACTGCAGGCTGTGGGTGCTTGTTATCTCTGCCCAGGATGCAGGATAAATGCGAATGCTTAGCAGTGTGCGAAACACGGCCCTTTGATTTTGCAGATGGGAAGCAGAAGGATACTACCTGGGTTACAAAGCCATCTAAACGTAAGGCTGAATGACCTGTAATAGAACAATGGATGGTGAAAAAAAAAAGTAGCAAAAACCAAACCAGAAGAAAAAACACACATTAAACTGGAAAAAGGTGAAACATGAAATCTATCCCTTTTCTATAAACACATGTGGAAAGAATAACACCTAGCCTTTTTATTCTTGGCTGCTTTTTTTTTTTTTTTCCACTCCTTTACATTCCAAGAGAAGATCTGCCAACTTTTGGCCATATCCGTTTCTCTTCTGTTGTTTGCCAGTATTAGTGCACTCTAGCACACATTCTTTCCTAAGACTTCAAAAACGAGTCATTTGTTAGGTCTAACTGTTTAAAGGACCCAACCACCCTTCCCTCTTTTGCTCACAGCGAGCTGGGTGGTACACAGCACATTCGCAGCACACACACTGCGGGTTTGGCTGAAATCTTTAATTGAAAAGGCTCTTGAACCAGACTTCACACTGCATGCCTTGTGTTACTGTAGATCAGAAGACCTCGCACCGCCACGTTCGAATGCTTCTAATGCTCCCCTTCATCCTAAAATATACACTGAGGCAAACATACCTGTGTTTTGCTTATTGAAGCCTCCCGATGCAGAGCTTCAGTACTTCTTTTTTACAAAGGATTTCTGAAATCTTAGGTCTGGACCTGCTTGTCATTACGCATATAAACAGAGGGTGAATTCACCTCTACACAAAAAGTTAGCACAGTTTAACTGCTTTAGGATTTAAGTTGAACTCTAGGGCAAACAGACTGTAGACAAAAGGCTGAGTTTTACCAAGAAAGATTAAGTAACGTCACACAAAAATAAAATACTGAGTGAGCTAGGGTGTACAGTACCCACTCTTTGCATGTAATAGCGTGAGAACGGGGTTGGATTCAGATCTGGTGTAAAAGAGCCAACATTAATAACTGCACTAAAGCTATGTCCACTTCAAACAGATCTTAATCTGTCTCTGGAGCAGTAAGAAATGTAAATCTCAGTCAGCTTGATTCCAAGTCCATCAATTTTAATGTTAGCTTTATTTATAAGAATATCCCTTCTGTGAGAATTTCAAAGATGAAAAAAAACATGCCACACTGAGAGCTATTAGAATATAGGTAAGAATTCTTGTGTCTTTCTCTCTCCCTCCTGCTTTCCATCTCTGTTTTAGTTCAAGCGTGGACAAAGCTTGGAAGGACCTGCTGAGTTTATTTGCCTGATGCCACCCTATCACTAGTGGAGTGAGGAACAGACCCAAGAGCTCCTGATTGCTCACTACCACTCTCTAACATAGCAGCATCCTCAGCCACAAAGCTCTGAATTTGCATTTTGAGAGAATGCTGTATGGGATACAGAAAGAAGAGTAAGGGAACCCACTGGCTGGGTGAAGACTTCAGGTTTGGTTTGTTATTATATCCAGCCACAGGGTAGATCAGATCCAGATCCAACTGCCTCGGCATTTGGTAGCGTTCAGCTCCGGGGTCACGGTTCACTCCCTGTTATGAAAACGGGATCATAGTGTGTTTTGATGTACTTCCTACAATCAATACAGATTATTATGTAGGAGAAAGGAGAAAAGAACTAGTATGATTACAACATACAATAAGCACTAGGTGGTGCCTTGTTACATGTCTCAGTCTCCCGGAGGTGGTGTTTAGCACATTTCTGCGTTTAGGCAAACAAACTCTCTTAGATGTCAAAAATCACCGTATAGTGATTAAGGACACTGACAAAGCCAAAAAATGGACAGGAATACCATGCTTAGGCCCTCATTTAGGAGATGTTGCAGAGAAGAGTGTTACTTAAAACTAACTGCTGTTGACCATTGGAGAAATGAGGAAAGATACTATAATCTTATGCAATCCCAGTTTTGGTCTGCTCCCTTGACCTGGATTAACCTTTTTCCTTTTATCTGTATTTTAATTCCAAACACCTCGCTTGAATGCGACTGTATCCAGGTCTCTGCTAAAACCTTTAATGAGCAACACTAAGGTCAGCGGAAATAAGTTTGAACTCTATTATTATTTCATACAAATACTGTAGGGATCCTTGAATCTCCCATAGTTATTAGTGATTTTGGTCTCCAGTGAGATGTTCAGCATCTGGCTGTATTTAGTTTATTGATTTCTTTTTTAAATGGTTGCGTTTCAAGAGCCATTTAAAAAGACATGTTCTTTCTTCTTAACTTCCTAACTACAGGCACACACACTGCACAAAGGTTGCACAGAATTGGGCCCAACTTTCTTTTGCTAACAAGAAGTAAACAGCAAAACGGCCATTAAAATCTTAGTCTAAATATTTCTATTTCCTTCTTGAGTGAAAAAAGGATAAATTTATATACGGCACACTTTTACTACACTCACATTATGACTAAGTACTGTCAATAGACTAATGAAATATCAACTGTGCATTCTCTCAATTTATTACATCACACTCAGATGTATTGTTTTGTGCAATCAATATTAACAAAGATCATGTCCATTAAAATGTGCACACTGTTCTGTGGACTGAATACAGAACATAAAACTTGTTGGTTTTAATCAATAAAAAGCCCAGAGCTGCACAAAAATTGCTGGGTCATGAAACTACAAAGTTATTAAACCATTTTTTTAAAAAACAAATCTCTTTTTTATATGGGCATGAGTAGCTAATTCGTTTATAAATTATTAAGCATTCTTTTCATTGCTTGCATCATATTAATACCTAGGGGACTTATTAATGGACTAGGACTCCAGCTGCTCCGTTTCCAGTAGCTGCTCACATAAAAGTGAGAAATTCCCTTACATGGTGTTTTTGACTTACTCTCAAAACCATTCCAAATTGGTTTGGATAAAGGCCACGTGGGTAAGGCCAATATCGCTACATGGACTGAAAACTGGCTGCCAGACAGGATCCCATAACCCATAACGAGCACGGGGTGAGGCCAGATTGGGGGTAACATGGGTAAGGCTATTGGTGAACTGAAGCTCCTGGAAGGCATGTGGTATAAAGCTGGGTGCTTGGAAAGGTAACAGTGGCATGCGGCAGTGGGTGAGAGCAAAGACAAGCATCTAGGACCCAGATGTTCCTAAAATTAATCTTGGAGATGTAACCTAACTTCTTATCTAGAAAAAAAGGCAGCTGCCAGACTACAGGGTCTTGATCTACAAAGTGCAGAAATTCCTTCTAGGCTTTGGTTTAGCTTTTGTTTCTGTCTAATAGAATGGAAGAGTCAGAAATATCCCCTCCACAAAGAAAGTAGGTGAGGAGAAGACATTTTGATTTTAACACCTAGGCTTGAGGAGGAAGACACGATAGTGGCCAGGGTCTCACTACAAAAGTGCCTCTGCCTCTTTATAGATGATTATTGCTGCCGTTGTCTCAAAAGTCAAGTTTCAAAGCCCTGAAACTGCAGAATATCGAGGGTCCCTAAGGGTGGTTAGAAGGGACTAAGGCTTTTCACTGGTCTGAATCTAGTCCACCTCAGTAACTCAGGAGTGCCTGAAAGTTAATCCCATGATGAATGGTCTTCACAAAGTTGGCTGTTCCTGGTCCACATCAAAACTGGCATTAAACAGCAGTCTCAATAAAAGATCAGAGGAACGTGAGCCAACTCAGACTATCACCCTTGCAGATTGTGTTCGGGGTGCATTCCTGGGGCTCCAGGGGAGGCTTCTAATGCCACTAACATCTTTTCTTTTCACATGCACAGAGATAAAGATGGCAAGTTATCAGAGAGCGAAGCAATAACACCGAGTGTGTCCTGAAGACTAACTGAACAGCATAGGCATCGCCCTGAAATAACTTTAGATAAAATGACTGCCAATAAGACAAAAATCCAATATATGTTAACAAGGCAGAGGCTCCCCCTAATCCCATTCCGAATAATTTTTTACTTTTTTCCCAGATATTTTTTTAGAAATATTTTCGTTCTGAAAGAGATTACCAAGATGGAAAATTTCTGGCTGAAACTTCTGCAAAGCTGCAACTGACTGCAAGAGACTTGAGATGATGTGTGTTGTGCATTCCTATGACTAGGAACCAAAGTATTGCCTATGTTCATTATGAATGGGCATAGAATCATAGAATCATCTAGATTGGGAGCATGAATCATTCCTCACTTGTTTATGATGAAAATACAGCTTTAGAGAATTGAAATGGCAGTTTCAATAAAGTCAGGATTTACTTAACCAAACAAACTCATTTTCTGCCTTCCTCTTTAGAATTTCCCAATATTTTTCTCACTTTGGACAGCTTTGCCCCCTATGTTTCTGAATTCCTCTTTTACAGCTTAACATAACACATGTTAATTTCATTTTTAAAAGTTAGAGTATAAAAGTAGGATTTGAGGGCAATACTAAGTTAGCTACATACCCAGGAAGTCTAATGATTTTAAAAGTTTTGGGGCTTTTTTGTATACCTGAAAAAAGTTTAGTCAAAAAAATTGAGGATCCTCCATGATTCAATCGTTTGACTTCAACTGATCTGCATGTAAAGCCTGAGAACAATATCATGGACACCAGTTTGAAAACATATTGTGAAGCCATGGATAATATTTCTAGACAAACAAGTAGCAACATTCATAACAGAGGCACTTAAAAATGCACAAAAAGGAGTATATGGTTTCTACTGGTTTATGGGAACGTATAACTAAAACAATAAATAAAAACTTACTGTATTCAAGTTGGGATTTCCTGTGAGCAGCAGAAACTAATCCTCATTAGTATAGATTTTCTGAGCGGTGAAAGAAAACCCCATGATATCGGCTTGTGCTGCAACAACACACTACACACTGCGTCTGTATCAAACCAATGGAGCTGTAACAAACATGACATGGGTTAAATGAAACCAGAATTTTGAATTGTCTTCTTTTAAAACAGGAGGGACACCAGGAATCTTTTTAGATTTTATTTTATAAATCAATAGCTTTATAAACATACAAATAAACCAAATATATTATATTTGTGTTGAAATATCATCTCAAGGTTTTATACTAAAGATTATTTTGAGTTTCAAGCTGAGTTTAGGAAACATTTGAAACACGAAACACCCTAACTACAAAAACATATCAGCTCAATTTGACTATTTTATTCTGTAAAGAACAATATCAAATTTAAGATCCCTAGACTGAAGGAAAACAAAGTTAAAAAAAAAACCACGGGGTAGAATATGAAACTAATTTGTAAGGAGCCTGAAACACCTTTGTCTAGACAAGATTCAAAGTTACAAATCTTTCCTTTGAGCAGAGAAATTCCAACTAAAAGATGACTATCATTTATCACAATACCTTGATTTTAAGCACACAAACATATTTCACCAGAGATAACAAAAGTGCAGGGAATCAAAGTCATTTTACCTTCCAGCTCTGATGGAAACAAAATACTTCACTGAATCGGGGCCTTTATAGCTGGACATCAAAATATGCAAGATCAGTGATGAACTGTGAAAGACCAAGAAATCCAAACTAGATGTTTTTAACAATGTTAATAAAATTTAACTATGCTGAACTTAAAACGAAATCTAACAAATACTAATGGTTCAACCCAGTGGTTGCCCTCTCCTGAACGCAGTTTAGCATGCCAACTCTGCTCAACCACTTCTCTTTCTGTGGAAGCACCTTTGTTTCTATTCACACAAGAGAAGGAGTCTTTGTTGCTACTGGTTCCAAGCTCTGGAAATGCCTATTTTACAAGTTTATTCTGAATTCAGAACTGATGTGATTAGAAAACAGACACACCAGTTCAAAACCACTGGCCAAAAATCACTTTAGAAGATAAAGCAAAAAAGTGACAACTCTCTACACAACAGGGGCATTATCTTTATTATAATTCAGACACCTTGGGCTCAATATTCTTACTCTTTACACCAACATAAATCAGAAGCGACTCCACAAAGTTACTGCAGCGTGTAACTGCTTGGGACGAGAGGTGAAAGGCTTTCAATACTCTTTCCCATCACTGGCCTACAGACCTGGTAACCAAATGACAACATCCCATACCTTCCTGGCAGGATTCTTAAAAACCAAAAGGCAAGATGGTAAGCAAATTAATAACATTTGCCAATATTATCCAGCTAATAAATTACAAGGAACACTAGTGGTGAGCACTGTACTGGAGTTTAAAGAAGGTGTCTGATAGTTACTGTAGTAGACTTTAAAGACAGAGGACTGGGAGATCCCCTACAATTAAAATTTCATTAGTAATCTAGCTGATTTCCAGATACGTTCCAAAACCTTCTGAAGACAGCTTTAGGTCAAGACCACAGATGAAAATCACTTGAGATGATAAACAACTAAGGTACAACTCTGTATAGAACAGAGCTTTATAAGTGAGTTAGTTCTTAGTAAATAACTGGAAGCTGTTAGAAAGCCAGTTACAAGAAAAATTGGTGTTTTCCAATTGATCCCATGCAGCACAAATCAGCTATGTGGAAGTCCATCCAAACTGAGGTGTTTTTTCGTTTGTTTGTTCCACTCCTCCTGTTCCTTGGAGCAGCAACTGGCTGGACTTCTTTCCTCATGCTAAATCCAATATAATGGACCAGGTTTTGCTGGCAGCCACGCTTCCATAAGGCGAGGAGACAGCTCCAGCACACGCTTTCTCGTGGGGCTGAAAGCAGGCTCAGGCCCACTGCCTTAATCCAGAAACAATCCTGTAATGCTCTGAAGGACCAGTGTAGACTGGAACACTTAATAGAAGAATCACCTTTCTCCCCAAATGTTACCTCTCACTTAATAGATGTGACCATCGTTAACATCATATGCTCACAAGCAATCCTCCAGCCCACCAAACCTGAGAAATGCCAGGCTCCATTTGGTGCTCACTCATAGAAGCAGACACAAGAATATCTCTGGACAAGTCCAAGAAGTTACCCTGGCCTGACAGCAGTGCTGGGGAGAGGCTTAAAGTGTCTATGAACAGTATTTTAATAAAAAGATTTGTTTCTAACTCGTTTTCCTGCAT
Organism: Tringa solitaria; assembly: GCA_026413425.1. Taxonomy (NCBI): domain Eukaryota; kingdom Metazoa; phylum Chordata; class Aves; order Charadriiformes; family Scolopacidae; genus Tringa; species Tringa solitaria. The sequence continues at coordinate 23,832,197 of JAOXJM010000033.1, forward strand.
CATCTTCCATTCCAGTTTCTCTGCAGTTGTGCTTGTGGCCCATTTTCTAGGCAGTTTTCTGGACTCAGTGTGTGCTGGTGTAAAGGCCATTACTTGCAATAAACTCCATTAGAAAGTGCTTATCTCTGACAAATCACCCTCCAGTCTGTTTTCTCCTCAGTGTCTTTTTAGCAGGCAGTTAATGAAGTTAGCAGCGGTGACCCCTAAAGTGATACTTATAGAGTACTCATTGCCGATACGCTGCTCACAGTAATTCTTCCAAGCAGAGATGACAGGGAAGGAGCGGCAATGACTTCTCTGTTCTGATTTGTGGGTTGTTTTGTTGTTTGTTTTTTTTTTTTCTAAAGCAGATTTTAACAAAAAGATGAGGGCCGCTTCTGTGTTTCATGAGTTCCTGTTCTCTACTGACTTCATCCTTCCTCCTCCTTTTCCCATTCAAATCCAGGCTGCTTCTAGTCTGGCTGCATCAGCAGACTGGCTGGGGCAAGCTCGCGGGGCTCCCTTTCCAGCAGGGGCTTGGGGTGGGTGCTCCAGGGAGCCTGGGGAGGACCCTTGGCCTCTCCCATGGGCTGATGCAATTTCTCACCAACAGGAACCTCTTGTCGACAGCCTTGTTCTTTCTCCTCTTCTGCCGAAGTCTCTACGGCTTTGTCGTATGTTATAGGCTGTTCCTCCACTGGAGAAAATGGATACATATTACTGAAAGCCATTTGAGAAGCTTCACGATAACTAAGCTAAGAGAATGCTAATGGCAGCTTTGAAAAGAAGGCTATGAAAGGAAGCACAGAATCAAGTTCAGAAAATTACAGAACCAATCCACGCCAACAGACAAAAAAAAAAAAAAAGAGGCAAAGCCAAGAAAATGTTTCAGATTTTAAGAAATGACTTGTCCTAGGCAAATTTCATGGTTTTCTGTTTTAATATACAAGAAGAGGAAAATGCGTGACAGCAAGACCACCTGCCTGGCAAAATTAAACCCCCGCTCCAAGGTCAGAAGATCTTAGAATTATTCATTGGCATGGTATAAAATCTTTCTATAAAGTGTTGAAAAGACATCAGATTATTTGCCAGCCTTGTTATCCAAAATGGTCAAACCACTTTTGCTAAGAATTTTCAACTAGGAAAAAAAAAATCACACACCTGTCATGAGAAATTTCTGTTCCAATAGCTGCATCTGATAAAACTATAAATGAAAACAGAGCTTCCTAATGGGAAACATCAGGCTTCCTTCACTGGATGGCACAGTTCTACACATGTTCACAATATTAGTCCGACAAAGTAAATATGAGGCATATTTTCTAGTGATAAATAAAGTGATTTCCCAATTTATGTCTAAGGACAGGATGGGCAATTTTGAAAATCTCGCAAGATGCTTGCCCAATTGAGTACCCTCAAACATTTGTCTTTGCATATTTCTAAATGACTGACGCAAACTGGGTTCTCTAGTAACTTCTATAGTTAGGAGGTATACATGGTAAATAAGACAAATGGTTGAGGATGTCAGTCTTTCTCCATCATTTCTCACCATCTGAGCAATTAGGAGATTCAGTTGCCGCGTATACAGCAGCATTTCCTAAAATTCATAGCGGTCCAGCTGGTAACCTGGAGCCATGGAAGCCCACTGTGTACTCCTGTGCTGCCTGCTGCCTTTGCGCCAGGGATGGGAGGCACATCTCCTTTATTCATCTCAATTTCATTTAAGCATCAAACACTCCCCAGGCAGTCAAACACCTTAACACAGAAAGCAGAACTGCAGTTGCTGCCGCAGGGCAAAAGGTCTCTGGGGAGTCCTGGACCCTTCACACCACATCAGTTATCCTGCCTGAATGAATTCGGAATATCAAAGTATATCTTTCCATGGATGTACTTTTCCCATCAGTATGACGGGCATAACTCACTTGCTATGAAGCAAACCTGTGAAGTTCTATGTAAGTGCAAAAATATGATGTTATTACTATCATGAGAAGCATCTGGCTTCTTATGGGCATGAAAGCACTGTTGTAGTGTAATTTCTCATGAGAAATCTGCAAAGTGAAAGACTGAATGGTCCCTTCACAGCAATACAAACATGGCTTCTGCTATGCACAGCTGCTATAAACAGGCCAGAAATATAATTTTGATTTCTCTGTCTCCTCTATCTGCTGCTGCTCCTGCTGGTACAAAGGTAAGGAGACATCTAATAAGGAAGGAAATCCTACTCACCATATTCTGAAGGACAGGCAGGACGGGGATCTGCTGTCTCACACTCAATTAGATCAACCGCTTTAGCCTCCAGAGAACTGTTACACTCCTTAACAACTGCAAACTGCAAATACATACAATATGCACAAAATATACAGAGCGCAAATTAACATAAAATGAACGAGTTTTCTGAAACCCAAGAGGCAAACTAGAAGAGTCACACACTTCAACCACAGCAGGGGGAAGAAGGTCATCCTGGCTTCTGGGATGACCCTTCTCCTGCAGATAATTAAACATTTGAGTTGATGACAGCCCCGGTCTTTCTTTGGAAAGTGTGCAGCCCCAGTCTGGTGAAGAACTACCCGTTCTGTTGCCTTGAAAATTAACCTTTCAAGATGCAGGAACAAAAGTACATGAAAATCAACCCCCCTCCATAATACTGAGGGCTGCTTTTAAAGTCTTAGGGAGACCCGCAGCCAGACAGCAGAGGGAAGGAAGAGAGCCTCCCTCTCCAGCTCTCAGCACCACCTGGGGTCTGCAATTCCATTGCCCCACAGTGACAGCAGAAGTGACACCTCGGAAGCAGAAGGCGGGACCTTCTGGGAGAACATGCTGAAAAGACCAGGGGGGAAAACAGAAAAAAGAGAGGTAGAGGAAAGCAATATGAAGCACCACGCTGCAGTGGTATAGAAAGAAAGAGGGAAACGCAGTAAAAATAGGATGTTTAAATTGTGGGGACAGGGAAGAAAAGAAAACGTCTCTAAATAAGATGTCCCAACAGAAAGACTGACAGATTCAGTGGTCCAGGTGGATAACTGGTGGATTTACGTGGACAAACCACAGATGTAGCAAATGTGACTATTTAGGCATCAGTTCATTTACATAAAATCTGTAGGCTTGCAGCCACTAACCCACATGTGACAGACCCCCAGAGGAGATTCAGCTACACACGGTTCTGCAAAATATCTTTGACTGTACAAAGCAGAACACTTACTTTACAAAAAGTCTCAGAGTAGCATCAACATCCAAGCACGTGCAGAGGTTTACCAAGGCCTATATAGCCCTAGGACAAAACTAGCCTGGCTTATTGAACCCTAACACTTATGTGAAAAAATACCCAGGCATACCCTGAGTTAAACGTAGCCTCACTTGGTAGAACAGAAGTAGAAGGGAAAAGCGAATGACACTTGGACAATTTATAGGTATTACAATACCTAGTATTTGATATGCATCACAGCATAAAATCTTGTTATCCTCTACACTAACTGAGATGGGCAAGAACAAGAAAGTCTTTGCACACCCTCTCCTCAGCCTCACCAATGAGCGGTATCACTGAGAGCCAGAAAAGGAGTGAATTTCATGAGCTTTATACACATCATGCAGTCCCCATAAAAAGTGCTTCTTTAGGATTATTTACGCTGTGTAAATCAATAGCACCCCAAAACTTATTCCAGTACCTTAAGAATTGAGAAGCTATAGAGTTTTCTATCTCCAACGTTGTCTAATCTCTTTTTTTACATAAAGCTTCCCAATAACCCAGTGTGAGTGAACAGTAGAAATGGACAACTTCCTGCTGCTTTTTGGCAACTCCACAGTTTCTAACCTGAGTGCATGCATGCATGAAGCCACAACGAACTTAACACTCAATGGCTACATCAGCACAGAGAAAATCACATGCATGGAACCACAGGAATCCATTACTGTGTAAGCAGCAATAATTAGCAAAGGGTCAGTGATTTCCTCTTCCAGACTGCAACAAGCCACTTGCAATAAATCACTTTATTAATGTGAATTAATAAAGTGCAAGAACGCAGGGTGAAATTTAACATGAGTGTGTAATAGATGAGTAGCTTGGATTTTTGTTGATTCAGTCCATTGCTTAGCTGTCTAATTACACCTAATTCAGCAAAAATGTCATTGACCACTAGCATTAACTGTGGGGACAACAGCAGGTGGGAACAGAGCTGATGAGCTGCAGGCCTCCTAGAGCACTGCTCCCAGGCAATGAGCTGTTCTTAGCCCCAACAAATGTTTCCGATTTTCTCAGCCTCAGATATTTTGCAAGCTGCGGTTTTTGTCTCTGCTGTGAACACACGATGACATCGTAATGATTCAGCACATTTCCTGTCCAGTACCTGGAGGAATAAAGTGCTGGTAATAAAAGGTCCCCAAGAGTATGCAGTTGACCAGCTAAGGAACAATATGTCATAACCAGGGTCAAGTCAAGTCAGTACTCCCAACATATGTTTGATAATGTGTTTCGGTGGCTACTCACTCACAAATCCTGCCAGACGCTCAATCTAAACCATTTGCCAAGCCTTCTTTGGGCTGATTAAAAATCCTTGGATTTGCACTGTAAATATTCCATGATATTCAACCCCTCAAACAGACTCCCAAGTAGAACAAACTCATCTCTTTCTGGAGTCAAAGATTTGGAGCAGAGTCAAACTTCAGGCCTTTTGAAGTCAAATTCTTTTGTGACCGTGACTACTACGCACATAGTTCTTGTACCTTTCCAGCTACAGTTGGTTGTGAAAGGCTTTAAAACCTTCAGTAATACCCACACTAAAAAAAACACCGTGTGCGTGCTTACCCCAGTGAAAAGGTATGTGCTTCCCCTAGAGTTTATTACCAATCCTGTACAAGGATAAACACTTCCAGTGGTCTTTTCCACTGGCATAACTGGGCTTGTTTTGAAGTGTGTGTGCTGATGTGACGCTACCCGGACAAGTATGGTGACGCCTGCCTCGCAGCAGCTCACTCAGAGCTGGATGATCTGCGTGTCCAGACAAGCTCTCGGGGGAAGTCATGCCATTCTGAGGAGTCCCAGACTGGGCACAAAGGTAGCCACAGATGCCAATTACATCACTATAAGTTTCAATTGCTATCAACCAGCAGTGTAACCTCATTTTAATGCCAGTGAGAACCAGGTCCTTAGATCAGATCTTAAGGGGCCAAATTCTCCGATGCAACTTCAAAAACGACAACAGAAACAGACCAGTACAACCAGATCACGATGGCATTTCTACCTACACCGGTGCAAGATTTGTATTTTATATTCCCCCCCAAACTGCCCAAGAACACCCTGGTTGTTCTTCTTTACAAGGCAGCAGCCTCTAATACAAAGACATTTAATTTCATCAACCCCCAAAATAAAGTTTAACAGCTCATGTAGCACACACAATACTTGGCTTCCAAGAAGCCTTTTTTACTGAGGGCATACTTTCCTGTGAAAATAACTCTGTGATATGCCATGTCATCACATTGCCATTTCCTTAATTTAGAACACAGTTCCCCAACTGTTGTGTTCAAAGCTAACAATAACACTGGCTAATGGTTGCAATACATCCAGGCAGCTGTGAACTTTGAGGGATAACAATGAGGTAAGATGAACTAGGGTTCACAGCAAAGCACTTGATGACTCTAGCAGTTATTTAATATATTTAAGATGTGAATTATTTGATGGATAATCTCAAGTGGATCCCTAACACTCTTTGATCCTTCCTGCTTCCCTCTCCACTCCACATTAATATAGTTACCCGAGACTTGCTGCTCGTAGCCGTCACGTTCTCATTGTCAGCGCGGCTGCTCGCATCTCTTGCCACTTCTGCATAGAGGTTCTTCTTATACAAGTTTTGACTTCTGCAACAGAACAAAAGCTGAGACAATTTTTATTTTTTTTTTTGCTTTGGGAGGAACAGATGCTGCTTCCTTCCACATATTATTCTGCAGGTATTTACAGAAGGGACATAATACATTCCTCTTACTAAAAATTTAGGTTGCAGCCAATAAAATGAACAGCGTTTGTGGGTGAAGCTCAGAAATAAAAATCTGACTGTATTTTTGTACACCATTGATAGTTACAACTATGAAAGTTGCTTCTGCATTCATTTGCATCATTTATGAAAAACAACAGTTTCAGAAATTTTTCTGAAATAAGCAAACCAAAAGCCTCAAAAAGCTTGGAACTAAGACATTTCCAGGAAAAAATATGACTGAGGGAATTAGCTCAAGGGGAAAAAAAAAGCCAAGAGTAAAACCTGGAGTTTTACTCTTGGAGTTGAAAAAGGATACGAATAATCAGCTCTAAGTGGCTAGTTCCATAAATTCAAAAGTTGTCATTTTTGCAGTTAAATAGCAATCACTTATAAGGCAGTATTAAAAGCTCATACAGGCCCCAACACAGAAAACACGGTCGTAAGAAAAAGAGCTGATTTACAGTGCTTGAGATCCAAATCAGTACATCTTTACTGATTTTACATACATATTGTCTCCTCCTAAGCTAAGAAAATTACTGTTACACTCTTCAAATTATGAAAGTCTCATTCATTTTAAATGAAATCTAATAGACATGTACCAAAGAAAATTGGAATTTTCCTTTTATTTTTACATCATATTCATATACTAACTGGGGAAGTGCATCTGCCATAATTACCATATGTTGCTCCCTTCATGAAAATCCAATGTAAATAAAATTTGCTTTTTGCTTGAAAAAAGAAAGACCTCTCTCCATTATGGATTTTCTCCCCAGATTCTCTATAACACGTTCGTCTGTATTCAGATTTTTTTTAAAAAAAAGTAAAAAGTAATTGCTTCCAGTAAAGGATAAGACTGAGACTGCTAATACGAAATCAAATAGGTGTCAGATCTGAGGGTATATCCAAATAGCAGAATGCTGAGAAATAAGGTAAATGAGTCCATTTTGACTTTTCCCGACACCGTGGCAAGGCTGCTGTCCATGTTTTGTCAGCTGGATGTGCCCGTTCTGCGTTGCAGCTCACAGCGTTGACAAAACTCCAGCCCCTTTTCAAGAGTTATAAAATCCATTGGGCAGAGCTCACACGCAGGCACGGTCCTCAGTGGGATGCCCCGCTACTGATTCTATAACATTACTTTACAGCATGCAGAGTAACGGATGCCAGATGGACTTGGCGAGCGCGGGAGCCTTCGTGTGAGACTGAGCACAAGCAGACGAGGCAGTGAAATCTAGTTGACTGAGCGTGGGCAAGAGGCCAAGGATTTCCCAATCCTAATCCCAGTCCTACTGTCGATTTTTTTTGCACAGCCTTGGCCAGTTGAGGCAGGGTGATAGTCGGTTTTAAATCTGCGACGCAGATATTTATTTTATTTTGGTTAGAAAAGAGTTATTTCCTTACTTCCCAAGCAAGATAGGAAACTTGGCATACTATGCAGTCAGACTACCTAAACCTAACGTTAAAAATAACACAATACTCTTCAGCAGACTGCAGTCATTGAACAAACCAACACAAGACTTTGGTATTCTTGGCCTCCAGTTTACACATTTTTCAAATTGGCAAGTGTAGATGTCCAACCTCATTTCCTCCAGTTAAAAGGAGATAGATGTCTCCATTTTAAAGGGGAAGGAACAGGGCTACTACAGACTTAAACGGTACATTTCAAAATACAGTCGATTATGTGAAAAAGCAGTATAGCAATTTCAACCCAAATACTGGTTTCCAGACTCCAGTTAAATAGTGATCTTGGGCCAGTTGGTTTCATTTTGATCTAGTTATGCTAGTAATAACTGCAGTGCAAATTAAATCAAGCATGTAATTGAAAACTTGCTGTTGAGGTAAATAGTTATATTGATCAAAAGCATTTGGCAAGCAAGAAAGGTAAATCATGGAGAAATGACAAAAAAGAGAGGAAGGGAAGAGAATTAAATCTTCACACCTTAAAACCAGCCATATTCTGGCTATTTTTCATGACAGTTTATATGACAAATGTGGGAAATATAAGAATCTCACAAGTTATCTATCCTTTATGTATCATTCCACTGATTAGCTTCTGAATGCCAGGTCATGAGAACAAACCAGGCTGTGCCTAGCTTTAATTCTGGACCTCTATCATTAGTTAATAGAAAATAAGAAGCATGGCAGCTTCTCTCCTTTTATGGACTAAATATGCTAGGAAGCATTAAATAAAAATGGAAAGTATTACCCTCCATAGTTAACTTCTTTTGTACCTTAACTTTTTATGTCTAGGAGAGTCTAATTTTAAAATTCACCTAAACCACAAAACAAAACCCCTGCATAGGGAGGGCATGTCAGCATGCAGCAGAAGGCTCTTGATTTGGCTCCTGTCTGGCTTTTTATTTGTTTACTTTTAAATATGCATTTAAACAAGAGCCTCTGAGAACAGTTATTGGCCAAGGTCATGGCCAAAAGAATAACTTATTAAATGCTGAGTACTTTCCAGTCCAAGGGACATCGATGACATTTAATTTCACATTAGACTGGGCTCTTAAATAGTGACTGGAGGGATTCTTTTTGCCATGAGAAGAATCCCAAACCTGCCCAATTCATTGCAGCCATGGAAAATGCCAGGGAGTACTTTTACAACAGATGTGCCTTAGGCTCACATCATCTGATTTTACTCTCTCTCCTGCCAGGAAAACTGCTTTCACGTTCATTGCTGCAAGGATCACTGTGGAAGTTTGCTACTGGAAGGGCAGTGCGCTGCTTTTCTCAACAGCCAAGGAAACTTTCATGTGCCACTCAACGCTGAAAGGGAAGTGAAACCAAACTATGGGGGTAGCTAGCAGAGAAGAGCCAAACCCTACCATGAGAGTTTCAGACACCTACAGCTCTTAAGGGAAATCAAGGAAGACGTGATTAGCATGCTCCTGAACGCTCTCATCAATAAAACTACGGGTCTTCTTCAAACCTAGTAGGGTCTATTCCTACGGCAAGGGCCGTGCCAGAACTTTCTGAATTATTCCTAGATCCAATTACCGAAAAACACAAGAGCAGCGAGGACGACGTGGCGCTTTCCACCAGCTGAAGAACAGCCCACGTTCTTCGCCGTGAGCCCTCAGTGGAAGTCAGGGGCTTCTCTGCCCCCTCTCCACACGTTCCCCGCGCGTGTTTGGAAGCACTACCTGCGGCAGTAGGCAGCCAGGGACCCCAGCAGTAGCAGGAGGACCAGCACTGCTACGCACACTGTGATGGTGATGTTCCGCACCTTCACCCGCTCGGCGTGCTGCTGCTCCCACCACTCCAGATCGCTGAACTGGCACCGCTCCCCGACATAGCCCGTCACACAGCTGCCAAAGAGAAGCGAGGGCGTTTTGTAACAGGCAGCCGAGGAAAAAAAACCCAGGATCATCACTTCAGTGTATTGATTTACCATTGGCAGCTGCTACGGAAATATCTGGTTGAATTTAGTAGTGGTGAAGACAAAATGACTTTAAAGGGGTGGCTGTCGAAACCTGTAGAATTCAATATTAAAAGACGTTTTTACTGTAAAGCTATAGAATTATACAGTGAGGTTATTTCCAGATTCTAATGAGTAAAGAATAGAAAAAATAATTTTCTCTTAAATCCTGCTGCGTTTTTATTGTTTCTCTAAGATTTTCCATTTAACTGTTCCCAGCAGCAAGATTCCCTTTCTTTGAATCAGGCAATACAGGATTTACTCATATTTTCAGAGTGATTTGGTTAAGGGAATCAAATTTTAATCTGAATCCTTACTTTAAAATAAAAGATGAATGAAAAGTGTCTAAAAAAAAAAAACCCTCACATAGCTCAGAAATATCTTCCTAAGTTAGTTTTAATACAAGCTTCTTCTGCAGGCACTTTTTGTTTATTTGTTTGTTTTTACCACAGTAACACCCAACATAGAAATATCAGCGCATGAAACCCTCAAATCAAAATTACTAGAATGTGAAAAACAGATCAAAAAGAATCCCAGCCCAGTTTTACTGTCCAACATGAGAGACATAAAAATGAATAATAAACACACACAAAAAAGGAAAAGTCTACTCAATTTATAACAATCTCTCAGCAACGTAGGCTCAAATCCTGCTCACAATTTTTAATCGGTCTAGTTTTACTCAAATCAAAAAAGTTGATGAAATGAGGCAAAGAAGCAAGATTTGACCTGCAGCAGCTTTTACCTAATGACCTTGAAAACGTTATATCAGCATTCATTATTAAATCAGGCACAAGCACTCTCATTCTGTCACAAATTAGAATGCATATATATTGGAAGGCAGAAATCTGCTAATTTTTTAATGTGAGATCTCAAATTCCAAACAAGCTAGAAGATCTACTGTCTAGTGTAAGAGTTTTTGATTAATTAAAATATAAATCCACACTTGGTATGTCATCTTTGCTAGATTATTTTTGGTAAGTAACATTTTTCCATTACTTTGTTTTGGTATTTAATATATTATGGTCTACATGAATGAATGCTGCCATCTAGTGAGAATTCAGCAATGTGAGACTTCAGCAAGGTCCACACAGAAACCCTGGCCCCCAAGAACACTGCTTAGCATGATTGCTCCTTAATTTTTGAAACAGCTTCCATTTCCAGCACCGAAGAATACATACATTTGGATTCTTATTATGCACTAACACCTAACAAATTAAAGAAAAAAAGATGTGATACAACTTGAAAGTTCTGCGGTTGTGGACTCTACAGTTTCATAGGAGAAACTCAATGAGGTGAAAAAAAGATAGTTTTCAAAGCCTTCAAAATTTACACTAAAAATTTATAACAAACACCAGGGATGGCCATGAGCCCATCTCCTGTAATGGCTCTGCCTAAGGGCTTTGTGAGCTTAGCAAGTCTGCAGCACGAAGCATCCACTTCATTGCCATGTATGTACATGGGATACATTCTTTTCATATTCCTGCAGGTACAGAGGTCTGTAGGCAGGGAATACCTCTCATATTTAAAAATAAGAAAGCCCAGGATTTGATGGTACAGATGTTCCTGCAGTGCAATACAAGGAAGATCTGGGGAAATGGTGGGTCCAAAAAACCCTTCAGCACAACGCTTGTTCTCCTCATTCCAGGGTTATACCAGAGCCACCCGAGTTACTGAGACAAGAGGGAGATTTGTCAGCTAGGGAACAGCATCCATACCTGCGCAGGTCCTCACTCACCAGGTGAGACCCCAGGGAAAGAGGCAGGCATTCGATTTGTCCCACTTTAATAAACACTTTAATTCTTCATTTTGAAGAAAGATATAACACAGATTCATATATAAACAGGTTACACAAACTCCAGCACTAATAGTTTTGAAGGAATGATTACCCCATTGTACTAGGCTGTCACATTGACCAGGCCAAGGCTGACTTCTGGAAATACAAGATTCTTTTTGCTTTTATCAGTAACTGCATTTGGGGAACTGGGACTTAGGCTTCATAAAAATATTGACAGGAGGAAGGAGGTCTCTTATTTTTGAGGTCTCATTGCTACTCTCCCTGTTTGTAAGAAGACCATCGTGTTGTACCTTTTCTGCCAGGGACCAAGATGCTACAAACTGTAAGGGCAGATGCCAACACTAGACTTCTCCTTCCTGGTCCCAATCAGAGAAGACAGAGGGTGTCCTCTTCCATCCCAGTAAGTGCTACACATGAACAGCAAGGCCAACAGGAAGGCACAAGTCAGCACAATACGTACAGGAGAGACAGCAAGCACTTATTTCATACAGCCATGAGCACTAAGTCACTTAACAACTTATTTCATATTTCCAAAGCAAAGAATTGAGTGCTTAGGGAACAAGTCCAACCCTACTATTAATTGTAATGAGTGTGGATGGAGTGACCTCTTACAGAAACCTGCAGTGATCACTTAGAGAAAAGAGCAGAGGCTAATGATAATTGCTAGCATGAGTGATTATCAGATAATTTATGGACAAACACCTCACTCTCTGCACTCAACTGAGCCCTAAGGATACCATTCATCACCACAGACAATACAAATTTCTGTACTTACTTGCAGGCATAGTCTTGTAGATCAGAAACGTAATTGCACACTCCACCGTGGAGGCAGTACGACTCGTACGAAGGAGGGCATCCCACAGAATCACCTTGCACAGGGTGTGTAGAGTATTCATTGCTGACAGCAGCAGGGGACACAGTAGATTCTGAAACACAGGATTTCAGAAGGACATCTCAAACTTTTGGCTGCATTGGCAACATGATCTTACAAAAGAGTTCCAGAACTTCAAGGTAGCAAAGTAGGTAAAAATCTCTAATTTTGACCAATTACTTGTGTTTTCCCTATTTACTGAAGTGGCTTATCAAATTTAGGCATACACAACTTTAGATCAAAATACTAAAGGTGCTTGATTCCAGATTTGCAGTGAAAGTCTCCCAGAGGTTGGCTGCATTCTATCTATTTAGATGTGAGGACAGTTCTGAAGAAAAACTGCACTGGCTGTCTACTTACTTAAGCTTAAATGATTTTTGCAACTTATGCAGCTTGAGGGTAAGATAAATCTCTGCCATGCATAAAGTACCAGAGTCAGATGTACAGGTGAAGGGTGGCTGTATTTCACGCATTTGGATCTCAGACTGAGAAGTTTTCACATGCAACTTGTCATTCTTATGTAGATTATTTCTCCTCTGCTGCCATCCAGTTGATTGCATCTACGTGTGACTGCAGATCACATCTTTTATTGTTTCCAGCTAGCTCAGGTACAGATAACAGCATCACTGGAGAAGAAGGGAACTCTACTGACCCAGTTCTTCAAAGGGTTCTGTAGCCTGTTCTGAATGACACACACAGTCATCTACACAGATATCCAAACTAGCTAGTTTTAAAGGTAGCTCTAATATTTCTGCACAGCATGACCTACAGTGCAGACATGCCCTTACAGAAAAGGAGTGCTTTCTCGCTTTCTTTGATGCCACAGCAAATCTGTAGGTCAGGACCAAGAATTTCTAGCAGTATGGCTTAGCACAAACACGCCTAATCGCTCTTATACATTTATGGGATCAGTTTTATGACTCACACCAGTTTTATTGCAACATGACCTTCAACGACATTTGTTTTTTTAAAATTTCATTTGCAGGAGAACTGCCATGGCAAAGAGCCTGAATGGAAAAGGATGAGTGATTTTAGCAAACCCCAGGTGTGACTCATTCTGCAAAGAAAAAGCTTGCTCAAAGAGCTTATTAGGCAAAGAACTAAAACAGTGTGTTAACACACATGAAGACATGGGATCAGATTTACAGCTGATGGACCTAGAGGGCATTACTTCCAAGTCATGCATCATTTAAAATCATCCTTTCCTGAGTGACACCTGAAACTAATGAAAGCTTCAGTAACTGAAAAGGAGTGGGAATCCTGATAGGTCTTCTTAAAAACCCTATAATTTCCTTCTGTTTTTCTGCAGGAACGGATTTATGACAATCACATGGTGTCCCTCCATCATCTGGAGTAAAATTCAATCCTGCATTAATCTGGAGTAAAATTCAATCCAGTGAAGAGGGTTGACACAGAGTAAGACAATGAGTCACTCAGCTCCACTTTTTCACAGAATGCTGCTGTCACATGGAGGCACTGAAATGAGGGTCATAGAGTCACTAGTGCTGAACCATCAGCAGCTCCCTTCATTAAATTGGTAACCAAATTTTCTAAAGAGCTTTAGAGCCCTTTTGAAAAATCAGCCACTGGATCTGAAAGACTAACTTATTCTGAAGAACTAAGTGGGACTTAAATTAAGTGCGGTTCTTCTGCGAGCCTTCTGCAGAGGGAAAGAAGGCCCAGAGACTTTGAAAAAGGACACAGATTCAAATTACCTCCAAAAATGTTACCTCCAAGGAGCACTTACTTCAGCTGTTGGTTGTAAAGGCCGTTAGATAGATGTGTAGACATTTAGGCAGTACAAATTAGCATTGAACCTTGAAGTAGGTATTTCCAAACTAAACTCAGATGTGATCTTAGTCCACCTCAAAACAGCCTCTTAAAGCAATGCTAAATGGATCCACAAGCTGCCAAGTACGTCACTATACAGGGTTTCCTTAATTTCTAGGTATAACCATTTATCCAAGAGCACAGTTCTTAGTTAAGACCCACTTGATTTTAATTGCTCACTCCATTTACTCACTGCAACCGATGCCAGTTCCAGAAGTATCATCAGCACACGAGCAAGTGAAGTTTCCTTCTGTATTTGTGCAGGTTATGTTCTCTCCACAGGTGTGGGACCCCGTCTTGCACTCGTCAATATCTGTCACCCAAACAGTCTGCAGTTAGAAGAATGAAAAGCCTCAGAGCATCAGTTAAAAAGGCAGCAGATGCCACACCGCAGTCTCCTGGCTGGGGAAAAACACCAAAGACTTTCCCCCTGCAAATATGCCTTCACGGAAAACATAACAGAAAAGCAACCAGTGTACTTTCTGTGCCAAGTAATCATGGGCTCCCCAGCCCCTCAGAGCATGCTGTGCTGCTGCAGAAGCTCTCCACAGGGAGAAGGAAGGAAAAGCTTCCCCATGAAATGTAACAAGCACAGTAGAGTTGAAGAGAAGCCTTTTTTGTACTAGATATATTCTCCTGGCATTGCTAGTGATAGCTGGCACCCTGGATGAGTACTAGAGCAGAATCACAGAATCACCTAGGTTGAAAGGGACCTCCTAAGATCATCTAGTCCAGCCAATAAAAAAAACCCAAAAAACCACACACCAAAAACACAAACACACACACCACCACATTCACACCACACAAAACACCACCC
>JAOXJM010000033.1:23846966-23865074 GCA_026413425.1 Tringa solitaria
CAATAAGGTCTCCCCTCAGTCTCCTCTTCCCCAGACTGAACAACCCCAGCTCCCTGTCAGTTGGAATTCTTGCATGAAGACAGCAGAAGGGTTTGGGAGTGGGGGTGTTGCCCACTATTGTACTTCCTGCCTGGTCCAGCCTGGACAAAAAGTTTGAACAGAAGAAAAGCACCTAGAAACCTATAGGTTTATCCAGTTTGTGTAAACAATTAAATGAAGCGAGCCCCTGAATTACTATGAAGAGGCTCCCCGATTACGTGAGTTTCCAGGCTCGTAGCCTGTGTTAGCTTCATATATAGCTCTCATGCACAGCCTGCTGCACACCCTCAGCCTGGCTCCACATCTCCTCTAGCACAGCCCAGGGCAGCAGCCCCTGCCAGGCTGGCACCTGCATGGTGCTAAGAGCCTAAGCACCCTCCACTCAAAGGTGAGAACTTTGAAAGGACTCACATACCAGAGTTTGGGAGCCTCTGATACATTTTATGAACTGTCAGCAGAGTTCTCGTGCCACATCTACTTTGGAGAAACAAAATCTATCATCTCAATTTGTGTGAAATTATTGCTTAAACTACTGGGACTTTTTCTACAGTAAGATGAATAGGATCTGGCCCAAAGGCGAAAATTCACTACTCTAGTACTGAACAGTACTGACAGTACTCTAGTACTGAAAACAGAAAATTCAGAGCACTTTTAAAAGTAAAAATACATGAACAAAACTGTTGCAGCATATTTCAAGAAATGTGATTCCAAAAGCCCAACATGAGCTCATCTTGTACCATCTCTGGATCTATGAACAAATTCCTGGACGCCGTGCATGCATGCAGGCATCTAAAACTGAAATACAAAAAATCACTTAACAGTTTCTGTTGTTTTATAGTACATTTTAAGTCATCAAACACAAAATGAGTTTCGATTCTGCTTACATCACAGCAAGATTGCATCATTTATAAAATGCTGTGAAAACATATCTTACTGTATTCTGGACTTAAAGACTTCAGGAAGGGAATGGACTGGTTTTCAATAACAGTGGTAGGTACCACAATCATTCTAGCTGAACAATTATACCACAGACACTGAGAGACCAGGGCTGCCTGGGGATGCGCCTTGTAGGTAGCTCTGGGACAGCAAGAGGGGCTTGTCACTTCTGTCTGCACTTCCAAACGTCCTCAAAGACGTGAGCTCTGGATTATCTGATCACCATAGGCAGAATGCTTTCTCAGACCTCCTGCCTCTGATACTTTCCACACCCTGCCCACAATAATGATACTGTTCTTAATTTTAATGTTATCCTTATCTGTGTCAAAGAACCGAAGTCCAGTAAAGGCTATGTAAAAATTGGGTAAAATTTAATGGGCTTTGAATTAGGCTATAAAGGAGAAAGGAAAAAGAAAAGGACAAAAGAGTAGACGAGACTCTCATAAAGCTCTGAACAAACCATGTGCTAGGCAAATACTGTGGGGGAAACCTTCCTGTTCCTTCATATTTACTGCTAAAACGAATTAAAAAAATTAAGAAATGAAAGGAATGAACTAAAGACCTGGCATTAGAGCTGGATGGGAAAATCAGTGCGTCTGATTATTAACAAGACTCTAAATGTACTCAAGTTGTCAGTGTCAACACCTTGAACCTCATGCCTATTAAACCGACCTGCAGTTATTTGATGAGTATTATGACACACTCAATACCTGCTTTCGTTTATATTCATGGCAATGATTTTCAGTAAAGCTCTACTGCTTCATCTCCTTCTCCCTCCTCCCCTTCACTCTTCCTCTCTCCTGCTGTAGCTGGCAAAAAGAGTGCAAACACCAAGAGCAGGTATCCACTGACAGCTACAGGCTTTGCATATCGATCAGTTGCTGAGGTCACCACCCTTCAAACGGGAGGGAAAGCATCAAAAAGGAAGAAATGATAAATGTCAACTGTCTGAGTGAGCCACCGTTAGGATCCATGCCCCTATCAGATTTTTCAAAAAGAACCATAACGGCTCGTTTGACAGCTTCACAGCCTGATGCAAGGCTACCACATCGTAAGACGTGTCTCTTGCCCATTCCTCCTGCCCCAGCCTTCCAGACCAGCACGGTCCCCACACACGCTCGTACCATAGCAATGGAGTCCATCTCCAGCGTAGCCCTCCAGGCATTTACAGACGTAGCCTCCTTCTGTATTGATACAGCCTGAAACACTGCGATTACAGCGGTCCATATTTAGCGCACACTCATCAACATCTGTGAGACCAAACAAGGAGATGGGACACACGGGTCACGAAACCAGCAGGTAAATCGATAAAAAGAAGTCTCTACATCACGAATCTCCCTCAGGCTACGCTGTCACTTGTCATTTGTTCATCTGAAGCAAAAGGGAAGAAAAGGGCTTTGTGGTCTTTTCTTGGTATGAAATTTGATGGGGATGTTCTAAAGAGCCTAAGACAGTCAACCAGCTACTTTCAACTGGAGACCTAGAGGTTCCACAAATACCACTTGCTTCAAAAAAAATCCTGTTTGGAGTGAATTATTCTATTCAAAGTAGCTGTATATTTTTAAACCCTACTCAAAACTTTGTTTTGAGAAAGAACACACAAGCTTATAAAAAAGGTACCACAATGGAAAAAAAACGTACACCACTTTCACCTTCTGATTTTTACTTTCCTTTCCACAGCAACATAGACTCCTGTGAGCCTTCATGCTTAATCACCAAACGCTAAATTGTTGTGTTTCTAATGCCCTCTTGTCTTGGCCTATATAAGAGAACAAAGTGCTTTGATGTATATTGTAGACAAATCCAAAAATTTAAAGACCACTCTAAGCAATGTGTTGTCTGATGGTTAGAGTCTTTCTAGTGCTAGAAAGAAACAAGAGCAGCACTCATATATAAACATTACATCAGGAATACTAACTTTTAAGAGATTCCTTAATACATACTTCTGAATTATATGTTAACTATCATGGCTATAGACTGAGCTTTTATAATTAGGCAATTTTTACAAATAAATACATTATTATTTTTTTCCTATTATCCCCATTATTGCTTGTTAATATTAATAGGATTAACAGTCATGACTCAAGGGAAAATAAGGTGTGTGATAATTAGCCATTTCATCTCACATGCTCTCTGCTCATCATCCCTTTCAAAACAAACAATACCATTGACCTTTCTGTGATGGCTCACACAGCAGAGCTGCCAGTGCGAAAAAAGATAGATTTTCTTCCTCTCCCCCTATCTAGTTTTCTGAAAGATTGTATTTGTGTCTTTTATTACCATGGCATGATTTCCCTTTCCTGGTAAATCCTTTCAAACACTGACACATAGCACCATCTTCCAGCAAAACACACTGTGCGTTGTCATCACATTCTAGTGCAGTGCAGTCATCTTGATCTATAGCATAAACAATAACAAAAAACACAGCAGATGCATTTGGACAGATCCCAGGAGGTACTGTTTATTAAAAAAACCCCACCAACCAAACAAAAAAAACCAATAAGACAACCAAAACATACAGTCAAAGTTTGAAACATAGCTCTCCAGAGTTAATGATGACAAGCCATTACAATAATTAGGGCTGATCTCTTTGTCTAGATGGAGTTGGAGTGTCATTTAGTATCAGGATTACTGAATACTGTATGCAAAAACTACTGTACAATTTAACAATTGAACATATGTAGAATTCAACAGTTTTACTGTGATTTTGTTCAGAGGAACTTAATATACCTGTAAAATCTAAGGGCGAGACTTTCACAAGAGCTCTAAATTATAAATATTTGTTCTCTGGACCTGGATGATATTACTGAGTTCTGTTGACATAGCAAAGGAGCATGGAGACAAACAAAAAAGCTGTCTTACCTGGCACAATTGCACAGACCCAACTTCTTGTAAGAGTTAAGAGTATGAATGCCACAAGTCTTGACACTCAGCCTTTCTTCCTTTAAGGCCTATGATTTCTTTCTGTTCTATAAACCCGTTCAGAGCTTCACGGCAAATAGAAGGAAGAAAATCATCAGACTTTACCTGATACCATGATTTCAGCCATCAACAAAACACCGATTTTCTGCTTTTCCCCACTCTCTGTATCCTTGAATACCCCACTGCTTTGTGTGCTCCTGAGCAAGGTCTCTGGTGTTGGCATCGGCACTACCCCCTTGTGCACAGAGACGCTTCCTGAAAAAGCCAAGAACCAAGTGACACGGGTTATTGAAGTCTACTGAACTAACTTTTTGATTTTCTATCACGCTTCTACTTTCCAATATTCAGTGTTTTCCTTCTAAAATAAACATCAGTACCCTCCCAGACTAGCCTGTTTCTGGCCTCAAATTATTCCTAAAAGCACTCACTGGTGAGTTTTCTTATATACAAAAGACAACTTGTTGCCACTTCTTGTTCACAGTAATTGTCAGCACCACACACATCTCTCTTACTGCTAATATGCCAAGGGGAAAATTACAATGGTCAGGCAACATGTTATTGTCCCATGACAACACCTCAGTGTTTTCATTCTTCAGAGAAACCATCACTCATTATGCAGAGCAAGGTGAATATTTTCCAATGCTATCTGTCAGGATCCTCAAAGGTTTAGGAAGGGTCTTTTTTGGAACAGAAGGATTGTACCTGCTGTTGTGTTGGAAGCATCCAGAGCATGACAGGTTTTTCCATCTTGACTTTTCACAAATCCTGGGTAGCACATGCAATGGGCAACTCCAAAATTATTTTCACAGATCTGATCACAGCCTCCATTCTCATAAAGGCAGGGATTTGCTCCTAATGCAGAAAAACAGGCAACTTAACAACCTGCTTCTTCAGTTAACATCTCCTTTTAACAGCTCCTGTGCTGAGTTGAAGCAGTTGAGAAAAGAATAAAAACTGGCAAAAACTAGAGCATCCATTTTTTCTTTTTATTTTCTTTTTTTTAATGAAAAAGAAATTCTTATAGTAAAGCATAGGTATCACCTAGCCTCTGGCAGGAAAGCAGATTTGCATAAGCTCTATCTAATAAATGTATCACTTTTTAAAAATTTATTTCCTTTATTATTTCTCCTTTAATATTGAGAGCCCTAACACTCCCTGAAAGAACATTACAAGGGCACAGGGAACCTGTGATTATCTTCTCTCAGCTTCAATCTGTTGAATTACTTTTTTCTGCTTACAGGGAGGTTGTTCCCAACAGAAAATCAAATTAGTTGATCCAAAACTAATAATTCCTACAATATCCTTCTCCATGCCATTTTGTATTATTTTTATGTGTGAGGGGTGCTAATAAACTAGGATAAATAGGAATTAGAAGACTATGGTAGCTTTGTGGCAATTGATCAGCATCTATTCTTGGGCATGATCATAAATATACAAAATCTGTTAACATTCCTGGGACACATGCCCAGATGATGCTTTCAATAAATGCCAGTCTGATTATGCAAGGCCTTTTAAAAAGCTTATTTCTGAGAAGATAATCCTCTCCCCAAGGACGTCTATTCTACTGATACCAGTGAACAAGAGGAGGCTGGAAGGGAATGTCTGCTTAATTTTTGCAGTATACCTGGTTTCGCCAAAGGATGAACTACAACCATTGATGAAGGTCTCAGCATGCTGCCTCGAAGACGTACCCTGTTTTGGCCGGTCTTCTTGTCCACCCTCATTAGTGATGGCCTAGCCCAGTCAGAAAACCAAAGGTGATCCTCAAACACCGCTACATCAAAAGGGTGGCCTACAAAGAAATTAGATTTCTCATTTCCACATCTGTAGAACACAGACAAGAAACCATGTAAACAAAAGCAGTATCTGCATACAGGTCTACTTCTAACACAGTGGCATAGCCATAGCCACTTCTCCTCTTTGGTGTCTCATGGGGAGGAGGAAGTGTCCATGAATGATGGACCACGGGCACATGTTACTTATGCTCTTAGCAGAGGGGTCTATGACACTTGCCAGGCTCAGCACAGCCTCTGTAGTGCTCCAACCAGATCAAGCTATGGCCAAAATGCTTCTGCCTCAGACACGGCCATTTCTTGAAGCAGCACTGGGACCAGCCTTTCAGAAGTGGAGTGCCTCCCTTCTCTGCCAGTAAGTGGCCCAGCAGAGAGCTGCTGAGGTACACAGCTCCTTTTGTTGTCTTCACATAACAGGGAGGAGAGCAGCTCATGGCGTGTGTCATCCTGCGTAAGTGTACTGGCACTGGGCAGCCTGGGAGCTACAGATATTATAGCCACTGACTCATGGTAGGACCCCAAAGCCAGTATATAGTCTTTGTAAGTGCCAAAAGTACACACAAGTGTAATACAGCGGTCCATATGCACATATAAACACGCACTGACATTCACTAGTCAATTCATCACAGTGCAAACTTGAAGAGAGGAATTAATTTTCCTCACTTCAGCCAACTAGCAGCATTAGACTGTGACTAGTTAGTCACCATTAGCCAGCTAACTAACAGTAACACCTAACACAAACCAACAAGATGCATCCAAGTAACTTTTCTCTTTTCACTGATTACAACAGAAACATAGACACCAGCTTAGACCAAGCACCTAACGCTTACATGATTCACAGTAGATGCGAAACATCTCACCCCAAGTTCAGAATACAGCAACTTTTCCTTGCTAGCACAACATTTTCTGCACTAGAAAAGCTCAGATCCGTAGTTGACTTCCAGAGAGAGGCTCATCAATTCAGCATACAAGGGATACTTTTATCTATAAGGGCAGACATAAAGATCTTTGCAAAATGATTCTGACTATCTCTGTCATGATAGAAAATTGTTAACAGTCCGTAGGGGACTATGCATTCTTTCTATTCATTTAGAAAACTCCTGCTTTCAAAATAGCCTTTGGGCAAGCATTTTGCAGTGGAAGGTGAGACCATATACTGTTCCTCCATGGATGACCACCTGGTTTCAGAGTGGGTTCTTCCTGGCTGAAGCTGGTTTGCTTTGTCCTGGTCTTTACTTGCAGTCTGAATACGCATCTCACTTTGTACCACTGCAGTCTGAGCCCCTCTGAGAAGCATGTTTTGTAGGCACATGTTTTTATGACCTCTGTTTTTGTTTTTTGATCTAGGCCTCAAGTAGGCAATGTTTATTTCACTAATGAAGTTGAGATTCCAAAATATATTAGCTTAAAAAATAAAAAATTAATAGTAAAAAAAAAATCAAAGCGAAGAAAGAAGCAAATGAAATAACACTTAAGTTAGAACCTTGGAGAAGGAGTATGTGTTGGTATATGTTAAATATATACCATAAATAAACTGAAGAAAACACACTCCTACGTAAGAAAAATTCTAAACACTGTTTAAGTGTTTTTAATTGTTAACTTAAAGAGTATATTTTCATTCTGTTAGCACTTCACTGCCTCTACTGAATTGTGCTAATCGCTGGGCATGGTTTAGTTTTTCTTTCCACAAAATTTGAGCAGCAGGCCAAGATCTAGTTACTATCCCCATCCAAACTTTTATTCACAATTTTAGGATCTATATCTTGCACTACCAACAGACAACACCCCGCGTTGACCAGCAATTCCTTAACTTCTTAACTTACAAATACATTAAGGATTAAGAAATATAAGTGTAGTGTCAAAAACAAGGACAGGAGGAAGAGAAAAGTTAGCAACCACACGAACCCCTTCCACAACAGTGCAAACCTAAGCCATTGTATAAATGAAAGGCATGGTGGTGTTCTTCACTGCCTTCAGTGAGTGCGTACAGGCTGTTTTACTTACAGTTGAAAACAGGGTTAGCGGAAGAGCAGAAATAATTTTACTTATTTTGCATGCAGCTATACTGACTGCATTCTCAGTACAGGGGCACCAGAGGGAGCTGCTGTAATGAAAATTCATGTTACGGCAGAGAGCCTATGAAGAGATGCTGCCTTCCTGTCTTCCAGTGTCCAGGAACAGAAGCTGAATTCTGGTCTCACTAACAGCATTAGCAAAACACCAGGATATCAAGTCTCTCTTCCCCTCTGAATTCACACTTTATCTCTTTCACTTCTTTCCATCAGGTGTTGATGTCCTTTTCTCCCACCCTGAAATATCCATGTTGCTGTTCCTTTCCCATACCCTGCATTTCTCCAGCACTCCTAGCTCTCCTCTTTTTTTTCCCCCATAAGACACTGTCCCATTCCTTGTGGAGAAACAAAGCGAAACTTCCAACAGGCTTCAAGGTTCTCCTTTGCAGATCAGCTGCAAGGTGTAGTGTACAGCAGAATATGTGCAGCAGGTAAAAAGAGAGGAAGGCTGGCAAGTCAGCCTGCTCAGGGCTTCTGATGTCTTATGAACTAGAGAACACTGCTTCCTCCAAGACCTCAGTCTGCTCCCCTCCAAACAAGTGGGAGGGCATCTGGTTTAGGAGATGACCAAAAACCTTCCCAGAGACAAGACTAGAACAGCAGCTGCTTAACAGAGTAACTGTAAAGTCTCTGCCCGTGGCAGTCACTGTCTTGAGTCAAGAATCCTCATTCTGCCCACGTTTTGCATGCATACCTAAAAAATGTTCCCCAGAGAGATACCATGCACAAAGGGAATTGTCCTCTTCAGAAACTAATTTGCCTGGTACAAGATTCTTAAACACATGGTTTACTTTCAATGTGGTACAACATCAGTCCTTTATTGCTAGTATTTCTGTTCTTTTGTTCCAGAACACCACAGTTACGTGTCAAACAACAGAAATCTCAGCCATAACAACTACCAGCATATTGCATAAATCATTTCTCTATTCAGCGTCTGTTGTGTATTTGGAATCATCCCAGTGTTCAACACTGTGCAGATGCAGGTTCTTTGCTCAAGGACCTTAGTGGACAAGATTATTTCTCTTCCAGCGTACATCAATATAACTCACTGGTGTAATAAACACAACAAAAACTGAATTACACTAAGCAGCCATACATGGAACAAGTAAACCACATTTTTAACCCTTTCCTTCTTTTCCCTTTTCTCTGAAGGCAGAAAAGTTCTCTATGCAATGCAAAATAGCTGATTAGTCAAAGCAGAGAGTATCAGAAAGGTGTTCTCTTCTTAAAATGCATAAACAAAAGTCAACTGGGTGCCAGAATGAAGACCTAAGTGATGCCATTAACCTCAACACAGATTTGCACTGGATATACAGCAGAGCCACTGGCTGGTAATTCACACGCACAGTTCCATATGCAGATACACATGCACATTGACAAGCAGCAGTAGGTAATTATCAACCCCAAAGCCTCACCTACATCATTCTGTGCAAGAATTCGACGACCAGAACCATCCAGGTTTGCGCTCTCAACCACAGACTGCTTGGCATCACACCAGTACAGCTTGTTGGCTAAGTAGTCGAGAGCTATTCCACTGGGCCACAGCAGACCAGCGCTGGCTATAACCTGACGATCGGTGCCTTCTAACGAAGAGCTGTCAATCCGGGGATTGGCCCCCATGTCAGTCCAGAATAATCTCCTTTAGAAAACAAAATGCATACAGGAAGTTAGTAAGTAAATATTTGTCCCCCTCTCCGTGGAGTTCTTCCAAAGCAGAAAGATCAGATCAGAGCAATACAGGCCGGAGGCACGTGAAAAAAAGTGTACACTTCAAGAAAATATACTGGCTGCTGATCTTTTAACACTTGCCATAAGACTCCAGGTGATTACACTGGGATTTACACAGAATCCCCACTCTGCTGGTTGGCACAAAACCTTTGAAAAAAACACTCCTGCCACCTATGCTAACTGCCAGCTCTTCCTATCTGCTTTTTGAGTTTTCCACGTGACTGATGATGGCGGTTTAGCAAACCCAGACAACAGAAGACGATGCATTATCCAGCCACTTGTCTAAGCAGGGGTGTAACAATGCACAATTGAAACCAAAATTACCTACCACCCATGGAAAGCAAACAAGAGTCCTCAGGTTATTTTTATTTTTTTTTAAATAAACCAGTATCAGGCCCTGATACTTTCTTCTTTTAATAAAGTCATGATTCTCGGGGTCTCCTTCTAGAGTCCTGAATGTTACCCATTGAATGCTTACCTTTTTTAAAACAACACACAGTGCAAGACGGCCACTTAAAACGGAGACAGCCAAAGCCACAAATTACTTCTGAAGTTTGGACTCCAGTCTTCCTAGGCATCAGCTGCCTTTGTCAGGTTTATGGAGATAACTCACAGATTCACTTAGCTTTATTTACATGAGCAGTTTTGCCGTAGCCAATGCAGAGATCAGTGTTCTCAACAGTCTTAATTGAGTCTCAGATCTCTCTTTAATACTGACTGTAAAATTAGGGACATTGCTACGTCTGTTTCTCCTTTCAATATTAGCTTTCTAATAAGGAAGGTGTTAGTCATGTCTCCTCCTCCCTTTCTCCTCGTAGCCCTTGCCTCTACCAGTAATTCTAATAAACAATCTCCCTGAATCTACTTGATCTTAAAAGTTTTCCTGTAAAATGTCTCCATCATGTTCAACCTCTACAGAGAGATTCTTTCAGGTCTTTTCTGTACAGAGTGAAGCTAACAAAACACCCTTCCCAACACAGCTTCATTCAGCAGTACTTAGTTACAGCAGGATAAAAAAAAAATTTAAAAAAAAATCAACACATTTAAAGGCATTCTACTACAGGCATATTGACTGAAATCCATGGGACTTTGCCATTGATTCAAACAGCCAGAATTTCATCAACAGTTTAAACATTTAAAACTCCTGTGATCATCTCAGCACTAGAGAAGAAGATGGTACATTTCAATCAACACATCTCCACAACAGCAGATTTGGTTTAGCTTCCTCAGAAACTGAAATATGGCCCAAAATTTCTTTGTAAGCACCATTGATTAAAAATGACCGCTTTCTTCACGCTAATAGGTATGGAACCATCAAAATTTGGAGTATGGTGCTTACAACTGTTAGGGTGGCTTTGGTTGTTTGTGCTTTTCTTTAGCTTAAACTGCATACAGTATGGTTAATGCTTTTGATATTTATGTAAATCTATACAAGAAATGAACATGTCCCAACTCACAAAAGAAATCCAGCAATAAAACATTGCAATTTACACAACTCTGCAAGGCAATTGCTATCCTAACATGAGACTAATGCACTTTTTGACTGCCAAAAGGTCAAGGATGGCATGCTCATTTTTAAGGAGTCTCCCCAGGTATTAGACAATTAATCAGGTTTATCACTGCTTACTTAACAAATGGGTGAATGGCAATCCCTCGGGGCTGGGAGATACCCTCCCAGATGATCATTTTTCTTTGCATTCCATTCAGATTGCTCCTTTCGATGCACGCCTTCCTGCAACACACATAGCACTGTTAAGTCTTCCCTGCTCTCTTTTTAATTACCTTCTCAGGCAGAACATCGTTAAGTTTTTGCATTGCTTTAGTTTAGCACAAAACTGTAATAAATAACTTTACAATGACAGGAAATAATCCTGCTGATATGGGGTGTCTAGTTGTTTTATCAACCAGTCATGCTACAACCTCACTATCTAGTCCAGAGCATGATGATAAAATAACTGCTGCTCTGCCGGAGACATGATGCTCTCCTTTTTTTGGCAAATAATGAGTTGGAAATATGACCACTAATAGAGAAATGTTAGTTTTTAAAGGAGTCAGGAGGAAAACAAGATCCTAACTGAACGGTATTATTAAATGTGTAAAGAATTTTTTTTAAATGGCACTTATAAATAGCAATTTTCATCCAGAAATCAGTACGCATTTTACAGATTATATTTATTTTAAAGGAAAGAATGAAGCTAAGGTCCTTATGATCACCCATAAAAATCCATGGGAGAGTCAAGTATAAAATCTGTGTTGCCAGTCTCTCAATATGACTTTTTTCCAGAAAAACGTACTTATTGCTACAAACTTCACCTCGTCAACCAAATACCAGCCTCTACCTGAAAGCCAGGCTACAGCCTTTCATGCCTACCTGAACCTGCACAGAAAGGCCACACAAAGATGGAAGGAGAAATATATTCATGCAAATGGACAATACAAATGCAGTAAGTGAGAAGGATGTGGCAGGTACTTGTCCACAGCTTCACCCTTGACTCTGTCTTACAGAGATAAGCGTGACAATTGCCCATTTCACAAGACACACCAGCATATTTATACTGGAGCACAATTGTGCAGACAAAATTGTACTTAATAGCAAGAAAGTGGACTAGTAGCATATTAAAAAGGGAGAAGAAGGGTGATCTGGACATTCAAAAGCACTTTTTATTGACTAAAAGAAGATGGGTCATACTGAAACATCATGACCGCTCTTTAAGGAGTCTTCATTATGTGCTCTGATCTGACACTGCCTTTTCATCAAAGGTCTTTTTTTTTCTCTCTGCATGTGAGAATAGGTAGGCAACTGAAATGTGAAGCCATATTGTCTGAAAGTGGCCATTCCTCTTTCACCAGAGATAATTGACAAAGATTCTCCATTAGCTTAAAGGGGAATGATTCTAGCTGTCAACGATGCTAGCTGTCCAAGATGTACTTGGTGCAGTAATACTCATTATTTATATATATACACAAATAAAGTTATAAAGATATACCTATATATACACACATGCAGTGTATGTCTATAAATGAGTGTATACATCTATATATTCACACGTGCATACGCACATACATATATGTATACATGCAGTACATGCTTTAGATTCCTTACAACCGTGTCCAAACCCTTGCTTCTTGGAAAGACAAAGATAAAAATACGAGAACAGACACAAAGTGAACTTCCAGCATTTCAGTTTTAAAGAATCTTCCAAATGTATATACTTGAGATTATAGCTACCCAATCAGAATGTGAAGCATTACTGAATTTAGAGTGATAGCTCAGCTATTTCTGTATCACCAGTCATTTATTCCAAATATTTTATGGCATGCTTCAACATAAATGTACTGTGGAGCATGTACCCTCTGTCTGTCCAATACAATTTACGGTTAATCCAGTCCACAGCAAGGCCTTCGGGTATATCTATAGCTTCATGAATAACTTTTTCACGATTTGAGCCATCCAGATTAGCTCGTTCTATCCACTTCAAGGCTGTGTGGGCAAAGTAAATCTGTGAAAAGATAACAGATAAGGTGTTATTAGTTCCCATCTCACATTCTGCTCTATTGCCTTTGCATAATAATTCCACTTCTAAAACAACTTCTTAATCTTACAAGTTCCCTGAACTTCTTATTCACAAAAAGCTGCACAGGTAACTTGTGATCCTTGATCAAATAAAAAGGCATTTATCCTTCAACCAGGATGACTTCTACAGGCAGCTTGTGCTTAGCTGTAAGTCCTGGTTGCCCTATATACAGCCCTCTGAATATCCTGTGGTTTTGTTTCCGCAAGCAGCTACCTCACATGAAGCACAGCTGAGGAAGGAAAAGTAGAAGCAGGCAAAAAGCAGCACATTATCATTTCACTGGCTGCTCTTTTTAAAAAGGGGGGAGTGGGGAGAGTAGTAGTGTATGTCTGTCAAGGGGCTGGGAAGGGAAAAAGAGTTTATAATTTACTACTTTTTTGGTTTCCCCCCATTTTCAGCCTGCACATATCTTAATTTTTTTTACCAGGTGTCTATTCTGTGAGGCTCTAACATTTCCAGAAGAGGATTCTCAGATTTGGGTCTAAATAAAAGTTGTCTGCTGGTGGGGAAATCAGGTTTGTGTTTTCCAAGGACGAGGAATAAAAAATTGCCATGTATTTGATATGCAGAGAGAGCCAACGCTGTATGGCAGAACTGTATGCAAAACAACACTGAGGCTTTCTTTGCAAATAGTAGCAACAAACCAAACATCTTCGTTTTGATGCCAACCAGGAGGCCAAACAAAGCAGGAGGGAGGCCTCTAGCATTAAACCAGCTTATTCAATTACCATGGGAACACAGAGCAATGCCGAGCTAATTTACCTGGCACCTCAGTTGTGTGCCACCAGGAGCAGGCTGCTGCAGCCTGGCTGGCCCCACGGCACCTCACCTCACCTCCATGGTGGGCACCTCACCTCACCTCCACGCTGCCAGCCCCACTGGCGTGCAGAGCTCCCTAGGGAAGTGGAATGAGAGCGCACACCCAGTGTCACCAGTGCAGCCTGATTTATATTCAGCACAGCACGGAACAACTGCTAGTTCCCCCAGCAGGGCCCTATTTCAAGAGCAAGTGGCCATGTTCCAGCAGCGATCCCTCCTGTAATGCAGATCCGGTAACATTCTCATTTGTTTAGCTGTGTCCTTCCAGGCCTTGAGGTATTTCCAGCAACTTAACCGAGCTCCTCATCAGTTCTCACTGTACCATCCAGTATCTTTTTGCAATGCTTTTACGGTGTAAATAAGTTATTTTTTTCCCCACAGGGGGGACTCTCTGCCCCAGAAGGTTTAGCAAAGCACAGCTGAACTCCTACTCTTCCCAACTCTGCAGGCAAGGAGAAGGGCACTGGGATGTGGCTACATCCCTACAAAGCTCTTAAATGCAGAGACGAGAAGACTCCCGTTTCCAACAGCAGTATCTTGTAATATAAGGAAGACATTTCCTAAGAACAATAAACCCATCAAGTGTTCAGCAGTTTTATTCAATAATGTCAGGATGTAGGAAGTAATTCCTGTTAAGATTACTCCCACATTTAGTAGGGATTGTGGGATGTAGCTGTACAGAAGAAAACCAATACTGTTGTTTTTACAGCTACCCAGTGAAAAAAATCCCACAATATATTTCCAGAAAACAATACCGAAATCTTAAGGGAGAAAGCTATCAATTACACAAAAGTTCTTTGAAATTGAAAGAAGGCCTGAAGTGAATTTAGAAATCCAAATTCTCTGTGAATTATCCATGTCTGTATACAAAGCACATTAAATCGGAAAGCGAAGGATGAAACTTTCCAACTGGTATTTGGCATCTTGTACCAGTTGTGCTTCTGGACAGGCAACAGAACAAGCAGCAGCACAACATGTAATCTGGATCACTGTCAGAAGAAAGGTTAAGGCACATGAAAGCTCAATCCATTTGTCCTTGCAACACTTCAAAATCCTCTCGCTTTTAATGCCTTACCTTATTTTCCACTGGGTCAGAGTCCAGTGCTAAGACTATTCCCATCTGCCAGTCAAGTAAACTTGCATAATCCGTTCCATCAAAACTGATCTGGCGGATACCTTGGCCATTTGCAAATAGCAAAAATGGCTTAGGCCCTGTTGATGAAAATTCACACATAAGTTAATCTCCCTTGGTTCAAACTGATCTCTTTCTAGCTAACACTGCCAAGTAAGTAACAGAAGACAAAATGAGTAACAGAAGCGCAAAGAAATGAAGGCCCTCGTCCTACATTCCCCTTGCGTCAGAAATCAAAGCTAAACCTGAGTATTGGTTTCCAGCATCAGTGCCTTGCCCAAGATCAGCCTCAAAATTTGTGATAAAGGCAGTCACTAGCCCTGTTGCATTTCACACTGAGCGACTCTGCCTCAAGGCAATCTTCCCTCTGCATTTCACAGCATAACCGTAAATGCCAGAACACTTGACTTTTGCACATGAGAAGCCTTTCACAGTAAAAGCAAGAAAAATGCTGTCCTCCAAAAATTAAAGCTTTTCCCTTATTCCTGAAACAAATCACAAATTTCTCTTTCTTCCTCTCTCTCATGCAATTTCTTATAGCTTGCTGCCCACCAGGTTCTGTCCTTTTCTCAGAAGAAACAGAAAAGTTTGGAATCCAAACATCACATCAAATATCTGGGCCTCCTGGGACCAGTGGGGGAGAAAGATCCTTGTAGGGAAGGTCCTTCAACAGAATATTCCCTGCCCTGTTCTCCAAATGGAGACACCTCAATCCCAATTCTGTAACACTGGGCAGAAGCTACACCCACATTTATAGGAAGGTGCAAAAACCTGAATACTGCAAATAGACTTCCCCAATACAGGAGCCCAGAGTGAAATGCAGAAGTTGGGTAATAAACTGAATTTTCTTTGAGGGAGACCAAATCATATGCTGGTGCTTGTTCTGGTATATTTTCAAAATAGGTTATTTTCTCAAACAACTACTACTTCCCAAGTTTCACAAAGTAACCTAAAACCAGTGCAAAAACGGATCCCAGTTATGCAATCCACTTTAAACTACTCTAAAATGCTTTTCCTTTCATTAGCAGAAATATGCAGGCATACCAGGATACCAACCTATAGCAGTGCAGTGCTTTCTGTCTCGCTGAAGCTTATATCCAGGAAAACAAGCACATTCCCAGGAGGACGGGCTTAAAGAAGAACATATCTGACTACAGCCACCATTATCTGGAGACGTGCAACCTTAAAGAGAGCATTTGAAAAATTTAACTTTGCCACTCCAAGGAAAAAAAAAAAAACCAAACTAAAAAACCAAAATCAGAGGCATAAGCAAGAGAACAATTCAATCTGCATCTCAGTGACTGATAGAGTTACTGAAAGGTCTCCTGCTGAAAGCAGAAGTCTAGTGAAATGAAAGCAAATTAGTAGTAACTTCTCTCAGAGTTTTCAAACTATTTTTCAGAGAAAAAAGAAGAGGACCTTTTTCAAAGTGTAAGGCTGTCATCAATGGAGCTATCTTGCACCTTAAGACAGAAAAGACAGTTGAAAAGATACAGTCCCCTGGATTTTGAAAGCTTGCTGGAATGGGAAATGACGGATTAGTGGGTGTAGCAGCTTCAGAAATTCTGACTGCAAAAATCCCATTTGTGGGTAATTAGATGAAATTGCTGTAAGTTAGAGTGACTCTGAGCCTGGGTTGTGCAATGTCAATAATGTCATCTTCAGATTTCAAGCCTTAATTTTGTATCTATATTTCCCCTCAAATATAAATTTTAGATGTCTCCTGCAACAAACGACTCGGAGGTGCACTGTTCTGTGCTGACAACAAAAGAATTTGGCCCGCAAACGTTGGATGTTGCTGCTAAGAAACATCTATTAAAAAATGAAGATTAATATAGCTCATCTCAGCACTCTAAGAGCCTGACATTCTGTTGCCTCCTATCTCATACAATCATTTACAGCTGTGAAAAATGAGTATAAATGCCATCATTCACTTCTGGCTCTCAGTGCTAGGAACAACCAGAGTTTAGCAGTCACTATAGCTAGAAAAATGTTACTTACCTGTGCACGCTTTGCCATCCACTTTTAGTACAGATCCTTCAGGACAAAAGCAAACAGGCCCTTTAGATGTTTGAAGGCAACCATGGCTACATTCAGTGTTGTTACTTGTACAGGAAATTAGCTCTACAGTAATTTAAAGAGGAAAAAAAAATATCTTAAATTATGATACAAATTTGTACTAATCCACCCCAAAAAGAGATGTTAATTCTTTCTTAGATAGGAAAAGAAAAAGAATGAAAGAAAGAGAGGAAGAGGGAAAGAAGGAAGGCAGGAAAGAAAGAAGAAAAAAAAAAGTGATGTTGAGAGTATAACTCTTCTGTGGTCTTTTTGGGGGTTGTATTCATTTTGGGGGTTTTTCCAATATTTTTTTTTCTCACTCTCCCCTCCCTTAATTATATCAAAGGAGAAAGCCAAAATTGCTGGTCCCTGAAGCCATTATACTGCTCAGCTTTAGATTTTCCAAAATTGTATGAAGAAGTGTTATCAAAATAGAAATAATTTAGAAAGCTTTCTTTTTTACATTTCATCAGAAAATAGATCAGGTTTTGAAAACTACAAGGAAGTTATACTGAAAGAATAAATCTAAAGGACAAAGAGAATAAGGAAAAACTGCTTTCCTACTACTCTAAGGGTAAGAGAGCTAGAATCAATCAAAACAGATGAACCTTCCAAAAACACTAATTTTTGAAGCCAAGGACCTGGCAATAGCTTTCCTTTACTTCGCATTATAATTGCTGGAGTGCCAATATTTTTTGAGTATTACTTTAATGCAATTTCATGGGATATCCTCCTTCTACCCTCTGTATTGCAGTGCTGCATCTCTTTACACCAGTTCTAGTGCCCTATGGCAACACCCGTTGGAAGACTGGAACTAATGCAGGTTTCCCACAGCTGCTTCTTTGAATCAGCCGCATACACTGGCTTAAATGGTGCATAGCTCTTGCAAATACTGCTTCTCCAGGGTAACTGTGCTCTGGACTGGATTGTTCTAACCCCTTAAGCACGGTGAAGAGAGTCCAGAAACTGATCTTGTTTCCTATGAGGACAGGCTGAGAGAGTTGAGGTTGTTCAGCCTGGAGAAGAGAAGGCTC
>JAOXJM010000033.1:23869573-23893317 GCA_026413425.1 Tringa solitaria
TGCTGGCCACACTTCTTTTGATGCAGCCCAGGATGTGGTTGGCTTTCTGGGCTGCGAGGATGCATTGCCAGCTCATGTGGAGCTTGTCCATCAGCACCCCCACGTCCTTCTTCTCGTGGCTGCTCTCAATGCATCCACTGCCCAACCTGCATTTGTACTTGGGATTGCCCCGACCCAAGTTGAGGACCTTGCACTTGGCCTTGTTCAGTATCACCAATGTTGCACTTATTTGCATGAAACTGATTAATTCTTCTCTAACAAAAGTTTTACCACTAATTGAAAAATGATGAATGGATGACTACATTGATATTATCTATCTCATTAAGCATGTTAGCTTTTGAGACAGTTGAATTTTGCATAGTTTTAGCTAGCTTCCCTTTTTGTAGAACTAGTTTTGAATTGGACCCTTAATCTTTGTCCCTCCTGCAACTGAATCGGGAACGCACAGTAGTGGGGTGTCTAATCTTCAAATACAGAACTCACTAGAATGACAAAAGTGCAAGTACATGCAATCACAAACCAATACAAAACAGAAACAAGTCTACATTCAAGGCTGCATCTTATGCTTATCACTGGTGCTGGATTTTTTGCTCCCTGCTTGTACCATTATTGGTCTAATGACACCTAAGACACATGAGAGTTACAGGATAACTAACAGAAGCAATACTTTTGCCATCTGGGCAATCTCAAGAAGATATGTTGAGTTCTAATAATTGTTAGGACTCAATGTTGCCAAATCAATATATAAAAAAACAATTACATTTCAAAACATAAAGTGAATGGTGATTAAATTATGAATCACAAAGTTTTTAAGGTCATCTTTTCTGGAAGAACTAGCATTACAAACCATACTTTCTAATTTGTTTGGGGTTTGTGGGTTTTTCCCCTTCCATCACCTCTTACATGTAAATGAGTGTTCTTAGATAATAGCCTGATGCTGATATTTTACATTGGAAAGAAACACAACATAATTTGTGAAAAAATATAACCTTAGTGTACTGAATATCATTAATCTGTCAGACAAGATCCTTTAAAAAAATTCCAGATGCAGTCTTTGAGACTTTAGGG
Source organism: Tringa solitaria (assembly GCA_026413425.1). NCBI lineage: Eukaryota > Metazoa > Chordata > Aves > Charadriiformes > Scolopacidae > Tringa > Tringa solitaria. Next base: position 23,870,642 of record JAOXJM010000033.1, read on the forward strand.
TGAATTAAGGTATTTTATGTGCCATTAATAAAAGTATGAAGAACATTCCAGCAGGCATTTACAAATGCACATACTGTCATCAAATCTAGGGTTAGCTGTCAAAGAGAGCTGAGGTAAACTAGAGGCCATCTTCCAGATGTTTGTTGTGTGGGGTCATAGCAAACCCATAGCTGAATTAACATTCTTCTCTGGCCCTGACCAATCTAGGAAAGTCTTTTGAAAGAGAAAGGGAACAGGGGACATGAGGAATTTAAGTAGTAAAGTAAATAATCCAAATTCCAGTAAAAAATCAAATTATGTCAGTTGAGCACTTCTCGTCAGTCCCCTTTTCATCCGAAGGAACTCACTTGCTATCTGCTTTAAATACGGCTTGATAATTCACAGCTGACATTACACTGCAACATACACTTTCTTAGCTTGTACAGAGCATCCAATTAGTCTAGGTATGCTTTTATCTCCAGGTTCCTCTGTTGTAAGATCAGCTATAAATCTCATTTGTACTCCAGGCTCATTAGTCCTCCTTTCATCCCAGTTCCTGCAGTGGATAAGCCAAGCAATGTACATGCAAAGTCCAAAAGGTTCATCAGGATTCAGCCTGTTAAGCTTCTTTCTACTCCATCACTTCCCAGACATTTTTACAAGAAGGTATTTTGAATTAAAAAAAAAAAAAAAGAGATCTACTTCTGACAACACTTGCTGTCATACAAAAATCTACTAAACATGTTGGAAATATAAGGGTATGTACTGCATGGCATTTAAATACACCAGTAGTTTATTTATTAATAAAGGAGGGGAAACCTTCTTCCAGTGGAAAAAGAAACACCAGAAAACAGCATGTTCTGGTGGAAGAAGTGAAGTTAATCTTCTGAGAGAGGAATAAAAGTTAAACCCATAGTCAATGAAATTAATCGACGTACTCTTGTGGAGAGGAGATGTGTCACACATACAATAGCCCTTGAGGTTCAAGAGACCACTATTGATGAACCACCTTTCTTGTTTCTTCCTCTCCACCTTCGTGAGTACACAGGACACCCAAAGTCTGGGGTGACAGGCACCCAAAGATGTGTCATGAGACCTTCCAAATCTCATTGTAACAACCCTGAGATGTGCGGACTTGCCACTGCCTGCAACACAAACGTATCCTTCCCTAGTTACTCTGTGTGAAAGCACCAAATATGTCAGTTGAAAAAAGTGCTTCCACTTGCCAGGATGACTCTTTTCTTTGAAGGAAGCACAGAACAAGTGTTGTCTCTGAAGGGAGGCTCCCTGTGTTTACAAGCTTGATTTCCAGGAACACTTTCTCTTCTGCATCTCAACAGCTCTTTGCACTGCAGACAAAGCACTTGAAGGGGAAAGTTCCCTTGAAAATTTTGATTTTCCCAGTTAGACTTGGCTTCAGGAAGGAGAGACAGCACAGCAATGTATAAAGTTGTTAGTTGGCATGAAGACAGGCAAAGCCTTTTTTATAGTAGATATTTAGAAATGGGTCATCTATTTAGAATCACAGAACGGTTAGAGTTGGAAGGGAACTTAAAGATCATCAACTTCCAACCCCCTTGCTGTAAGCAGGGACACCTTCCTCTAGACCAGGTTGCTCAAAGACCCATCCAGCCTGGCCCTGAACCCCTCCAGGGATGGAGCAGCCACAACTTCCCTGGACAACCTGTTCCAGTGTCTCACCAACCTCACAGGAAAGAATTTCTTCCCAATATCTAATCTAAATCTCCCCTCTTTCAGTTTAAAACCTTTACCCCTTGTCCTATTGCTACACTTCCTGACAAAGAATCCCTCTCCAGCTCTCCTATAGGCCCCCTTCTGGTACTAGGAGTCTGCTATAAAGCTCCTCTCCCTGGAACCTTCTCTTCTCCAGGCTGAGCAACCCCAGCTCTCTCAGCATGTTTTCACACAGGAGAGGTACTCCATCCCTCTGATCATCTTTGTGGCCCTCCTCTGGACCTACTCCAACAGGTCCATGTCCTTCTTATGTTGAGAGCTGCAGAGCTGGATGCAATATTCCAGATGGGGTCTCACAAGAGCGGAGTAGAGGGGCAGAATCACCTCCCTCGACCTGCTGGCCATACTCCTTTTGATGCAGCCCAGGATGTGGTTGGCTTTCTAGCCTGAATGCACATTGCTGGCTTATGTTGAGATTCCCATCAACAACCCCAAGTCCTTCTCCTCAGTGCTGCTCAATCCACCTGTGCGCAGCATGTCAACGTGTTTGGGATTTCCCTGACCAGAACCTTGCACTTGGCTTGGTTGAACTTCATGAGGTTTGCACTCAGGAGCCTCTGGATGGCCACCTCTCATGACCTCATCCAGGTCTCTCTGGATGTCATCCCTTCACTCCAGCATGTCAACTGCTCCACACAGTGTGGTGTTGTCAGCAAACTTGCTGAGGGTGCACTCTACCCCACTGTCCATATCGCCAACAAAGATGTTAAACAGCACCAGTCCCAGTACCGACCCCTGAGGAACACCACTCATCACTGGTCACCACTTGGACATTGAACCATTGGCTGCAACTCTTTGAGTTTGACCAGCCAGCCAGTTCTTTATCCACTGAATGGTTCATCCATCAAATCCATGTCATGTGGAACAGTGTCAAATGCTTTCACAAGTCCGGTTGGATGAAGTCAGCTACTCTTCCCTTATCCACCAATGCTGTAAACATCATCATAGAATGCCACCAAATTTGTCAGGCACAATTTGCCCTTAAAAAAACACATTGGCCGTCATCAGTCACCAATTTACAGTTTCATTTTTGCTGATATGAACCTACTTTATCTTTATGTCTTTGTACCACCTATAGCTCTGGGAACCCCTGGCCATCTTCCCTTGGGAGTTCTGCAACCATTGCTCGACACACAGACGCCTGTATGCTGCTTGCTCAGTTATTCGTATCCAAGCAAAACTGGTGACAAAAGTTTACTCCATTAAAGCAAGAATATCCTATGTCTGCTTTCCAGAGAACAAGACATTATTTCCCCTGGACATTCCCCACCCTTACTGCCTCAGCAGGAATCCTCAAGGAGTGCAAGCTAACCATAGTCAACTACCTTCGTTTTCTGACCCACAGCAAAAGGCAGTGACACGACCACCTCATACTGTAGGCTGCAATTGACATCAAAAAGACCTAAGGCTCTTATTTCAGAGTTATTATGGCAATTTCAAGTCTACCTAAAACAGGCTGATTCTTATCCAGCCATTTCACAGCAAAGTTGAGACATCCACAGCATCCCTTGTAGGACATACTATGCACTTAACATCCTTTAGTGCCATAATAACCAGAGGTGTTTAGATGCACATTAGAATAAAATTTCCAGAAGGGAGCACACATTTGATGAAGATAATCTACACGGAGGATTAAAAAGGTGTATGCTTTGTGCATTTACCAGGAAAGTATAAAAACATCTTTGTGTAAACAAAGGGAAGAGAAGGAGAAAATCACATTTGTCTGCATGTGTATTCAGATTAATGAAATGAGCAGCTCGTGCTCAGCACACTTCCAGCCTGATACTTCAGCTGCAGTTACACCAAGTGGAACTGTGGATCACTGGTATTTAAGGAAACTTTTTTTTCTTGACTTCACTTGGCCTGGAATTTCACCGAAGAAAATTATTACCGTGGAAATTCAGAGTGTATGACATTATCACTCTCACAAATACAACTATATCACTACAGTTTACTTACCGAAATCCTGAGAATCTGTTCTTGCACCTGGCTGTTTAAATGGATGCACCACTTTTATCTCCGCTGGTGGAAAAAATGATGGCTTCAGGCTAATTGTCACGACAACTTTACCAGTATACTTGTTGGCTCTCCATATCATACCAGATTTCAACTCTGAATAGTATAGGTGCTCAGCAAAGAGAGACATACCAAGCAATTGATGTCTACAACAAAGAGAACATTATACAAAGTGTCACATTGTCTGACCCCTATATATTTACTCACTCATGCATTTTCTGAGCCAAGTTCACTGTAAATAACCTTTCTTTCTATTCTTATATATATATATATCTTATATTTTCTTATATATATTACATTATTTTATATATATGAGTATCAGATGAGGTGCCAGTATTCTCAAACACTCCAGCACCCAGAATCCTGCAGATTTGCAAGAAAGAGATGCAAAGTGGACAACCTGCATTTCTCATAGGTTATCAGAGCTGTTGTTGAGGACTGACTCAATTGACAGAGAAAGCCTAAGTACCACCCCACTCCTGGTGAACCCAGCAACTAAAATGGACCCATGCTTTGCTGAAGGAGGTAGGCCAGATAAATTCCCCCATTCCCCAATTTCCAGTGCCTGCTCTCACATTTCTCACTGTCCCATGAAATCAGGGTGGAGATGGAGGGGTAGGAGTAAGGCATTCCTAAAATCCATCTTGCTGCTTCTCCTATCACCGGAATTTATCTTCCATTCGCTGGTTAGTTATAGCAGCCAGCAGGAACCACAAAAGGAGCCAGTTTTAAATAAGAGGGAAAGCAGAAAAAATAGTGAAAGACTGACTTTTGAATTCCACTTTCCAGTATATATTCCAGGTGGAAAAAAGAGAATCCATATCATCCAGGCTCTAAAGGGAAGTGTTGATGTCCTAGTGAACACTAAACAACTCAATGGAGAAAGGGGAAAAGGGTAAGGAAAAATCCAATGTGACAGCCGGCAATGCAGTGAGAAAACGGCTTTTTGTTCCTCATGTGCAAATGGTGTCCTGCTTATTTAAATCAGCAGGCCAGCAAACCCCTGTATTTTTCTTATTTTGCAGTTGGCAATCCCCATTATGTATATGCTGACCCAGACATACTGATAGAATCTGCAGTGATATAGGGTACACTTTTCCTGAGAACTTCAGTGGAAACATGCCCACCACTGAGCATCTGTACCACTGCAAAGCATGAAGGCCAAATATTAAAGGCATCAAAAAGTACATGGGTCTAACACATCCCTCAGCTGTGCTTGGCCCGAGAACTGGGGAGCAGAGGGGAACAAGACTGTTGCATAGGACAGTTTTTACCACATCTCCTGGTGCTTGCTGGAGAGCCTGAGCACAGGGGTTTATCCGAGCCTCCCCACACAGCAGCTAAGGAGGACAACAGGCTTAGAGGAGGATAGGAAAGACCTGATCTAGTTCAGTCTCTTGAGCACAGCTCAGACACCTGAGCTCACCCACTGCGACCTTGAACAAATCATTTAATCTCTTTGCTTTTGGCTTCTCCATCTGCAGAAAAAAAGCCACTAATAAACACTCAAGAGAGGATTTCTAAGGATTAAGTAGTTACCATTTGCTAAAAGCCTGGAAGATGGAGAGTAGTGAATGGCAGTATTATCCTTACAACAGTGACTTTTTCCCATTTTCCTATCAGTAGTAGTAGATTTACAGTTACAGGCCATTTGTACTATACTGACAAAATAAAAGGGAGAATGAACAATCCCAGGGAAATGAGTGTTCTATTTCTGAGAAGCTCAGGAAAACTCACCGGACAGAATTTTTGAGCACATGAACAGCTCTGCCATCATAGTCACACGATCCAATATGGGAAATCTCTTTCCCATGGTCATGCTGGATCCAGTAGAGCCTTCTGTCAACCAAATCTAGTGAGATGGCCTTTATTTTTTCTGTGGTTCTTAAAACATTTCTCACATCACTTCCACTGAGGGATACTCGGTGTATGCTGGAAACTGTACCATCTGAAGACCAAAATAACAGCCTGCAGGCAAGAGAGGCATCTTTTGAAAGAAACCAACCACCAAACCCCACATTTGCAAGATCACATCACTGCTACACACCCCTTGTTTAGTTGCTCCTGTACACAGAATTGTTCAGTCTTACCACAGCACTTTGAGAACCAAAACTAATAATAAAGCAAGGAACTTTCTTAATACATACTCACCTATTTGAAGAAAAGCCCAAATACACCTCCCCTTACCATAGTTCTATTGAGAATGGAAACAATAATAAAGTATTGTCTGTTTAACAGAAGCAATGTTAGAACTAAAGTTTGTTACAGTTGTTTTCTTATTTTAATAAATACATTTCTATCGGAGACTGTACGACTCTCTTTAGGAAGCAATGAGATACTAGACATTTCTTTCATGTAGGTCAAGCAGGCATGAACCCAGTTTAACCACGAAGCACTATTCTCTGCCTCTGCTTCTTTGGGCTATGCAGTCAGAGAAGGAAACTGGAGAAATCTCTCAAATCTAAAGGGAACTCCTGCAAACCTGGGGAAAGGCACATCTTTGAGGCGGATATGCATTGTCCTCTGGGAAGGAATCTATCTCCAGAAACTCTAGTTGAACACATCACTTAAGTGCTTAACTTTAAAATACCATTTCTATTATTGTTCTCATTTCTTTCTACCTTCCTGCTGGTTATAGCAGCCAGACTGTGCTGTTATTAAATTAAGACACAGTCAAAATACAGCTCCAATATTCAAACCACTTGTGCACTGAAGCTATTTATATGCAAAGTTATTCATGGATCAGAACCCAGATTTATTGATGTGACTAAGGTTAACAGCAGTTCTTCCAAAATAGCAAGTTATCCCTCATAAATATATGTTTTATTTTTTAATGTTTGGGCTTAGATTCTTTGCTTGGGTTTCTTGTGCATGAAAATTCCAAGAAGCATTATCATTTTGCCTTGTCTTCACAAAATTGCAGCATTTATATGTATGAAACAATGTAGCATAAAGACAGCTTTGCTATGTTTATGTTAATCATTTGTTAAAGGCCCACAAATGGATTAGATCTCACTGGCAAGGGACTATACTAAACCATGAGGAAGAATCAGCCCCTGCCTCATAGCTTTTCCTCACTGTTACGTAGTCTACAGTTATAATAGGTTATAAATGTATAGGTGAAAGCGTTTCCAGAAGGAAAGCCCAATTTTATACTGTCATTTTTAAACACTTTTATTTTTGCAACTTTAATGGAAGAGACTTATGTGTAAAGAGAAATTAGCATGGAGAGACCAATGTGACAATTTATATTGATAACTCTTGAGGAGGCCAAATCACTTATGTGAGCATGGTTCTCAGTGTAAATTGCTTGAAGCTGAAAGAAGTATCTTTATGAACACCAAATTACGAGTAACACAAAGCAGCAACAGTAGTTTCAGAACCAATATTCAAAGCAAGTGACAAAGAGGCAAGAGATACAGGAATAAAACCGTAAGTTTAGACCTTTTCTCAGAAAACATACCGATTTATTTTCTAAGTGTGCCATGTTTGAAGCAAAAGGGACTCAAAGCATTTGCAGACATCGTTCCCCTTGCTGCTCCAGTCCTGCTTTCTGCTGCCCTGAAATGTTGCTGTCTTTGAGAGAGGACCAGCAATACCTCTTTTCCCTCAGTTCTCCTCACTAGCAAAATTTTCCCTGGTGACCAAGAAGTATAGATTCTGCATTAGCCTTCAGTGGGCTTTTCACACACACTTCTCTATTTATCTCTTATATGCCTATTAATCTTTTATCCTCTTTTGTCAAAGTTCAAGGAGGTATTGGACTGCAGATAATACACTGAGCACAGACTAGCCCAGCAGCCTATAAACCACAATCATAGTACTTTGCATATTTTGAGTCCATTTCAATAAACTTACTAACCTAGTTAAAATTACCTTTGCTCAGCATCAATGGTAATCCTTGTGGGACGACCAACATCTCTTAGAAGAACTCGGCGTTTCTTCCCATTCATGTCTGTCGTTTCTATGGTTGCTTTCTGTCTGTTGGCCCAGAGAATGTCTTGATTTATCCAGTCAATAGCAAATCCTGAAATGCCTTTGTCTATGTAACAGAGTCTCTGTAAGCAGGAAAAAAAAAATTGACAATAAGAAGTATCCTAATGATTAACCTAAACTTGACTTCCAGTACAGGGAACAGAATCCCAGACTGAGGCTTCCCATTTCATTCCTTTTCCTGCTTCATTTTCCCTCAGACTTGTAGCTGTTTCTCTTTCTTATTCTGTAATCGCTTTCATTCTGTCTTCATACTTACACAGGCCCCTTCTGAATTGAGGGACCCCCTGCAAAAGGGGAAACTGTTCTCCACAAGACATATGCTGGACTAGTCTTTTAGTCACAACTTCTTGCATTTGGCACACTATGAAGCACCCGGGCATGTACTGTTACAGATGGAAGACTTCCTAATGTGCTGTTGCTGGACCCTGATCCTTAAAAATCAGCGTAAAATACATCAGTGAAGATTCCACATGGGTACAGGAACACTGGCAATCTCTCTCAAACAAAAGAAGGCTCTCACAGTGTTCAAGTTCAGCCTCAACAAGCCTGTCTGCCCTTCTTAATCAGCCAGATGCACTGAGCTGCACAGCTTTTTCTGAACAAAGGACGAAGTGCTAAAAGAAGCATTTATGCAACCATAGAAACCAAGAAAAGGTTTGAGAAAAAATGAGTAGGAATTCAAGCACATTCTTCTCATACCATTTGTGCCAGTTTGAGTTACAGTAATCTGGAAGACAAACTCCCATAATGCCAGGGATTAATTTAAAGCTGATAGAAACATTATTGTCTTCAAAGCTTTAGTTTGTCTGAATTTCCTTTCCTTCATTTTTAACTCCCCTTCAGCTGATCCACAGAAAATACTAAACATACAGTGAATACCAGTATAACAGCCTAGATTCAGGACAATAACTATTACGACAGCAAAAAATATTTAATAGCCTTGAAGTGCTTTCAATGAACAGGAATGGCAGAATTGTAGCGAAAGAGTGGGTGGCTTCCATAGAAGGTTTTATGCCTATTAAATTGGAGAATTGCAGAGAACTGATTACTTTACCTCTCGTTTTGTGCCATTCAGGTGAATTCTTTGAAGTAATCGCCTTTCAGAGTCTACCCAATACACCTTCTCGTCTGTATAATGAAAATCCATAAGCGTTGACTGACCAGTATCAGCCACCAACCATTCATGATTGGTCCCTTCAGTGTCAATTCTAAAGATGGCGTTTCCATGGGTAAAAAGTAGGAATGGTGCAGGGTCTGGTTTGGAGAAAACAAAAAGAGATCAATCAACAGACAAGCATGGCACTTTTGCTGCATTAAGTTCTCATCAGTATTATATTAGCCAAAGAGAAAGATCACAATCTAAGCACCTCTCTCATATTTTAATGCTAACTTTCCCAGCATACGACAGAGAACCAATAAGATATAAATACAGAAGTCCTTTCACAATGCTGAAAATTAGGTAAAAAAAAAAAAAAAAACAACAACAAAAAAACTGAGTCATGAAACTGAGATTGCAGTGGTTGTTACCACTATTCCCAAACCCTACAGCCTAGTCAGAGTTCAGAAGAACCGTTGCATGCACGCCAACAGAGGTTGGAAGAATTATGCCATGGATGCTTCTCCACGGTGAAGACCACTTCCAAGTATTGCACTATAGAGCAAGAACTTATCACAGAGAGGTCGTCTGGAGTCTCACTTTAACTATCCAAATAGGGAAACTGAAGATCCCAAGTCAGAGCAAAAGAAGAAGCTAGAGACTGTGGAGGTTTCTTGTGATGCAGAGGGCTGAAGGAAATGAAGAGACCTGTACTTAAGACTCCTACAGCTCAACAGCAGCAACTCCTTTCAGAACAAAAACTGTATTCGTATTGAGTGAAAGATAAGAGTGTATCAGTGGCTTAACATAAAATTCTTTAAAATTAAAGATGTTCCAACTATGCCCCGAAATCTAGAAATCCAATTAAGGTTGAAAATTATAAGGAACTAGGGTGGTCCAAATAGACTTCATGCAACCTTAAAACCGTGATACTGTGATAAGTATGGAAGTACAATTAATGGGATGTAATGGTTGGGCGGCAGGTTACACTAATGCAGCTTATCTAGTCTCCTTTTTTATTTTTAGGGTGTCACACAGGGCAAGGTTAAGATTGCCCAAGGAACCTTAACTGCATTTCTAAACCACAGTGGTGTTCACTTAGGCAATTTGAATATTATGGATATTTATCAAGCATGTAGCAGAGGAAATTAGTTTTTATGTAACCAGTCACACTTTAACCTTCATTTTATAAAGAAATGGGTTTCTTCTAATAAATAAAATTACTGTAATGCAGAGCATTACACCTTCCTGTAATGCAGAGCAGCTCTCCATTTATGAGTGATGGATGTCATCAAAGATGCACTATCATCAGTTTTCTTGCACATAAACTTCTGAAAATTAAACTGATTTTATTGACCAGTTTTGCAACCTTTTAACTAAATACTATTAGCCTGAAACCTGAGGCTTTAAACTCAACAGACATCACTTCTACATATTTTAGCCAGATGTTCCACATTCATGATGGTTGCAAGGTTGTTTGATTCAACCCCTTTTCACAGCAGAGAAACGGGACCACTTTTGATTTCTCTAAGTGAACAGCAAGCTAGGCAGAAAGTTCTGACAAGCACCCAAGATATAATTTGCTTCTGTTCACAAGGAAGTATGCTGTTTCTATACTAACAGACTGGTTTGTATCTCAAGTTTTTAAGCTATCACCCAGTTATAACAGCTGCTTCTAGGATTTTAGTGACTCCCTTTTTCTGCTGCTGTTTGCATTGAGCAACCCCATGTGAGAATATTTAAACTATGAAGACTTGTTTTACGTAAATGGTAAATGAACGGTGAAGTGTAGCAAGGTTGATTTATCTCAGGAATTTGACAGCTGTACTGCCTGTAGTTTTGCCAATTAGTTGACCAAGAGCATTTACATACTTTGTTTTTGTCCTTTCCACTCTCTGAATTTCCCATCGGGCACCCACGAATGAGGGCTTTAAATGGAACAGGGACCAAATAAATCTAACTTTGATTGCAGAAGCATCAGCCAGATTTGGGACTTAATTTTATCAGGTGTTTAATGAACAGGTAAACAACACTTGCATCAAAGAGCTTCCTGTCTTTAAAACATGAGGGTATTTCACTTGGTGTATCCCCTACAGAAGGGTTTATACCGAGCATAAGGGTTCCTTATCCATTGCTGTAACTCCTGAGCCATCACTTGCTTTCTACTGGTGCTATAAATGTTAGCAATAAAGTTAAAACAGCTGAAGTCCTCCAATACTAAGGTATCTTTGAAAGATACTTGTGCAGTGATACTATATCACTGTGAGGTAACATGCTTGTTTTCACTTCAGTTCAGAAGTGACAAATTTACAAAACATTTGATTAAAAACAAATTTAAAATTATATGTGAGGGGCTAGAGGTGTTTAGGCAGGACTACAAAAAATCCAGTTTGGGTCTTTGTTGAGTTACATGTTGCTGTAAATAACAATGATTCTAGGAGCTGACTGAAGTAATTGTGTTGGTGCCAATTTGGGAGCTGCACAGAATATTTTTGGTTAAGTTCATGGTCCCAAAGGCTCAGGGACACAAGTACATCTCCTCTTTCTTGGGTCAGAAACAAGCCCTGTCACAGCCCATCTCTGCATCAGCAAGATTCCCAGGCAAACATTAGTCAGAAAAAGAAAACTTGAGCTCCTGGATCAGAAGAGAGCTGCAGCATATCCCAGACAGGAACCAAAACCAGACATTCAGGAAACCAAGGTGGAGAGGCGAGAGGTGAACTTCAGAGCACTCCCACCTCATACCCTAGATGAAATATAGGGTTAAAACAATCAATAAAATCCAATTAGATTTTTTTCCCTGGGTAGCATTAGTTGAGGACAAAATGAAGGTTATTCAAAGGCGATAACTGTGGATATTTTCCTCTTAGAAGGGCTAAAAACTTATAAAATTTAAATGTATCTTCCACATTCAAAAATCCATTCATACACTCAGGACAGAGCAAGTGAGATAAAGAACTCACAGTAGCACTCAATGTTTATTAAGAAACTGCCAATGGGCCAAAAATAACGGCTTCCTGCTTATTATTTCTGTCCCTAAAAAGAGGCAAAGGTAGCAAAATGCTGTGTACTGTTATGTTTTCCTGGAAGTAGATGGAATAAGAAAGTTTGCAGTTCCAAACACACAGAGAGTGCGTCTACTAAAAAGGAAGTAATTGGTTAGTTTTATTTGATTGTTTTTATATGTTCATTCATCTCCCACCACCATACTTTCCATTCCTCACCATCACTCTTCTGTGGCATCCACTTTTGGCCTTGCTGCTTACCCACACTGTAGAAGGAGCCAGTTTTTCCATCACCAAACCAGAGCACCCCACTCACTGTCCAGTAGGGACCAGATGGGTGGGGTTCACTTTGAAAATTAATGCTACCTAAATCTCTAAAGATCTTTATTAGTCATTGAGAAAGAAAATGACCTTACCGTTCACATAGCAAGACCATTTGTCAATATCCAAAGTGTAGCCGGGCAAACAGGAACAGATATAGGACCCTGGAACATTGGTACAGGTTTGGCCACAGGTTCCCAAACCGCCTTCGAGGCATTCATCGATATCTGAAACATGGTTTTGAACAATCAGGAAAATTCAGCTAGCAAAAGCAGCAAAGAGCAAGAGTACCCTTGACATAATTATCCAATGATAAATTGGATATTTATCAAAAATTTTATATCCCACTATTAAAAACCTCATGCAATACAGAGTTCTTGTTTTGTCCACGGTCACATGCACAGTGATTTATTTATTTATTTTTTAGAAGACCACCCAAGGAAATCACCGCTCTCCCTCGTGTCTGTGCACTCTGGTCTCTGATTGCCCAAACACAGGGAACAGACTTGTCTCATACTCCATTTCTGTGACTTGCTATGCAAATGCTTCCTGCAGCTGCTTCTACAGTATTAATTTTGCCAACAAATTAACAAACATCGCAAAACAGCAAAGCAGCAAACAGGCTGCCACAGCACTGAGTTCCACATTAAGCTCATTTTTGTTTGAGCAAATTCTCAAAAATAGATTCAAAACACTAAAATACCCTCTATATTCTGACACCAACAAGTCCAAACCAATGCAACAAGCAAACCAATGAGAAACTTGGCTTTTAACTGATAGATTAGGTTAGAGCTTTTAAGAATTAAAAGATATTTGATGTATTTATGATGTTTCATCAGGGTTTGAGGCAGTAACTATTGAGTCCTAAATTAAGGACTTTATTTTTCAAATAAAGTTCACCATTGAGGAGCATATTTTAATCTAAGGGGGAAAGAAATGAACACCTTTGGCAGTACCATGGATGATTGGTCAGAAAATTTAGATAAACTTCTGTTCCTACTAAAAACAAATGTATCTAATAGTAACTTCCTGAGCTGCTTGACATCTGGCAGTACAGGTCCTGGCATATTTCTTGTATAATCACTGTGAGGGTTGCTCTAAGGAGCAGCTTTTTCCCTGCCCAAGATCTATTTGATGTCAGCGGCTTTTATTCTGGGTTTTATCATCTGACTTTGCACGCACAGGAGAAAAGGAATCAAGACAAATTATTTTGAAGAAACACATTTGATTAAGTCACTAAAGGTCATCGATTCATAACCAAAACTGCATATATGTATATTCCAAGTATAGCTCACAACATTATTTATTTTTTTCTGTGTTCCTGATCAAGAATTTAGGGCAATGAAAGAAGAGCTTCTCCTTGGATAACTTATCTTAGATGATCATTTGAATCAAGTGAAAATTATCCCAGTACTTCAGGAGGTCTAGGATTCCCCTAGTTCAAAGTAGGTCAGAAATGGCACTTCATGATATCTACAAGGAACTGCGATTTAACCAACTTGCACCACCACTTTGAAAGAAACTTTCTGTGTCAGTAACCTAGAGAGAGTGAAGTAATCAGATCTCTGATATCCCATGGGTCTGGGAAACTCTCTTGCAATTGCTTTAAAAAATTATGTGCAGCAGAGAGAAGTCTTTAGGTGTTTCTTCTGTGTCAGATATCAAAGTTGTTCAAAAAGAATGTCAGTGCTTTACAGCCACCTAACACGTCTGTACAGACTAAGGAATGTTCCATATTGTTTTCAGAGTTTTCCCACAATGTTATATTCCACATAACAGATGAAATATATTTTTCAGTGTATGACACGTAACCAGAGCACACACCACTGATTTGTTGAACGGACTATGAAGGTAAAAGAGAAGCATTTTCAGCAACTTAATTCCATAAAGCACTCTAACTCAAACTCACAATCTTCTTCAAACAATCAGCTTTCTGGAGCATATTTTCCCACATGTATTAGGGATGTACATGCCATTCTCCACAGCATTAAAGGAGTAACTCCTCCAAATCCCCTCTAGAAAGGTTTGACTGGCTTAGAAGTTTGTTAATGGGTTACAGAAACCATGAGCTCCAGGTTACCAGTCTAAAAGTAGCTACTCTTGGCTAACGTTGCCTGGATGTCATTAAAACTAAAAGGCTCTTTGATAACCTACGTGGGAGGGCTTTGGTGACCTCAGCTCATTGTCACAGCTGATGCCAGCGTTAGCAGGGACATGAAGCAGTCTGCAGGCATGAACATTGTTTGTATCTCTCCCTGAGGCACTGGTTTTCAAATGGAGTAACTGGCTGACTAAACCAGATAGTTAATCTGATCTAGTACAGATTAAGTATCTGTAAGACCAGTATAAAAGCAGGTGCAAGACTGTTGATAAAGGCTATAATGTAGTTCACGTTAGTCAATATACTTTTATGACAATAGGAGCTTGTTAAATAAACCTGATGTTATTTCTCTGAGGAAATCACAAGTAAAGGCAACTGTGTAGATGTAAGATTGCTAAAGACAGAGGTCATTGACGAAGTAATGTGAAACACTGATGAAAGAACTACTATTCAATCACAATAAAGAGCACATTAAATAAGAAAGATAGGCCCAACCTACAGCTTGTATCTGGAAGACTGCTTACTCTGTGTTCATACAGAATGGAAAGCTGACCTCCTAGCACGTTACTGGGCAAGAAAATTCAAATCACAACACGTATCAAGAGAGGAGAAATGAAACACAGTGAAGAAATAATTTTACTTTAGTATATGGCAGTGGTCAGACTATACTGGCATGCTGTTTGTATTTCTCAGATATAGGTTGTTAAAGGATCCGGAAAAATTAGCAAGCATATACAAGGATAAAAAGACGGATTTCAGGCTAAGGAAAAATGCCTTTCATGAGATGCTTAAAGAGGTCAGTCTGCTTAGATTATTAGAAGGAAGCTTCAGAGAACGTTTGATCACAGTGTATAAACACCTTCACAAAGAAAAGATTTTCTAAAGGATACTATAATCTTTTGAAGGAAAGATTCAACAAGGACTGATGGCTGAGAACTGAAGCCAGATATTAAATTCACATTTTAATGGGAAGTGCAATTCACTAAGGGAACTAGCTACCAAGAAAAACTGTGCAGATGGGAAAAAATATCAGTGGATATTCTCAAGTCAAGATCAGACTGGGAAGATGCGTTTTAACCAAACAGGGGTTACTGAGCTATGTACCAAGGTAACTGGACCTGTTATTTACAGGATGGATTTTCCAGCTTTATATGACTGTATAAAATTGACTCTCCAAGAAAGAACACGCTGATTGATCAGGCTACAGGAATTTACACTGCCTCCCCAGTAATTGTACTTGAAGAGAGCATTTCAGGGTTATCAATCTGCCCATACTCATCACCCCCAAAGTTCACATAGTAAAGCATAACCCCACACGTACTGAAAAGCAAGCAGTTGCCCCAGCTGAAGAAAGGTTATAGTGGAAGAATAACCACCCAATAAAAGAGAAGGGGTGCAGAGGTGACAGGCAGCTGGGCCACTGGAGAATGCCCCTTCCAGGGGTAAACAGGAAGCACCAACAGACACAGCATTATTGTAAAACACACCGCAGCGTTGTGAACATTCACTTTTATAGTGTTAACAGTGGAAGAGGGTCCTACGCTTAACATGCTCTCTTCTTTGCTTAAAGTAAAAAAAAAAAAAAAAAAGAAAGAAAAAAAAAGAAAGAAAGAAGGCTGTTTCTTAAGGTGTAGGAGAACTCGATCATAAAATCATCCATCAGGTGTAACTAGCAGTGCCTTCACCTGCACTCTTAGTGCCAAAGCAAAGCAGAGTTGCATCCTGCTGTAGCTGTTTTACGTCTCCTGGCAACCACTTCCCCCAGTGGGAACTTTACCCTGTGAAAGAAATCAGCTTAGTGAACACAAAAGCTGTCTGCAGTGGCCTGACAGCCATCCCTGAAAGGAAGAATGAGGTTCTGGTCAGTTCTCAAAGGCTTCTTTATGCAAAAAATGCCTTGAGAATCAGCAAAAACGATGAATCATGTCATCATGATGTTGGCAGCTCTCAATGACTTTGCATACAAATATGCTACTTTATTGAGGGTCCTGAGAAATGCTCTGATTGCAGAAGGTGAAGCATTAGTATGCCTGGCAGGGATACAGAGAGACCACAGTGAGCCAGAACTCGCATTTCATTATGGGCCCAAATACATATATTATATACATAAAATATACATGTGCAGATACACACACTCAAATAACCTCACTCAAATCCGGTTCCTGTGGAGTTGGACTCCACAGGAATCTACTATATTTAGCCATCACCATAATCTTTTCAACGAGGTTGAACATGAAGTTTCATCTGGGTTACAAAGAAAGCAGCCTGTGTATTTTAGTTATTTTGTTAAAGGCACACAACTCAAAGATTAGAAGAGTGCCAGAAATGGAAAAAGATACTCCACCTATCAGCAGGTCACAATAAAATAGATGAGACATAGCTCAGTATCTTCTTTCTCTAATTTTAAGTGAAGCTTAAAGTACAACCTCATCATTCACAATTTTTGAGACTATAGAGACTGTGAAGTTCTCAAATACTATGGCAAGAAATACAATGTGATTACAAGGTGGTTATCAGCTCCTGGACTCTTCCAGTCCAGAGCCATAAAGGTGATCATATCACAGATATGACAGCAAAAGGAATCATATGATTTAATCAAGTATAAAGTAGAATCAAATTTAGAACTGAAATGAAATAAAATTCAGAAACCATTTGCAGACATCTTGAAGAGAAACAGCAAAAGACATCTCAAGGGACTACAATATCTTTAGTTTTCTACCTTTCTGGACTTGGATCTCAAGGGTTTGGGGATTAGAATGAAAAAAAAATGGTTTTGTCTGTGAAATAAATTCTATGTGTAAATTAGCAACTATGAAATGGACCTCTACTTCCTAGATCATGCAACTTTCAACATACTGTTACTGGCTTGCTTTGCAAAGCTGAAGTTCACAAGGCTATCACCTGGCCCTCTTTGTAAGGCATCAGCAAATACTGCCATCCAGCTCCCTTGAAAATCCGGGATATCTATCAAATTAGATACTAGAAAGTAGTCAGCTTTGTTTAAAACACAACACAAAATTAATATCTGCTGTTTTCCACTGAGCGAAACAATGAGTCTTGCAATATTAGTCATTGGTCCTGGAGTCTGTCCCTTAGTCTTCCTCAGGATTAAGCTTCATGCAATTTGCAATGCAATTTCTGTCATTTCTTGTAACATATTTGCCTCCTTCCTATTTTGATCTAAGTTTTTACAGCTAAAGAAAGTGTTTGTCCATGTTCAGCTGGATCCAATTTCCAGGGAATTTAATGGGAATTTTCTTGTGAATTGGTCTGTGGGTTCAGACCCACGTTCAAGAATTCCTAAGTACTATTAGGTAACCATATTTTCAAGCACCTTTCCCCAAGGCAGTATAATATGAAATGAGTTAGCTGGAAGACAGCTACTGAAAATAAGTAAACAAGCATGCCTCCACGCAGCTCTTCTGAAATACAGAGGGACAGAGTGGAGTCTCAACAAGTTTATCCCTATGTCATGACAGGTGAAGACAACACAGTTCCCTGTTTTATGGGCTCTTACTGCTCCTTACACGATGCTTGCAAAGAAAGGATGGCTGTGATTTAGTAAGGTTTTGGAATTTCATATTTCTCAGAATACAACATAAGAGGTTTTAACAGTGTGTCTTCAGAAGGCTGTATGGAGCAAACTGAAACCAGGATTTGGCTGAACAAGGTGAATTTAAAGATATAATACAAAGAGGAATAACTTAATATTCCACATTGCCAGTGCACCGTGGCAGGAGAGTGGTGAAGTGAACAGTAAGAAAGAACAGAGGAAAGCCTGAGACACAGAAAGAAGAATCTGACCAAAAGAGCTGACCTACATAGCTGCAGTTGTCACCTTCAATTGCAGGCTGTAGCTCCGTAGGAATAAGCAGCATGTTAGCCCTGAAGAAGCAACGAGGTCTGATCAGTTAGTATCAGAAGTTAGAAGATACGTACAGAATTTAAGAACCTGTGATTAGGTAAAACTTCAATAAAGTGGGTTGCATTTTGGCTTCTTCAAAAACATTTTTATAATATTCTTGGGGGTTTTAAATAATTATCTTCTTTCACGTTTAAAACTTACAAAGTGAATATTCAAAGTCAGCCCTGAAGTCAAAGCACACCTCCAGTCTTGCAGTAGCCCAAACATAATATTTACCTAGGGTAGCCCAAGATTAACAGGTACTAGTGTCTAGTCTAAAACTGACAATACAAGGGGCTGCCCTAGGGCCTTCCTTCAGGTAAACAGTGGCATGTAGGAAATTTTTTGGTCTCAAGTGGGGAAAGCATCTATGCACCATGAGAGGATAAAAAAAATAGTGTTGTTAAAGCAGGACTTCAGGAGGGCACAGGCAATTGATTCCAACAGGCATAAAGCCCATCCCCTGGTGCACCATGTATGCTTACACAGTCAAATATGTCAGAAAAAGCTCTCCCAGGACCACCTCTGCACAAGTTTTTATTTGTAGGAATAATAACTCCTATGTAGCCTAGACCATTTTTCTTTAGAGACTGAAGGTTCTATGTTTTCACTGGGATGTAAGAAAGATGAGTTATTTAAAGGTAACTGAGTCCCCAGACCTGACATCAGCTTAATTATGTCATTATTATGAATTATATACTAATTCAAATTCAAAATTCAAATTCAAAAAATAATTATGAAATCAAGATGACAATGTCAAAAATTGCAGAAATGCTTCTAACTCTACCACAGCTTGCCGATAAATTAATATGTTCATTCACCAGACCAGTCTTGTTCTGACCACGATCCGTTCTCCCATACTTTCTCTCTTGTAAACCTTGCTGTTGTGGGACACTCAGCCACCCCGAAAGGCTTCTCCTCTCTTGGCATACCAAGTCAGGATTCAAATAATCTGTCTTAAAATAACTGTATAAAATTATGTGAGATATTTAGGATTAGATTTCACTATCCTTCCACAGGATGAGAAGGTCTTTGATCTTTGAATATCCCTGGAAATAAAAGGAACTAATTAAGAAGTGAGCTATTTAGTAACGTAAAAAGAGCACGACCCAGACTTTTATCTCTAGTGGCTGCATGGAAAACAAATCTAGAAAAGCCTACACACTTTCCAGTAAGCGTCACTTGTAACAGTTCACTAACAGAGAGCAGACACCTTCTCAATTCAGGGTAGTCCTTATGGCTGGCAGGATACCACCACAATCACAGACAGCAAAGAACATTTTACAATTGGTATATTGATTACAGCTGACCAAGAATGGCCACCAAGCCACAGTTCAGCTTGCTGTCATTGTTCACAGTTCTGTGGTATGAGTCATGTCTCCCACTCCCACTCACCCCGTTTTATCCTCACTATTACCTTCAAAGCCAGCCTCCAGCTTCCTACCACTTACTGCCACTGTACCCTCCATCTGATGCAATTAATGAGCTAGAATATCATACATCCGGTCTTCTGGTCAGAAAAAGACCTGTGTATCCAACACACAGAGGAAAGAACAGGGGAAATCCACTCCACCAAAGCATCCTTCAGACTTATATTTCATGTCAAAATTTCACCTTTGCTTAATACCCCATAATCTAGTGGTCTCCAATTAAAAAAGATATCCAAGCACATCTCATTTTTCACCTATTCTGCTTCACTGAATTGCTCAGAGTATGTCATAGTTTCATTAGCTCTTACACAGAAGAAGGATTTCTTGCAGAGTTTGCTAAGCGACCGGCCATTCTGTTTTGGTGCTTTAGATAGAGTCACCCATTCATACAGCAGCTGAATGTATCTATTTTTCAACAGAAAAGACGTAATTCAGGGTAAATTATGTCTCCATTGATGGAAGAACAAAGTACATCAATATGTGAAATACGTTAACTGAAATAAAAAATATATCTTTGCAGCCTTTTGAATGTCAATATTTGGAGTGCATTTTGACTCATTAAACAATAGCTAAGCGATTCCCTTCATGTCAGTAGGATTCTCCTATTATACGTGAGCTCCTAATTGGGCAATCAAGTAATGTAGAAGACGTAACTAACGTACATCCTAATTGGCTAGTGGAAGCTTTGTACGTTTTAGCAAATTGTGTGAGCCTGCAGGAGAGGCTGGGTAAAGTGCAACAGCTGCTGAGAATATGACATACACACTGTATATATTTCAGGTTGAGGTTATGGAGAACCAGGTCTAGTTTGGTCCCATGGACCGGCTGGCCATCAACAGTGGAGAGGATAGATGCTCTCCCACAGGACACCTTCTGATTTAGGTTGGGCTAAAGGGAATCCAGTTTGTGCACTTTGAGAGTGCTCCACAATGTGAAGACAGGCATAGTAAGAGGTAGCAGTATGGAGATTCATGTCAGAAGCGTGCTTCTCATTTGAATTCAAGCATCAGTGTGTAAGCACCCTACGTGTGTTTGGCTCTCAGATCAGGTTCTGAGTCAGTCTTCAGTACACAAAAAAAAGCCTAGCTCCTCCCCTCTCAATACGAGAGTATTTAACATACATACTTCTATTTTCTGCTTACAAGATGGTATTTCTTGGCAGAACGCACAGAGGAGGCACCTGTTATTAAATCACTGGAATCATGTCAAGAACTGAGCCAGAGCCACTGAAGCCCAAGCAATCTAAGGCAAAAGCGTTAACTCCAAGTACTAGGTCTGTTTGCTTGAATCCTTACAGAGCATTTCCTCACCTCACTGCAAAGCCCACACCTTCATTGGCTCCGGCATTCTAAAAAAAAATTTGACTTCAAGGCAGCAGGGTAGGGAGAAGGGTTCTGTCATTCTCCGTCTTACACTTTGTAAAAAATAGGTACCTTTATTTTACATGTTCCAAGTCACCAGGGGTATTATACAAATATTAATGTCATACATTTCACCCAGACTTTAGTATTACAGTATCAAACACACCAGTGATTCATGTACTGTATGAGATATATTATTAAATATAAGCACCACATATCTACATGCACCAGTAAATATATAAAAAATAGTTTTTAAAGTTGTCTAGCCCACATTTAAGTATATACTAATACACAATCATTAAAATACTGTCTATATGCATATAGAAATACAAAAATGCACCTATACACAAATTTTACATATAGAGAAGCAAAAATATGTGCATGCACATGTACTGAAAATATAGAGTCACTAAAGCTATGGCAAGAAATTTTGGTAACTAAAGAACAATTCAGATCTGTTACTGTTTATATAAATGTTTATCCTGCTTTCTAACAGTTAAGCTGACAGACAAGTGACTGATTTCCGAAAAACAAACTAAATAAAATGGGTTCTGTTCTTTAAGAGAAGTAAAAGATATCAACAAGTTGATTTATCAGTTCTGCCA
Organism: Tringa solitaria; assembly: GCA_026413425.1. Classification (NCBI taxonomy): domain Eukaryota; kingdom Metazoa; phylum Chordata; class Aves; order Charadriiformes; family Scolopacidae; genus Tringa; species Tringa solitaria. The sequence continues at coordinate 23,892,211 of JAOXJM010000033.1, forward strand.
GCACAACACACAAACAATCTGTTAAAAAAACTCTTTGAAAATTATGAAGCTTAATTAAGGGAATACAAATGCAGTTTTATTAATCTGTGAATGGTCAGCAACTTACCTATACAAGCGAAGTTTTCAGTCTTTAATCTGTATCCATTAGGACAGTTCCAGTGCTGCAGAGCTGAGAGGCTGACAAAACCAATTTTAAAAACCACTGGCAAAAAAGCAACAAGGAAGAGAAACATAATCTTGAGCATTTTTTGAAATGTCACTAGAGAAAAACTAGTTTGTATTCAGTCATATCCAGGACAAGATGAGCACGTGTAATCCCAAAAGGTTTCTGCAATCTCCCACTTTACACTCAGACATCTTATCACAATACCAAGTTTTATCTTTGCCTTGCTTTTCTTGTCACTTTAGCCCTTACTGTGTCTGACTACAACCTTGAAGAAATTCCTGGGAGATTTCTTCCCCACACACGTCGGTTTTTTTCTCTCTCTCTCTTTCGTTCCTTTTTTTTTTTTTTTTGGAAGCCAAGTATGAAATGCCTGACACTCTTGCCACAAATTTAACACAGCTTAAAAGCAATGCTTGAAAGGATCACTGTGAATTTCCTTGTAACAAGCAAAGTTGCTGTTTAAATCTTAAAAGCAGTGAATTTGCAAAACTGTTCACCGCAGCCCTCGGTGGAGTACACAGGGAGCAAGATCTCCAGGTACCGTCCTTCTCCAAAACGCAGTTGCTTTTTACATACAAACTTGGACGGACCCCTCTTTTCTTTTTAAAGCTCTGCTTGCCCCACCTCTTCTCCTTTTAGTACCACTTGAGTGAACCTTGTGTTTGCAAATAGTAATGTGGTCAGTTCCTTACTACAGGGAACTGAGCCAGAATGCAGATACCCAGCCACCCATAATAAATACAGTCTATTTAGAAAAGCAGCCCCTCCTGCTTGAGAAGTACCTGCGGCATGCCAGCTAAGTTTTATTTCCCAGAGATTGTAGGCAGGTTTATACCATGCCTGCTCAACCATGATTAGCTGCATTAATTTAAATATTGTCATGTATTTTACCACCAGAAACAAACTTTGCTGTCAAAACATGCCATGCAAAAAGGCGGGGG
>JAOXJM010000033.1:23893356-23908174 GCA_026413425.1 Tringa solitaria
GGGGGAATCCCTCTGGTTTCTCCAATATATTTCAACCAGAAATACAAATTGGCTTAAGGTTAATTTCAAACAAGCTGCAACCATCTCAGATCCGAATTTGGCCCTTGTGCACTTCCAGGAAAATATCTTGTCTCAGAGGCAAACATGTTCTGAGTCTGTATCTCTGGCACATTGCAGGCATTTATATGCACACATTAGTGCTCTAAGAGGCTACTGCTGTGACATAGTGCTCTTTTACACCTGTTTTGCTGAGATATATAAACTAGAGAAATTCCAGGCATATCAAGCTCATAATTCTTCCGGTATTGACAAAAGTCTCCATTTTTCCAGTCAACAAAACTTTAGAGCACAAGCATAAGTTGCTGAATTCTGAATGTTCTGAGATTTAAGCAGGTATTTAAAAGGTTGACTGTGCCAGGCTTTGTTGAACTGACTACTGCAACGCATTCTGGTTCTACTGGTTTTTTCTTCCCCTTTTTTTTATTTCTTTTTTAAATTTCTGCAGTATTGTGCTAGAATAAATACTAATAGAACAGCTGGATACAGAAGCAGTATTAGATGGTAACCTACAGCTGTACAAGTTCCGTCTCTGGGAATTTCCTCCCCCCATATTTGTCTGAATCAATAAGAGTCCAGACTTCCACTGTCAGAAAATAAGAAGCATGAAACCTGGTTATAAATTGGGCCACTCTCCATTAAAAGCAACTGCTTCTTGATGTTTCTGCCTGCATGTAGGCCCATTCTGCTTGCTCAATCTTCACTGCTACAGCGAATGCAGCTAATTAAATCTGGACCGACAAGCGGCAGCCACATTTCCATATACTCTGCTCGGAACTGAGTCTCTGTTCTGTGTGCTATAAAATACAATAACAGTAATGTAAATTATGCGGGCCAGACTCATGCCAAGCAGCATTTGCTTCTCCAAATAGTTCCCTGGAATACAAAAGGGCAACCAATGTGAAAATGCAGTATAATGCCATCCCATCTAGGATTACAGGATCCTGCCCACGTGAACCCCTTTTACTAATTCTGCAGCCGTTGGTTCCTCCTCACACAATTTTCTCCCATGTTCAAGCTGGGAGCACACAACCTAAGTGGCTCAAAAGGAATGTGTCGCTTCTTTGTGAGCAACCACCACCAGACTGTTTACTAGACCGTGAGGGAGGGTGGCCATCCCAGCACAGCCCTGACCTCTTCTAGGGCAGATTCAGACGAACTCACTGAAGGAGACAAAATGAGTAAGCTGTCCCTTTCCTGTGAAAACCCAGAAGCAATTTCTGTTTAACTCACGTTATTCTAGTCCCCCATTTACACACATTGCCTTTTCTGAACATTTCCCTCAATCCTCCCCTGCTCCATTTCCTCTTTTTGCCTTTGCCAAAAACACAAAGGGATGTCCCAGAATTTCCCTTTTTTTCTGTAAAGTAAAAGTGAAGACAGAACTGTCTGACACACCAATACCATAATGATCTTTTCTGGAAGCAGCCAGAGTGTGGTTAATAGCATCATTAATTTTACCATCCCAGAAGCACTAGAATGGTTTAAAAACAGGAAGAAAAATCTCTTAATTGTGGGATTGATTTTTTTTTTTAACCTCCAAACCCAAATATGACTCAGATCAGAACTAACCCCCAGACCCACAATCTGATACGATATGATCTAGGCCTAAGAATGTAAATAAGTTACTTGAAAGAGGATAGAACCAATCACCTCCCCTTAGACCAAACCAGAAAGTTCTCAATGAATTATGAAAGGCATCAAGCCCTACCACACCTTAACTTCTCAAACATACCATTTTTCACCAAGTGGTTCAGCATACCACTCACAATCATTTCGTCACACCTAAAGTCAGTTAGTGTTTAAGAAGTTGTTCAAACTTGTTTCTATGAAGTGAACTATTGTGCTCACCTACAGGTATTAAGTACGGCCATTTACTTTAGTCTAGCACTCATACAGTAATTAGGCTAAAATAGCACAGTAGTCTCATTTGTAGGGCTCACCACAGAACCAGTCCAAATGACCCTAAAAGTAGTTGTCCCAGTACATCAAATGCAAAGAACTTACTTAGTTTAATTTGACCTGCTCACTCAAGAAACAGAAGAACTAACAACAAATAAACATTTTATTCCTTTCTTCTGGACTTCCCGCTATCTCGATTAGTTTTGGAATGCTTTCTTTGCCAAAGTTGGTACAGACCAGCTAGCAATTCAAATGGAGGGGTTCTTCTCCCCTACATTGGCAACAAGCTGCTGTTGTCTAGTTCAGGGACAGTATATGCTGGCTGTTTCTAAACTATGAAGGAAACAGAGCCTTCCCTCAGTTTTCCAGGGCTTTCAATACCTTCATTGTATTAATTAGCACATTGCTTAAATCATATATTGGTTTTTATTCTTGCTTATTAGACATTGCACTATCCTGTCAAGCTCTGAAAGTCTGATTCTGGCCTTAGGCCTATTCTAATCTGGTTAAAATTATATTTTATAGTCATCACAATCCCAGTTACCGCCAGTGCAGGTTAATGATTAAATGCAAGAGCTCACTGCAGTAGGGTAGGAAATGCTTAGTGGCTATCTCCAGTACAAACTGCACAGAGGAACAAGGAACACTCAGATCCCATGAGAAAGCTTCCAGATCCTCCCAATCCTCCCCCTTGGCCCCAGGGAATCTGCAAGCCCCTGGGTCAACATACTCAGGGACATGTCATTCTGTCAGAAGAGGTATTGCCACCAGAGCAGTAGCTAATTGACACAAGCAACTTTTAGGATTATACTGGGGATTTCTGATAGCCTTCAGGAAAAATAGACAGTATTTTTGTAAGCCACCTTCTCAGAGAAGCCTGATCTAAGGGTCAGCGTGGGGATGGCTGACTGTGCACCATACTTCCTCTGACGTGACAGCGCTTGATTCAGTGCCACTGACGTCATTTCAGCAGGTTGAGCCTGCATCATGTATAATTCTGACAAAAGGGACATTATGCAATACTAAACTGCCTGTCAGACAGAGCAGGGGGAGACATAGTGTGAGAGAGTGGCATATTCTGGTGATCTCTAAAAGCCAGGAATGCCTGAAATCTCCTCCTGAAGTACGATGGTCATTCTGGTTTTGTCCTCAAGTATGTCACACATTGTTCTCTTCAACAATTTGGAGATCATATTTGGCTGGAACAATGTAGTAATTTATTAGTAAAATTAATTAAAGAGCAGGGCTTTAAATTATGAAAGCTTTGTGAAAACCAAGCACTGTTGTAAGTAATATCTTTCCAGTTGACTCAATTTATTTCACAGAGCAATTATGACAAATACCCACTGGATTTTTTTTGGCATGTTGAGTCTCATGTCTTTTCTGCTAGGGTTACAATTTTTCCTACTGCAATCTGATTTTAACAAAAAGAAAAAGACCCCCACCCCCCACCCCCCAAAAAATCTATGTTAAAACCATACTGTTAATTATAACCAATATTAACTTTTAAAAACAGTTTTACATTTAACATTTTGACAGGCACCTTCTACCAGTTGGTGTACCATAAATATTTATTTAATCAGCTAGACCACACTGAAATCCACAGAAAGATCCAGAAAGAAAGTTAAATATGCTTTCTCTCATATCCAGACAGTCAGAACAAGAGTGAAACATTCTGGGGAAGTCACATAGCACATTACTGACTTATGACATTTATCAGTGTTGGATGACTACATTAGGCCTCTATGCTAGACATAAAGGAGTAGTTAAAATAGCATGTTGAAGCAGTCATTTGGCTCTCTGAAGTGGAGATAAAACTGAAAATAAAGCAAGGCATTTGTTAGCATGAATAAGATCGATGCAGCTTGCTACATGAGAACATTTAAGAAAGGGTCTTAGGAACAGGTACAGCACTACTTCGCTATCAGGGTCAAAAAATGTATCCTCCCAATAGTTTTTTTGCTGTGCTTCCATCCCAAGGATAGCTGTTTCATCCACAGAAAAATGTTTTCTAATGCACATAGTAGAATAGTCACTCTAAGAGATCTCTCAGAACAAAGGCACAGAAATATGATTTCACTGATATTCAGAGTTGCTGAGCACCCATCATTTCCATTGCTACAAGTAAGAGATCAGAATTTTAAGTAACAGTCCGTAGGTTCTTATTTGGAATCCATCTATCACAGGCATTGCTACTTCTACTCTTTTTATCCCCTGAGTTCTGGGCTGGGAAGATGAATAATTAAAATTATTTTTTCAGTCAACTTTTGTCTCTCCATCAGACCTTTTCGTTCTTCAGTTCATTCTTCTTGTGACCATGATGCTCTTTGGAAAATAAAGATCAGAAAACATCTTATGTTTTTTTCTACAGTGGCCTCTTTGGCTAGGTGGAATAGAATCACTGCATTTACCAATCCAATTCACTTCATCAAATTAACCCCATTTCACCAGGTGCATTTATTTGGCATCTTCCAGTTTGGCATTCCTACACAAACACACACCTGCGTAAGCTTACACCTGTGCATCACATCACAAAAGCAGAATCAAACAAGATGGACAATAAATAGGAGTAGAAGTAGAAAAAGGCATTGTTAAAGTCAGCTTTCCACAGCAAAAACACCTGAGATATACTCAAAAAACTGGAATTACCAGAGACATTTTGAGTGCCTGGTATTGAGCTCCCATGAGCAGACTGCAAGATGCTCCCAGTGCTGCCAAGACTCAAAAGCTCTGAAGGAGGCAATGACTTCCTGAGCACACTGCAAGGGCAGTGGAAATTCTCTCATGGAAATTTAACATTTTCTTGTAGGTGGCCATGCAGCTGGTGCCAGAGGGATTCGTCAGTGCATTGGTGGGCAACCAAGACCAGGTGTAATAAAATACACTGCTAACTGTTGGGAATGCTCATTTCCCAAATGTTCATAGAACAGGTTCAAAAGATCTCCAGAAGCAAATATGTCCAAATTAATAAATATTTTCGCATTGAGAATCTCCTGAAGAATTTGCCCAGAGCCTGCTGAAAGTAAGCTTTCACTGGAAGCACAAGTTTTTGATGTGATGGCATTTAATGTGTGAGATAATTTGACAGAGGGAGTACAGATCTAAAGTAAAACTATGTATGTTTGTTAGACCCTACCCACAGTGGCCATAAGAGTCGTCCACGTGGATTTCTTATACCATATCAGGAAGTGGCTGGTACAGAAAGCAGCAAGTGATCAGCAAGGGGCTCTGCCATGGAGGAGGCAGCTTGACCCGACACCACCTCAGAGAGAGACCCACAGCTGCAGGGAGCTCAATGCCAGAGCCTTTCGCAGACCCAAATGCCGCTGTGAGAATGATATCCCAGAACTTGGCATCCAAATCCTGCAGCTACCAAACACACCCTGTTTGAGGCCACAGCTGTCAATTCTCCATCTAGACAGGGATGGGGAGAGAAAAGCAATAGGGAAAAAGGCAGGCATACCAAGCACAAGCAATAGCCCACATTATATTTAACTTTCAGAAAATGGTTCTGCATGCTCCAAAGCTTCAGACAGACACTGCATTGCTAGTGGGAGCGTGAATACAGGGGCTCCAGTTCAGACTCCAAGTGATAGTGGTGATTTCAGAAATGGGAGAAACAGGTTCTGAAAAGATATAGCTACCTCTTTTATAGTTGCCAGTATTTATTAGTTGTCATAGACTTTGCCTTACACTAGGCTGATAACTGACAAACTAGGAAAAGCAACAGTGAAATCAGGCACAGTTAGACTTAGTAAATTAAAATGTCTAAGGATGCACAGACAAATTCCGTGACTGCTATAACCACATGCACAGTATATTAAAAGATTCCTTCATTCCATCTTCATCCCTGCCACAGGCTTTCTTGGATCTTGGAATACTGTGCAAGATGTCTGCACCTCACTATTCACCTTTTTATAATAAAAAGGACCAATACTTCCCTTTTGCATGAAGGAAGGTTACTGAATTTAATAGCTGTTATAAAGTGCACTGAGATCTTTGTATGTAAGGTAGCATCCAAAGTTGCAAAGTAATTGTTAGTTTATTACTGCTAAAATCACATAGAGAGAACAAATTAGGCCATAAAATAGAAGGGAAAAAGATATGGTTATTTTGGATCTGTACATTAGTTGCATGAGAAATAAAACCCAATCTTCTTCCCAAGCTGTGTTGCAAAGCACTGAAAACTTTTAAATATCACTTGTTACTCTCAGAATGCAACATAAGTTTACTTCTGTACAGAAAGCACAGTAAAAATACATGTCCTTCAAAGAAGATATGTTAATGTTTATACTTAATTTCTACCCAAAATCATTATGCTATATTGTAGAAACTTTTATTTCTTAAAGTGCAAAGTAAGTTTATTATGGTAAAATTCCTATTAGTGCTACGAGATAAAATACAGAGGCCTTCTGTTACTTTACTAGAACTAACACATAACATCAGTAGGAATACATCAGCTAAAGTAATAGAGTATTTCTGAGACTCATCACCTTATACGCTATATTAAAAAAATGCTTCACATTCTCAAGCCACTTCACAAGTTACCAAACTAAAACCGTAATAACAACGAACAGAGTAGCTAATCCAAAATCACCATCTATAAAATACATCTCAACCTATTATAGCATCTTTATTAAAAACTAGAGTACTTCAGGGCCGTTCTGTACTATAATTCTATCGCAGTTAAGGTCAACTGGGCATTAGGACAAAATTATAAAAGGGGGTACCCACCCAAATCCTTCTCAGCAATGCCCATAGGAGAGGGTTTGGTGAACCACTTGGGCAGTGCTTTGAAAATTAGCCATAAGGTGCCCCATTTTCCAAAATGAAACAAGACTCTAGTAAGGGGAGAGGGGCACGGGAGATCTATTCTGAGAGTTTGCATGTGTTTCCCAATGCTAAAGAAACCTCTCCATTTGCACATTTGAGTTCGACTGCCTTATTTAGAACTGGGCTGACAGGCAAGGCAGAACGTGTCATAAGAAGAAACCCAAACACCTAAAATATCTGGACCACACATTAAAATTCTAGTATCATCTATATATTTCCAGAGAGACTTATAGAAGGACCTACCTTATGTATGTTGGCATAGAAGTCAAAACCACTCATTCCTGCATACATTCTCAGTGCTCATTGTCCCTCATTGCTGCAAAACATGTGGACCAAGGGCGGGGACTCTCCTCAAATGTTGCTGGATCACAAGCTCATCTTCACATTCCAGTGTTAAATACCCAGAGTGACAGCTCTTTGCTTCCAGACATGAAGGAGAAACTGATCCTGAGCTCACCAAAGTCAATATCAAACTCCCCTTGACTGCATTAAAAACACTGGACTAAGCCTGTCTTATGGAAGGGACAGATTCTTGTCTTAACCAGCAACACAAGTTCTAAATAAGTACATTTCTTCTTTCTCCCACAGAAATCAAAAGAGATTAGGTACTTGGGTAAGCAAATATCCCTAATATATACTCTCCAGGGGCTACTTAAGTACTTTTTCAAACCTGCGTAATTTAACTTAGGCCCAATACACAGATATAAGATAAATATTAAAAAATATTTCTTAAAAGTAAAGGCAAAATAATGGTACAATCTGATTAAGGCTTCAGGATATGGTTTTCACGCTATGTACTTTTACACCTGTCCCAAACACGAGTTGGCATTGTGTGAAATAGACATTTCTTATTGCAATCTTAAGTCTTCCAGAGGTTCCAGTAGCAAACCTAAACTAGCAATTGACACCAACACTCCTCTTCCTCTACTGCCAATAACAGGCACCTGTTCACCCCTACACAACAAAGCAATTATACCTTCAGAAATTATCAGCCATTAAAAATCCTAACAGTCATATTCTGTGGATCTTTTGTCGTAAGGTGAAAGAGAACCATCTATTAAGTGCAGAACAATTCAAAAGAGCAAAGCATTACAAGTAAGGCTGACTGGTTTGCCTGTAGTGCTGCATGGCTGTTGAGAGCTCTTGCTAGAGCTGCACCCACAATGAATAAATGACCATATTCACATTATACATCACTGTTTTTATCAGGGCCCATCAGATTAAGCATATTATTTAATTCATACAATTATACAGACAGGAAAAGACTGCCATATCTTAGCTTTACGTGTTTAATATAGATGAAAATTTACTTTCAAAGTTGTCAGGATTTCTCCTGACTACCCAGCTGGACTATTCCTAGAAGTAACATGGTCACTATTCAGTAGTTTAGGAGAGGAAAACCAAGTCTTCTTGATGTAGCAAAGCTCTTAGGGCTTGAAGTATTTCTCTTGAAATTGGAGTGCTGAACCCAAAGCAATTGCTTTCTGTGACCAGCTGAATTGCAGAATTACTGAGAAAAAACATTTCCACAAAACTAGAAAAATTAGTCAGCCAACACCAAAGAAGGAAACGGTGTGCTACATCGTAAATGGAAATGGCAGTCACTTTACCTTAGGCAGTGAATATGTTAAACTCTGTGAATGGGAACTTTATGGCAGCTGGCACAGCTGTTTCTCACAAACTGCCAGCCTTTGAGGATGGTGGAACTGCTATGAACCTGCTGCACATAAACAAAAAGCTCCACCCTCTTGTACAAAAGTGCCAGGCAGAACACAGGTCCTTGATGGCTATTGAGGCCAACTCAAAAAAATAAAAAACCCATGGATAGTTTTTGTCTGTGATCATCAGTGGTTCCTTATACACACCAGGTATGTACAGTGATGAAAGGAGGCCATTCAGTTCCATCTTCACAAGCTCATTGATCATGCTGAAAAACTCAGTCATCTATGGCTTCCTTACTAGATGGTCAGTCATTCTTAGAGGCTTTCCCAGTATCACAGTTTTTTGAGAGAGATTTGAGACACAACAGTAAGGGGCACTTTGACTATTACTACTTTATCAGTATTGCAAGTGGCTTGCAATCTACCTGTCTCTTTGCTGAAACTGTCAAGATGTGGTAGCATCTTCTGAATCTCTCCCATGGCCCAACCTCTCACCAGACACTCTTGCTATTTGTGTATACTTATTCTTGGCATCTGAAAGCTGCCCGAAGCGTGTGACAGGATTCATCTCACTGTAACTGGAGCACCACTCCACTAAGTCTTGAGCTACTGGCATTTGCTGAAATGGTTGTGGGCTTAGAAACCTTGTGAAATGCCAGTTCCCAGGACGTGGTCAATAAGTTATTTAGAGCATCTTTTCAGAACCCATACGTTTTATCCTCAGCCCACGCAAGGTTGGCATCACACAGTTCATAAAGAGCATGGCCTTTTGTGGAATTTACTCCAAATATTCATCAGAGGAAGAAACGTCATCGTTTCAGATATATTTTTAGGCAGTGACATTTGACTTCAACTTCCTCCAGGCCTGTCCCCCTGCCCTTTTGATGAATCACAAGTTATTAGTACTGTAGTGGGCTCCCAATAGTTCAAGTTTTGACAATTCATTCTGCCCAGAACTCCCTGTAACCACGAAGGATCAGAAAGATATGCAAGGATACGTTTTGACTATAACAGATCCTATGAAAGCACATAATCTTCATAGTTTATTTCTCCCTTCTCATTAAGACTGGCCAAGTTCACTACCTTTCTAGCTGGCAGTTGCCATCAAATGCTGTCCTAGCTTTTCCCAATTAACACATTGCCCACCTCATTTTTACAGTACAGTTAGACTCCTTTGATGGCAAAGGTATTAATCACATGGCTCCTTGCCTACCTAGCCTCGTCAGACTCAGAAAGCTAATCTTTTTAATTCCTTCAGCCTAAGTCTAGGGTTTCCACTTCCACAAGTCTTGTTTCAAAGCAATTACCTCAACTCCGGAATTAATGCTAAATGTAAAAAAACCAGATCATGTACAAGAATATAGTCTTTTGTCCCCCAGACCAGATTTCTCTTAACTCTTCTGATGATCTTTCCTGGATCCATTTTTTAGAACTGCTAAATTCTCATTATCCTTCCTCCTTGCAGTTCTTGCCCATGATTTTATAAGCCGAAAGATTGGTGAATGAGGTCTTTCCACTCAGAGAGCTGAGTACTCTCCAGCAGGGTATTTTCACTCTTTACTTAATCTTACTTCTGTGTTTCCTGTAGGAATTTCTTCTTTTCTACTCATGCATTCCCCTTCACCACAGCCTTTTTGCTTGTTTAGAATCTGCTTGATCAGGTTGCCAATTTAATGCTTTCTTCCAAGGCAGACTTGCACATAAATAGTTATACTAAAAATTCTTATTTCATGTCCCAGCCACCAAACTATCATTTATGTGTTCTGCTTTTCCTAAGCGCCTTTCCAAATGTCTATCTGGCTGATTATCAGCATTTCCAGTCTTTTATTAAAAAAAAATTTTAAAATTGTTTAACCATTTTCCTTTTTTTATCACAGTTTTTGCCTGATAACCCATAAAAGAATTTTTATGATCATTCTTCTGATTTCTTTATGAAGGTCAATGAGCTTTCAGAATCACCATTTTTTTTCTCTCATATCATTTGATCCAGACTTCATTTCAATATGAATCTTCAGTAGTAAGAAACTGAAAACTTAATCATCTTTGGCTGAACTTTTGTCTGTACCATTTCACATTCAGGCAATCTCTAGAGCTAAGTCATTGTTAAAGACACCAGGAAATGTCACTTTTTTTTCTATCAATAAACAAGGAATTTTGTTAGTTACCTCTCCTCATGAAGTCCCTGCTACAGTTTCAAAGAAATAGCTCATACAGATATTGGACATAATGGCTATTCAATCATTGTGCCCGACCAGAACAAAGACCATTATTTTTCTGGCTTGTGAAAAACGTGGCTTGCATTGTTTCTGCTGCTGATTACCCTATCCAAAGGGAATGTCTGCTCCTCTAAGAGTAAAGAATGCTCAAGCAAGCTAAGGAACAAATAATCAGCACTTTTGTGCATGAAAATATGCCTCTGCCATTGTAGAGAGACTCTTTCCTGATGTTGAGAATTAATTTAGGGCAATCTTCTACTAAAAAAATATCTTGCTCAGATTTTAAGCTGAACTCTGAACTCCAGGAATTGAGTGTTTTTGTGGATATTGATGCAATGCAAATGCAGAACAAGCAGAAGCGTTGATTCCTGTTTTCATACTCCTGCTTCTGCAGGAAGGAAGTCAAAACACCATGTCACTTTTATGCTAGAGAACAAGAAATATCAAGTAGTTTTGTTTTTTAAACAAATCAGTGAGAAACCAGAACAGGTCACTCAAGACCTGAGAACATGCTCTGGAAAACTACCCGTGAATAATGTCATTCATGTGTAATCTGAAGATAGCAGTATGCTTCAAGATTAGTCTAACATAGAAGAAGGCTCTAACCAAAGTCAAGTAAGGATAAAATTTAAAAGGCAGAGAAAAGAGAACAGTAACATTAAAAGAGAAAGTAATATTATTCTGAATTTAATTTGCCATGCTGTATAGCTGGCTGCTTACCATACTCTTATATTGTCCTCTTTCTCCCTCTGTGATTTAACTTCCACATGACCTTAAACACAAGGGACTGGGCTGTGAAACAAAAAAATATAATTGGTACAAGTTACTTTCGAAGGCTCAAATGTTTGGCCAAATCTTAGCAACATAAAATTCAAGACACATGACTCAGAAGTCGATCCGATCAGGCCCTGGCATTAGACTTCAGCATCACTAATTAAATCAAGACCTTACAAAAAAAGGTACTTATGGGTATTGGATTTTATTTCCTTTTTCTTCAACAAAGGTGTAATTGTTTTAGAGACTAGAAAATAGTACAAAGCAGACTACACATATTATTTTGTTCCTGTTTTCCAAAACAGTATTAAACTGGAAAAAGAGTGAGAAAGAGTTAAATAAGAATATGAAGATCTGTTTATGAATCTACTTTTTGAAGGTTTAGAGAAACAACTGTTTGAGGACTCTAAGGGTTTCTTACAACTGTATGTCTAAATGAATGAAAAAAGTAAAAATATATCAACAAAGCTTTTGTTGAGTTGACAACTGAACAAGCAACTAATTTAAACTAGAGTTGCACTGAATCTACTAGTAATTGTCATTTTGGATTGTTCTTACTTTCCATCTAGTCCAGTGGCAAGTCTCAAGTACCAGCAGCCTGAACAAAAGGCCTCAGAAGAAACTACTGAGCTCTGCAACACTGGAATACTCTATTCTTGCCCTCAATACACACATACATTAAACTCCTTTCTCTTGTATTAAAAGAGAAGAAAAAAGAAAACACGTTCCATTTCAGCCTTCTCTGGACATGAAGCATTTCACTGAGTCCTCTCTCAGTCACCTTAGTTCCAGAGAAAACAAAACAAAACCAAACCTCCACATCATTACCAAAGTCCTTTAACTCCTCCTTAAAAAGATGGGCCAAGTATTTGACTACTCATTGCGTTTTAGAAAAAGTATTTTCTTGTCAGAATACCATCTCCAAAATGTAGTATCTCATACATTGTTGGTAAAGTGGTATTCCACTATCACAAGAAGTTAAAGTTACAGTATTTCATACAGTCAACTGCTTTCATAAGATTCTTAAGCCAATCAAGTGTCTTTCAAAAATACCAAACCTCAAGTCAGATCAACTATACTTAAGATACATACCTGACAGGTGCTAGCTACTGAACTTGCTGCAATAATTAGAGCAATTTCACATCCCTTTCTAAACACAAGGCTAAGATGTTATTTCTTAAAAAACAGAAACGAAGAAAAATTACATCTTTTTTACTTAGATCTTGGGAAAGACGATATCCTTTTGTTCATAGTTGCTTTCTGCCTTACTGATTAAAAATACTCCTATCCTGAACACTGATGAATAATGTACATAGCTTTGTAAAAAGAAATCTCTCCTTGGTATAGCCTGTTTCAGACTGATATTTCAGCTTGATTTTGCCACTGTTTAGCAAGGGAGCCTTTCAGATTTATAAAAAATAGTTTCTAAAAAAATCACACATTAATCATGCTTCCATTCTGATGTGAATTTTGATCTTCTGAAATTCAGAGGAAAATTTTTTCAGTGGTTTAAAAAGAAAACAGAAAGCATCTATTCTATTGAAAACTTTCTCATTTTCAACAAAGGAAAGCAGCAGTGCTAGCCTGGAGCTTCCGTGGCTGAAGGACAAGCAATCATGAAACCTCTGCCAGCTGCTTACAGAGTATTTCATTGACCTCTACACCCTGGCTGGGGGGTCGGTAACAAACTCCCACCATGATGTCTGCCTTAACTGGCCTTCCTCTCGATTCTTACCCACAAACACTCACTGTCATTCACATTGTTAAGTTCTAGGCATTCAAATCTGTCCCTAACATAGAGGGCCACCCCACCACCTCTCCTTCCTTGCCTATCCCTTCTGAAAAGCTGGTAGCCATCCATCGCAGCACTCCAGTTGTGTGAGTCTTCCCACCACGTTTCTGTGAAGGCAACTATATCATAGTTTTCCTGCTATACAACAGCCTCCAGCTCCTCCTGTTTGTTGCCCATGCTGCATGCATTCATGTAGATGCACTTCAGCTGGGTTAATTGTCCTACCCCTTTGGGAGGGGGGGATTCATGTAGATGCACTTCAGCTGGGCTAATTCTCCTGCCACTTTGGAGAGGAGGGGGAGGGGACGAACACAACAGACAACACAACAGACAGAATGAGCCTTAATTCCCACCTGACCATGTTCAGACACTTTTGTAGTTGCCATCCTTGGCCCTTTAACCCCAGGCTCATTACTAGTGGGCCTGGTTTTATCCCCTTCCCCCTTCACTTCTAGTTTAAAGCCCCATCCATGAGCCTTGCTAACTCTTGGCCTAGTACCCTTTTCCCCTTTCCAGATAGGGTTTTCCCCATCCTTTGCCTGGTGTCCTGTAAATCAAACTGTGATCAGAGAACCCAAACCCCTGCTGGCAGCACCAGTTATGGAGCCAGGCATTGATCTGTCTGGTCTTCTTGTTCAGCCATTGATCAGTCCCCAAAACTGGAGAGGCAAAGGAGAACATGATTTGTGCTCCTGACCCTTGACAAATCATCCCAAGGGCCTGAAATCTTTCTTCATTGCCCTCAGACTTCTTCTCTCTAGCTCATCACTGTCTACCTGTAAGATCAAAAGAGGGTAATAATCTGAGGGCAGTATCAGGCCAGGAAGCCTCCTGGTTCTGTCCCTGACACAGGCCCCAGGGAGGCAGCAGATCTCCCCATGGGAAGGGTCCAGCCAGCACATGGGACCCTCAGTTCCCCTCAGAATGGAACCACCTAAAACTATTGCCCTCCTCTTGCTCTTCACAGAAGCAGTCTTAATACATGGAGCTGCCTGCTTCAGCAACTCCCTGGATGGGGCTTTATCAGCATCCTCCATTCCCTCATCCTCTATCTCCAGAGGCCCATATCTGTTCTGTGCGGGCACCTGGGAAGGCAGGGGAGGTCTGGAGGGGACTCTTCTGCTGCCCCGAGCAGGTACCTGCTTCCATTGACCCCCAGCCTCTCCTCCTTCCCCCCCTTCCGCCCAGTGACAAGAGGGCAGGAGATCCTCTGCCTCTCCTGGAGCCTCCCCTGCTCCTTTCTCCCTCAAGATGGCAGGCTGTGGCTCCACCAATCCATTTCCCTGTCACATTCCCAAACGGCCCTCAGCCTTTCCACTCCCTCCTCAAGCCCAGCCACCAGGCCGAGCAGCCCCTTTACCTGCCCACAGCGCACACAGGCCCTGCCTCTGCTCTCCCCCTGCCAGAGGTGACAGGCTCAGAGATTCCACACAACCCCTCACCCGGAAAGCGTGGGTCCCTGCAGCAGGTCAGTTTGGGTGGCTTTATTCCTTTTGACTGTGGCTGCAGACCTTCTCCGGGGGGTTCCTGTCCCGCCCGACCCCCCCGCCCCGCCCCGCCCCGTTCCTCCCCTCCGACTCACC
>JAOXJM010000033.1:23918976-23933937 GCA_026413425.1 Tringa solitaria
CAGCCTATTCCAATGCCCAACACTCTTTTTGGGAAGAATTCTTTCCTAATGTTCAATCTAAACCTACCCTGTTGCAGCTTGAAACCATTCCCTCTCCATTCCTTTGTGATGCTCAGTCAAGACACTGAAGACAAAATTGCCTCCCGGTGTTACAAACCACATAGGCACAAACATTTGGGTTTGGGGCTTTGCTGTTGTCCATCTTGTTAATTAAACATAAGGGACAATCTTGTTTTGCCGGAACTAGGAGAGAAGCCAGCCCAAGCCATGATTTCTTACACTAAGTAGAATCTGGCTGCTGTTTGCTCTGGGTTTATTTGCTCTGGGTTCCAGCTTCTGGCAGAGCTCTGTCTGCAGATGCCATCCCACGTAGGCACATAGGTGGGGCGGAAGGCTGCCACAGAGAACAGCTGGAGAACACAGGACACGACTGAGCATCAAAGCAAGCACTGCGTGCAATTGAGGGCATCACATTTTTAAGAGAAACTTTTTTCTTTTTTTTTTTTTTATCACAAAGGAGTCCAAAGGGAACCAGTAACTATGGTAGAAAATTTTAAAAAAGAAAGCCTCACAGTCCATAAGAAAGTGCTGAAAGAAATGGTGTGATTGGTTAAGGCGGCAAACAGGGAAGGAAAATGTATGAAAGGTTACTATAAGAGATGGCAATTAGTGTTTCTGTATGTCCATCTCATGTAGGACAATAGGTAATCAGCTTAGTTTGCAGTAGGGGAGATTGAGGTTAGATATTAAGAGAAACTTTCTCACTATCCTGATAGATAAGCACTGGAAGAGGTTACCAAAGAAGGCTCTGGAATGATCTGGCTGCAAGCTTTAAGAACAGTACTGACTTAACCAGAAGGGTTCAGTTCATCCAGATCTCCATCCCAGCAGGCTAGAAGCCTTTTTGAAATCCTTCCTGACCACACACCCCTGTGACCCTTACCTCCACCTCAGAGGAGGAGAAGAGTATCTATGGGATACATTTCTACTCCCTCAGGCGCCAGCGATCCCAGTAGAGACAGGAGGGGTGTCAGAGAGGAAACAACACCACCGAGCACATCTTGCTCCTGTCCTTCTACGCCAACATCTCCTATGGCTGGAGCATTATAGAGACATCTCAACTCCTAGGTTATCTTTCTAGCCTGATAGTTTCTACTAGTCATTCCTTCCTGAAAAAGAACTGCTTTGCAACAGTCCATCAACGGCAACCTCAGGATGAGCCTGTGCATAACCACAACTTCAGAAGCTGTAGATAATACATACTGTAGATAATACAGCTAACACTTAGCGGAGACTAAGTAAGCTTGTCAAAATAACCCACTGCAAAAAGAGCACCCCACTTTCTAATCTCCAGAGGAAGGGGATGTTTTACTCGCTATAGAATTTCTTACATAGTCTGTCTGTCTGCATTGAGATTCTTACACTGTCTGTCTGCATTGAGATATACTCATCAGAAGGCTATGAAGTCAAGGCTTTGAGCAACTTGGTCTGGTGGGAGGTGTCCCTGCCCATGGCAGGGGGGTTGGAACTCGATGATCTTTAAGGTCTTTTCCAACCTGAACCATTCTATGATTCTATCAGCCAATGAAAGAAAATTCAGCTAATTATTCACAGCTTACCTATGGTAGATTTACTCAACACAATATGATGAAAGTACTACCTGGCATTTTGCATTCTCAGATCCAAAACTACAATCACTGCACAGAGCCTCCCTCGGCATGTAACGTTAAAAGAAAAAGAAGCAAGGTGCTGTTTGAATCCAGCGTGTATTCACCTCTGGAGATCTGTGTTCAAAGCCAGTTGTAGTTCATAAATGAAAATTATTCAAAGGTCACATCCAAGTCCCTAAAGAACTCAGTGCTGGGACCAGAGGGTTTTCCAGGACTAGAGGAGGCTGGCAAAGTGCCTGCACCAACAAAGAGGAGAGAAGAGCATGTGTGGGTTTGGTTTTTTTTGGTGTTTGTTTTTTGTGTTGTTTTGTTTGTTTATTTCTTTTTGGTTTTTAAGTGGTGAGGGTTACTTAAGGCAAGGAAACCAAATAACCTCTGGGACTCCCACATGAGATCATCAGGAGGATTAGATCTAGCACAGTTAGCTCCTCCTCTACTGCCTCCTGTAGCCTTCTGCGTGGGCATGGGGAGAGGTGTACTGAGCTGGATTCCGTTTTACAGCTTTTTCTTTTCTTTTTTTTTTCATCATGAATAAACGAAGATCCTATTAATGCTGCAAACCTTCAGTTACCATGTACGTGAGGAACTCGTTCAGCCTACTTGCATTTATTAAGTGACTTATATACAATCTCATCTGAATGAAAGTATCAAATTGCAGCTTCTGCCATGAAACAGAGCAGGTGAAAAAAAATAAAGACCGGAGAGTGGAGGTTTAGGTCAAGAAATTGGAAATACTGGGCAGTATAATGCAGGGCAGATCTTTACCAGTGGGTACAGAACTACTGCGGTTAATTTATGGAGAGTCAGCTTCTTTTCCTCCCTTTCACCTGCTGCACTACTGTAAAAAAACATCAAGACACGGACTTATAGATAGACAGCGACAGAAGAGAACGCTACTGAGAGAGTTGTTCCATCCCTTTTCTGAAACTGCGGAAGAGTCTGGCCAAACTACTCTTAAATACTTACTTTAAATGCTATAAAAAGTCCTGTGAAGTTGTAGGGATCAGATTCCTATTCTCTCTCCCACAAGCAACACGTAAATTGGGAAAAACTTCAGGATAATCAGTCAGCTTTAGAGCAACACAAGGTCAACAGGAATCATGGAAAGAGCAGAGCTGGACTCTTTTAAGCCACCACCACTATCTAGAGCTCTGTGTCTCAGGACAGGCTTCATGCGAGCACCAGCTCTAGCTACTCGTTTGGCTTGTGTGTCACTGGAAAAAAACAGTTGCAAATGGACGTGCTCGTGGTTGCAACCAGGCAGTGATGAGGGAAATGTCAGAAAACCCAAAATTTTTGGAAGTCCTGCATTTTATGGATACTGAATATACCACGTGGCTTGTATTCCTGTAGACTGGAATCCCATAGATTTTACTTTCAGTTTTATGACCTTGAGATAACAATATACATGGAGGTCACTCCATGGAGGTCAATCTTCATTTTATAGTTTTCTGCCACCAACAGAAAATAAATAAATAAATAGTCACAGAACAAACCAGAAGACTGATCTGGATAAAACCCACTCTCCTGAATCCCAGGCTGGTCCCCTACCTGCTCTCACTTGCATCTTAACATATAGATATATTTTAATAAAGAACAAGACGGGCTGTTTAACATACCCAAAATGACTCTCTGGGTTGGCAGAATGTCTGTGTTCTTGGCCAGGACAGCTTCTGAGAAGGGAGGCCAAATGTCCATCAAGTCCGATGGCAAGGTGGTTAGCTTGTTGCTGGATATGTCCAGGTAGGTGAGGTTCCTCAGGTACCGGCCAGCCTCAGCGGGAATGCTGGTCACTTTATTGTTGTGTAAATCAAGGGTCCGTAGGTTGGGCATCTCTGCCAGCGATTCCCATGGGAAAGTTGAGAGCAGGTTACCATCCAGCCGTAGCTCATGTAGCTGTTTCAAGTTATAGAAACTGCTGATGTCAACGTTGGCTACACAGTTGTAAGTTACCCACAGGTATTTCAGATCTACTAGATAGTAAAAGGCTTCAGTTGGAATCCTTCGTATGACAGTTTTCTCTATACGAAGCTTCACGGTATCGACAGGAACATTCACAGGGATCTCATACATGTCAGGATCATTACAGAGCACAGACCTTGCATCCAAAGGGGGAAAAACAAACAAACAAACAAACAAATAAACGAGAGATTGGCATTTCTTTCTCAGGAATTTGTATTTCAGGTTTAAAAGCAAATGCTATTACTTTTTGCAACACTACTATCAGAATAAAGAACATCAGATCAAGAGCAGCCCTCTGAATTAAAAAACTGATAAGACAAATGTGGATTTTTCTAAAGAGAAAAAGAATACAAATTAGCAATGATCCTTTCATAGGAAATCTAATTTGCTTTATTCTAAAGCATGTGAACACCGTCTTCTGTCCATCATTCTATTGATAACTGAAAAACAGAAGTCATGGTGTAAGGAATAATACATGCAATCTTAAGTGTGAACTGCTTGCCACTTGTTTCACTAAAATTCAGAATACTGGATTACTAATTTCTAATTTTTCTGCATGATGAAGATTCAAAGCATTTGTCTACATAGACAATAGACAACATATAGACAATTTCAGAATAGACTGAAAATCAAAAGTGTTAGCATATTTACCTAGAGAAGAGCTTTCTAGCCTTATTTCTAGTCTCTACATAGAAATGGCCTGCTTTTTAGAGGCGCTAAGAACTTTCTCCTCCCTTTGATTTCAGTGAAATGGGATTTGTCAGCATTCTCAGGAATCAGCATGCTTCCATTTCTTTGGGGTACATTGTTTGCCCATGTTGACTTGAAGACTCCCCTCCCCTCAAGAAGCCCATCTTTAATTTTGTCCTGCTTTCTCTATATTCTTCCTCTATTTTACTTTCTCCTCATGCAGCTTTAGATTAGAGAGGTTGTGACAGTAAGTCGCAATGACAAACAGTATTCCCCAAAGTTAACATGACAATAGTCAGATCATCAAAGTTCAAATAAACTTCATTACCAAAAATTATCTTATTTTCCTGCAGATTAAAAAAAAGAAACTACTGTATTTATATAAACCAGAACCACTTCACAGTAGACAACTACTTTGTAGAAATAGGAAGGACATTACAATAGTAGGAAAATCATGGAGCAGAAAGCAATTTCCTTCTGCAAAAACCGAAGATCTAGAGTAGAGTAGCTATTTGCTAAGTACAAAGCCATAATCACCATCTGCTGCTATTCAGAAACACCACTAGCCATATAACACAAGCGTAAAATATACCTTTTATTCAACCATGCTAAAACTAATTTGCAATGTATGCAAACATTACTTCTAATTTCTTCAACCCTTTTCCTTATAAATCGCTTTGTATAACAAATAATAAATTATGTACCTTGTTCCAGTGCCATCACTTCTGCCATGGTAAACGCAAGTGCATTGTGAAGGACAAAAGCCATGCACTTCTTCAAAAAAGCTCATTAGGAGGTAGAAGTAAATAAAAAGATACATGGCTTCCTCTCAGCAGAACAGATATGAAAAAAAAAATTGGAAAACTTTATTCCTAGGCACTCGTGTGCAGTGTGCTACGAATGTGAACATAGACATCCATTTAGTAACAGCAGATTACATCAGATTAGCTGAGATCTGTAGTTGCTTAACCTTCAAATGTATCCTGAAAGGGATCAGTTAAACTGGCTCATTCTTTATTCCGACAGAAGAACACACTCTGTTTCAAATCATATCCAGCGTGGTTCAAGGCTATTTTAATATGTAGCTTGTAGGGCAAGTAACAAGTAACAAGATAAAGTATCTCTTTGCTCCTTCTAAAAGGCAATGCATTATTTACTGTCCTTAAAGTGTTCCAAGGTTCCTGAAGAAAATCAAGTAAAGGATGAGGATACTGCATGGTGTTTTCTTTAATACTAGAAATTACAAATTAATAGGAAGCCTAGATTTCAGAGCTTTTAAAAAATCACATAAACCCAGTTTTTTACCAAAAAAACCCCACATANNNNACACACTGCAAAGCCAAACTTCAGGTGCATACATACATAATAGAAGATATTTATTCTCAAATTCTGAGAATCAAGAGCGCATATACTACCGTTCATAAATAGATCTATACACAGTCATCTCTTCCATCCTGAATAAATCCATTGCTCACATCACCAAAGGTGTTTTTTAAAAATTACACGACAGACCTATATAACCATGAGATTGACTTCGAAATGATGAGAAATTACCATAAATATTTACTCAGTTTTATGTGCCTCCTAAGGGTCAAGCTTTAGGGTGATTTTTGTCTCTTTTTCAGGATCTGCTGACCAGTCACAAGCACTAGAAACTTCTAAAACAAAAGCTGTTTTTCCTACAAATTCATTTGGTTGTGTGAGCCAAAACTTTAAAAATACATTAAATATCCTGAAACTCCTTCAAAATCCTAAAAGCTGGTAACAGGTTCTATAGGGTTTGGCTAGATATTTTGATAACGTACTCACAGAAACAGAACTCTACAACTTAACACGGATACTTGGTATAGAAATACGTTCACACAGCGAGAATGCAGAGTATTTCAAGTCTGGAAAACTTTCAAGGGAAGTTGAGGGAAAGTAATTCATGAAAGGACTTACAGGTCCAAAATCTACGTTACTGAACCTAAGCACTACCTGCTTCAGTCCCTCCCTGCCTCTGTGTCACTTTGTCCAACCCTGCAGGAGTCACAGTGAACACTTCACTAGCCTTTTTTGTTTCAGACAGACATATTGGGCCAATAAACCTCACTCTCAAAAGCTAAAGTCTTAGTGGATTTTATCTTTTTTTCTTTTTAATCTATCTAAAAAGATTAACAGAAAACAGCTGGCTGGCTGGGGCAGACTATTATTCCAAAAGATTAATTAACTTGAACCCAGATTTCACTCCTTTCCACGTAACTTGTGCAGGCAAATGATAGGAGTTCTACGATGTCAGTGCACTTTGAGATACGCTCATGGGCAAGGCATTGTTTATCGTTATCTCTTGTCTTGTCTGACATCGCACCATTGCCAGGATTGCCCTCCGAAACCTGTAAAGGACAAAAAAAGGGAAAGCAAAAAGATCATTAGCTGGAGAGCCAAATATAAAGAAAAACTGGGTAAGCTGGCCTTAAGTATTACAGCAGCTTTCCATTTTAGTAGAACTTAATAAAAAAATGGCGCATTTGGAATTCAAAAGGACCTGAGCCTTTTTCACTTCAACATACAAGAATAACTCGATTAAGTTCAGTGTTTATAGAACGGGGAAAAAATAAGGGATGTTTTTTCATTGACTCAGCAGGATCAGAATAAGGTTGCCTAGACTGAAATCACAGGCTCTGCTACTAGAGAAAGGAAGAGCGCCTCTTTGGCTTGGTTACAGCATTTGATATGCTTCCTCAAAACAGAAGAACACACTTATCTTATTTACTTTAATGAAAAGTGTCAATCCATCTTAATCAATCAGAATATGACACATCCTGAATCAAGTGAGGAAATCCACACAAGTTACATGTCATAAGTTGACAATACATTTTGGTCACAGTCACTAAAACCAGTCTACTGCTGATGTAACCCGAATTCCATAATGAGTCCCTTTGAGAAACCACAAAAGGACGTTCAAAACTGTCTTACAAAAGCTTCATAAATGCGTTCTCAAAAATTATGATCAAAACGATTTGTTTTAGACTTCCCGTCCAAAAGGTCATCTTTGGAAAATCAACAGTAGTTTACGCTTTGATCTCTTCACGGATCAGTTTGTCATATGCTAGAGATGATCATACTACAGTTACATGACATGCTAAAATCATGAGGTATACTGGTACTAAATTAGGAGCACTTACTTTTTGTTTGCAATTACATAAATGCAGGGATTATAGAATGTGGAAGATTTTGCAAATAGAGGAGCTATGATTGCCATTGCAGGAGAAATTTTCCTTGGGTCTCCAAAGGAAGACCATAAACACACAATAGAATAGGGAGACCACGCCACCAAGAACATTACAATCATCACAATAGACATCTGTAAAACAAGAGCAACAGGCACATAATCATTATTACCTGAAGAGGAAGATCTCGTAACTTAACCCTAAAAGTGCATGCACCTGTGTGAAAATATCCAGAACCAAATCACAAGATGTAAACAACCACACCTGACAAATTTTGACAGGTTATAATGAAATCTCACTCTTGGGATTTAATAGTACCTCACACTGCCATTTATTTTGGCATGCTGTTATTTCATTATGTACAATCTTCCTTCATAGTCAGCACTACTGATTATGTGAAATCTGTCCATCAGAAGTTTAAATGGCCAGAGAGGACTTCACACATGAATTATGACCACTACTTCAGAGCTGGAAATGCACTGCAAGCTGTCAGCAAATCCCCTCCTTCAAACTGCAAGATACCCGAGTTGTATAATTGTTTTTGCTATCATATATATCTGAAAAGCTGCACTCTGACATCCACCAGAGGATGGCTATCCATTCCTAAGAAAAGAAAATGCTACATTTAAAAATGATCAGGTAATCAACATCATCTGAGTCACAGAAGGTACCAACTTTTACATAAACCACCCTAGTTTATCTGCTTCCCAGCTCTGTTTCCTGTTCAGGTGTAAACAACCTGAAATCTACTTTCTGACCTTGCTAGAGAAACTATGATAAGCCGCTTCCCAAAAATAAAAGGCTCTTTCAGAATGACCTATCCCCTTTCAAAATAGACTTGGGAGGGACACACATCAAGAAAGTTTCAGTGTAACCTCTTTTTGCTGTCCTGGAGGAGGCAAAGGAGATGGATTCCAGCAAATAGGTCACTCTGGGATGCTATTACAAACAATAAATACTAACAGAGAGAAAAATCTAAGCCAAACAACCAACCTATATAAAAACATGTCGTAAGGCTTAACTATGTTATAGTTAAATAAAAGGAAGCAAATGTTGCAGGACACAAAGGCTCAGTGCATATACTTAAAGAACCCAGAAGCATCTGCATGGTTTAATGAAGCATGATCACCGTGTTCAAACATTATACTGAGGAGATATCTGAGCACTTGTGTCTTCTCTGCCTGCCTGCCAGAGAGAGCAGCCTGGACACCTTGGGGCTCACACCCCAGAACACACCACGCCACAGCCAGAACTGAACAGTGACAAACTGGGGGGTACTGGGAGAGCAGGAGAGGAATCAAGCAGGACTTTTGTCTGGGATGTGAATCTGGAATGGAAATCCCAAATTAATCAAGAGGACAAAACAGATCACTACAAAACCAAAAAAAACTGCAGGGCTCTTTGTATATACAGGATTCCCTACTGTTGTTTACCTATACCCTTATGGAGTCTTTCAGTGATGAACAAAATGAGAAACAAGAAGTAAATGACTACTTTGTATGAGTTGTTCTAGAGCATAACCAATGTACACGCTGTGACTCTCTTCACAGAGGATTCCTATTTAAATATGAAACAGAACACCTATTGACAACAATGCAAAGAAAGAACCCTTCCATTTAGAGGTCAGTTTGGTGCATAGAAAGCTCAGAAGATGCTATCTTGTGAAAAAGCAAGCAGTCCAATTCCAAAGAAGGATACTGCTTAGCTCTAAAGCTTCAATCTTGGTTGGTTGGTTTTTTTGTTGTTGGTGGTTTTTTTTATAAATATAACTCAGTGTCTTCCACTGCAAAACAGGAAAAATGCATTTTCTTTACAAATATGAGTCTAAATTTATAACCAAATCCTCAGTTTCAAGCATTCTGAAAGTTCCTCAGAAGGGCAAAATTCTCAAATTATTATTTTGAGGTAAAAATACCATTTTTCAAAATCTAGCAATGAGAAAGTTTTCCAAGTGCTGTTAAGCTTGCATTGGAAAGTAATTCAAAAGCATATGTACACACTCTTCTGTCCAATTTTCTCCCATTCTTTTATTATGCCCCATCATATCTTTATGCAAAATCAAAGGAGCTAGTGAACTTCATGCTTCCTCAAGGACTTTTATATATTAAAAGAATGTCAACCTTCCAGGCAGGATATATCATTTTATGCCGTAACTCACGTTTGCTACCCTTTATGTAAGAAGGAGATAAGCTCAACAGACTGAAAAGAACAAGGGATCAGAATCACACAGCTTGGGAGCTTGGAAATGCTCTTTCATTTCTAGGCCATTGGTTCAAATCAGAGCTGACCAATCCATTTCAGACCAGATACATCTGTGAACCTAGCAGCAAGCCTAAGGACTCTGCAGACACAAAAAGTCCTCCTACTACATCTCTGAGGTACGTTTCTGTGTAATGACAGAGAGTAGAGGCAAGGAAAATTCACGATGTTCCCAGTCTTCAAACTCGCAACTCCTCTGGAAAGAGTATTAGGCCAAAAGTAAAGAATCTAGTGTTTAAGTCAAGCCAAGAGCTTTCATCGTGGCTAAATTTCAGTTAATATTTAGTACAAAAGGAAAAGGGGGAATATAAGAAACATAAATGCTTAAAAGGCTGCACTGTTCCTTTGCCCCCAAGATTTTAATGCAAAAGAATATGCTTAAAACAAAAATATGTCCTCATTTACCATACCTTTGTCACATCTACTTGGTCAGACCAATCTACGTTGATGCTTTCCAGGCATTTACTGCTGGCGTATTGTTTCATTGTCCGGGAAACATTGTAATAACAGTAAAACATGACTGTTAAGGGTACAACAAAATTAACAGCAATTACACTCATTGTGAAGGAAACAAAGGACCTGATAAGACAGAAAAACAAAACACAGTAACTTACAAATAGCCATCCAGGAAAAGTTACTAAAGAATTTGATATTGTGATTTGATTATGAAATTATAAAACAAGAATTAGGAAATTTTTCCTTAGCCTTCATTTTTTTTATTAGCAACTGTAAGTCTTGCAGTTTTCAAGTATGACTCAATTCCTATGATTTTTCCTAGACTTGCTCTATGTTATTTCTATCGCTTTAAAATTTCTTTTATAAATTAGGCTTCATACTTCAGAAAGAAGTTTTGCTCATATAGTGGTAAATTAAACAACCTTAGCCTTCAATGGGACAGAAAATTTAAAACAAAGGGTGAAGGGGAATCTTACACATCATTTTTCCTCCAATTTACTGTGCACGTTGCTCCAGTGGGATCCGGAGCGTAGCTAGCCCAGCCTACAGTAGGCATGGAAGCCCAAAAGACAGCATTTATCCAAGCAGCAAGGATCAGAGTGGCATAGCTTCGGGTGGTCATTCTTCTCCCTGTGGCCAAGCACACACAATCACAAATGGTTGTCATCTTTTGCTTCTTTCCAGTGTTGAACACAACGTTAGAGGCACACACTGGCTTGACATTGGTCAAAACCTCCCACAGCCAGAGGTTTTTCATGTGTTTCTGTATATGGACGTGGCCCTCTACGGACTGGAAACAGACAGCAAAATACACCTTATTAACAGAATAACAGCCTAATTCTGAAATTTTCACTTTCATGAGCAGTACCATCCATGCCAGCTGGATAACTTACTTAACCAAGTACTGTAGGATCATGCCCTAAATTCAAACTATACCCAGCACTGTAATTATGGAATCATTCACGAGAAAACAATGCAATTAGACTTGTAATTCACAGAAGCACAACATGGAACCATTTTTGACCATAAGTACGGTACCTATATCAGGCCTGCAGATTGTCAGGTAACGGTCAACTGCAACAACAGTAAGCAAACCAATACTCGCCATCCCAAAAAAGATATTTAAGGCAGCATAGATCTGAAATTAAAACAAACAAACAGACAAAAATAATCCTTTCTGAGAAATCTTTCAAAGGTACAAGCACAAATTTTTTGGACTGAAATGAAGGCACTACGATACATTACATTCAGCCAGTGTTCTCTTTCAGAAGCAAGGTACTGGAGGAAATAATTCAACACAGGCAATTTGGAGCTGTCTTATTTAAAAATAAACATTTCAAAAGCAACCTGCTTGTGTGCACATCAGAAATCCTAAAGACAGTCGTCTAAGAAGCAAACAAACACCATAACTCAATGAGTAAATTTTGAGATTCAGGGATAAAGAGGTTTGGGGGTTGTCAATTCATGCTTTCAATATATGTTTAAGAAACCTGAAGAGCATTTAATTCATAAAAAAAGTTATGGCTTTAGCAAATGTGAGGTCCTGAATTGTCACTCTTTCCTCGTTGTATCACTACACTTATTTTATAGTTATGGTACACTGATTTTCCCTGTTAGGCCCCCTTTTGACATGTGTCAGATAACTGCACAGAGTGATGTATACTGCAATCCCAACATGATCCAAATGCATCCACCCAGTCATCCCATGGGCAGCCTGGCCAGGAAGGACGACTGGGAAGGTTGTGTTACCACTAGCACCCCAGAAATTTAGAGCCTCATGCCAGCCCACATGTCACCACCAGTTATAATAGAACCACATGATGTTCAACCATCTCAGTTCACAGGACTCATTTGGTTTAGGTTGACACGAGATATGCTTCAAGTGATCTCAACTCCCAAAGCACATCAACTTCAACCCACTACAAGTCAGTCTAGATTCGAAAACGTTAAAAGTGAGGCTTCCTGCCAAACTGTGACTGAATTTTGAGCTTGAAATCACAG
The DNA here is from genome assembly GCA_026413425.1 of Tringa solitaria. Taxonomy (NCBI): domain Eukaryota; kingdom Metazoa; phylum Chordata; class Aves; order Charadriiformes; family Scolopacidae; genus Tringa; species Tringa solitaria. Next base: position 23,931,224 of record JAOXJM010000033.1, read on the forward strand.
TGTATATAAAGATCCACAATGTATAGGGTTGCTAATATTTTCCTTGAGTCACATTTTCAGTATATGCCTGCCTTCACAATACTACTTATTTTCCTCGGTGCTTAAGCCCAACAGTCTTTTAAAAAAGATTTCAATCACAGTACCCAGTGAGTGAAGGGCACCATCTCTCTGTTATGGAAGCATACTTTTTCAGTCAGTCTATTTTTAAAAACAGTTATAAAAACTAGGCTAAATCTTTAATAGAGACCAATAGCCTTCATTTTGGATAACCTAATAGTCCCATCCAAAAGAACATGTGTTTTCCAAGCACAGCTCACTAAGATCTGTCAAGCTCGTAATCAAAACAGCAGCCAGACCTGACGTCTTTTAACTATCAAATAAGCCACCAAACGTGCATGCGCTACTATAACCTTTTTCATTTGGGGATTTAATTTGCTAAGACGCCTTAAAGCTATTTTAAAATCTCTATTTGATAAATATAAGGTTATATTTTAATGTTTTCATATTATAAATAAAAGTTTGGAATGAAATTCACACAAAACATCCAGAAATTGTTGACGTTACAGAACATCAGCTTCAGGTCTAGGGTCGAGTTTTGCATCTCCATCTTACCTCTTAAAAGTACTAATATCAAGTAGGGCTACTACTTATTTCTCAGTTTGCTTTTAAGTGCTCAGAACTTTCTCTCTGACTGAATTGCAATACCTGGCATCCCGTATGTCCAAATTTCCAGCTCCCATGCAGGTCTGAAGCAGCAGACATGGGGTAACCAATGCCACTAACACCAATGTCAGTAAAAGCCAAGTTGATAATAATCGCGTTGGTTGCCGTCCGAAGCTCTTTGTACTTAACAAAGATGCCTAACACAACAATGTTACTGAAAATGCTTATCACTCCTGTAGAAACAGAAAAAGGGAATCTTTAAAAAAAGATGCACACCAGCCACTAATATACACAGAGAAGAAAATGCAGCCTACTGTGATATCTAAACAAGTATTGTAATATCCTAAACAAGTTCTATTTTCAGTCAATGGCAATTTTACAAAGAGGACAGACACCTGAAAAGGAGATAAAAGCTTTTCCAATGAGGTAACTTGCACTTGGATTCAGTAAGAGCCAGAGATGGAGTGTTTTGCTGAACCCGGGACTTCTCGTGCAATGACAACAAGCACAGCACAAATTCAAAATCATCTGAGACTGCAATTCAAACATTCCAGCGAGTACAGTGCTGTCTTCCACGGCAAAAAAGAATGGAGGCTGGTGACTGGTAAAACAAAGCGGGGCTTATGATTCACCTGATCTAGCAGAAGGTCCCTGCCACCACCTGAGATTCTTCCTTTCTCAGTGGAGAGTTTCCACTGTGCATTCAGGCAACAGTCCTGGGCAAAAAGACTACAGAAGCTTCAACTATGCTTCAACTATCCTAGCCAGACTAACTCTCCTCTCTGCTCATGAGGTCTCAATTCTTTGCCAGCATCAGAATGGGCTCAGGTTGCTGCAAATTGTATGTTCTAAGCCTTGTCAAGCAGTCTGGTGGAAGGTCTAGAGTCAACTTCTCTGGAGATCTTCAAGACCCACCCGGATGCCGTCCTGAGTGATGTGCTCTGAGCAACCTTGCTTTGGAAGGGGAGTTAGACTAGATGATCTCTAGAAGGTCCCTTCCAACTCCAACAATTCCATGATTCCGTGACCCACACAGCCTGCCACAGTGGCACGGCTGGGCCTGCACCAGAGCTATTTCCTCCACTCGTGACAAGCTCTAGGGCTGAGTAAAAGCCAGGGTAAAAGTCCAGCTCTGCACTGAACTCGTTCCTGCCTCACTAACCTGTGTATTTTTAAACCTCTCTGGTCTGGCTTGACTCAAGCTGTGTCTGAAGTCTATTATTAGCCAACACAAGAAATAGGCAGTGGACAAAGAGTTGTAATAAAGAAATACAGTAATAAAGTTAAAATGTACATTAACCTCTCTTCATGTCCAATCCCTCTGAAATTTGCTTTGGACTTAATGCTCTCCAAGATGCCCAGGACACTCCTCAGGACCCTGTGCATCTGCGAGCTTTTCCTGATCCGGGTGACCTATATTAAAACCTCCTCCTCCTTTTCTCCTTCTGTTCCTCCTTCCCAGCTAAGTCCCACCGCATGGCTCTTGGCCACTTTACATGACACTCCTTCAAAACAGGGGGTTGGTTTGTTGTGGTTTTAATCTCTTCAGACTGTAGCCTGTTGCAAAGATATCCAGAGCAAACTCCCATCCTCTAGACTTTTACTAACCCACTACTAATGAACAGCTAATAAGGTTAAAAACTCCCCCTCGAACCTTATCAGAGAAGGACTTGCAGCCCTTATCAATAAAATGGAGAATTCTAACACGTTCAAGCAAACGTAGTCATTAAAAAAAATTAACAGAAATTTGTAAGTTGTTCATAGATCCCCTAGTCTGGCACGGCTGTTACAGTACCCCTGAACCAAATCCTAAACTTACAAACACTTGTATAGCCTGGGCACCCTAAATTACAAGTGGAATTACAAGTGCTGGAGTGAGTACAGAGGAGGGCAACGAAGCTGGTGAAGGGCCTGGAGAATAAGTCATATGAAGAGAGGTTGAAGGAGCTGGGACTGTTTAGCATGAGAAAGAGGAGGCTGAGGGGAGACCTCATCACTCTCTACGACTACTTGAAAGGACACTGTAGAGAGGTTGGTGCTGGTCTCTTCTC
>JAOXJM010000033.1:23934037-23945698 GCA_026413425.1 Tringa solitaria
TCGATGATCCCAAGGGTCTCTTCCAACCTAAATGATTCTGTGATTCTGTGAATGTTACTTTGGTAGAAGTCCAACAACACATTATCCATGGAAATGCCCCCAGAATATGTTTTATTTTTTATTTAAAACCACTATAGTTTCCACCATCACTGCTCTGAGGCATAATTCTGTAAGGAGCTTGAGGGAATGGCTGTCATACTGAATGTGGACTTCCAAAAGCAGACACATCTTCTTTCACAGACACTGCCCATCCTGCTCCAGTCCCCTGGCAATCCATCACCCTCACTGATGGGATTTTCTGCTCCTCTATTGGCTCCACCAAAAACCTGACACATGCAGCTTAGCTTTGGCTGACATGCCTCTGTGGCAAGGGCAATAAGGTTTTTAAGTATTGTACAATGTTCTTCCATCTCTGTCACTGTCAATGCTGCAGCACAGAGTTAAAAGTCTGTAACATCAGTTTATAGTCAGCCTACAAACACGCTGCAGCTCAAACAATAACCTCCGATCAGTAAGGGAGACCTTACCACTCTCTACAACTACCTGAAAGGAGGGTGTAGGGAGGTGGGGGTTGGTCTCTTCTCCCAAGTAACAAGCAATAGGACAAGAGGAAATGGATTCATGTTGCACCAGGGGAGGTTTAATTGGAAAACTGGGAAAAATTTCTTCACCAAAAGGGTTGTCAAGCATTGGAAGAGGCTGCCCAGGGATGTGGTTGAGTCATCATCCCTGGAGGTGTTTAAAAGATTTGCAGATGTGGCAATCAGGGACATGGTTTAGTGGTGGACTTGGCAGTGTTAGGTTAACGGTTGGATTCAATCATCTTAAAGGTCTTTTCCAGCCCAAATCATTCTACAATTTAGAGGGCAGTGAATGTAGACCAAGCCCAAGACTTTCAGTAATGAAATCATCAGCTGGGATGAACTCACGTCATTCAGAAAAAGCACATGGATGCTGCCCCTTGGCCTGCGAAATATCATAGGATTAGATGACTATTCCCATATTTCTTTAATTAAACCTTGTAGTTTTGTGAAGATGAAGATAAAAACCTCATGACATGATAAACAGCAGAAGAATTTCTTATTTTCCTTCTTCACAGGGAAGCAATGAAAACTAAAGGCAGACCAAATGCAAATACAAGCCCTACCAGAGTTAAGCAAGACAGATGGGTAGTAGCATCAAAACAATGAAGGTTAGGTCTGTGTTTAACATGGAATTTACTTTTCCAGTTAGCATTTTTAAATGATACCAGAGCATTTCACCATTATAAGCTGAAGGATATCCATGAGGCTTCCTGCAGCCTGAGTATCTCTGTTGTCATCACTAAAATGAATATACTGACCACTGTAGACTGCAGTACTTAACAATTTCCTCTTTCTCAGAAAGCAAAAGGGAGAAGCATTCAAACCTTTAAAAAGCAGCATAATGATGAGTGCTGTGCTTTATTCTTCTCAGACATCTGCTTATTAACACAGCTTAAATTTTCCAGATGTGAGACTTGCTGCAGTAAGGCATTTGCAAAGCAAACAATTATACTTTCAAAGATGTTCTAGACCTTACTGTCAAAAACTTTCCTCATTAAGAAAGCAAAGTCCAAGCTACAGGTGAAAGATTTACTAGACTCCCTCATTTATAATAAGGAAAAAAAAAAAAAAAAAGAAAACAAAAAATAACTCACCAGGAAGTAATCCAACATTTTTTTTTCCCAAAGACATTTAATTTCCACACAAGATTAAGGAAGAAGAGCTGGGTTGACTCTAGCTAATCCCATTGATTACCTATGATAACTTTGATCCCTAACACCAGGTAGTCAAAGTATCCAAAAAGACCATCTTGTTACATACAATGTAATCAATTTTAATTAAAATGTAACAAGTATCATGCATATTTGCAGCACTTAATAGGTCCAGCTACCTTAAAATAGCATGGTAGTTCTGCAGACTGTATCTAGCCTGCCAATACATGACCATCATCCATCTCTACAGCTTCTTAATAAGTCTATTGATCTGTGTAGCTGTTCTACCAATTTCTCTAAAAACCTGAAATAAATTACTGCCTTTGCATTCAAAAATACCCTCTATACCAGAACAGCAATTTGATACCACTTCAAACAGATATGCTCAATAAAACATGACTATCTTCAATATTATTTGATATAAACCTGAGGTATGTTAATATTTTTAAGTGTTTTAAAAGCTTATTACAACATAGAAAATGTATGGTACAGTTTACGAATAAAGGATTTATAAACTGAATTAATTTTCCATAATAAAGGCATAGAAAACCTATTTTTAAACATGGTTATGTTTCAGGTTTTGGTCAAGTTGATATTTCATTGCTATAGCATCAGAAAAACATCACTGACTCAGTCGTGGTTATAACAATGAGAACGTTTTCAAGGGAAAAATAACAATAATCATTCAGTTTTAGCCAAAAGCCATTGCAGTCACAGGGAATGAACACGATGTCAAGCCTTCCAGCGTGCTTTTTCTAACATGTGTCATCGGTGAAAAATACAACTGCAATTGGAGTCTGCTCTTCTCTGATTAACGACCAGCTCCCTCCCTCTAAGTCACATTCCAACCCTTCCCCTTACATCCCCCCAACAGACACCCGCTCACATGCTCAGACTACACATATATTACTACGAACATGTGGCCCAGGAGAAATCTCAAGATAGCTTCGAGCACATCGTAGAAAAATGCAAGATGTGACAGCTATGCCTTATTTTTAGCTCTTTTGCAAGCTGGCAGAAATTAATTCTCACTCTCTTCTATAATTACGTATCAACAAAATACATGTTTTTTTCGAGACACAACACTGCCCTCAAATATAGAGCAGAAAACTTAGATGTTTCTGCACGCTTCAGATGTTTCTGCACACTTCAGTCACCCTGCTGATTGCCAGCTTGTCAGTAAGCTATGGAGAAAAGCCATCAGATATTTGTGTAATATAAAATGAAATGCCATCACTGTTACTATACAAAAATGAGCATTCAGATCTACAGTTCTATTTTGAAAAAGTTACACAACAATTTGCCAATGCCCATACCTGCTGTTATTAAGTAAGCTGCAACTATGTTGTGTTCAGTCTGTGTAAAGGCTGAGTGAGCTTCGTTGCCACCTCCTGAGGAATTGGATGAATCATTCCAATGCATTTTGGACAAAAGAGACTGTCCTCTGTCCTCTGCCATAATTCATCAGGACGACGAAACACTAAAAAACCCTGTCAGGCAAATTCTTTCATTATTCAACAGAACAATTGAAAAAAAAAAAAAAGGGAGGTGGGGTGAGTTCCCACCACCACTGACAGCCTCCAAGCACGATTTAACTGGACTAAAGTGCAAAGAAGTTTACACTCCCAATCTATGCAGGAGATTGTTAATTAAAACAAAGAGCAGCACAGAACTGAGTACATTTCCAAAAGCATGCTTAAACTTCATTCTTACTGCTAAAGAGATTAACTGTCACATGCCCCCAAACTTTCTCCTTCAAACCTCTTGTGCAATGCTTCGGAAACCTTAACAAAAGTTGGCTCGGGTCAGTTGGTCATCAGCCTGCTTTGGAAGTAATTCCCATCATCACAGCGAACACACAAAACCGCAGCACAACATAAGGACACCAAGGTAAATTCCCTTAAAAGCAGGATACGCTTACTCTAAAGTCCACCCCTTCAAATCCTTAAAAACCCGCTTCTTCAAGATTCTTGGTTTGATTTAAACTCTGAAGCTGAGACAGACACAAGAACGACACGGTCCAGTATCTTCTGAAGTGAAATCAGAAAACTCAACTGCTACATTTTTAAAATAGCCCAGTCTACAGAAAATGGTTGTTGAGTATGACTTACAAGTCTGAACGCTCTCCCTCTCCCAAACACACACACGTAAGCTTATTTTGGGCAATTTTTCCTAAGCATGTTACTGGACAGAAAAACATCAGGCATTTTGCAAAACCTTAAGAAGCAGAAGCTCGCGTTTTCTTCTATTCAATGATGAGGTAGCAGCCCAGCAAAGTAAACATCTTTTACAAAATCCTGCATAAATAGTAGCTGCAATAAACCCTTGCCCAAAGAGCTTATATACAGTACAAACTGATATATAGATAAATAGATATAGATCAGTATAGCTGATACATACTTTGAAGTATAAAAAAGGTGTTTCCCAACAGTTCTTGGTACAGTTTCTGCCTCCAGTTTTGTACTCATACTGGGTATAAAAGTGAGAAGGATGAGCAACCAGTGGTCCTTCAGAGACACAGCTCCCAGACTAGGGCTGTGTCTTCTGAGCAGCAATAAGGGTGTAGTGACGCAGGCGGCATCGAGGAATATAGCCATCCCATAGAAAGGAAGGATACCTGAAGAGCTCTCCCTTCTCTAATCCATGAAACAGTCACAGAGCATTCCCTCCCACACCTCAGACATCCTGCATCTTTCACCCATTTGAATCTAAAGGTAAGGAGATTTTGATACGATACTTGTGCAGCCATGACATTCAGTCATCATTACTACAGATGACCATGTGTCACAGTTCTACCAGCAAACACTTTCTTTAACGCCACAGATCTACATTCATTAAGAGTTTTCAGGGTACTTGTGTTATTACAGCATTTTTCCTGTCAGAAGAGGATTAGGCAGGAACAGGGCGGGAGGGTTCTGAAAGGAAAGATGATCTGTTTGGCAATGATGCCACTTCCCTAGTGCCCCACAGTACTGCCTCAAGAGATAAAAGCAGAGGGATAATTTGATCTCTTTGCTTTCCTCCCCTGAAACTTTGGCAAGATTTTCAATAGCATCTCAGATCTTGCAGCTTCCACGGAAGTCAGAGTTTGAAATGCTGAATGTCTCGGAAAAGCAAAGCATTACTATTTTTATTCAGATAGGATTCCAGACCTAGAGGAGCAGTTAAGGAGACCATATAGACTTTATACATACTTGTTGGTGAAAACACAAGTTTCTAGTATGTGCAGTCCATCCTACCTACCATCCTATTTTCTCCATCTCCTCTTCTTTTACATTGGCTAATTTTACAGCGACAGGAATTGAGAGAAAAAAGTCAAAATTAAAGGCAGATGTTACTTATCATTAACCTAAAACTAACTTTTTCTAGAACAAAGCCAAAAGAGATAAAGCAAAGAATTAAATAAAGTATACAAATAATCCAGAAAGCTGGAACCACAGTTCCTAAGCCAGATAAAACACGGCTTACCACATTGCTTTTTAATACTGGCATGGCATAAGAAAAAAAAAAATTCCAAAACCTCAGGCTGTTTTTATCCTCCAATAACAGACAGTATCACTTGTGTCAACAGGGCACTTTTAGAACCTCAAGTGATATTTTTCCTTCCCACTTGTTGCAGAACAGTAGCAACAGAATGCAATTTCTATTCAAGTCTATTCTTCAGTTTACAGATAGGGGGCAATGCAAAACTCATCACAGGGTTTGGCGAGTTGCTTCCAGTTATGTGTAAAGTATACTTTAATTCACAAGTGATAAGAGTAAAGAAACTTACCGTTTGAATTTATAAATTAAAAAAAAAAAACACCAAACTAACAAACCAAACAAAACCTCTTTCCTATTTTCAGTGGTAACCACTAAAAAAACCAGAACAAAACCAAACCCTCCCATGTTAACTAAGTGCATCACCACCAGAGGCCCCTATAACGCAGAACTTCCCTTTAATCTTATTTTCAGACATGCAAATGGTTCATACCCAATAGAAAACAAATTAATAAATTACTTCCCTCCCACCCAAAAAAACTTTTACTATATTTAAACTGTTGATTAGAAAATTTTGACTCTGAACTAAAGAGATTTTCAGCTGACTGAAGAAAACACCCTGAAAAATATTTGAATCAGCAAAGCTTTTTTACTTGCCATACTTCATGTCACACCTATGTTGGTTTTTTTTTTAAAGGAGATGACGTGGTTTCTGGCCAAGACAATGCTTTGCACAACTGCAAACAACTTTGCACTGGTGTGTCTGTGACTATCCAGCATTGCTTGAGGCAAACATCCATAACTTTGTGTCGGTGCTAGAGAAAATCCTTTCTGTTCTTCAACAGCCAGTGCTGCAGACGTAATACATTAAAATAGCCCCACTATTTTCTGCACTTCATCAGATTTCTGTCAAAGTAACACGGCAGATCTATGAACTGTATCGAAGCATTCTATCCCAGCAATTACACAAAACACAAGGAGAAAAAACATCCCTCCAACAAGAAACACAGGGGCACTAAAGCCATTCTCAATGGGTAACAATTTAAGCTTTGCAACACAGCTAGATCCAGTGTAGAAAAAAAATACAAAACCAGAATTTTAGTGTGGGAGGACAAAAGGCTCAAGGTCCCTTAAATACCTTTAAGCAACCTGACAGGAGTGATTTACCAGCTGCCATTTTCAAAATCGACTGAAAGTCAGACCCTAGGTGTGGGTCAAATACCGCGGCACGAACGCATTCGTTTGCCACCAGATTGGGCAGAACTTGGTTGTTGAATGCTCTGCCTGTGCCAACAGGGAGCACAGGCAGCGCTGACCAGTGGACAAGAAGGCAGGTAGGTGACACCGCTACTGCAGTGTCCTGGGTGGAAGCCAAGCACTGCGGGGTGAACTGAAGGAGCCTACCTTCTTCCCGGGCTCCAGAGGAACGTTGCAGGACAGCAACCCCCTTCGCTGGAGCAGGCGGCAGGTGATACCTTTAGGTGACATCTTTAGGTGGTCCAGCCATTTGCCCCAGTGGCACCCAGTAAGGGGAAATCCAGGGAGCACCAAAGTGCCACTGAGAGCCTACACTGCCACTAACAACTTGCCCTCCTTCGCTGCAGACCGCGCTGTGATTTTTCTTCCCCAGACACTACAGCTACTTGAGACTTCCCATTTCTGCCAACGCACCTATTTCTGCCAGGGGGCCGGGGAGCCCACCTTTCCTATTTACTGCAGAAAAAGCCTAGGGTATCTGTAAGCTCATATATAAAACTCAAACCGTTCACCTACTAGGATGAGGAGCACGGTGACAGGATCACAGGTAAGATTTGAATAAGTTCGAGGTAGAGACCGAGGTGTCATAGAAAATTAGGGACCCTGTATTTTAGTTCATTGCAGCATTACACTGTAGACGACACGTCTTAATTTTTTTAAGACACTGAATTTTCATCTATTACAGTTAGCAATTACTTGCATTAGAAGGGCAGGGTCATGCCATGGCACAGAGAAAGCAGAACAGGGACGGGATGGGTCCCACCACAACTGAACACCGTTATTCTCCAGAATGGGGAAGACATCACCACATGTCCAGACACTGTGTCCTCATATGGCAGCTCATTCCACACCTGATCACTAGGATGTTCTTCCATCAGCATCTGAACATCCTACAGCCTCCACAAAGATCTAAGATGGTAAATTTATTCTGGATATTTAATTCCATCCAACATTGTTTGTATCCGTAGGGCATGCCATAATGCTCCTCATGCATTTCTCAGCTGGGATTGCAATCAAGAGGCCAATCTTCCCTCTAAAGCTGCAATGGATATTGTTCTTAATCTCCTCTGCACACAAACAGAAAAGTCTTTGCTTTGGCCTTGCAACAGCTTCAGGCTGACTCACTGCTCCATCTGCTGTGAGATTCAAAGCATAGGCTTCTTGCCCTCCGCTGCAAGACAGTACTTCATGGAATTGAAACATCAGCTGTCACATCGTGAAACGTAAAGGTGATGGCAGTGAAGTCTTCTGATATCCTGGGAGAAAATATGTCCCTAAAGCATGCAGTTTTAATAGCAAAGCAGAGCGTGAATCCAGGTGTATGAGTGAAGACTGTGTTATATCAATCTTTCAAAACCAGAAGAAAAAGGAAAGATCTAACACAGCTCCCCAGATCCAGCTACTGAAGCATCAGTGAAGAAATACAACACAGCAGAGGGTGCAATTACAAGCATGACAAAAGTAATGACAGGTCCAGCGTCACTGCAGGTTGGCATTGTTCAGCTGCCACGTGGTATGCCAGAGATCCAACGTCTTGCATAGGATTTTGTCTAGATAAAGGGCAATTCTACAATGCCTCAAGTCAGAGCCCTAAGTCACTTAGACCTAGCAATACACAGCAACAAAAGCCTAAACATCTTCAGCAGTCTGGATTTAACTGACCTGGGTAAAGCTAAATCTGTAGCAATATCAGAAAACTAATCGGTATCCCTCCATTCCTGATTGTGCTGTGGTTGAACAGGGGACTCAGTTTCTTCTCACAAAAGCAGATCTAGCAGAAATTCCAGTGTTTTGTGCTTTGTATTTTTAAGATGAAGAACATTTTAATCTGTTGTCTCATGCAGCATCTGTTCAGACTTCACTGAACTCTTGGACATTTGTTTTGTTCCCTTGTTTCAAGTTTTGTTCCAGAGACCACTCAAAATAGCAGTCACGTTTGTTAAAATGACCAGTTACTGTCCAATCCTGGCACTGACAAATTACCTGTTTCTTTGTTAAACATAAGGCTAATATAACTCATTTGCCTTCTATTGCATTCATTAATTAAAAAGTATAACAGTATGATCAGTTCTGAAAGGTACTTCTTTCCACATTGAAAAAGATGTTCAAAATACTTTCATGTAGATTATTCTACAGATCCCTTTCAAAAGTGCTTGGTACGAGAGTCTGTGAATGGACTCCTGGCTCTGGATGAAATTCAGGGAATAAAATAATCCTTATTTTATTTCCACAGCCGAAGAATAGAGAGGCACCCTGTTCTTCTCCATCCTTAAGAGGAAGCAGTTACTAGCTTTTCAACAATCCTCATAATGCGCCCAATTAAAGAGACCAAAGACTTGTGCAGCTTTTTTAAGCAACATTTAGCTGAAAGCCCTGTGTGCAGAGGAGCCCCATGATGGGCTCACTCATCTTAGCCCTACACTAGCTCAGAGCGCGACAGAGGGGCGACGCCAGGACATAGAAACCTCAAGAGAAGCAGGGTAAGGGGGAGAGGTGGGCGCAGTTAAAAACCCTTAGCAATTTTAATATCAGTGTAATTATATACAATTAGGTGACTTAAAAACAGTATTAGCTTTGTCTTCTAAGAAGAACATGTCTTAATGCCTTTGGCTTTCGTTGAGATTTATATAGAAAATTCCACAAAACAGCCTTTGCTATCTTCCTTTCCTTTTATACATTCCTATGTATAAAAAAAAATTCTATCAACACAAAATTCTGAAGTTTAGTTTGTAAAAAAAGGTTCACAAAGGTTGGTTGAACAGCATGTACACTTTAGAGCAATGCAGAAAATTCTATATAAAGAGGATCAGAAGTAGGGATCAGTCACACACAGGTAACAGGTTCATACCGACAAATGCGCATGTAGTGAACCCGTAGGGTTTTTTTAAAAAAACCACATTTCAATTGATTGTTTACTCCAAACTCCAACATGAAGTCAAGTATGGACTATGTCACTTGTCAGAAACAAACAGTTTAAGAATAAAGTTGAATCCTGGCTTAGTTAAAAAAGTTCAAGTACATTCTGAGCAGTCTTCAATTCTTCGCCTGGGGCTATGCTCTCCTCATGTGTTGATCAACAGTCATTAAGTGTAACAATAATTGTCATTTTACAACTTCAAGTTCTTTATAAAAAGAACTTTTTAAGGTTCCTTTACAAAAATATTTCCTTGTTCTTCACGTCTTCAGATGACACAGTAAGACAGCGGGGAGACGCTTGTGGCTCCATTTTTAATATCCTTTTCCTATTTTAAGAGGGAAGAAAAATACACCCAAAAATTCACATCTTAGAGGCATTTAAAGCAATTAAATTATATACATAACACTAAATGACTTGATAAAATAATTTATCATCATTATGTGTTCTCACAGTCCTTTTTGAATGCAAAAAACTAGCATGGTCTTACACAAGCACCAAAAAGTGCAGAATCCTGTGCTTCAGTTTAAGCTACTGTGATGCACAGGAATTTTTAGCATAAAACTATGAACATCTATAAGAGATTAAAAAATACAACTTTCTGTTTAAGACTGAAAAGCTTTAGAAATCAGGAGCCATTCTTATTACTGAAATATAAAAATGGTACACTCACCCCGAAAGCCTCCTCCACCACCTCTTCCTCCTCTGAATCCTCCTCCTCCTCCTCCGCCTCTTCCTCTGAATCCTCCTCCTCTTCCTCCACCTCTTCCTCCTCCAAATCCTCCTGAGCATAGGAAAGAAATTACACTTTGAGGAGGATACAAATTCTTTGTTATACATAACAATTTATTTCATTGACAGCCTCTGAAAGGAAAAGAGCAACAAAAAACCCCAGAAACACCCAACTGCTGGATCAATTAGTAGTACCTTGTCTCTTTTAGGGACCATGTGCACATTTTAGGTATTCTTTAATGTCTGATAAACAATGTCCAAAATACTAAAGACACTAACAAAACTCCACAATAACTTTCTTTCCTGAGAGCAAAAAATTAATTACAACCATTAATTGATAATTCTTAAATAATTGCAATGCAACAGAACATTAAAACAAACCAAACAAAAAACTTTGAAACACTTGTGGCCTCTCAGCACATGAAGGGGCACAGTAGGGAGAAAAGGGAAGAAAATTAAATGTAGGAAAAAATTAACCTAAGCTTAATTGAGGGGTACATCATAGAATCACAGAATCATTTGGGTTGGAAAAGACCTTTAAGACGATTGAGTCCAACCTAACACCACCAAGTCCATCACTAAACCATATCCCTAAATGCCACATCTACCTGTCTTTTAAGTACTTCCAGGGATGGTGACTCAACCACTTCCCCGGGCAGCCTCTTCCAATGCTTGACAACCCTTTCGGTGAAGAAATTTTTCCTAATATCCAATCTAAGCCTTTCCTGGTGCAACTAGAGGCCATTTCCTCTTGTCCTATTCTCCTGTTACTTGGGAGAAGAGACTGACCCCCAAATCTATACAAGCTCCTTTCAGGTAGTTGTAGAGAGTGAGAAGGTCTCCCCTCAGCCTCCTTTTCCCCAGGCTGATGTTTAAAAAGCAAAAGATGATGAGATCTACCAGGTCATTTGCCCCTCTCTCAAACACTGCATTTCCAATATTCTGTCCAAACTATGCTTTTAGAACACACCAAAAATACAGCTTTCACTGACATTTTTAAGTGTGTACTATCTACAAGCTTCTGCCACAAGTTTGATTAGTAGTCACACTTTCTGTCTTTGTTATACTCTCCTCCCTATGCTTTGGAACTGTTATCTACAGAAGCCTAGGTCTTGTCACTGGAAAGATACCACTGGCTCTTCCATTGAGTCACTGTCTTGGCTTCAGCTGGGATAGAGTTAATTTTCTTCCTAGTAGGTGCTGTGGTTTGAATTTACTATGAGAATAATGTTGATAACACATACTGGTTTAGTTGTTGCTAAGTAATTTTTACATTAGTGAAGGACATTTTCATCTTCCCATGGAAGCTGAGAGGGAGCATAGACAGGACAAGCTGTCAAAGGAATATTCCATACCACAGACATCAAGCTCAGTACATAAATGGGGGGTGTCCATGGGGCAGGGATCCGCGATTGCTGCTTGGGATAGGATGGGCAATCAATCATCAGGTGGTGAGAGCAACCTGTGTCGTATCATTAAGGCTAAGGTACTTGGGTCTTTTTAGTCTGGAGAAGAGAAGGCTGAGGGGGGATCTGATCAATGC
>JAOXJM010000033.1:23950286-23962514 GCA_026413425.1 Tringa solitaria
CCTACTTCTGCTGGTCACACTATTTCTAATACAAGCCAGGATGCCATTGGCTTTCCCTCATATAGTGGGAATAACCTTAGCTGTGCTAAGGAGGAAGAGCCGGTGCTTCTGCCTGCAAACTCACTGCAGGGGAGCAGCTCTGCTGCTGCCCTCCTGGCTGCCAGGCAGGTCATTTTTTTTTAGGGGGAGGGGGTTTGGTTCTGCTGGGTTTAATTAAACATCTCCTGGAAAACCACTTTCAGAAGAGCACTTCAAGCATTTGCCAAAGACTTGCAAGTCTGCTATACAAATGGCGTAACACGAGCTTGTAATCCAGCTGAGTATATAATGGGTGTTACATGGATATGAGTATTTCCATATATACGAAGGCATGGAATCATAGAATCATCAAGGCTGGAAGGGACCTTTAAGATCATCGAGTCCAACCATCAATGTCAGACTGCCAAAACCACCCCTAAACCATGTCCCTCAGCCCCACATATACCCATCTTTCAAATACCTCCAGTGATGATGATTCCACCACTTCCCTGGGCAGCCCATTCCAATGTTTGATAACCTCTTCGGTGAAGAAATTTTTCCTAGTGACCCCCACCCTGCTGCAACCTCCTTTCAGGCAGTTGCAGAGAGCGATAAGGTCTCCCCTCAGCCTCCTTTTCTCCAACCCCAGCCCCCTCAGCCTCTCCTCACAGGACTTGTTCTTTATCTCTTATATAAAAACACATTTATCTTTTAGATTAATCTGGCAGAAATGAATGCCTGCAATCAGGAGAACCAGCGTGATGATTCAACCAGTCTCCTCTGGCAACAGAAAGCAAATGTGTGTCCTTAATAAGTGCTTCCTTTTAATCATTTACTTTAAGGTCTTTATTTTTGTTAACTCATCTTGCACTTACAGTAAAACCAATTAAATCGAGGCAGGATCTTTTTGGAGAGATCAGTTTTATCAGTTAATAATTGAGGCTCCTGTACTTTATTGCTAAACGCACTTTAAAATATTTTGCTAATGGTTAAAAATTAAACACAAATCTAACAACTGATATTCAAAAGAATCCCAGCCAGAGCACTTTGTCTACAAAGAGAGATCAAATTTCATCATGCGAGTGGCCCCAGTTTTCTTGATATTCTTGTCTCTATTTTGTTTTTGTGGATCAGAGGTAAGAATTTATTTTATTGTGGTAGTAGTAATTTATTTTTTAAAACAAATCTAAAAAGCAATTTATTGTTATAAAAGCAAAACCAGTTTTCTTTCATAGTCTTAGTGTTTCATAGCTTTTGTTTCAGCCCAGTTTGAATGTCTGAAGTTTGCTATTTCTCTTTCATGTACTGATTCCATCTCAGGGTTTAAGCTAACGGGCTTCTGGAAAAGATTTTAATCATCGCCCTATCCTACATCAAATTTGCCAGCACAGTTGACGACAGGAAGGTACTGCAATTTTTCCTGCCCCCCTTTTTTTGAGAAAGGAGATTACAGTCTTCTAATGTGGCGACATGGGTATATGGTACTGCCTGAAGGATTGCTGTGGAATCACTCCTGGCAGAAGTGTCCCAGAAAGCCCATCTGGATTGAGTGTTCGGTGTGACCCAAGTCTTTTAGAAAAACCCTTAAATAAAAATCAGCACCTTTTGTTCCTGTTCAGGAGAAATGCCTAGTAAAATATGGGAGTTATGCCAAGCTGGATCCAGCTCACAATTTGGATTCTACTGACCTGAGGACAGCAGGAAGAACTTAGTAAGAATATACAACTGTTAGAAGGGGTTTCGTTGAATTAGATTCTGCCTCAACGCCATCCCCACTGACTTTACTATGGCCAGGATTTCTTCACGAGAACTTTAAACTTCAGCTCTGTTGATTCAGTTGGCACAGTCAAAGCTGATAAATCACATGTGAGGACTAACCTTTTTCTCCCACTTTTATGCAAAGCCCATCCATATATAGTTTTCATATTTCAACATTCTTCCTACCTGTAGATGATAGTAAGCAGAAGCACTCGGGCAGCAACGAAGTCACCAGGGAGCTGCAGAAACACTAGTGCAGAGTCACTCACTGAGAGGCAGTGGGGCAGAAGGGCAGAATCTGTACTTGCAGCCCAGTGATGACCAGCAACAGCATGCGAATCCACTGCTATGAATGAAAAAGGAAAAGAGCTGATAAGGAAGGGCACTTAATTTTCAAATTTCTTTAAGATATTTGTTACTTCAGCAGTCACATGGTGAAACGAATCATTAATTTTAGATTTCTTTATTTGCTTCTAAGTAGTTCTTAAATATTTACAGGTGCTATTTCAACCCAAAGCTAACCAAGCCAATAAAAAAAGTCTCAGAAAAAAAACAAGTAGCTTTTTTTTTTTTTTAATTTATTTTTCTGGTGTTTAAGTCCCCGTATGATTTGATTTCCTTACAATCCTGTTGCTGTGGTGTGTTAGGAACCATTGGCTTAAAAGATGTTTATAATCTGCTGGGCACTTCAGCTGATGTTTGAAGAGTAAAGAGTATAAGGTTTGTCAGAGAGCAGTAAAAGAGAAGATCACACCAGGTGAATGATCCAAAAAGAAAAAAAAAAGTTCAGAAAAACTGAGATGAGGTGGCCAAACACAAGGAAATAGACACTATAAACGAGATTTAGCAACTTTTTTCTCGTAAGACCAGAGAAGGCTTATGAATGAACACTTTGTTGAGGTCAATAAAGGGATCTGCAGAACTCTTGGTGCAGTTCCTAGTCTCACTCTTATTTATTTTGTGCTTTGCAGAATGCAGCATCTAATGCTGAAGAAAACCAGTTTCAGCAGGTTGAGCCTGTCCAGCCAGCTAAGCAAGACACGCACCTCATAAAAGAATGCTTAAGCAACCAATACACACACAAGTCCTGTGAGAAAGTTTTTTGTAACCCATGGGAACGATGTGTGGAGGGAAAATGCCTTTGTAAGCTTCCCTACCAGTGCCCAAAGAATGGCTCCTCAGTTTGTTCTACCAATGGAAAGTACTTCATTACTTACTGTCACCTAAAGAGCTACGAGTGTCAACATCCTGAAGCAAAGTTTCTGCACAAGGGAAAATGCATGTCTGAAGGTATTAACATCTCCTTTTCCAAAAAGTGTTATCAGTCAGTCATTTGTGGCCAAGGAGATGGTTTATGGCGCAGGAGGTCTGTTCATTTCCTTGCACTAGTGAGAACATGAACCAGAAAATCAGAGGTCACTGAAAATGGGGACGATCTGTTGATTTTCATAAAAATAAAGCGATTGATGGGCCCAGGTCACCCTGCTGCTGGTAGGTTGCTCAAATCATCAGGTAGAAACGAGAGAAATAGACCTACCAGCCCTACCATCCTCCAGCCCCATCTCCACCCATCGCAGCAGGAGCAGCAAGCCAGGCCCAGGGCTCTCCTGCCCAGTCCCTGCCCCAGTGCATCCCTCCCTTCCCCCACAGAAGCAGCAGCTCAGCCCGTCGCCCTCAAGGTGGCAAAACTCAATTCTGCCTACGCCACTGAAAAGGATCAGAGAGCCTCGGTGTGTTCCTGGTGCGCTCTCCACCTGGTTTCCCTAAATTAAGCTGAGGACTTTAGCTCCACCATAAAGAGAGGAAGTTTTGCTGTGCACGTAATAGGAGCAGAATCTGGCCGTCCCACTTGAAGTGTTACCGGTTGGATGAATGTCATTATAATAAGGTGCAACTTTTCCTCAGTAGACCTCCAGGTCCATTTATGTGGTAGGAACCATCAGCTTCATTTGTCCTGAAACTGGTCTATTTTGAAAAAGTGGCAGGCTCAAAGACATGAAGTCAATCCTCAGAAAAAATCAGGAATAATACGTGAAGCTTCTGATTCCCAGTCTACTGTTCTTTCCATATAAACTTTGGCTGTCAATACAGAATTATTCCTGATTTGTTTCTGTGCTGTCTTTCCGCTAGATACAGCTATATAATATGATTTTATTTGGAGATTTTTTTTTTTACTTCTCTTTTTTTTTCAGGAACATTTTCAGTCTCTGTGGGCCATGGAGATTCAAATTTGCTTCAAGTAAAACCCATAAATCAAAATAGTGACTTTTTTGTATGTGATAGTGAATGGACTATGAATGAAGCAAACGTGGCTTGCAGGCACCTTGGCTTTGAATCGTAAGTTTGGGGAACTTATCTCTGGATAACTGCAAGGAATCTGAAAAAGTACTGAAGTTTACATAAGTCTCAGTCACAGTCAGTCAACAGTTAAGACAAAAAAACTCATGAACAATGTATAAGCTACAATATTCTCAGAAAGCTTCTTGAATCAAGACCCGAGAGTGAAAGCCAAATCAGATTTCTGTGTTATATTACAAAATTACAACTATACAAACCGTAATTGTTTTACTTTTGAAATAAAAGACCAACGCAGAGACTTTCTCTCAGGTCTTTGTAAGGAGAAGTGCGTAGATGGACCATCCCCAAGTAGCTCTGAGCAATAACCTGCATGCAGAGGGAAGTTTCTTGCACTAGCTACAACAGGCTACAGCTCTGGGCACCGGGCAGACTAACAACCAGAACACGTTTCTTTTTTTCACCCCTTTCCCCCGCTGCCATTGCCTGCTTTGCTCCCCAGGAACAGCTGAAGCCACACAGAGATTGTTCTTTCTCCTGCGACCACTCTGATGACCCGAGTTGCACGTTCAGCTCCTCAGAAAGAGTCAAATCTATATCCTGTCCATAATTATTTGACACATATACAACTAATTTAACTTAGTCAGGTAGGGGTCCCTCCCCAACCTTACCCAAAGACTAAAAATGCCATTGCAGAGCCCTAAATTGTCCCCTCTAGGTGAGAAGCAAATACTTCCTAGTCCTGATGGATACCTCTTTAGATAGCAGAGAAGGGTTTGTCCTGGGACAGAGCATTCCGCCCTGGAGTCCCATTGTTAAGTCTCTCTAGTTACTTATTTACTTGATCCATATTTCTTTAAGGTAGGGGATACATACACTGTTAAGAGGATACTGCTCAGGTAAACCCAAGGGAGATAAAATTTATTAATCCCAGCCGTGTAGTGGCTTGTGCTGCCTCAATATGCATTGGGTTTGATGACATCAAGGATACTTGATCCCATGCAGGATGGCAAATTATGGCTCACCTGTGTCCATACAGAGATAGAGATCCGAGCTTTCAAGTTTTGCTACATAAGGAGACGTTTCTATCCATCATGATAATCAGCGACCATCACAGAGCTACACATTTAGGGACAGTTATATGCAGCAACCTGCAAAAAATTATCACTTTGTTTTACTTTTTCTTCCCAAGTAAACATCTCCTACTTACCCCCAGACAATTCCATGGGAAGTCTGCTTTTTTTCTTAGCCATGACCACAATTCTTTTACAATGAGGAAACTCATATAAATTCTAACCAACAAAAGCAGTTGTGAAATGATATAATTTGTTATTATTATTTGTATTCTCACAGAGGTGCTGAATATTACCGAGCCAATCCCAGCATCACAGAATCTGCCTTAAACTCGTTGCACTGTCTGCAAATAACTTGCAGGGGCCTAGAGACAAGTCTTGCTGAATGTCACATAGAGATGAAATCAAGAGGTAGTAATGAGGGATTTGTTAGCCTCCAGTGCCATGAAAATCTCAGAGGTTAGTAGGTTTTTTTAGTTTTATATCTATTTGGGATTCCTACATTTTAAGCTCATTTAAAATACTTAAGACCTAGTTTGCTGACCTCTCAGCCACAGCAAACCTGCACTGAAACCTTT
The DNA here is from genome assembly GCA_026413425.1 of Tringa solitaria. Classification (NCBI taxonomy): domain Eukaryota; kingdom Metazoa; phylum Chordata; class Aves; order Charadriiformes; family Scolopacidae; genus Tringa; species Tringa solitaria. The sequence goes on from JAOXJM010000033.1 coordinate 23,956,009, forward strand.
TGATTTTTTTTTTTTAAATAATCCTTTTGCAGACTTTAAGACAATTGAGGCAGTCTTGAGTCAAGACAGTCTTGAGTTTATGAGTTTGGAAAATCCCTGTTGCTCCTAAAGTATTTTTACAGGTACTTCCCAAAAGCAAATATATTTCACCCATGGTCCTGTTTGTTCCCCCATCCCTTCCAAGGGCACCGAGGCAGACTGTATTCCACAAGTCTTGTTTCTCCCCAGTTAACCGGTGAGGAGACAGCAGAAACTTCCTACTCACTGCTTTGTCTATGAAGGAGATCAATTAGGACACGAGCAGCGCTGTAGCCAGACAAGCATGACTGCTTGTCATCTGCTCGCGTCTTCTGAGGAGTTTCAGGACTCCTCAGTCCTGAATATAAGTGGAATCAAGTCCATGTTTTGACTTCTGACAGCTTTCTCTTCTCTGTAGTGGGCTTCTTTGGCACTGGTAAGCATCAGCCTGAGAAGCTGCTGCTTATGAGCTATGAATTGTCTTAGGTTTTTCTCATGCCACAAAAGTAGGAGTTCACAGAGGCTTGGTGAATTCCTTCTAGAGGGGAAACATCCATCATCTTAATCACTTGAATAATTTACAGTGGGTTTGAACCAATCATTTCTGGTTTAGTCCTTGTCTAGAAGAAATGAAGTTCCCTTTTGCCAGACTGCTGCAAGTTGGAGGAGGAAAATAAGTGGTCACAATGAAAGCTTGATGAGAAACTGATGAAAACAGTAAAAAAGATTCCTATTTACAATACTGTTGACAGGCCAAACTGCTGACAGAATAAAATGTGCAAACAGAATATTTTTGTGGGCAGTTGTGAACCTATACACATTTCCACACTAACTTCATTTTCATCATGCTGCACAGCTTGTTCAGATGGTGAGTTTCATTGTGTCAACAAGAAGTGCATTCCTCTGAATAAAACCTGTGATGGAATCAATGACTGTGGAGATTTAAGTGATGAACTGTGCTGTAGAGGTAATAATTTCCTTTCTCAGCTGTTTCAAAATCATTTCAGCAGAAAACCACCCCCAAAGAATGTTTACAGTGATGTAACAGCTAAAGTCTCTTTTCAAAGTGAAAAAAAAGTAGGCATAATATAATTTTTTGAGGCAGGCAAGTGATCTCTGAGAATCTGGATTCCCTCAGAGGATGAGGAAATACAAAGAGATTATTTAGGAGGCTATTAAACACTGATACAAAAAAATGAGCCATGTTAGAATGAAAATATATTTTTAGTTGGGAGAAATCAATACTAAGTAAACAAAGACACTGTTTTTCCAAAGAATTATCTTTAAACAAAAGTAAGATCTATCTTAAATTTATTACTGATCCCAGAATATCCAAAGAATATCTGTGAACAGTTCCTGTCATATTGCTTGTTTATGAACAGTCATTCTTTCAGCATGTGCAATTCCAGCTGTGATTAGAGCCAAGGAATGGATGTAGCATGACCTGAATGCAGGAGAACAGTTTCGGAAGTTGGGTTTCAGGTGACAAATTGTAATGTGAGTTACAAATCCCACCACTATCCCTAAATAACCTTAATTTCTGCAGTTTTACAATTGTCAGTAAATTTCATCTGATAACCATGGAAACACAGTCACAGGTATTTTCGAAGAAAATAAGAAATACCCATGGCTTCATATATTTAGAGGACATTTAGTCATTCCACTTGACCAAAACAGTGCCGTTTCAGCCATATGGGCTGAAAACTATGCTTCAAAAGAAGTATTTCAACTGAGTTCAGTGGTCTTTGGATCATATTGGGATATCTGGATACTTTTGGAGAACTATCTGATTTTCTATTAAAGACATATATCCTTAAATAGTAGATTGACATAAGATTATAAAGTAGCTCAAAAACGCCTGCCATAAATTCAAGCACTGCTTTGCTTTAAGTAACATACAAAGTGATCACAGGAATTAAAAGAATGGGGATTCTCGGGTTTATAATAACGTTTCATATAATCAAGAATTTTAGAAGAAATTAGTTATTAAATCCAAAATCTTCAAAATATGACTTTTGACTCCTAACCCTGCATGTAGCTCATTCAACCAAAAGCCAGCTTGGGACTCTGATTTTGGGCAGGAATTTTGACCCAAGGATCATAAATTCCTCATTTGAGATGATCAGTAATGCTGGCAAAACTGGAGGTCTTTTGGTTGAGGTTGGGTGTGGGCACGTGTTGCGGATGAAACTGGTAAGGAGTGAAACCAAGTGTAGAAGTACACTACTGAACTGGTAACAGAGATCCACACTTTTTTAAGTCTTAAAACTTCAAAATTGTAAAATGAGAAGAGCCAAGTATTCATTTTGTTTTACACTTCCAGAGTCTGCTTTTGTGATCAGTTTATGAACAGCCAAGTCCCCCATAACAGGGATAGTATATCGTGTTTATATTTGAAAAAGCTCTCAAACTATGGGAGGTTGCTGAACCATGTGATCCTGTGATTTACATTTGTAATTCTCCTGTGTTACAGAGTGCAGAGGCGACAGTTTCCACTGTTGGTCAAATATCTGTATTCCAAACAAGAATGTCTGTAACAAAGAAATGGACTGCCTCACAGGAGAGGATGAAGCTCGAGTTCTCTGTGCAGGTTTCCTTCCAAAAGATGTTTTTGTTTCTTTCCTTTCATTCTGCTCAATTATAACTAGAGACTACACAATGCACAGTATTAAATTACTTAACAGATTAGCAAAACTAAAATGCATGCAAGAATTAATCTTCCCAGCACTATGTTATGCATAGTATGAAGAAAAGGTTACAGAATTTTTCTCCCTTTCCTTCTAGAAAAGAATAGCAAGAAAACTAAAGGAAGGAAGAAACAGATCATGTTTTAGGAGGCTTAGGGCAGATTATGTCCTTTGCTTACGTGGCCATCTATCAAACTGATATTCCCTATTTGTGAAGAAAGCATAGACAGGGCAGGCAGGATAATTTTCCTCACAGATAAGGAATTAATCTAGTTTGTCAATTAATTATTAATAATTCTTCTGTGCTGTTCCCCTGACTGATGAGAGATTTTGGTTTGTTTTGAAATTAGAATGTTTTTTCCTTGCTCTGATAAGAGACAAAGTCTAAAGCCAAAAAGTAAACACTATTGGTAAATGGTAATTGGTAAGGGTAAACTGAACTCTAAATGTAAACATTCCTGTCAGTAACATGAGAACAGACCCAATCCTTAACCTCCATTTGGGAACTAAATTCAATGGGCATTTTGTTTGAAAAAAAGCTGACAAACCAGATTCAGGAAGCAATTAATTTAGCTCTCATATTGAATAACCTCCCTGTTAAAAGAGATACATAGTACACAACAGCATCATCTAAATTGGAAAAAAAAAAATCCTGTTACCTAATACTCCTTTGGGCTTTAGAAAGCTCCCAAAGGTTGATGGGGCAGGAGGAGGAATTTCTGTTGTTTCCTGGTGGAGGAGAATGGGATATCACTTTAGAGATCAAAAACCAAAAAAAAAAAAGAGGCCATTTCTCAGAGTTTGTTTGCAGAAGAGCTCCCTAGGCATGGAAAGCAGGGTAGATATCATGTAGTTATGAATGAGTATCTGCTGGATGTGGGTCATTTCTAGGCTGAGGCAGACAAAGGGTGTCTAGTAGGAAAGGAAACAGCAGGCACCAGGCTGAGAGAATATTGCTGTCCATGTGAAATGCTGTGCACTTACGCATTTAAAATGTGTACCAAGATTTCAGCACACAAACATATATGCAAACAACAGACCAAATTTAAGCGTTTACCAATATTTTTAGAATTTTGTTATTCTGCTACAGGCAAAGACAAAGGTGCTGAAAATCACAGTATGGACGAAGGTAAGTGTAACTGACCCTCCAAAAGCAGCACACCCTCTTAATTAGTGGCTTTCTAACTACCAGCCAGCTGGCCAGATCCAGAACACTCAGATATTTGGACTTTGTGATTTAGTAATACACACTCTGGGGCTTACTATTTGTCTTGCTTTCCACTAATTTCAAGAATGCCGTAATAATAATCCTCCTGGCTGAGGACCCACATCTGCATGTTTCGGCAACTGGTGGAGGTAAACTCTCAGCAAATCTAGGGGAACTTCTTTAAAGTTATCTGCCTGAGTGCAAGCAGCAGTGGGAAATTAGGAGAAGTAATGTGATATTAAGACACAAGCAATTTTCAAAGCAAAACCAGATGCCAAAATTTTTGGTTATTGCTTTCCTACTACTGCAACTACTGGCATATTCAGAGCACTCAAAATGTCAAGATAAAGACAAACCTGTCCCCAAATGGAGAGAATGGATACCTGAATTCTGACACACGTTTTTCCTTTTTGTTAAAGAAAGAAAAAGGATAAAGACATTTCTTCCTCAAGTACACTGCGGTCTTACAAATCACACATTAACTCGTCGGAAAAGAATTGTAGGTGGACAGATTGCAAGAAAGGTAAACAAAAACCTTACCAGATACGAGGTTGTTCAGCATCAATTTCAATGGGCGTTATTGTCCTTCTGTGAAATTGTACAGAAATAACAAAATCAGCTACAACACTAATTTCATGTTTTGCAGCAGTAGCAGCATCGCACTGAACGAAAGTAAAGAGAAGCACAATTTATAAAATAAAACATGCAAAACTGAGCATCACAGTACAAGTACACATTGAAAATTATTCAGCAAAATATTTAATACTATAGCTAGAAATAACAGTTCTGATAAAATGGAATTTAAATTTGCACCTTCAAAAGAGAATACAGTCAAAAATGCTATACTTGATCCTACCAGGTCAGATTCTACATCTGTTTCTGTGGCTACAAGGCTTTTCATGACAGAAAGCTGGAGGGAAGGAGGCATCACACCAAGTCAGAGGATTGAACAAAATTACTCTATTTTAGACTATATATCCTTTATATCAGATGGAACACAATTCACAATTGCTGCATAGCAGATTTTATACTTACAATCAGATATAGTCAAGGAGATGAGGTTATACCAAGAAGCGTGTTTCCCGTTATGCTCTAAAAATAGTACAACTATTATGATTTCACATGATGTGGGTGTTTGTTGTTTGAATAGGGCGAATTCCCTTGGCAAGTGGCAATTAAAGAAACTGGCAGTGAAGGTGCAACAGTGTACTGTGGAGGGGTTTACATTGGTGGCTGTTGGGTTCTGACTGCTGCGCACTGTGTCAGGTAAAATCAACAAACTGGGAACTTAGGTTCTTCTTGCAAGGCAGAAAGATTGGTTTGGATATTATTGCCCTTCTTAGCTACCTGTTTGACAATTGAATCAAATGGTTTAAACCCCACATTAATAATGGAGAAGATTCAGAGAAAATAGAATATTTTGGCAGTGAACATAAAGATGAAAAGGTAATGATGAGTTTGAAGAGACACGGCGTTCTTCAATCCCATAGTAGGAAAGGTTTGCTGTAAAAGGTTCACTTTGCCTGAAAGGGAGGTACAAGGGACCTCCTCTCTTCCCCGTCTCCACCTTGCGGAAGTCCAGGATCTGTCCCCTGAGAATGTCCCTTGGGTCGTATACTCTCCAGAACAAGCACGAGCAGCCAGGGAAGATTTGCCAGTCCCAGCACCCCATCCACACCTGCTCACTCTTTTTACACTTGAAATCAGAGGCAAAACCACCTGCTTTCTCTTTGTCACAGCACTAAACACAGAGGCTGACCTCTAATGGGTTTTTTTCTGTATTAGTTGCCGTACCCAGCAGTGTCATCTGCCTTGCATTTGCTACACTTTAGAAAAACCTGGACATCAAGTCCAGAAAGAAACTATATCTATATAACACAAATTTTTATTCCAGAGAAACTTTGATAAAATGCAAAAGTTTACAGCTAGTTGAAACGTACAGTGCTCGTGTTAAGTACGAAAACATATTTTATTTCACTGTTTTATTTTGTTGGTTTTTTTTTTTTCCAGGGCAAATCGAGTTCATCTGTACCGTGTCTGGATTGGGCTGTTGGATACAATAATGTACGACAAAGAGACAGACACTTTCAGACTAAACCAACTGATAATCCATGAAAAGTATAACGCGTCAACTTACGAGAACGACATTGCTCTGCTGGAGCTGAGAGGTTTCGGGAAAGGAGAATGCTCCCTGAAATACAGCACCCCTGCCTGCATCCCCTGGTCGGAGTATATGTTCAACGCTGGCGACACATGCAAGGTTTCTGGATGGGGACTGGAGAAAGGTATTTGCTTTACTGCTTGCTACAAGAAAGTATTACTTGCATCACTCGTTTTCTAATTGCGGTGAGCTTTCATTTTGGAAGGGCTGAAGAGTAGCTGTGCACAATGCACTGGGAAGAGGCTGAGTGCAGAAAACACAGGCTGCGGCTCAGCATTCGGCTTTCACTCTTGTTCTCTTTTCTGTACTGCTTCCTCTGCTGTTGCAGCCATCTGGTAAACTGATCTGGAGGACACCCCCGGTTGAAAACAACCCTAACAGTTTTGGGCACCTCAATACAAGAGAGATATGGAGGTGCTGGAGCAGGTGCAGA
>JAOXJM010000033.1:23978597-23997688 GCA_026413425.1 Tringa solitaria
GATGTGCTCTGGGCAGCCCTGCTTTGGCAGGGGAGTTGGACTGGATGGTCTCTAGGAGGTCCCTTCCAACTCCAACAATTCTGGGATTCTGTAAAACATAGGCAGGGCTATGGGGTATCAGATAAGGCTGTTATCAGGCCACTGCATGCCTGAACTTTTATTCCCTTGCAGTGATCCACCTTCACAAGATTTAAAACAAGTAAGTAGTCCTGTTGAGGGCAATTGGTTTTTAGAACAAGCAGAAAGCTTTCCATAAATCATCCTTCAAGGAGCGTTACTTGAATGCAGCTGCAATATGACAGAAGCAAGGGAAAGCTAAAGACTAGGAACTGGCTAAACAGGATTAAAAAAACAGGAAAACCATCTTTCCCTAGTTTCCTTTGGCCCAGGGATTCTGTTCTTCCTGTGTCTACATGACACCCTTTTCCATCTAAAAGCTTGTTGACTATCACATTTTCATGGTCTGTTGTTTTCTTGCGGGGTGGATTATCCCCTCCCCCTTAAGTTGAGGGAAAAGCATCAGCCAGGTCTCAGCTACACAAGCAAAAACACAGTGTAAATTTAAACATATGGATGCACTCTTCTAGATCCCTGGCTTCATATTATCAACAGAGCCACAGGAATAGATATTGTTGCTATCTACACTCGTTTTTCAGCACTTCTGTCGTGAATCTGGCCTACATGATATGTTTCAAGCAAACTGAAATAGCATTCAGGTTACTAGAGATAACTGTAAGACTTGACACCTGAAAGCACATCAGTATTTGCCAGTGGGAAATTTACGTGTTAAGAATTTGGAAGCACTAAGTGTTACTAAGGCAACTTCCTTTGAGCCACCCTTTCCTATGCTGTATTGTTCAACATAAAAGCTTCTAAATCCAAGTCTAGATTTCTGCAAGTTCATTCTAATGTCTTTATGAACTTTGCTCCTCGATCCATACATATCTATGTTGGTTTATTTTGCAAAAGGCTTTAATCACATGTGAAAAGCGGATGTGAAAAGGTAGTGTCGTATATATGAAGTAGTTTGTAAAACAGATGTATACATGATCTGTCTTCTAATTGCAGGTGATGTCCAGTTGGATAGCCGACCTATATTAACCACCCCAGGTACAGTATAGTACAAAGTTTTCATAATGTGGCAGTTAGTTGCCACCAGTAGTAGTGGGAGCTGTGATTTTATAGCCCATTGAGGTGTTTAAGCAAAAGGAATAAATACTTTTACCTAACCATCTGCAAGTCTTTAGGTCTGCGTGCTCCCAAGATGTGCATGTTCCTACAGTGTTACCTTTATGTGCAGTCTGTTACTGGGGGTACTTATGTCTATGTAGTTTTGCAGAAGAAAAGGTATATATTTTACATCTCAGTTGTCATTAACTATACATACTGTTACACTACTTGCTATGCCTCATGCTGTATCCAACCTCAAAGAGAATGCTGAGCTTTGCGTTAGCAGCATTACTGAAATAAAGGAAACACTAGTGTATTTTTAGATTATGTCAAATCATAACTACTGAGTTAGAGACCCTGTTTCAATAAATGCAGCCAGCTAGTTCGTTATATAAAATCATGATCTCTGAATACGTCTATATTGATGCAGATACAAAACACGCATATCTTGACCACCTAAAATGCAGCCTGTTGCAGTCAGAACTTTTAAGAACTGCCTCCAAAAACTGTGGGTGCAGACAAGCACTAATGAAGCTGTTTTACTGCGTGCCTAATTACCTGATGTGTGAATGAGCTTCTGGTTCACATTGACAGCTAAACTTCAAGGCTGGATGCACACATTAAAATTGTTTCTTTTTAATGAATGATTTAGTGACTAAATCATTTTTTGATCTCTCTAACAGATGGAAATCAGAACATCACAGAAGTGGATGCATTTGATATAAGGTAAAGTTCTAATGGCAGTGACAGAGAGACAGCCCATGGCATGGGGGTCACTGCAGAGTTTTCTGGTATTTGTTAAGAATGTGACCGGATTATTCAGCTCAACTCCACGCACTTACAGAACACATTTCTAGTTTTAGCTACAGCACGTGTAGAACCACCCTTCTTATGATGAAGGCACGCAGAAGGGACTCTTAGGAGTGGACTCCTTTTATGTTAGGCAATGTGAAGAGACTGTGGCAAAAATACCACCACAATCTCAGGAACAATTGAGCAGACTAAGTGATTTGGTGTTGCACAGGAATATATTCCTCTAGAAGAAGGGTAAAGGGGCCACGGGACAGCGATTCCATGAATTTTTCCTATTCCACCTTACAACATCATCTAGCCCTGGAGAGGGCAAACTGCCTGATAACTTCCTTGGCCTCACCCACTCAGTGGGTAGAGCTGAGCAGAGGAAGAATGATTTAGGGAACCATGTTTTAATGGTCAGTCACAGGATCCAGGGACCTAACTGTCCAAAATCCCTACTAGCCCTACATCTAGCTGAATCCCAAGGAAGATAAATTGCCAAAATCCAAATAAACTCTGGTACCAGTACAGGTGAAATATCATTCGTAATTACAGGGCTAAAGTTTATCATCTTTGCATTTTATCCTGTGAAGTATTCAAATTGGGGAGAGTGTGATAAAGCACCCCACTTTACTCTTCTTATTGGTTATCCACACACCGTTGTAGAAATCCCCAGACTTCGAACAGTCATCCGGAATTCCTGTTCCCTGTTTGAGTTCGTATGCAGATGTTACAAAAAGTTGCTTTATTAAGGTGCTGCTCATAATAAAGTGGAGAAGCAGAAATAGTTTAGGGGTAACTTTGCTCATTTTGTAGTAAAACCAAAGCATTCTGCTGATGAAACTGCGTTCTTTAAGTAATGACTGCAGGCAAATATTCTAAGCAACTTCTTCCACTGATTGCACCAAAAGTGAACATCCCATAGCAGGGAAAAACCCCAGTAACGTGCCAAAGATGGCAGCTCTGACTAGAGGTGGTCCTAGGGCAGCTGGCTATTGCCAGAAGCATTTCAGTTTCTGTTTCCTACACTGATACCTCCTTGTACAAAAGCAGGAAAATTGTCTGCTTTGTTTCTCAAACTACAGACGTGCCAACACTTTGGAACAACCTTTTGGGGCCAGGTGTATAGTCCACAGCATGCCATCACAGACTTCCATCTTGTGTTCTGCTCATAGAACAATAAAATTGCTAAATGCTACTCCACACGTTTGTTGTCATGATAAAAGTCCTCTGCTTAGAATCTGGGTCAGTCATTTGCTCTGTCCTACAGCTCTATGGTTTTTGTTGGCTAAAAACTTAGGTGAACAGCTGTATTGTCATAGCTTTCATTTTTGTTAGGGTAAATAATACAAATTTCTTCTCTTTTTGCAAGATACGTTACACGTATCACCTCATCACCCGTTTATAGTCTGTTGGTTATGATGCAGGACTCGGTTTAGTTAGAAGAACTTGAAGCAAATCTCAGATTGCTACAATTCCAAATAAGTACAGATGCACTATCCAATTATGTTAAAATAATATTTAGCTAAACACATCACATAGAGAATTGGAGCACTGTTACCTGCATTACTAATGAGACAGCCTCCTGACCAGAAAATACAAAATCATTATAGAGAAACTTCAACCTGATAGAGCCTATGACACACCCACAACTTGTTTTTACTGAATTGCTTAACATGGCCAAGCTTTTTGAAAAGACCTAGCGATTTAGGCTTTTCCTAAAATATTGCACGTTTCGAGGTCTTGTCTTCTGAAACTGGATCCTCAGAGTCTCTAGTCAGTTATAAAACCTCAGCTAGCAGGAATACAGGAAGGGAATTCAATTAGCCATTAACTAACATTCACATAACATTTATCAAGAATGTTTTCCGTCTCTGGCAACAGGCAAACACTGGATCCTACAGTGCAATACAAAATGAGCCATCAAAGAAGAGGAGTTGCATTAATCTTCAATCACGAGCACTTCTTTTGGCGATTGCAGCTGCCATTCAGACGTGGGACTACTGCAGACAGAGACAATCTGAAACGCACGTAAGAGACTTGGTTTCTCAGGCTTAAAAAGCTAAACTTCAGAAATCATGGACAAATAAGCGCTAACCTAAGTCTTACATTTAAGTATAGAACAAAAGGTTTTGCAGACATCAGCACCTATGCAACCTTGGTAAAGGAAGCCGTAATAAAACACCTTTGAGTCACAGAAACTGCTGGCACAAGTCCTATCATTTCAGTGTGTCCAGACCTCTCTTAGAACAAACTCCGGGAAGTAACTTTGGGTATTACACCTGAATTTGATGCTAGTTTGAGTTCAAAATCAAGTTCAGTAGTTTTTTTTGTAAATAATGCATAAGCATGAATATTCATTCTCGCGCAGGGAAAGCAACTGAGTTGACAGGAACTGAGATATAATTTGAGCAAGATTTTTACTGATACTGATGTGTTTTAACAATAGTTTGACAGACCTTGGATTTGAAGTCAGAGTTTTTGATGATCTGAAAGCAGAAGAAGTGCTGCAGAAAATTGACGAAGGTAGGAGACTGTATATTGGTTATGTCTAACTATTTGTAGCAGAATTTCCAGATATATTTTCTTCCATTCTCCGTTTTTCTAACTTAAAATAATGTTTGTACATAAGGGAGTTGTTTATCGTTAGAAGGACTTAAGGGTTACACTTCAGAGAATTTTATTGCAATGTAAGTGAAGCTTCTGTGGAGAGAACTAATGAAGTTGCTAAAAGCTGAAAGGAAGTACCTGCAGGTGGGAGGAGTTAGTAACGTTCTTCTTTTTACTTGTAGTGGTCCTTATCTTCAGCCATGTTGAATCCTTGCACCTTCACATCTCTGCAGTGTTACACTATCCGAAAACAGGGTTCATTTGACAAAGGACTGATCAGAAATTAAATTGTATGATAGAAGTGTACAATGCTTATTCAACCTGAAGATCACTGTGTAGTCATTTAAACACCCCTTGACTATTTCAGCCTCTAAGGATGACCACAGCAATGCTGACTCCTTTGTTTGTGTCTTCCTGAGTCATGGTGAGGACGATCATGTTTATGCATTTGATGGCAAAATCAAAATTGAGACAATCACAGACATGTTCAGAGGAGACAAGTGTCAGAGTCTGGCAGGCAAACCGAAGATTTTTATCATTCAGGTAAGGTGTCTGTTTCTGAATTCAGTGGAGTTAACGCTGATGTATGTCTTCTTGTAATACAGAAGTCAATTTTCCTGATACAGTCTTTCCACAAGGGAAGGTTTTTGCATCTTTAGGAAAGAAGGTATGGAAAACTGTTCCTTAAAGGCATTCAAGACAATGATTCTTGGTTTTTTTTAAAAAAACAAAACAAAACACCTTGATGTACACAAGTGTTAATATTATGATTCTAGCTGTATTTAATAAGAAGTAATTTTATGAGGAGCAACCCAAACTAAGCCCATGTCGGATTGACTGTCGGTGTATATTTAATGGCAGAGAAGACAGCACTGTTTCTTTTTGAGAAGGTTGGGTACGAACTCAGCTCAGTTGCTACTGTTCACACCTCACAGCCCTGGGCTAGGCTGAAGAAGGGTATAAAACTCCTAACCTCATTGTTACCTTCCAGGCAAGTCCCTTTACTTGATCCTTACAGAAGCTGTTTTATGTTCGGTGGTGATGTTTTTTCTGGTTTTCTTTATTGTTTTGTTTTGTTTCTTTTCCGTCCATAACCAATACTTGGCATCTCTGCAGAATTTAAAGAATCAATTTAAGGGTTTACTGTCTCAGAAATATTCCTTGTGCCAAGTGGTCAAGTAAAGCCACGTAAGGTCACGTAACCTCCTGTTTCACTCCTTGGTTCACGGGATAATGCAGGTTGGAAGGGACCTCAGGAGATCTCTGGCCCAGGCTCCGGTTCAAAGCAGAGTCAGTTACGGGGTCAAGCCAGGTTATGCAGGGCTTTATCTGTTCTTTATCCAGATTACAATTAGCAAACTCAAGTAAGAACCTGGCCTTCAGTAGATTATAATTGTAGTATTTTATAGAGTGATTCTAAGAATTACCTTTTTTTCAAATGAAAGCTTCCTTAGGCACAAGGCTGCTGCAAGAATCAGCGCGTTGTTAATTCATCTTTCATTAGGACTCATTCAGCTTTGGTTGTTTTTAAACAGGTGCCGAAGATGGAAAAATATTTATGTATTTCAATTTTAATTCAGTTTGGAGGAGATGGCTCAGGGGAATGTTATCAATGTTATAAATGCCTGGTGGGAGGGAATAAAGAAGAAGGAGCCAGGCTCTTTTTGGTGGTGCCCAGTGACAGGAGAAGAGGCAACTGGCACAAATTAAAACACATGAAATTCCATCTCAACAAAGGGAAACACTTTTTTACTGTGAGGGTGGTCAAACACTGGGAGAGGTCATCCAGAGAGGCTGTGGAGTCTCCATCCATGAAGATACTTGAAAGCTGACTGACCACAACAACCTGCTCTAGCTAACCCTCTTTGAGCAAGGGGGGTGGGACGAGATGATCTCAAGAGATGCCTTCTGATCTCAGCAGTTCTGTGATCATCTCAGAGCTGTCACTGGGCTTCATCACCAACATTTTAATTGCTAGAGAAGCACACAGGTCTTTATGCATGCAGACTCGTTGTAATGTACAACACCTAACTGAGCAGAAGGCCCCTCTGGTTAGTGTCACAAGTATCGTAGGTGAGCTTGGCAGTGGTGAAACGTAACTATGCTTCTCATCAACAGGCATGTCGAGGTGCTAAACATGATGATCCAGTTATTGTTCAGGATTCAACAGACAGCAGCGATGAATCCATCGTCAATGAGACCGAAGTGGATGCAGCTGGTATCTATACCCTCCCTGCTGGTGCGGACTTTATCATGTGCTACTCTGTGGCACAAGGTGAGTTCTAGTATTTTACACCTAATTTCTAATGCTTCGCTGTTACAAGCTTGAAGACTTCTTCATTTGGCAACCAAAGTAACGAGTACAGTTCCAGGTCATCTGTTTTGCATGTCTGGTAAGCGACATCTTTTGTCGGAAAGAGCTTCACGTGCTAAGGAAAAAGTGAAAATAAACTATCAAGGCTGAGGTCAATTTGCCCAGCAGAAACATTCTCTTCATAATCTTGCTGCTGAGCTGTCTGTTGTCAGAAAGTATTCCCATCTTTTCCAGGATTGTAGGTGGCTTATAAATTCCCTTGCACTACGTGGCTGTCCTCTCTGGTTCTCCATGTTTCTTGTCCTCAGTCCCACCTGCTCTCTTCCGACATGCAGATACAGTCCTTTAAGCTACTACTCCCTGAACCACGCTTCTCTTGGCTGAGCACTATAAGTGACTTCAAAGCCATTTCCCATCTATAATGAAATCATGTAATTGGCAAAGTAAGATTTACACCCATTAGTAATCCCTTATGGATGCAGCCAGCGAGCAGTAACTCTCATAAATATTTTTCCAGTGCCATCACTACTTACGTTTGGATATAATTTTATGTTCCTGTTCTACAATAGGTTACTTTTCTCATCGTGAAACTGTAAATGGCTCCTGGTACATTCAAGATTTGTGTGAGGCGCTTAGGAAGCACGGCTCTTCCCTGGAGTTCACAGAACTTCTTACTGTCGTTAACAGGAAAGTATCTTGTCGCACAGTGGGTATCTCCAGAGACCTTAATGCTATAGGAAAAAAACAGATTCCCTGTTTTGCTTCAATGTTAACTAAAAAATTGTATTTTCACCCAAAATCTAAGTAGGCTGATGCTTAACAATGAGAACCATTAATTAACACTCACTGCAGAGGTCAGAAACACACCATGTTAGTCCAGGAGACTAATATTCTACAAGACTGTCTGCAAAAACACTGGGATAAAACATGATAGCTTTTATATCTAATAGTAACTAAAATCTTACAGCATTTTAAAGCTAGTACGACAGCTCTGATCATCTCAGGGAATTTGGGAAAAATTGACTGGTGAAAAACTGTTAAGAGGTGCTCAGATTTTACTGAAATCAGTACTCTAGATTACTTTTTTTTTTCTTAAAATTTTTTTGCTTGATTGCTCTCTAACTATTGCACATTTACTATTTCCAAAACGTTTCAAATGTTGTATTAGATTAGCTTTTCTTGCTCCAAGAGCACAGTTTACAGGGAATATGTTTACAGGATACCTGTGGACAGCAGTATCCCTTACCTTCCAATTTCTGTCAATTTATAGCTTTTTAGATGATTTTATTTTCTCTCAACACTAAAAAGGAACTTAATTCCTCGAGTACAACTGTAGCATTAATATGGATAAAGGGCTTCCTTATGCTTGCACACCATTTGCGGTTAGGGCACGATTAAAGCTTGGTGGTGCTTTGCATCCTCAGGAGAAAAGCAAGCGGTGGTGAAATGAGACCACCTACAACTTGCTTGGTGTGGCTTTGGGTTAAGCTCGCCCCCTACACATCTCTAAAGCTAAAAGCAAATAATTTCAAGGTTCCAGCTTCACTTAAAACCGCTGCACCTCTCTAGGCAGCTCTAGGTACAAAGTATCAGTGACTACACACTGGGCCATGCGCTGTCACAGTGTATCTAAAAGTGGTAGTGCCTGTGTGACCACAGGATGTTTCACCATAGGATTGTTTCTACCGCAGCATCAGTTATTTCAACAATAGTTACTAGAAGCAGATATTGGTTTTATTATTTTGTACATTATCGGTACAAACACTGAACTCTGGGGGACAGTGGAGAACTCAAGCTGAGAAAAGTGCCTTAATCCACTTTCCTGGGTATAAAAGAATTGGTTTACTGGCTCTGCTTTGGTTGAATCTTTCCATATATTATGTTGTGAATCCCAGATGTTAACTCTTACTTTGGCTACTTTTAAGCTTTGTATAAATCGTGAATGGATACATTTGAATGTTTTGATAAATTCTTTCAATAAAACGCAACAGCAAAACATAAATGATTTTATATTAAATAAGTTTGGTATATCTTACTCTTCCAGCCATATTTACTAAAAAAGCTTCCTTGTGATACAAGTTTAACCTCCACCAGTGGTTTTATATCAAAACACAGAGCTAGGGCAAGAAAAAGAGGAATTTCAGGAAAAACAAAATCTTTAATACTCAATGCAGAAAATTATTCTCTGAGCAGCCTTTGTTCTATAAAATATATCTGTCATTTTAGCAGCAGACAGAACGCCTCAATTTTGCTAATGAGACTTGACAACTATCTTGAAGAACTTTGCTTCAGCAGCTTCTTTGTAGTATTTAAGAATACAAACCGTCAAATCATTTTTGGAGATATTTATTGCAACTCTCAAAACTATAGTGGTCAGAAGAATCCAGTTCCTGTTGAGTAACTAAATGTTTGTATCAACTCTGAAAGGGCAATTCCAATATATATAAATCCAAAGTCAGTCCTTGTCATTGATCTCCTGGATGGGAAGCCTCAGGTTCAGAGTGTGGCGCAGACGCCTCAGGGATTCTTCTGCCTGCCAGGGCAAGAAAGAGTGAGAGTTCATCCTTCTGCAGCCTCTGTTTCCTCCTCCTCCTCTTTCATGCATCCACTGTCTTTCCTTTCTCAGAAGGCTTTAGTCTTACACAACAAACCAAACTAATCAAACAGGAGATGCTGCCCATCTACAGACCTGCTCAGCCCGCCAGAGAGAAGCATGCGCCCTGCCCTTCACCCACCCACACCCCAAAGCATTATCTTCCTGAAATCACAATTACAAAATTCATACTCAAAGGCTACTGAAAAAGCCTTTTACCTGAGGAATAGGATTAAGATGTCAAATGGTGAACTTGGCAAGACAGTCTCCTTCTGAGGAAAGGAGAGGATTGTTACCCCAGCAGCGCAGCAAACACGCTGTCCCTTCTACTAAAACGGCCAAAACCGCAACATATTCAAGTATGCAAAAAACAGACACGTGGGGCTGATAAACTGACTTGTTTGTTTTACATTAAATTTACGAAGGTCTCCCTTTCTGACAACTTACTGAAGTAGTTTATACCTCAGTGGCAAAGACTGCCTGGTTAGTTAAACAGCTCAAACTGGCTGATAAGCACTAAATGAACGTATGTAACAAACCTTGTGGTCAATTTTCTATTAGCTGAGAGTTTACTGAAAATGTCTTAACCCAGAAGCTACTTCATTGTTTTAGGACTGTATTTAAATACCTCTGCCAGGTCTTCTTTGAGCTTGTTATACCGTTCCACATTAAAACGCTGTTTTTTGGATTTCCGATAGAAGTAGTGGAGGAACTGCCTGTCTTTAGCGTCAGGGTAAATGTAGTCCTAGTGAAGAAAGCAAGGCACATATTTGGGGTTAGCATGAAAACTGAGTAGAGGTCAGATGATTATCTGTACAAATGAGTTTTCAGTAGAAATTCAGCCTGTTTCAGGACAATTTATCTAGTTCAGCACACACATGTGTTCTGTTAAGAGGCCACGTATGAAGTTATGCCCTTACAAGTCATAAGGGCCCTTTAGACACATGGTAGGAATCATTTCTATTCCGTCTAAAGGAATTGTTAATCATAATAAAAACATAGTGTGATATTTATGACTTTGCATCACAGAAAGTTTGACATCAGGATGTCCACTTTGGGAGTAAAGTACAGAGCTAAAACTGGGAAAAGACACATTCCTCCAAGTCTTACAGGATTCCAGGACAAGTCTGCATTGTGCAGCTCACTGAAGGTCTGGTTTTTTGTTACTCAGCAAACTTTTTTTCCCCCCACATTTACAGCCATTCATTCAAAGACGAGGAAAAGCAATCAGATTATGAAGAACAAAGCAGTAAAATTTTTTCAGGCACGAATTTAGGTATATTTCAATAATGCAACAGCCAGATTTCCAAACAGTTTGGTAACCTGAACCATTTATAGATAAACTCCAGCAAATAAAAGCTAGTTCTTCAATTGTTTGCTTCCCGGCCTGCTGGAAGGCAGCAGTCACAAACTGGCAGAGACTTCTTCCATCACTTTTCATTCCCTGGGTTAGGAAATCTTACAGATCGTAGTTATGCTCAGCAGCTGGGCTGCAGTTCATGTGTAAGAGTTCTGGGCTTGACTTTGTGAGATGTAGTGGCCATACCCAGCCCCATCAGGCAACAGACAAGTCCCTGTCCGATGGCAAGGCTACTTACTGAATGTATTTTCATCAGAGCCCAAACACTGCGATTTTCAGAGTCAGTTATGCTCCTTTACCATACTCCAGACCTTCACAAAAGGAGGGCTTACCTGTCTAGTAAGAACAAAGTAGGCATAGAAAGCCATGGCGCTCCCGTAAGTGATGAAGTATGTGACGGGCTCCATGATGTCCCAGGAATAGACCCACCAAGTGAGCCAGGCCAGTGCCCCTCCTTGTGTGGACATCAGAGCTAAGCCGACCCAGAGGAGCCTAGAGGTCTTTGCATCTGCACTGTCCATGATTCTGGCTTTCATCTAAGGAGAAGAAATAGAGAAACCTGATCAAGCAAACATGAGTGCGACTGATGAACAGCTCCTCAACCGTGTTTTCTCCTGCGGGGCTAGATCCTTTTTCAGGATCTTTTACTGACTCCCCCTACCAACTTGCCCTGCAGAGAAAGAAAAGAACCAAAATCCAAGGGCAGCTGGATCTGGCTGTTGTCCCCCAAGAAATTCTGCTTTTAATCCCCCCCTTCCCGCTACTAGGGATTTATGTTTAGTGGATTTCCATTTACCATTCAAGGCAGCTCTGGTTAACATTGAAACTGGTCCTCACAAAGCAGCTCTGAAGCCAAGGAAAGGTTTCTCCACTTTGTCAAGCTCTTTCTGCTGCCTCTCCTCATGCTGGGCTAGCTCAGCCTGCCCTACACCATCATTCATACTTTTCCTTCTTGGATTATAGCAACCGTTAGTCCAAACAGTTTTCCTTGCTGCCTTGGTGATACAGAAAACCTTAGCCTAAGCCACGGATTATTTCTACGTCACTACTGATTTCTGTATTGGGTATTTAGAGCTCATACAGCAACAGGTGACTAAATGAACTTTCAACACGAGCTGTGCTGAGGCTCATTCATGACAGCTTTCTCCAGGTGTTGTGCTTTCTACCCAAGGCATATGCATCACAGGAGGGAAAAGAACTGAATTGAAAATAATTTGAATTATATTTGAATTGACCCTTCTTTACTTAGCAAACAAACCAAGGCACACCCTTGCCATTCATCATGATCTTTTTCTATCACAGGACTTGATGAAAGGAAATGCTGTTGAGTTTAAAAAAAAATAAATAAAAAAAATCTCCACTTTCTAACCTGTTCAAGAGGGAGAAGCTCTTCTTTAAGATGGTCCAGTTTCTGCAGCAACTCTCTCTCTTTCCTGATCTGGTGATCTTCTACGTGTAGAGCCACGAACAGTCTGTGAACCAAGCATTTGATATCTTCCATTTCAGTAGCGTGCTCATTACTCAGCTTATCTGAAAAGAAAATGTTTGTCATATAAAGCATTTCAGGAACTCACCCTTCTTAAATTGTCTCCCCACATCCAATCCCCAAAAGCAGTACCATCCAATGGTTTAAAAAAGAAAAAAAACAAAAAAAAGAAATTCCTTTCTCCAGACAGGTTCCAGTTTTCTGAGACTTCCCACGCCTTTCACTCAATTAAGTGAAATAATCAGAATTACTAAGCATCGTTCTTACCTTTTACAGGAGGTGACACGCTGTATGCCGTGTTGTTGATAACAAGTTTAAAGTCATTCATCAATAAGACCTCCATCAAGGTGGCATGAGAGACCTTGCTACCATCTGCAGAAGAAAGATTTAAGTTCTAAATAATTTACCGTAAGGAATCTTAAACATTAGCTGATACCCCTTTGGAAAAGTGCTAGAGATCTTCATTAATAATGGTTGGAAGGGAATTGTACTTCTAGTAAATCTTGTAACTGATACTAAACAGTAAGGAGGAGCACGTCAATGCAGAGTGTGTCCCTGATGCCTTCTCTAGCAGCGGTGTTTGGACTTGTCACTGCTACGAGCAGACTTGCATCTTCTTGTGTTATAACTAAAATCGACCCATTGGGAAGGGGAGGGCAGAAAAAAAGAAGTCTTGCAAAAACCAGTAGCAAATTGCAACATAAAGATCTGCAGTTTTGTTTCTCCATCCTCACATAAGTTCGCATCTTTGTTAGGACACAGGTTTTTGGGAAATTAAAAGACCTTCAAAGTCCTCATCTGCAGTTAAAGATTTATGTCTTTCCTTAAACAAGCTCTTCTGATCAAAAGGAGCAATGCCTGTTGGCACTGGTGTTCAGGTTTTGATTAATGGTACTTGAAATCACTGCTTCACTATCAGTTGCGACAGTCTAGACAGATAGACTGTCTAGTACAAGGCAGACCAGGAGCCACAGAGGAATCAATCCAAAAAGCTCTGGAGAACCCTTTCCTACTTTTCTTTTTTAAGCAAAAATTTACATGAATGCTATCCCATCAGCAACACAGAAAACAGGCTGGGGGAAAAAAAAAAAAATCACATCTATTTTCAATTACTAAAGATCAGGGAGAAGGGGGCAACTGTGACCTTCCATCAGGAAAGCTAGTTGTTGAAGATTTTATCCTGCTTTTATATTTGTTCCTTCTTTTCATTCCCTCTTTACCATTTTTCTTTGCCAAAGGCCCTTTCACCCAAAATGCAGTATCTGTGTCTGCCTAAGGCTTGGAAAAGGTTTGCCACAGGTAGATGGACCACAACTTCAATATATGAAAAGACTCATCCAACAGCAGAGACTCACTGCAGCCTTCCTCAGGGCATTCTCAACGCAGCAGATCTTGCAAGACTAGTACTCTGCCAACATCTCTGATTTCTTGAACAACAGGAAAAAGAGCTGTATCCAAATAAGAAACTGACCCCTTCCTGTTATACATTCAGTGCACAAAGGCAGATTTAATCTAAAAGCTCTGCTGAAATCTAGATCTGTTTTGTCCCATCTATGCTTTTTGTTTCCCTGTTTAAAGGGGCACGAAGTATTGTAAATAACCTCTTTTCTTTAGTATATCACTACCCTGTCCGCCTGCTGGCTTTCACACCTCCTCCTCATTTCACTGCCCACCGCACCTCACCGCAGTTGGGAGGCAAAGGAACACATCGCATCCCGCAGGGAGCTGAAGGCACCGAAGAGGAGCTCCCGGAGTCATTAGCAGCAACATGTAATGGAGGATCCTTGGAGCTCTCGCTGGTCCAGGTCCAGCAGATCCCAGAGCCACCCAGTAAAACCAGCCCCCCCAGGGGGTTCAGATGGCCCAAGAACGCCCCGGTGACACACACCATTGCTGCTGGGCACATGGGAGGGCTGTCAGAAGCCACAGAGCAGCTGCTCCACAGTAGCTGTTTGACCCGATCTTCATTTCCTATACATAAAACCAGCATCTTCCCCTGCCAAGAGGTGGGCAGTGGCAGAAACCAGCAGCTTCACTCCCGAGATTAATAATGATCGGGCTACAAAATATGAAGATTTTTGTATGTAAATATTTGTCACAGTGCTACTGTCTCAGCTCTTCCATCTGTCCCCATGTGCCCGCTACAGAAAAGCACTGCCGATAACCCCACACCTGCAATTATTTATTCATCAGAACCCTGTTCTCTAGCCCCATCTGCTTAAACTACTGAGCTCCACCGGCTAATGCACCATCTGCCTCCCCAACTCTGGGTGGGTACCAAAGCAAACCAGGAAGGGTTATCACTTTCAATCCAAAATCTGAAATTTTAATGTGCCCATCCATTCATTTCTTTTTTTTTAATTTTCTTTTTTCTTGCCTTTTTTTTTAAAATAGTGTACTAGAACATCAAAGCTCATTTGCATCTAAATTATTAAGGTGACATTTATAAAGTGACATTTAAGCCAAAAATGCTTTTCAAAAAGAAATGCCAGACAGGCTCTTTGTGCTGGATGTGACACAGCACCGATTTATTAACCTGTCCGGCCTTTCATTAAGTGAAAAGCAGAAAATTGTGGGGTGGGTTGGGTGAAGGGAGTTGTTTTATTTTAGAAAATTCCCCACAGGCATTCAGCAATAGGCTGCTTCCCTTCTTAGAGCTAAGCACAGGTGTTCAAATGTGGACCAAGGGCCATTTTTTTGTGCCTACAGAATCACAGAATAGGTCAGGTTGGAAGGGACCTTAAAGATCATGAGTTCCAACCCCCCTGCCCTGGGCAGGGACACCTCCCACTACACAGGACTAAAATCAAATCTACAGAAAATGAAAGTGAGTCATCATATACAGCACTAATGCTTTCAATTAAAGTTGGGTTTCATTTAATGGCTAAATGATACAGAAGTGTCTGCACTAAATCAAGGCTTCATAATTTTTCTTTAATAATACATGTTTGAATTCAACTCTTGGTACTTGACCAATAGTTTCTCTTTACCGTATTAGTTTCCTAATAAATTAAACATCTAAACTGTTCTCTATTATTAAAATTGCCCGGCACTTGAAAAATTAAGAGTAGAGAACTATAATGGTTATTGTTTTAATCAAAGCAGACACTGTTTCTATTCTTTGTTTTCGGGCAGTGGCAGGTGTGCTTAAATAGAGGAGACAAATGAGGTGAAAACAGCCCAAATGCCTTTCCACTGCTGCCTGTCCTTGCCAAAAATCCCAGACTTGCAGGTTTCTTACAGAAATTATCTTCTGCTTCACAAGTGACCGACATTTGCACCGAAGCAGAATGAGTAGTGTGCATGAAGCTTTTTGCTGACATACCACAGAAGAATGGGATTCAGCAGTGAATCACAAATACCTCTGTCAGGGGTGTCTCTGCACAGGTAACAGTACTGAGAGGTTAACCATTTGCTGGCACATCTTGGTTAGACCTGCCTCATCCCCGTAAAGAGTCCTTTTTAGTGAGAACTTCCACATTAAGGGGAAGGACAGCTTCTGACAACGATGATTTCTCACAAGAGTTTCTTACAAAATTATATTTTTCAAGAGAGTTCTCTACCTTTGCTGCCTGGCAGATAAAGCATTAAAAAAAGCCTCAACAGAACACCACAAAAGTTCTCCTGTACATGAAGCTCATGCACACACTGGGATTCACACAGATCACCTCTCCATTGCCCTAGAGAATATAAATATATTGCTCTATGGGGTATTTTTCTGTTTTACTAAATGTGCTTTTAAAGGTAACTAAGGCAGCTTCTCCTACATCTTTGGCATTCTGCTCTCCTGGGAGCATCAATCTATTTTCAGTTCCTTTAAAAGTCCCTGTACCACTCTGCAATATCAACCAGGAAGAAAGGGGATATGATGAACGCATCCAGTTAGGAGCCTTTGGACCAACCTTCCTTGACAACATCCTTTCTTCTTTCTGCGTATTACATGATGGAAAATAAATCTTTCTATAGGGATGTAGCTATGCCTTTTTTTCCCTTTTCTTTCATTTTAGGGGGGTGAGGGAAGAAATTGATGCTTTTAGTTAGCCAAATTCAAGTACCTATTCTAACAGATTCAGACAAGATAGCTACATCTCTTCTACTTTTGAGACAGAATCCTTCTCTAAGAGCAAGACTTAGGACAACAGGATAAACAGTTTGTTACAAGGAAGAAAGACCACATCAACACTAACATATCAGTACAGCTTTTTCCTTTCAACCCAAGGGCCCCGAAGTATTATTCTCTAGCTCATTAATTAAACTTCAGCAAAGTCTCAAGAAGCTGCCCTTTATTATTGCACACATTATCTCGTTGCTTAATAAGCTCTTAACTCTTAATAAGCTTTCCATGAGTTTAAGTTTGTAGTATGGCAAATAGATTCTTCTAGCTCCAGGTAACACAGAACAACTGGCAGACATCACATTCAAGAGCCCAACTGGTTGCCTTTAAGAATGATCACAGAGGACAAGGAAAGAAAAAGATACCAAGGAAACCAGAAGAGAGACCCCTATTTAAAGACAGCACGACAAAGGGCAGCTACCTGAAAAAGATAATAGAGAACACTACTCAGATTTAAGGGTGGTTACAGTAACATGTCCAATTCTGCATTGGTAATCAGCCTTTCCAAGAGCGCTCAGATAATAAATCTGAAACCCCAATAACCCCCAGAAGCATTCAAGGACCACCCCAACAGTAACAACGCTAAACCTGATGGCAGACTCTGCTCCTGTGCTTCAGGAAAGTAGTACAACCCATTTGAAAAGGAATGTATTCGTTTTGAGGAATGACAGAAATGTTAAGGTACCTGTTGCAAGGACTTCCGCTGTCTCAATTCCTTTATCTTCTCTCTGCACATCCCGCAGGAATGCCCCTACAGTGGTAACCACCGGCTTAACGGTGAACCGACAGCGTTCACATCGCGTGGGCAGCATCAGAGTTATCACAGGAAGACCATGCCTGTAATTAATAGTCACTTCTGCGGGGTGGGGGGTAGGGAAGTGAAAATATTATACGTTCTAGTTTAATCTTAAAGCACAGGATGAATAAAGAAAACCACACGATACGCTCTAGATTTCTTTAATGAGAGAAGATATAGAATGTATATGTATATGGGACACATGCATACACGTAACATGTGACTAATGTCATCTCACACACACACCCCTAAAATAAATGAAAATCTGGCAGATTTTGGCGGAAAGGGACAAACCTGCTGTGCCACTTACCGTCAGATGGCACCAGCGTGCTGTAGGGTGCTGCTCCTTCCCAGCCCTGCCAAGCTCCAGCACAGCTCCGCACCTGCAGCACGGACACAGAAAGCTTGCTTTAGAAAGGGTAAGAGACAAGATCTTGGTTTTTTTTCTGGTCAAAAGCAGTGCCCAGCCTGTCAGAGAGATCTGCTTCTGTGTGATGGGACAGCAGAGGTGCGTCCCTCTGAAGAATTCCAATTTCCTTGTAAAAGATGGAAACATCCTTACAGAAAGCACAAACATTGCCAAAGGTATTAAGGTATTGCCGATAGTTAAAACATTTTGTCTAGCGTGGTTTAAATAACCCAAGGAAAAAGGAGAAAGGGAAGGAAAGAAAGGAAAAGAATAAAAAAAGTACTGTTCCTGAAGTGCTTCAAGCAACTCTTAGGATAAGCCCTCTCCTCTTCCCCAAAAACCAGCTGCTTGAAAAGATCTCTACGTGGTGGTGCCTGAAGGCAGAAGTGTTCTGCAGCAGTTTACTGAAACTGCTGCAAATCAGTGGGCATGGTTCCAGCAAAGCCTTTTACTGCTGAATCATAAACAGAATGGCACTCTTAATCCCAAATAAAATATGTGAGTGAGGTCACTCCCTTTGGCTTCATAATTCCATACGGAAAGTTAACTGTTGACATTCGTGGTGTTAAAACACAGTAACAATGCAGCTTGCCAAAGTATGGAAGAATTTTTATTGTTTAAATATGAATGGCTGTTTCAACTCCAGCTGAGGTGCTGCTGCAACTTCCAGCACCACCAGCCTCTGGTACCACCTTGAAGGAGGGGAATCCCAATGCCACAGGCATTCCCTGTGTCCTAGGACAGTGGTGACAGCAGGTTTTTGAACCTGCATGGTTGCAGGTCCCAAAGGGGGAAGGGACCCAAGCCAGTCCCTTCCAGGGACATCAGTGAGAACCATCAAGACACTTCAAGTCGACCACGTCAAAACAGAGAAGACAAACTGCTCCCATTAGACCTGTGTACTTAACTCAGTCCAGCCACGCTGTGGAAGATGCTCCCACACAAAAGTTCTCTGCTTCTACAGCCAGTAGCCCTGCCAAAGGAGTGGAACAATTTTATTGCAACAACTCCTACAAAGCAGGCACTACTGCTATAAACTAAGTATAAGAGGCAAAAGTAAGAAGGGAAATCACATCCCTGACTAAGCTGGTTACAAAGATTCTGCGTGGGCTGGACCAAGGCATGGGGTTTGAAATATGGTAGCTGGGTGAAGCAGAAAATGATGTGGGGAGAGATGACAAGGACGTACTGGCAGCCCAGAAAGTCAACCCCATCCTGGGCTGCATCAAGAGAAGTGTGGCCAGCAGGTCACAGGAGGTGATTCTACCCCTCTACTCTGCGCTTGTGAGACCCCACCTGGAGTCCTGTGTCCAGCTCTAGAGTCCTCAACATAGAAAAGACATGGTCCTGTTGCAACGGGTCCAGTGAGGGGGCCACGAAGATGATCCAAGGGCTGGAGCACCTCTGCTGTGAAGACAGGCTGAGAGAGCTGGGGTTGTTCAGC
>JAOXJM010000033.1:24021956-24034453 GCA_026413425.1 Tringa solitaria
CACCCCCAAGTCCTTCTCCTCAGGGCTGCTCTCCAGCCATTCTCCATCCAACTTGCATTTGTGCCTGGGGTTGCCACGTCCCAGGTGCAGGACCTTGCACTTGGCTTGGTTGAACTTCATACAATTTGCACAAGCCCACCTCTCCAGCCTGTCCAGGTCCCTCTGGATGGCAGCCCTTCCCTCCAGCATGTTGACCGCACCACCGAGTTTGCTATCATCAGCAAACTTGCTGAGGGTGCACTCTATCCCACTGTCCATGTCACCCACAGGTTTTAGGAGATCCGATTTCATAGCCTTCACCCATTTTGCTAGATGTAGAAAATCGCTGCAACAAGTAGAAGCAACAAATGGAGCTGTACAGTAGTCATCTCTTCTTCGGACTCTGGCCCATTTCAGGTAGACTTCAGTCACGCCTGCCTACTTCAGTGACAGTAAGGAGCAGAAACTGCAACTTTCTGCAAGGAGAATCCCAAGGAAGAGCAGCAAAGGTCTAAGAATGAATCCTTAGTAAAAGAGAAGTTCTTGCCATTTAGCTTCAGCCTGACCACCAGGAGAGGCAGGGCTAAGAAAGTCTCTCTGTGTCTGTTCACTCAGCTCCTGCTCAGATTTTGGCCGCCCGTCCCAAGGCCCGATGTATCCTGGGAGCAGCGCCATTAGGTCAAAGGAAGAGCAATGCACTGGCAGGACACAACAGGCAGGAAGGTCTAAAGTCATTAGTCAGCTGTTATCACCTGCAGCTTGCTGTCTCCTGCAGCCACCATCCCTGCACTTCGACTGTCTGGCATTTTTTTAGCATCCACTAACCTATGGAAAGGATATAGACCCAATTTCCTCAGCTTACCCAAAAAAAAGCTTTGGAAGCAGATCCAGTGGGACTGCCGAGGCTTTCCTGCTTCCCAATGTGACACAGGGGACGCTGGCCCCGTGCGGGAGGAGGAACGATGAGCACCCTCACCCTCAGCGAGGTCACTGCTGTGCTTGCAGGTGTACGAATTACAAACCAGAGAATTCGGGAGTCAGAACCCTCAGGAATTAAGTGATGAGTTAGTGAACTCACGTTAGATTAATCTGTACAACGGGGACTGAGCTCATTTGACACATTCATTTATTTTCTTTCCTAATAAGCTCATTAAATGAAGTTTAATTTACAGAGTACACTGTCCTGTAATTTGAGAGATCCAAGAGGACTGCGACACTCTCCTCCCCTCAACCTGGTGTTCAGGGATGAGACGAGGAGTTTGTCACATTTATAAATCCACATCTGTCCGTAGGACCCAAGAGAGCTGACTCCTGCTGCACTGTGCATCCTTCACACCAGATTCAAATAGTGCTGACAGCTAACATGACTAATGTCACAGGATGAAGCAGTCACAATACATACATTTACTCACCCTAAAAGGACAGGATTTTTCTTACTACATATTTATTAGATTTCTGTCTAGCATAGCTCTGTGTACATCAAGGAATGAATTCCTGTCCTCTCCCAAAGCAGGGTATTTAATAGCTCAGACCATTTGACTCTCAGGAAATCATGCAAAGGATACTCAAAGTTTCCATTTCAGCCTTATCCCCAACTAAACATATAGTTTTATGTCTTTCCTTTTTTCTGTGCTTGCATCTCTCATGCTTGTTAGATTTATGAACCCCTGTAGTCACTGCTTAGGCAAGTCATGCATATTTAATTCTTAAATTTTTCCTCATAAAAGAATATCTACAGCTTCTACCCATTTACATTACTTTTGAGTTCCCTTCAGTGATCAATATGCTCATGGTAATAAGAACACCGAAGCCTAATATTATATTTCGGGTACTGTCATACCAGCTCTTATTCTTTTGTCCCCTGAAATGATTCCTCCCACACACACAACACAAAATTACACTGGCCTTTCCAAACACTCTAGCATATTCACACGGTTTCCTCATCTTTAAAACCTTTTTTCAGGAGTGCCAAAATTCAGTGGGCTTCCTCCCAGGGAGATGGGGAAGAGCACGACAAAGGTATTACATTTGCTCTTTTCATTTTGTCTAACAATTTTTCATTTAGCACTCGGACAGTGCCTAGTAAAATGAAATATTAAGAGACTTCAAATTTACTTTATTACACCAAAAATTACAAAGTAATATGTCGATACCCCTAAAACCTGCCTCTTTTATGTTGTTCTTCAGATGCCTTTCAGTTTCTCTCTCAACATTTGTGCCACTGGATTTCCCTGAGACACAAGAAGCTTGAAAACTCCTTCCTTTACAAACAGCAGGCTAAAAAGAGGTAAGATTGGCTATTGAACTCGCAGCTGATAAACAGCAAAATCTGACCCCATCAAACCACTAAACTCATGTCCACTTTAACAGCCGCCCTCTGACAGGCAGCACCCGTCCTGATACTGGCAGGAGTCAACTCAGAGGCAGAATATTCCCTTACAATGTGCTATGCCCATTCTACAGCTCAAGCAGAAACTTTGTTTTCCAGTGACTCTCAACAAATAATCGGTATGTTCTAGTTTCTTTTTTTAAAGGACCCGGACATTAATCATCCTCGCTCAAGAACCCTTTGCAGCCATTTCCCCAGAGAACTATGATCTATGCACGGTTTATTACCTTGCTATACTGACAGTTAAAGAAAAATGAGACTCTAAGAGCAGTCTGCTTCTGGTAAATATTTAACTACTAGAATTATGCTAACATCTTAGCTTGGTTTTCCTTAACTTTATACTTCAGCACTGCTTCCATCTCCTGCTCTGGTCTGAAGCTGATAGCGTATCGTATTTAGCAAGGTAAGCGTACTCCTCCTACGGGATGTGAATGGATCCCACTAATAGATTACGACAGCATTTAATCTGGGATGAACTTCAGTCACTCTTATCTGCTCAGATAAGGAATCATCTGAATGTTTGTTCTACACTTGTTGCTTTATGAGCTTCAGTTTCACAAATTAGAAAAACTTGCTCTGTACTCGGCTCTTTGCAGACAGGGAGAACAATTCTTAGCTTCTAGAATTATTTGGAGGAGACAGAAAGGTGGCATTTCACAGCTATGGATCAGCTGTTCTCCAGCTGGGGAGACTGGGGTGGGGAAGGACAGACATGGAAAAAGTTGTCACCCAATTGCAGGTCCCAGCAGCTAGAGAGGAAGATCAGTAGCAAGTGTAGAGCAGCCCCAATTTATTGCACCCTTCTGAGGATGCAGGATGAGTCCTGGGCGCTGTCTGTTCCAAAGAGAGTGCCCACAGCAAGGACTACAGCACCTAGACATCTCCTTCCCTGGGGACTTTGAAGGAGGGAGGGACTGGAGTTACAACCATCACTTCTCCCTCCTTTTTTCCTCTTTCTTTACGTCTTGAGCCTGTTAAAATTAACCTTACAGTATCCAGCATGTTCAGATCCTCCTAGGAAAAAGAGTCAACTGAATCCTCTAAAGCTCTACTCCTGCCAGCATTCATAACTGAAGGGGATCTCCGGAGCAGCTCTCAGAAAAGGACAGGCACCACCTGAAAATCCCGAAAGCTGCAGTAAATCTATTTGCTAAGAAAATCAAGTACGTTCATATTGACTAACATGCTACGAAGGCGTCAAATCTAATCTAAAGTGCAGTTCTGGACACATCTGTGGGTCTACGCAACAACGCCGTTTCTTTTTATGTCTTTTAGGTGCTACTGCAAAGACAGGACAAAGCAGCTTTCCTTTGTATCTGTGATTTGCAGCAAAACCCTCTAGTTAGACACTTTTCTGCATAAGGAATGTTTTTTTAATGAGAATTTAGAACATCATTTATTTCAGTAGCTCCAGCTCAACTGTCACCAGCCCCATAGCGAGAAGAGTAATGCCAATGTGCTCCCGAATATACCTTTGTATCCATAGCAAGCAGCAGATCCCATTATTATTACACCAGCTGTTTCACTTTTGTACCCCACCAAGAACGCGGGACTCACTCTGCAGGCGTATTTTTTTAGCGCGAGTTAAATTTACGCCAGGGTGGGCAGCAACCAAACGGGCGATTATGTTGCCATTTGGCAGCAGGTGAGAAAAAAAAAAATCAGCTCCCAGTATAGCCTCCGTCCTTTCTACCAAGGAAGGGATCAGCATCCCAAGGTGCCGGCGCAAAAAGATGGGCTAAGGCTGAAGACCATGCTGGCAGAGGGCCAGTGACCTGCTCTGTTCAGCTCCCAGCTCCTGACCCCCGCAGAGCTCTAGGGCTGGAGAGAAACTGAGAGTCGCCGCCTCGCTCAGAGGTGAGAGATAACCAATTAACTGGCTTCTTCGAGAGATGCTTCCACTAAGTACCTACCAGAATGCTTAACCTCTGCTTTAACAAAGAAAAAGACAATTTGACATGTTATTCTCGACAAGTTGCTCACTTTGATTCACAGCATCGCTGGATAGACGGGATTAGTGTCCAGCCGGCTCAACACCGGATTTGGCTCTGGCCTCACTATAAATAAGATCTTAAAAATAGAGTTATATATTTTTAAAATGTTTTCAGATTAGCTCTGCTAAGGCATTGTCAACATTAGAAAGAGCTTAGTGATATAACTATCATCAGGAAACATCTCAACAAAGACACAGGATATATATGGGCGTCTTTTAGCTACTGCTGCTGGCTCTGAAGTGTCTCATAAAAAAAATAAATCCACTCAACTTGTCTTCCCCATTAATTATCAAAGCTATCAGCCGCCATAGAGAAAATGATTAATCAGTAGCAAAATCTAGTGGCAGCTACAGAGCTAGATATTGAGACTTCCCAGTATGTTCATCAGAGCATCAGTCCTGACATTCCTTCATATTTCTTGCTATTTTAAATAGCTTACGCAAAATTAAACGTGTAAGTATATTAATATTATGATAGCGTGATATTCTAGGTACGTCAAGCTAAAAATTTTCAAAGAAAACAGCTGACTAGTAACTGATGTAAGTTAAACTAAAAACATGTGGTTGCAAATGTTACGTCTCCCGTTTGTCAAAATGTCCACAAAAAAGATTTGTAGTTTAGTTATACCAACAAATCCTCTCAGTATAGAAACATCTCATATATGCAAAACAGATAAATAATTACACTGATTTTTTTTTCCTTCAAAAATCTTAAACTAGGATTAACACCAGTTTCTCAGCTTTCACCAACTCTAGGACTTTGGCTAGAAAAATCCCCGTTCGTTACAGCTTCCAAAAGGCAGAATTCCTACTGCAGATGGAGCTACACCAGCAAAAGTAGTGCTTTGACTGGTACATCTTTCTTAATTCAAGCAGTTTGTAAATTCTGCCAGCAAAACAATGTCTGCTCAAGCTACTTTGTGTTAAATCATGCTAGTACGGATTAACTGGCTCTTTCATTATGTAGGAAAGGCTGAACACTGAAAGTATTTTTAGTTTTTGAGTTTGACCAAAAAAGACTTTGACAGAAAATACCTAAAACGTTATCACGGCAATAATCAGACGTCTTTTGTTTGGAAAATCAATTTGATACTGAAACCCATTCCCTTCTGAAACAACATCCTTCACATCCAGTCAAGTCAATATTCAACTTAGGCCAATACTGCTGACCAAGTTAAAAAAAAAAACCAAACAAAAAAACAACAAATTAAAAATGTCCAATCCCAGACAGCAAAACATATCCATCAGCTACTCCCAGACTTGCATATGCTCCAAATCCTTGTGCTATTTTTTTTTTTAATCTTCTATAATTGATTGTCTAAAGGACAAGAATCTCAGGTTTTATAAAAGAATGTATTATCCTGTGGCTATGCAAGAGCTTAAAAAAACCCCACTGTTCAAATCCATCTCAAAGACTCAAATCCCAATGGAAGGCAAGTACACAGAACCATAATATTTTGTTTAGAAAATAAGTGCTTTAGGTTTCTTCAGAAGTCATGACATTAAAAAAAAAATACGTACACACAAAATATTCAAAGACTAGACAGGAACGTCTGGACACAGATGACATTCACTGCTAGAAATACAGAGGGAAAAAGTCTTCTGTACCCTATAACCTACACAATTAAAGAATTGTTTTTGTTTTGTGTTACCTTGTGAATTTGACACTCAGACAAAAAGCCGCATCCTGAAGCAAGAGCCTTGAAAGAAGCTCTGGCACCACTGCTCTCTTCCCGACCTGGTGAGGAGGTGCACACTAGTTACACACTGCACAATACAGAAAGGCTTTCTGGTCCAGGTGCACCAACACACTGAGCAGCTACACGCCGCTTCCAAGATCCCAGCTAGTCTTTCCATATGGACAGTGTTTTCTGGATGCAGCAGCCCACTCAGAATGAGCCACAGAGAAAAGCATAATCATGCCCACAGAGCCCAATCTGCATCCAAGACCATCTGCAACATGAAATGCAGATACCCAGGACGACCAACTCGCCATCCTCCTTACGGAAATGGAGAAAATAGGATCAGCCATGCTCTCAGACTGTCTGGTGCTTTGCTGTGAGGAAGACAGACAGCAGGAGTTGAGCCCCACAAATACACAGTAAAAGGATTCTTGTAAATCTTTCTCACATTATAAAACCCATATCTTCTTGAGAAAATTGCAGTTTGGAGAAGCTGCAGTAACTCTGTTAGGACTCAATAAAGAGTTTCCCTGGAGTGCAAAACGTTGTCTGAATTTTTTCACTGACAGCTTACTAAAAGCCTAGAAAGTGAATCAGGTATTTTTTCTAACAAGTGAGCAATACTCATAACCATATTTGCAACATGTTATCCTGGAAGAAAGTACAAGGGAAAATACAGTCACAATCTCTTCGCCACCACCATATTTTGCTGCAATATGCTTTCTCAGTGTGCCAGTTTCAAGAGCAAGGATTTGATATGGATTAAAAAACGTACTGAAAAACCTCTTTCCTCACTTTTTTTGTGGCTACACAGAGTATAAAGAGACTGATCAGTCTGTGCAGGTTGTTTCCCCCATATGTTTATCTTCTTTCACTCTCAGAATATGGCGACTGAAGTTCAGTTAAAAACATACCATCTGCCATATCTACCTGTTGCAGCTGAAGTCTGTGAAGCAACATGCAAACTACTCAAATTTAAAGAGAGGCGTTAATTAACACTATCAAACAATGACTTAAACGAAAAGGGACTGCCTGAAAAGTTCTGCTCTATATAATAGTCCTGAATAGTTCTGCTATATATAATAGTTCAACACTAATAGAAAGAAACTGGTTTGTTTTTTTTTTTCCTAATTTTAGAAATTCACTGGTGTATGTTATTTAACAGCAGCAAGGGAGCCCCCCTGACACCAGCAATCATCTGATTTAAATACAGTGTCTGACCTGCCATCCGAGTTTTTTGAGTTTGGCTACAAATGAAATTAAAGAAGTGGTAGAGAAGATGGCTCCCTCGTCAGCTCCAGGCCTAGAAATAGCTGCTGGTTGACTATTTTATTATGACAGCCACTCTCAGAACTTTATATTGCTTGTGCATATGGAGAACCTCAAATTTGTGTCTCAGAAATATATTATTCTTCTCTTGCATGCTCGCAGGTAAGACTAGCCTGTGCCACAGGGGCATGCCCTGACCTGTGAACCAGCACATTGCTGCTGGCTGCTTCTCGTAGATATCGCTGGTCTGATGGCTGCCACGAGGTGCTGGGTGTTTTTCTTCTTAAAGTTCAAGTCCTTGAGTCATGGGGTTACACAACAGGCTGACCCACCATCGCAGAGCCTCATCCATAATCTAGAAACTGTTAGGAACACCACGAAGGCCAACAGCAGTACCTAAGGGCTTGAATTCTAAATGTTATTATGACGTTCAAAATTATTAGTAGCATATGAATAATTAACATCAGCATTTTTGTTGAAGCCTGTTAATAACTTTTGATAGCATCTACCTTATTATGCAACTTTATGCAGTTACTTATTGCATTAGTTATGAATATTCATAAGTTGCACAAAACCCTTTTGTAATATGTCAAGAAAACAGTTGACCACTGATAGTTAACACCAAGTAAGATAAGATGTGCTGCAACTGTTGGCAGTAGAGTGCACAGTTGTAAGATCTTACTTCCCAACAACCCCAAACTGCGTTTATGCTTGGATGCCAATGAGATGACAGCTTTCAGGGGAATCCCCAAAGGCAGCTACATCCCTGTTCGCAAGAAAACTAACACGGCCATCGCAGAAGATAAGGTAACCAACTCACAAGGAAACAAAAGCATGTGCAGCATTATGAAATGCTGGAGAATGGCACCACTATGATGGTTTACCCAGTTTGAAGTTGTACCAGGGTCTGATCTATTGCAAAATAGACTCGCTTTACATTTTCACCATCATGAAGAATGGCTTGGGGTCAGTACTCCAAGAAGCATGTGTGGTTTAACAGTTTTAGGGCCTGGGATATATGATGTCTCGTTAAATTACTCCACCTTAGTCACATTTCCAGTGTGCTTACAGTCACAGGGCACTGCAAGACCGAGCCTGAAATGTCAGCCTTCAAACTGTGATCTTCTACGCACGCCTGATTTTATTACACTACAAACATTTAGTACACACCTTCGGCTTCTGACTAAAGCACACAGACCTAAATACGAACTATAGTTTCATATCCTGTAGCATGTCAAACTTCACGGCTTCACATAAATAACGTTATTTAAAATTCCTACACTGAAAAAAAATACCAGAGAATGCTCGCGCAACCAACAGATTAAAATGAGCAGAAAGTGGTAGAGAACTCAGTGCAGGACTGTCAGTGCCTGCACATGCAACTGGGACTAGTTCCAGCCCTGCAAACAATAGTGTTACCGGTCTTACAAGAAACTGCTTTTGACCAAAAGCCACTGCTGCCAGCTGAGAAACTGTACCGGTCAGCATTGGCTGCAGGATAAAAGATACTGCTGCGATGCCAGTGCCTGGGAATGCATTCTGCCAGGAATCTTGCCTCAAGGTTTTTATTAGACCTTTCTTGGTTTAAATGAGGTGCAACTCATCCCGCAGCGGGTCGTCTCCAAGGGCAAAGCCCCCGTTCTGAACCCTCACAGCCTCCTCGTGCTGCACCTGTAGCAAAGCTTCACCTTTGGGTATTAACAGGAAACGGAGACTACGGCTTCAAGAACTTTTCCAAACCAACAAGCAAACTGCCAAAAGGTGTGCCGCAAACACAAGTAACATGATGCCTGAATAGTTCAGGACTCATTTAAAAGCAGACTTTGGGAACAAGGCTAACAAGAATCCAGGGTTATCACCAGCAGTAGGTAAGATTAAAAGGGAACGTGGAAACTAAATGCAAAGTCCCATCTAACGCAGACACCAGCCCAGGGTTGTGTCATGGCGTTTGGTTACTGAGCACAAAAGCTCCTCGCAAAAGAGCTCCAAGGACTTGATTCAGTTTCCCTGTTTAAACATAATCCAGGGCCACCCAGCAGTCAAATAAAACCAGAGGAAGGCAGAAGACACAGGCTCACGCTCTGGCAGCGGCACCAGATTGCTCAGGATCACCAATTGCTGCGTCTCCGTTCCCTCCCTCCCCGAATTTAAGAGGCTTCCTGCCTTTAGTCTAAAATACTAGCATAAGTAACGCTCCGAAAAAAGCAGTATTATTTACAGAGCTGGGGAATTCATCTCCCTTGGTTCTGTCAATTCGTGAGCTCAGTGGAAACTTTAAAAAACTGTTGCTGTCTTTCAAGAAGTTGGTAGATGTTAACAACTTCCTGCTAGTATTATCTGGAATTTTAAAATTCGAGAAAGCTGGGGGAGGGTGCAGGGGGGTGGGAGGACTGGTAAATTGAATCTCATCCACTGAAATGCTAAGATAAACTCCTAACCTTGCCATTTCACAGGTATCCATTCTACTTAAACCATATAAGACGTACAAATGAGACACACAGCTCTTACCATACAGTTGTGAGAGATGACTGTCTTTAAGTTTCAATTATTTTATCTATGTTAACAGCATCACATATTGACCTGAGCCACTGATCAAGATTCTTGACTTCTAACACTCAGTGGATTCAGAATTGCTAGCCCCGAGTATAGCATTCGGGACAGCAAGATCATAAATTCAACTTCTCACATAGTATTTATTTTATTACAGATGTTATTTCTTCCACTGGGCTTATATTTTTGTAATTGTTTTAATTTCACTGTTTGCAAGCATTTCTTCCAGTTTCTTCTCTTGTCTAGGGCAGGGCAGACACAGGATCTGCAGAAAAGGAAGCTGCCCTACCTTGTGGTTATGCAGTAGGTTTGCCCTTTTCTTAAACACTTTTAGACTTTAATCCACCTTAATTTATTGCAGGAGGAGCAGCTGGGGTCACAGAGGTCTGCACCTCAGGGGCCTGGCACCTTTATACTTCTGTTTAGAACAAACACATAAAGGTGAGGGATATGTTTTATAAAAAAAAAAGTCTTTCTTCCACAGATAGCACAATGGAATATGTTCACAGCTGGTTCAAAAAGCAAGCACAGAATATCAAATAATGAACAGTTTGCACGAGAAGGTGCAGAGGTCAGGCTATGCCCTAGAAAAAAAGAAACCTCAAACAGAAGTGTAGGAACGTTGTTCTGTGAACAGTATGAGATAACCACCGCAGGTGAAACAGGCGACTGCACTGTACATGGATGTACATCTTTTCCCCATCACGGCACTGTCACCAAAGTGATGTCCTCATGATATATTAAGTCTGATTTGCCAGAAGAGCGATTTCCCTCCACTCTGGAGGGATATTCCTCCACTCTGGCAATCATTCAGGCATTTAAAGATGCTTTTGTGATCTCTAAATCAACTTTGTGGTCTCTTCCTCTACTTTTAAGCACCAGTAGAGAAATATTGGGAAGATGAAATCGCTGCCTACTTTGCAGATACATAAAACATTTCTTAAAAGAAGCCAATTTATTTCTCGCCAGCTGACTAGAACGTAAAGATTGAAGTAATTTTGATCTAAAATGACCAGACGGTGAATGTGCAGATAATTGCTTCAAAAGTGTTTACCTGAAGAAAAAAAAAATATAAATTCTATCTTGCCTGCGTATAATGTACTCAAATTTTCTGTCCTTTTGAAGATGCACTGCCTGTGCTCATCATGATAAATGCAGCTGCTTTCAAAAGGTATAAATTTCCCAGTTTTACAGTAAACATCTTTTTTCCATTTCAGTCTGAGGGTGTACTGAACGTTTCCTCACCGGTGAGGGGAGGTTGTGCTCACCAGTCTTCCTCACAGAAACACAAAGCTATTTGTTTATCCTCACACCGACTGCTAACACCTGATGTTCATTTTTAACTTCTATTCCCTTCTTCAGCTGTTGTGTTACGGTAAATAGAGTCACCCTCACACAAGGGATTTATTTTACTAGCGATGGACCTGACCTTCAGAGTCTAGATCCGTACTTTCCCAGCACTTGGGGATCACAGACTTTGGGTCAGGCATTCCCCATAAGCCATCTATCCTCACCACCACCACGCCGCAGATTCCTCATACGCTGTATCAGTGACAAATGGGTGGATGGCAGTGCTTTTATAAGACCGAGCCGCTCTCCATATATCGCAGGAATTAAAGAGCAGCCTGCCTGGCAAACACAAAGCGTAGTGGGGACATCACGTAAGAATACCTGCACTGGATGCCATTTCCAGATGACCCAGGACTCATGTGTCAGCTGAGGATGGAAAAAGTCACAGCAAATAACCTGCAGGCCTGAAAACTGCCCTCCTCCTCACCTCCCTATGCAAGTTCACAGAAAAAAGAGCTTAATTTAATTGTTTGTTGGGCTCCTTAGATTAGCTTGGGATACCAGAAATGACACAGCGAGCAGTCATAAGAGTGGCAGAAGTGACCTTATAAAAAGTCACCTCTTCCCCACATAAACCTAATTGCCAGCTTATTACTCAGTATCTTGATAGCAAGACAGAGGACACGGCAGCAACACAGAGAAGGCGTCTCTCCCTTTCATCTCTCTGGAAAAGAGAAAAGGGGAAGAGAAACCATCCCAGCACAAGAGCTGGTGTTTTACACGCCCTGAACAGACACCTAATTAACATTATACTATAACAAGGAGAAGTGACTGTGAAACACCTCTGGGCTCAGAAGAGCTTACTGCCTTCTCACCTGGTTTGAGGAACTCCCCCGCCAATAAGAAACTCCATGGTGAAGATGGTCCTAGAGGAAGCAAGCCTACCTCAAGCCCAGCTATTCCATTCATTGTCCTTCAGCTCATTTCCCCTCGAGGGGAAAGGGGGGAAGAAAAATCAAGATTAAAATCTTCAACCAGATCTTTGGAACAAGCATACTCTTTGCTTCCTCTCCCATGCCAAATATCCTTCCTTCAGAAGGTGAAGTCCTCACCCCCCCAAAAAAACCCCACAAAACCATAGCCAAACAAAACCCAACAAACCAACAACAACAACAACAAAGTATTCCCCTTTCCTTCCTCTCCCACCCCTTCAGAAATTAAGATGTTATATGCTCTGGAACAGGCTCTATATTTTTGTCCTGTAAGCTTTAAAACATGATTTTAAAATATAAAAATGTAAAAAGAAAAAAAAACCAAAAATGTAAAAAGAAAAAAAAACCAAAAA
>JAOXJM010000033.1:24054675-24073141 GCA_026413425.1 Tringa solitaria
CATGGGCAGGGACACCTCCCACCAGACCAGGTTGCTCAAAGCCCCATCCAGCTTGACCTTGAACCCCTCCAGCTGTAATTGCTGCTTTGTTTCATGCATAAGACTAAAGGTACAGTTATAACATAACCCCTCTACCAGAACATGTATCCAAGGGTCTCTGATGTTCTAATATCTGAAAGCATTTCTTTTTAACGTTAACTCAAAGCTTGGAAGACGAGCAAAACTTAATTCTTACCCTTTACTTACAGGCCTGTTGTGTCATAGCATAGGTTTGGTACCTTACACCAGGTTTGGAGAGCACAAGGCTTCTGAACACCATGATATCAATAAAATAACTCATCTAAACAATTAACATGTCTGAATACATAATTTTTTTTATTCATTCTATGAAGTTCCATCCCATTCTTGTGAACCCACACGTATTTTCATAAAAATAATAGAAGGGGTAAACAATTTTTTGGCATTCTATAGATGCCAAAATCTACATGTTCACATTCTTTCCTTGAAAACATTTGACAACTATCTGTCTCCTATGAAGCCGGCAAGAGGCCAGAAAACCCCCCTTATTCATAGTTACATAATTAAAAACTGAAAATGCAGGAAAAAAAAAAGGATTAAATATAGATTCCGAATATAAGCCATATACAGGCCAGCTCATTAAAACACCTACCATTCTCTGTGGTACTGACGCATAGTTTGGGTATCCAAGAACGTCTTTTATGAAGTTGTTATCACAGTTTTTTCCAATCCAAATGTAAAAAATCTGTAAGAGTTCAGAATCAGTTTTAGTAAAGGCCCTGCATACATATTATAGAGACAAGTGCTGATGTAATTGGAATAATACTAGAATAATATCTTTCATGCTTGAGAGCTCTAGTTGCAATTCAAATATATATCTCTATATTCATTATTTGTATGTTTACTTATTAATACATTAGTAGCATTTGAAAAAAAAATATCATTAATGCCAGAAAAGGTATAGGTAGAATGCAAATACTGAAAGAATGAGGACGCAGGACATGTCTGTATTGCAACAGTTAACACACTAACTTGCCGTGTTAGCTCCTAAAATGAAGGAGCTAAAATTTTATGAAGTTACACCCTAATGTATCAGTTACTGCACCATGACTTCCCCATCTAAACAAGTCATAAAGGCATCAATTATGAAAAGACATCATAGTGATT
Organism: Tringa solitaria; assembly: GCA_026413425.1. Lineage (NCBI taxonomy): Eukaryota > Metazoa > Chordata > Aves > Charadriiformes > Scolopacidae > Tringa > Tringa solitaria. The sequence goes on from JAOXJM010000033.1 coordinate 24,055,861, forward strand.
ATTTCAGACATCCGGAGACAGAAGCTCGTTTGACATTCACACTCAGCCCCTGAAGTCATATAAGGTTTAAAGCACTTTCTAGACTGCCGTTAGATTATCACAACGTTTTATCACCTTATTCAAGTAGCAAAGAATAAATGCTTTATTCAATTAAATGTGTTTTAATATATTTCTATGAATACCTTAGGTTGTACGTACAGATTTTGTTCACTCCCCACAATTCCCTCATTCTTAGAGCTCTTACGTCACACAAGCCACAAATCATAAAATCGCTTATATTTGTGCATAACTGAGAAGGTTCGTGCATTAGTGAGAAGTACTTTGTTAGAGAGACTGTAGCACATACAATTTAATAACCATTAAGAGAAGTTTTGGAAAGCAGAAATGCATTGTTTCCAGCAAAAAAACCCCAAAACCGAAAACACTTTAATGTGAACTCTTGATAAATATTCTGATCAGCCTAGCATGGAAAAAATTAACCTCTGAAGCCTTAAAATGGAACCTCAAAGATACTCCTCTGATCAAAATATGAAAGTCTTTTACTGGAACACAGATTACTGCCAGGTTACCTGAAATGCTGATTCACTACACTGTTATTATTAAGAATTGACTGCTTTTGATAATTCAGCATGCCTTTTTAAAAAAAAAAAAAAAGATTGTGTGAAACTGGAAACTTACTGAACCACAATCCATAAGAAAAGCTCCTTCTCGCGTCAACTTCTCTGCAGACAACTTCTGAAGAGGTGGCTGAGGAACAACTCTGTCGTTCACATGTATAGTGCTCTGTAACAAAAACCAATACTCAATAGCAGTAGAATGTAAATAAAACCTATTTTTTATCTTAACCAGGTAAAATAGAACAGGAAAAACCACTGCTGATCTCTAGCAAAATTTTGAGGATTCTCATGTAACAAAAAGCCATTTTAAGCTCTAAAATGATTACATATATCGAACAACTCTAGAATGTTACTTAAACTAAAGGTTACTTTATTACCTAAAACAGAATAATGCAGGTTCATTTAAGTTGTGCATGTAATGTTTTTTATGCTATAGATGAGAAGAACTCAAAAGAATTCTAGTATTTACACTTAGATTTTCTACAAACAACCTCCACAGATTTTTTTTTTTCCAGTGCATTCAACTTCACTAGAAATGTTGCAAGAGGAGAAAAACATCAAATTATTCTATTCCCCATAAATAGGATTCTGCATTCAAGTAACAAAGTTCCTTGATTTAACATCCTGCCTTAAGCTATACGTGGCTTTGTCCAGAGCACTATGACTGATCTGATAAAAAATACCTGGCTGTAGCAATAACATTGATTAAAATATCCACCGTCCCCCCCAGCAGTAAAAAAATACCCAAATCAACAATAAAAAACTTCAAACCCCCAGTATTTTCAGATTAAGGTTGCTTCCCCCTCTGATACAAAAATAGCCTGAGTATCTATTAAGAATCTGTGAAGCATTCTGCAAATAAATGTTGGGAAAAAACAATCTAGAGACTAAGCACATCTCCACCTGGTAAATGATTATTTAAAAAATAATCACTATTTTAAAAAAATCCATATTATATTGCAATAGATTAGAAGCTTTGGGGCATTTATACATAATGATGGAAACCAAGCTACTGAATTCTACTTGGGACAGTTCCAGGTTTTATTCAATGCCCTTAAGACTCACGTGTTAAAAGAAAACCAGCAAAACCATTTTAAAAAATCCTGCAATATATATATATCATTGAATTTTAGGAACAGCCTCTGTCACAAATACTTTAAGCTGAAGTAGCACTAAACAGCAGATTAGCACTCTGTTATATGATTTAAGATGTGGTTTGTCAATTAAGTTGAATAGGTCAAATAATCCCTACTTTCTGTATTATTCTACTAGAAATAACTGAAATCCTTTGCTAATAAAACCGCATCTCCCAGTGACACTGCTGGCTCTTTACAGCACTTGCATAGTGAATGTAGCCTTTCAGTTTAAGTTCCACAAAAACCAAAGTTAGCTCAAGAAGCTGGAAGGGGTTGGGGGGAGAGTCTAAAGGACTAATTAATCCATTCCACTGAAGAACACCGAGTTTAGACATGGGCATGTGAGTTTATGAAATACCTTAAAAGAAACTTTGAGACTATAAATAGTTCACAGACTGTGCGGAACAATACCAACTGTCAGAGAAACTACTCAAGTTACCATATAATCTTGTATGACACTTAAAACCAAACTCCTACATATACTTTTCCAAAGCTAGTGACTAACAAGCTCATGAAAACTTACTTAAAAAAAGAACATATTTTTGCAATTGCAACTAACTTTGACCTCAAATAAAATCCCATCTTACTTTTTACTGTCAAAAAACCTATCTATTTCCTAGGCTACCTCTGTAAAAGGCAAACTAATAAAACCTCGTTACGTCCATGAAGTACTTCCTTGGTCTGATTGTGACCATCTAGAAGTACAATTCTGTTTCAGACACAGCAGTCTGAGAAACCACTGGAAGTTTGTTATTGCAGGCATCTTTATCTGGTTTTGGCATACAAAACCCAGAATCCTCCACTAAATCTACTTCCCCCCCCCAACAGATCTAAAACACAAAACCGCACTGGAGATGTTTCCAATTCCAATATAATCTTCTCTGCTTTCTTTGTGTAATAGAAAAACATGGGATTATTGTGGTCACTGAAACAAGGTGAAGTAAAAACACAGTTCTGCTCATAACACACTACTGTACTTCCAATTCAAAACTTAAAGAAATGTTGCTCTTTATTTTTTTATAACCTTGCAGCACAACGTCAAGTTTAACAGACCATTAAACCCAGAAGATGTTATAAAACAGGCTTCATACATTACCTCATCAATCAGCTTGTCTATTCTGTACAAGTTGGGATGAATCATTTTCATCAAATGAACCAGAGGCTGGCTCTTCACCTGGCACATCGCATACACGCGATCATCCAAGCGTGTACTCATGCCTGTTCTAAATGCTTTCTGTAAGAGAACAGCATTGTTACTCAAATAAATCCTGTATTTTATGTCACATCTAAACAGTGTATTTCAGATTTTTTTAAAGGGTTAAGCAAATATGGTAAAGCTTTTATAAAGAAATGCATCTTACTGAGGTGCATTAGAATCTCAAACACAACTCGAATACAATACCTTTAAAAATTAATCCATTCTCCCTCTTTACTGATGAAGGAGAATAAAAAAATTCCCCATCTGTGTAAATTTTTATGTGATTGGGTCAGCATTTCTCATTCTTATTCTTGACAAACTGTTGTTATGTGAAACTCACCAATGAAAGATATTACAGGAAGATACGAGCCTAGCAGAGTTCAAAATAGATACTTTCCTGGATAAGTTGAACCCCATTTTTGTATTAGTAAGAATTAAATGTTAAGGTAAAGCTTTGGAAGGAAGATATGCTTTCGTGTTTTACAGCAGAAACCAGGCTCTCACAGGATAGAATTATTTTGGTAATCTTTTCTACTGGATTTTTCAGATCTCCTTTAGAAGTGATCAGTAAATGATTGCTGTTAGAAGCAACACAATGGAGTAAGCACCATATTCTGATTCAATGGAGAATATTCTCACAACATAGCAAAGTACATCAGTCTTCTTCTCCTTGGCTACCACAAAAGTTTTGGTTTCTCTATATTCGAGGCTTTTTTATTATTAGCAAGGATAATAGAAACCCCAAATGGAAACAACTTATTTTCTTAGCCACTCTTCCACCTTTTACATGGATCCTCTTGGTAATAAATGGTCTGGTTTTTATCCACCATTAACGGTATTACTTAAGCAAGTACCAAATAAGTCCTAATCAGTATATTAAGACTAAAGTAATCACTAAGCCAAAGAAAATAAGCTATTATTATGATTGAATTTCTTACCAAACTTGCACAAAAGGTTTATTCACAATAAAAATACACAGAACTGTCAGACATGAAAGTCTTCGAGCTATGAGATCTATGAATAACAAAACCCTGCAGTAAGTTCTCTTTTTAAGTATGCTTTGCAATACAAAAATACTAAAAAAAAAAAGAATAATTAAAAAGTAGTAACTACTTCTACATGAACTTTAAACTATATCACTTCAGTTTCTGTAACAGGTTTAATTGTATTTCCATGGAAACATTAAGTACAAAAAATATGCATTGAAAAATATTTTTTTCTTCATAAAATAAAATTGAAGAAGTATTAATCAGCAGTGTCCAATAATATGGGCAACACCAATCAGCTGCCAAAAATCTGGGAAATTCCAACTGTTAGAATACATATATTTTTATTTTCATTGTAAAAACAAGATGAAATATAAAAATTTGAAATCAAGTAAACGATAAACTGTTTAGGCACTAATAATTTAAAATAATCTAACATGGTTATCTTTAACAGCATAACCCAATTTTCATATGGAAAAGCGTAGACATTGCTTGACCTAGAGCTGAAGAATCCCTCAAATGGAACACTGAATTAAATATCAAACATTAATCTACTAGGTTATACACACCTGTTTGAGAAGGGCCAAAATATACAGTGGAAACAGCTTGAGGGAATTTGGTGCTATCAGCATGGACTGCTGCAGATTTGAGGCAGTTGACATGTACGCTGCCAAGGAGTCTACCACGGCATTAACTAAGGCATCTCTTGCATCCGAAAGACTAGATGACACTGAGCGATCCACAGCTGTTGGGTTAGAAGGATACAAGAAGTTATTAGAGTTGGCCTCATTCATTGCCTCAAATTTTGAAAATATCAGTTGTGTTTTGGAGTGGTATTTTAAGATTAAAAAAAACAAACACAAACCAAACCTGTAGTCTTAACTGTTTTTAGGAGTAACTAAGACTATTGTCCATATGGAAACTCACTAACTCAGTTTCATAAGGCTCAAAAAATAGTGTGGCTGATCGTTGCTCTCTAGTTCCTACTCTTGGAGAATTAAAATAATTGTTTCAAGCTGCAGTACATACTCGAGACTAAATATAAATCCTGTTTTAAACCCTTATACAAATAACTTATCTATTGCTGAAACTCTTTGCTGTCCTACCTCCAAGATAAGATTTGCAGCAATTATTTTTGATTTTTTTTTCCCCACAAGAAATTTCTTCCATTATTTCAGTGGCATAATTATGATTAGTGTAATTATAATTAGTGTTCCTCTGCTGAGAAAGGGCTGCAAATCCTTTGGTTGGAGGAAGCCACCTGCTGGACTGAATATGCATTTAAGAGGAGGTACAGAAATACTATTTTTTTTCCCTTCCAATTTATTTGACTATAAACATACGAACGACATAGCATATACTAAAAGGCTGCACAGAGCCATACATGTTCATAGTAGCAGAGATCAGTCTATGATACAGCTACTTAAGAATCCTCAAACCATCAATGACAGGATAGAAGCATGGGAAACTAATACATATCCTGGACACACTTGTCAGAAATTCCCTTTCAGTCTTCAGCAACTCACTAAACCGAATCGCTGTGTTTCATAAGTAATCCTAGAATGCTAAAATTTGAGATAACAACCACAATGACGATCATACAAAAAATAAGTTTTGATCCAAGTGCGTTATGATTCTTTGCCCTCTAACAAACTCTAGAGAACAATGTAAGAAGGCTCTCCTTTTAAAAGGCTGAAGTCAACTAAGCATTTAGGCTAAGGAATATCTCATTTGAATCTTCCTGGTCTGTACTCACCCATGTTTGCTAAGAGGCATACAACAGCTTGTACATCTGCTCCTGCATACACATCAGCCAGTGAACTTACCACAGGTAAGCAAAGCGTGTGCACTCGAATTCGACGTTCACCTAACAAAACCAAGTAGAAATCCTTAAGCAATAGCTCCTGGGAGAGGTGTATAAATTCAGCCATTACAACACATCTCCTCTCATCTAAGATGCACTCATTTTGTAAAACACACCAGTCCACAAGTTGCTGGAACACCGTCTCTCGTTTCTATCTCTTAACCTGTACAAATTCTGCAATGCTCTAACGCATTCAACTTATGAATCAGCACAAGTTCGTAACAAACTAGCTTATAACATCCATAGTAAGTGTTTTGATCCTACAAAAGAAGTACATTGATCTGCATCCCAAAATTTGGTGGCCTTTTCCATGACAAAAAGTAGCTGCTACTCTTTATGCCCACCCAACGCATCAGCAGCTCGCTCCAATCCATCACGGGTCTGTCATTTTGGACAAAGCATGCACCAAACATGTTATTGCTTATAACAATGGTATTTCTTTGAAGTAAAGGAATCTTGCTGAATCGACTCCACATAAGATGGAAATAAATTAAATTTTCCTATCAAAATAGAGTTTATAAAGATTTATGTGATTATGTGATTAACTGTCAAGCAGACTTACTAGCTTTGACAAGATCCTCTTAGGGTATATAGGAAAAAAAAAAAAAGGCTGTGGAACTAACTATACAAACATCATGTTAGAAAAACAAACAAAAAGCCCGGTGGCAAATTCATTTCAATGTATTTACCTTTGCTGGAAGTATACAAAAGAGCTGTCTGAAAACAAACCAAAGATGTGTCAGTCAGACTTTCCTCTATGGACATTTGTACTGCAAATCCAGCATCAGGATTGACATTAGCAAGGGATAATAAATCAGTAGATCGTACAAAAAAGTTCCCATGAAAAGTGTGTATTGAAAGACCTAGAAGCAGATGAAAAAAATTCAGTGAGGTTAAAACAGCCTGAAAAACTCCTATCAATAATTAAAATCCACAGCCCTCAAGTTATGTTTAAAGAATATTAAGAATATTAAAAATACTTATTCTATCACACAGAATCAATTATGTGAATCATTAGACATTTCAGCATGATCCTGTAGAGTTCATGTTCAATTCTGAACACTCCAAACTAAATGGTGCCCTTATACTACACGCCAACTTAGTGAAGTCAGATGGTGCCATCTTAAGTAAAAAACAAAACAAAAAAAAATGGCAAAAGCTAATGTAACCTACATAAAGAAGGCAACTACCTTACTCTTCAGTGAAAGAGAAGTGATCTGAAATCTAATGTTGCTGAAGACTTACCATGTTCAACATTCTAGTTAACATGCTTACATCAACTCTCTCATAGAAATCAATATTTAAAACATACCTTTTGTACATCTAATGCGCATAACTGCTTCAAACCCAATCTTTCTTGTAAGGTATCTTTTAAGGTCTTTTTGCAACTTTTCAGCCTGAGCAGGATTATGGCTACGATGGAAAGATGGATAGTAATAGATGCATCCAGCAGAATACTTGGACATGCAAGCTGTGAAGGAGGAAAACATATGGTTAAGAGGTAAAACTGTAACATGAAGTCAGGACACAAAAATTGTGTCCAACCTTCTGCAAGTCACATCTACATTCATCTTTTTTTTTTTGACATGACCCACATCTGTAAAACAAGGAAAACCAGCCCAGACTCAGGCCACTGAAGACAGTGATGAGTCATACCAAAAAACAATTATCTAATTAAACGCTTACTTCAATAAGCATTCTACCTTTGGCAGCTAAGACAGGAGCGCATACACAAATATTTAATGGTGTAGAGGTGAAATTAAGTTTGTGCACAGAGAAAAATCTTGGTTTAATACTGAAAGATGAGAACTCTTTTCTACCCCTATGATTAAACTTTATTAATTCCTTGCCAGCTGGCTGTTTCCTGTTCTTGAGCAGGAGAGTACCTTCTTGTTTAAAACTGTGAAGTCCCAGAGTAAATTGTTTGACACCACCAATCCAATATTCTTGTTCTTTACTGTGATCAACTTCAAAGCCAATTCCTTTGCAGCATTAGCTGCATTTACAAAAGTTCAAAATGAGTTGCATGATTTAAGAATTCCTGAAGTAGCCTGTGCTTCTGAAGACAGACAACAGTGTGGAAACAGTGAATGCACGCATTAGGTACTCCTTACCAAGAGAAGCTAGATCAGAATATTGTGAACTTAGGAGAAATAAATCCACAGCAGTCTGCTGGCCTGAGCAGTCTAGTGCCAACTTCTTATAAAAATCTGTTGCTGGACCAAGATGCTGGACCACCTTTGGTGAATAAATTATACAGGAAAGAGTTAAAACAACAATCGTGCTCTCTTAAGACTTCATGGGACAAAAGACATACTGTTCAGTAGCAAAGTATCTGAAAACAAAGTCTCCTTTAAGCAATAATTTTTAGGCATTTCCACCTGCAGAAATTATTTTCCTCATGCTCCATATTCCTTTAGTTTGTATTTACAAGCAGTTATGATCCTACTTCCACGGAGTTTATGTTCTCATACAAATAAACACTCATGTAACCATGTAACACTTACTGGATGCTGTAAACTACAATGCTATTAGAATAATAAGAAAAAATGTATTAGGTCTACAATTTAATATATCCAAGCTTTGGTTAAAAACCCAGCTTTATATTAATTGAGTCAGCCACATTTGCAGTTTCTTCTCCTCGCCAAGAAAAACTATGGACCAGAGGCCCCAAAGACAGCTCATGCACTTTGAAACAAGTCATACCACACATATATGGATAAACTAGTGATCTTAAATGCATGTAGAAACCGAACAATTAAAACTCAGTTAACTGCTATAAACAAAAAGCAAGAGTCGATCTGCAAAACTATGCAAGTCAGAAACACATAGCAAGTCCCTAGTCTCGTGAGATGAATATTAATGGAAATGTTTGTACCTTTGTGCTTGACCTTTGATTGGGATCTTCTCGGGAATGCAAAAGCCCTGCTCCCAAAGACGGTAACTGGGTTTGGAACACAGATATCCGGCCACCCGTTGGAGACATCAGTTTAAATGCAGCCTGAAGAGCAGGGCCCAATGCACTGTGTGTTTCTCTTGTATTGGTGAACATATTTGGTAATGCGTTCAACAGATCCTTTATCAGCTGCAGAACAGATTGAAAGGTGTTTATGAGATTTTGCAGGCTGGAGATTTTCTGCTTTTTCTAAAAAGCTGCATTGCCATAACTGGAGTGGAACAATTGGTACCAAATATTTCAGCTTAGTTTCAAAACGCTAAGGAAAACAAAGTCATCATTTAAAAAAAAACTATGACGCATCAAACAAACAGCATGTAATACTTCTATAATTAAAAAGTAACATTAGATTTACAAATTATGAAGATAGGCTTGAATTCAAAGTTTAAAAGGAACATCTATTTTGAGTATTTAACTCTTTGAATTTAATGATATATTTTGAGCAATCGTACCTCTTTGCTTTCATGGAGATTTACAAGTAAACTATCTGGTGTAGGTAGGAAAATATCTGCAGAGAGAACGGAAAAAAGCATTTTATTTAAAGACAAAAATAACATTAAAATAGAACAAAACATTTCACTGCCCACTCTTACACATGCCGTGAAATAGTCTACTTTTCTGAGACATATATTAGAGAGAAAAATAATACAGCCCATACAAAGCTTGGTTTATTCAAATCAAAATTAACATTTGAATGTCACTTTTTAAACACCACCTGCTCTGTAGTTAGTGTAAGATTGTTTTTAAAATTATGTCCTCTATACATTCAATAAAATTGACATACCAAAATATTTGAGATTCTAATATTTCCTCTGGGAAAAAAAAAAGTAGCTTCTCAAAAATTTAGTTTCCGTTTTCTTTTTACTTACCATCAATATCTGAGACAATCAGCATCTGAGGCTGAGATAGACCTTCTTGCAAGTTGTAAAACTGAACAGTGCTGTCAAATGTTATGAAGCCTATTCTTGTTCTTGAGTCTCCAGGCAGCCTGAAGCATTAAAACACATAAATTATTAAGCCCTAAATTTCTCTCTCAAGACACATAGATACACACAGCTCTTGCTGATGTTAGCACATAATCAGCTCATCTATACAAGGGGTGAAGGGAGAACAAAAGAAAGGATATCTGAAACATGAATACAAGTAATATTTCTTCAGTGATTCCTGAAAAGCTGGGACACTGATACAATTTGCAAGACTGTTACAGATAATTGCTCACTAATATATTGATGGTTTGCTTCAAGAGAGAACTTAGCAGGTTCATTTAAACATTACACTGACAAATGAAAGAAGGCAGCCTTCTCAGTTCTTAAATACAAAGTTCTGCTCCTTCCTAATTCAGAAAACCCACTCAATAATGTAGTTACAGAGTACTTGCAGCTCTAAACTAAAATCCAATGTCTCTACAATGCAACACACTTATTTCTCACGCGGACCACATTCCCATTTTTGGCATTAAAAATACAAAAAGGAAAACCTCAAATGAAACATAAAACATCACCAAGTGCTGAAAACCATAATGGTGAACAAAACCAACAGAGGCAAATATTGTTTTTACCACCTGGGTATATCAACTAACAGGATGTACCGATTTTCCCATAGACTTTGCATGGGATGAGTTTTCCTAAAATAATTTAGCATGCTTCTGAGAATCTGTTAAGAAAAAACCTGTAAAGATTTGAACAAAGAAAGACTAAAACGATAAATGTGAGTGAAGAATTTTATTGTAGATGTTGATGTCTTTATCAGAATTTAAACTAAAGTTCCCTAAGAAAAACTTGTAGAAAACAATTTTCAGAGTGAGGCCGCCACAGGATGCAAATTAGTTTTCAAAACACATGAATATAGTGAAGTTAAACCAAAAATCACGTACATGCTGTCCCAATGCAAAAATGAGAACAGAAAGCAAGCAGCATGGGTAGATCTAAGTAACTGCGATCTGAAAAAAAAAATAAACCAAACTGACAACAAAATTCCCCGAGACAGTCTCCCATTAGTGGTTATAACATTCCAGTATGCAGCACCTCAGTTGTTTCGGTGCAAGAACTGGCCAATTCCATGTCTGTAATTTAGTTATTTTTGTTGGTCTCGGCAGGGGGGAAGAGAACACTTCATAGACATTACAGGTAAATATTCTCTGCAGATAAAAAAGGAAATTATTTGCAGATCCATCTTTAATCACATGCAGGGAAGATAGCTCTCATCAAGTAAATTGCTGCAGCAGCTGTTTTTTTGGCAGGGTTGGTTTTTTTGCTTGGTTGGCATTTGGGAATGTTTTGGGTTTTTTTTCAGACATCCTTTTTTTTTTTGGTTGTTTTTCAGACATCTAAGTTGTACTTCAGAATCTCAGGCAACAGAACTTCTGTCCTTTAGGGACAGAATATTTAAACGCTTTATGCAAGTTTTCTGCAAAACTGTACATTAGTGTCATTCATAATAAAATGTTAGCTAATTTGAAAAGGTTATTTATAGTCTTACTTGTCTAGGTTTTCCAGCAATGACTGGCAGACTATTGTCAAATATCCAGCCTCCACTGCATTGTGAGACACATCTAAAACAAATAAATATACCGCAGGCTGAGGAGGACGAAGCTACAAAGTAAAAAAAATAAAAATAAAAAGTGTTCAAAAATCATATTTAAAGAAATGTTAAAAATGATTAGTCATTATAAAGGGAAGTGGGAAAAGGGAATAAGTAGAAAAAGGCAAGGTATACATTACAAAATAAAACTTATTTACTAAGAGTCATGCAGATAGACTTAACCACGATTCCCAGCGGTCAATAATTCCCATTTGTAATAAGCATATAATGCTTTGCTTCTGAACAGAAATCGCATATTTTAGTCCCTCCTTCCCAAAGTCAGTTCAAACATGACTCTGATTCCAGATATGGAATTCACTCTTCAAAACACCATTGGTCTTCCACTACGTGGAAAATGCAATCCATTAAACTGGGTTAAAATATTCTACCTACATCCTTTTCCCAACCATATAACATGCTGTATTTATTCACTGCCAAATGTTTTGGCCACAGTGATTCCATTCAAAGACAAGAGAACAATTTATTTTAGCTATTGTTAATAATGTCATTATGAACAGGGCCTTTTCCCTTGTTTAACTTTCTTGGAGACAAGACAACTGTAACAGCAATTGTAGGCTGACTCCTAGTTAGTAATTGTGACAGAAAAGATTCTAACTCAAAATTTGAGCCCAACTTAATTCTCTTGTTATTCCATTACTGGTCTTTCAAAACCTCTTCAAAATGAGGGAGAAACCAAGAAACCACATTGCAACAGACTCAAACCAGACTATGCCTCATTAAACTACACTGGACAACTACACACATTCCAATTGCCTTTAACTGACAAGCCTTTGAATATTCATTTGCCAAAACTAAAATAAATATAACTATTATTTGATGTTAAAAAGACCTTCACGGGTAAATTACTACACACCACAGAAGCAATATGCAACATTAATTTCAAGCGCATTGATAGTAACATGCAATTGCTGTTGGAAGTTACCATGAAAACTTTTTTACCATGTAGTCTGAGGAAGCAATGAACTCCACTGTAGAATTTTGGACTTCAGGCCGTTTGTGAGGCTCTCCATAAGATCGTGTCAGAGGATTATACATAAACTCTTCAGGAACTATAAAAAAATTTTTTTAAAAAATTTTTTTCCCCACAAAAAAATTTTATATATTTGTCAGCAAATAAAAACCATTATGGCAGCTACAAGCAAACTAATGCAGACATATTTCAATTATCACCAACAACAGAAAAAAAATTAACACATTAACAATATATAAAATGAAGGAACATTTCAAGTATCCCAAGTATCATTAAACTTAAATAACAGGAGACAAGAGCAGGTTTATTTTAAGCAGCAATACATCCGCAACTTTAAAACCCCAATGCAGATAGAGCATTTCACACCACCAAGCTTGGACCTGTATCGTTTCTCATAACCTCTGGCCTGGACTGCAGACAGTATGAGCTGTCATCATGTTGTCATTTGCATATTGCAACAGTCAATGGGATAAGCTGATCTCATTATACAAGTAATCAGGATAATATGGCAACATTTATGTTGTCTCCCAGAAAATTTCACTTTTGCTTCATAAAATGCACAGCACATCTGACTTATGATCCAGAGATTTTAAAAAAACATCTTAAGAACACTGTCATTTTAATCTAGAGTATGCCATGGACTGATAAGATTCAAATACTTGAGAGATTCTATAAACACAAGCATCTCTTGCTACAAAAACTTACCATCATTAACTCTATAGCAGAGATTACATTTCCACCTCCTTTGATCAATGAAAGAAACAAAAGGGTTGATATATGTCCTGCAGGATCTGCATCTCACTATTGTGCTTGATGTTATTACTGGTAATTGCTAAAAAGAAACAATGGAAAGCTGTAACAAAGGTACATAATACATTTTATGGAAAACATTACTGTGCAGTACAGTGCATAAAAGCTTCACAAGACTAGATATTCTATCATCTTTCCTTTTATCTTTTTAGCTCATTTTCATACAGAGTAATTATGATGCCTATTAAAAATATACTCCTCTTTAAAATCAGAAGAAATAACAATGAATTATTGTCTTAATCCAATCTCACAAATCAAAGATGCAGTAGGATTTTTAGTGACGTTACTTTAAATTACACAGTTACAATAACACAGCCACTATGGCAAGAGGAATTATGAAAGGCAGGACAACTTTGGGTGACTAAATATGACAAACAGCAAACCTTACACAAAGAACACACATTATATGAAAAGAAGATGTACCAGACAGTTACCCACCTTTTTACATAAATACAAATAAATTATATGGAGAGGAGTTGCTTAACAGTTATGAACACAGCTTCAGTCTTACATTGTGCATACCTTCTACTGACAGCATTTATCATGCCACTAATACATTCAATATGAGCACCTCTCTTCAAGAGGAGAAACACCTTTTCAAGAGGTATCTGACAGTTCTGAGCCCAACACAGAGAGTAGCAACTCAGAGCTTCAGGGAACCACAGGCAAGCAACAATAAAAAAAAATTAAAAAAAAAATATAAAAAAAATTGAAGGACTTGTCCAAAGATTTTTCAATTTCAATGAAGCTGCAATTTCAAGGCTTTTTTCCCCTCCTCGTCTCAAAGTCCCAAACAATTTTTTGCTACTTCTGTTAAATTTAGGACATACAGTTCATTGTATTTTATTGTTTGAACAAAACCAGGACAAATGCATATACTAAATACATATATTTTTTTTAAAAAAAGTAAGCTACTTTACCGTTAGGTCTCTGAAGGGATGCAGCAACAAACCTAAAGGAAGCTTAGCTTTGTTTAACAAAGCCTGTGTCTGTGGAATATTTGTCAATGTACATCGAAATGAGCTGAGAGGAAACAAAAACATTATATTGAAAAGGAAATTTTAAAAGATGTTAAAACCTTGTGTTAACAGCTGATTTTAAAGATTTTTGAAATTTAAATCCTGTTTTACAAAGCTGATTTAATAAACAAAATTAATGCAAACAGATTTAAAAAGTTTCCTAAAAAAACCCAATCAAATAAAAAAAATACTTCCTCACTCCCCAGTGAAATAGTTCAGCAACGCAAGTATACCAAAATGAACTTGCAATAAAGAGATAAAACTGCTTTAGGTACAACACTCAATGTAAAATGATGTCATTTTTATTCATTATGAAGATTTTCTGGATGATGGAACTAAAGAAGGAATATGGTATTTTCTAGTTCTCAGAAAGTATTATTTATATTGGAAAACAGAAGAAAAGGATCTCAAATACTGAGAGTCACAATCTTTTGTGTATGTGGAGGATGGACTCAGCTAAATAAAGGGCACTAAAAACCCCCAATGCACCAATAGTGCTGTCCAAACTGTTTAACACCTAACAATGATTGAGAGACCCCCAGTTTCCCGATTTCTGTTTTCTGGTGGGATCATGCATTGTCACTAGGGCAGTAAACTGAGTTAACTTTGGCACAATTAATAAAATTTCTATTGGAATTAGAATCAATACCTTTGAGGGAGAGCAATTTTCATTGCACCTAGCTTCACTTGATTTGGGCTAGTAGATAATACTATTGAACGTTAATCAGAAGTGAAAGGATACATCATGATTGCAGGATTACCACAGTAAAATATACTCACGGTTTATTCAGTGTATTTAGGCATGATCATCATAATTTTCTGGAAAAAATCCTATGCAATATTACAAAAATATTCTATGAAACGTACTGCATAACATTAAGGTGTTTATTAATAGGTGGGGTTTTTTAGATGGATATAACAAGGCAAAGATTAAGTGGGGTTCTTAATGTTTTAATATGTGAGATACACTCACACTGCATATAATGTATTCTGATGGAAGGAGAGTTTCAACATTTGTGTAAGGATGCAAAGGATAAACTTATGTTCAAGTGAAAGGGGTTATATTAGCTCACCACAAACATCTGAAATCACGAATCACTTTAGACGTTTTGACACGTTAAATAATTATTAGTGATTGAAAAATGTAACATGCTGTTCTAGGCACAGTACACTTACTCTGGACTGCAGTTTAATTTCCTAAGATCAGAATTCAAGTTAGGCACAGGTGCTGGAACTGAAGATACAGGCAAAATATTTCTGTCTTGTGTAAGGTTTACTGGTCTCAAGCTCTCCGGCTGCTGAGAATGCTGTAGACTTAACCCTCCCAAAGAAGAGGACAGCTGGTTCACACCTGGATATTGCTAAAAAAAGAGTAAACACACAATCGTTTAAATAACAACCTTAAATCTTCTTGTAATCCCAATTCTTCCAGACGTGTATTAAAAAAAAAAAAAAAAAAAAACCAGCAGTAGTTAGTAACAAACCCAATCAAACAAGAACAGAGTTGCACAGTAGAAATTTAGAAATGCTAAGACAAATGTGACATAGCTTCCAAATATGTATCACTGGACAAAATTCAAATTCATGACAGAAATCAACATTGGAAGTCACGCATAATCCTTCAAGTTTTCTAGGCATAAGAAAACAAGTTACTAGAAAGGCTGACATATTTTTTTTTCCCTCTTCAAAGATGTTACACTGTAACTTATCCAAATAACACAAACTGGTTTTACATATTTATTTTTAAATGAAAACAAAACACCATAGAAAAGGAGAAAAGGTTAGGTTGGAAGGCATCTTTGAGGTCTTACAGTCCAACCTCCTGCTCAAGCAAGGCTAACTTCAAAGTTAGATCAGGTTGCTCCTAGCCTTTTTCAGCTAAAGTTTGAAAGTATCTAAGGATTAGAGACTTCACAGCACAATCCCACTCCCATTCTGAAGAGTTTTCTCCTTATATGTCAAACTGGAACTTCACTTGCTGCAACTTTCACGTGTTACTTTTTGTTCTTTCGCTGTGTACTCCTGAGGAGAGCCTAATTCTATCTTATTTTATAGTGAAGATGAAGCCAAGTCTTTCAACTTAAATTAATTAATTAATTAATTAAAACCTTTCCTCCAGGTCACACTTTACCTTCATAACAGTGAAAGCATCACTGGATATCAGAGGCTAATTTACAGTACTACATTCAGATCAGTAAGGAATTTTGATCACCTAAAACAGCAGCTTTGACAGGTTTGCCAGCTGGGCCTTATTTCAGAGAGTGAGATTTGTAAAGCTGTACCTTTTTGTTTTCTACACCCCTTCACACATACACTTCTCTGCACTGCTTCAGCATTTCTACTTTGCCTCAGAAAATAGAAATTTTGCCTCTGCCTCTTCTTCAGATTTCACTGTTCCCAGGTGACTCACGTGCACAACGGGAGCCAGGTAATTGTACACACCTTCTTAAGTGTTTGGTGCTCTCTTTTATCAGAAAAATAGAGCAGGCAGCCTACACCATCACACACCCAGCACAGCCTCTACAGAGCTCTTTCATCTGGACCCTCTGCCAGGCCTTGCTCGTAAGGCGATTTGATGCTTGAGATCATAGGCCATAGTAGCGCTCTGATCAAACATGTATTTTGCCGCTTCATGGTTTCCTAGCAATAAAGTACAGCTCTCTGAAACACCAAACCTTAACACTGTGGATGCTGCTAATAACTGGTGAAGCAAACTTTTTAAGCCTATTTGAAGATACACTTACAATTTTAATTCAAAAGCCTTCTAATAAGTTAAGAACCTGGAAGATCTAATAAGAATTTAGGGTAAGTTATGACATCGATATTATACGTAACATTGTCTCAGAAATTATAAAAATAAAATATAGAAATATGTTTAAAAAAGAGAAATATTTATCACATAGAAAAGACTTTCCCCGTGAAGTTACTGCATGAGGTAACTTTTAAATTAATAATACAGAATGACAGAATCACCTCAGTTGGAAGGGACCTTTTAAGATCATCTAGTCTAACCAATAAAAAAAACCCAAAAAACCCACACACCACCACATTCACACCACACAAAACACGACCCAACACTAATCCATATCCCCGAGCACCATGTCAACTCCTCTCTTGAATACCT
>JAOXJM010000033.1:24073241-24083393 GCA_026413425.1 Tringa solitaria
CCCAGACTGAACAACCCCAGCTCCCTCAGCCTCTCTTCATAAGGCTTGTGCTCCACAAACCTGTGGATAGTGCTGAAACCCAGGATGGTGACCTGGATTGCTGGGCTGCACAGGAGTAGGTGGTGCTGCATTTTGGTAGCCAGGCTGCAGCGCTGGATATCCATACCCAAAGGGCTTAGAAGCTTTTGATGTTTGGGGGACTGATGGAGCAGGAACAGGGCTGCTGGTCACAGAACGTGTCTCTGGAAGGATAAAAGAAATCCCACAGGTATTGAATATACTTATTATTTCTTTCTTAATTTAAATGTAAAGTCCTAAAAGCTTAACAAAATAACACATTTATAAGTTTTTGCATTGTCTATCAAGCTTTTTATCTGCACTGACCAAATAAATTAGCAAGATTACTGCACTTATGGTGATAAAGGGGGTATATATGGGAAGATGACCATAGACTTGTGTAACTACTAATAAAATGCTTAATAAAAAAGCAAGAAGTTGAAAAAGGGAACATTCATGCTTAGTCTCTCCTGTGCCACTTATGAATGCTGTTAAAACATAAGGCTAAGGCAACAGAATTATTCTTTAACTGTAAGAACAGAGCTTTCCTTGAAGTAATGCAAGCCTTTCCTATATATCCCTGCAACACTGTTTAGTCCCACTATTTTTAAAGGCCAAATTGAAAGCAAACAACTATGACGTTCTCAGAGGCTAGAGCAATGCAAAAGAGCCAGAAAGGGAGGTGCCCAAATTAATCTCATTATTATTTAAAGTATTGGTTAACATATCTACATTGAACAGCACCTCTTCCACCTGCTCTCAATACGACAGCTCTACAGATACTGAGACTGACGTAGCTAGCAGGTTCATTTAGAACAAACCTGACACTCCTTGTATTTTTAGAGATAAAAATAAACAAAATAGCAGACATTTTCTTTAAACAAAGAAAACCAGAAGAAAATAACTTGATCCAAGCATCTCTGCAAGCTGATATTGTTGGTCTCTCAAAACTTCAACTATTAGCAGCTACTAATGCCAACAATCAGGCACATAGTGTAATGTAGAGAAAGATGTCTATTTTCACACAGAGCATAATTTCAGTACTACCCTCAATATTACAATGGAAAGTATGATTTATGATACAGGGAAGTTTTATTAAATGGTTACTCCAACTACAGAGTTAAAACTATGAAAAATGATTAGACAAGTGAGGTGTGTTCTCTCTGATAATTGCCCCCCAATCCTTTCAGAGGCATTTCCTTTCACCTACTTGTTAATTAAGATTAAACAGCACCAGAAATAGAAAAAAAAAAGTCACAAACAAAAAGTCTTTAAACAAACAATTTAGAATTAACAGATGATAAAATTCTTACCTGGATAGCCGCCACCTTCTAGAGCATCGTAATTGTTCAGAACAGGAGAGGCACTGCTTGTAGTAGAGGAACTATCAATTGCTGGGGGAAGAAAATAATTTAAAGTTAGGTGCTTCAGAAATGGCAAATTTTTGAGAAATAAGAGACTGAGAATTATTCCTAAAAACTTTGGTAAGAAACTGTTGAGAAAGGTTCTGTGAATGAAACACTACTTCAGCCCTAAGATTTGAAAGCTAATACCACTGCAAAGAGGAGGGAGAGCAAGACACAAACAAACAACAAGCACATGGCCAAATTGTTAAAAAACAAACAAGCACATGGCCAAATAGCAAGAGAGATCAATGCGAAGAGGACAAAAACAATGAAAAAAGTTGTTTCTTCAAATAAAAAATATTTTTCTATTAAACTTTCTAGACTACATCAACTGAAGCTATGTACAACATTTTATGTTTGCAATGTAAAGCTTCTATTTTCCACTGAACATTGACAAAAGGTCTCAGATTCAGTCAGAGCCAGAAGTAACTATGTGAAAAGTTAACTAGTAAGTAACAAAAGTTAACTAGCCAAAAGTAAAAAAAGCACATGGGCACATATATAGTTGCTAGTACTGAAAAGACTCCGGAATGCTTAATTTTTAGTTCACTCTATGCATAGATCTTGAGTATCTCACAGTAAAACATTGGAAACAAAAATATTTTCACAACATTTCTTCTCAGTGCCATTTCACATACACTCCCGAAGAAAAAGGGCCAAAGAGATTAAATGCATCTGCTCCTTAAAACACTACAAGCCATGGAGTGTGACAGAAAAGAATTAGTATATTGAAGAATTCAAAAAAGACCATTATATATATATAAAAAAAAACTTCTTGTGGCAGAAGAGACTCAAAAGATATTCACTGATACTGTTCTACCCAGAATGATCAACATGACCACACATCCCACTGTGAAGCTGAAAGTATTTCAAGGGAGAACTTCAATGATGGAACATTTCAGATTTGATCCTCCTTCAATTGAGATTTCCAAGCAAAGAGACTCCTGCATATGAAAACGTAACATCACTGACACTCAGGACACATTAATACCATGGCATGTTTATGGCTGTATAGATTATTTTTGATCATTTTGCCTTCAAAGCATTCAGCTAAGAAATAGAAAACCTATTAAAAAAAAAACACAACAAGAGGTATTATTTTAAATAATATCTTAATCCTGTGAAAAATCATACAGTGTTAATTTTCAAATTGTTTCTCACCATAAATTTTCATTCCCCCCCCCCCAAGTTTATAAAAGAACATAACCACAAAATGCCCTGTCCTTCCTCTTTTTCTATTGTAGAAACCGAAGGAAATAGGATTCATTATTTTGTTCCCGGTGCAAGAACACAGCTATTAAATGTTTGGCAAGTCCTACTACAGAAAAACCCAAACGTACTTTTATTTTATTTTTTATTTTATTTTATTTATTATTATAAGGTCAACAAGATCAAGATTTAAGAATTTTCAAGAAGTTTTTCCTCATCTGACCGGTAGCTCTGCATTTCAAAAATGTATCAATGTTGTGAAGACACTAGATTCAAGCTTTCTGATTTAACCCCTATGTCACTCTTTACAGTTTTCCCCATAGTAAATTGTATTCATAAAATTATGTCCATCTATTATATAAATCCATATAAAATGACTTTGCTGTTTTCAGTAGGAAGATATTAATGATACAGCGAGTTGCGAAGAAGTATTATATACTCCCCAAGACCTGCTAGAAAAGTTGAGAGAAACCAATTTGGCAAACACATGAAAGAACATATTTTAAAAGCATGCTGAAAGTAAAAATAATGCAACTTACTCGTACTTCTAAAAAAATAAATCTATGCATCATTTCTGACATACAGAAAAGTTTGAGTCAGAAATTAAAATCTCAGATATTTCGAAACACAAAGAAGGTCCGCCTAAACTAAAATAAGAAGGCAAATCCTATTGCTGGGTATCCCGTGTATTTACTGAAGACCTTTCACTTAAGGGCTTTGCTTTGCTTCTAAAAGACTTTCAAATTTTGTAACACGTTCATGCTAACTGTCAGAGTCCCAATGCCTACAAGAATTACAATGGGCCCTGTTCTACTTTCCACTGGAAAACAAATACTTGAGTCAAAAACCAGCAAATTGTACAGTTCCCTGCAGACCAAAAGTAGCTTCAAACTCTAAACTGGTTCACGTGTCATGGAAATCTCACACATTCTCCACCAATAAAAACACAGAAACTTCCACCAAAATAAACAACAGTTTTCCTATGCTTAAATTAAGCTACAACAGCTGTCAAAGTTTACTTTAGCATAATAAGCACCAGACCAGAGAACATACTAGGAAGACAGGAAAAAAGAAAGTTTTTTTTTTTTTTTAAATAAATTAGAAAACACTGCTTAGACAAAAATAATAATTATAACATGCTTTTACAGTTAACTATTTTATCAATATTACTTTTGCTTTCAGTTCTTGTTTTCAAGAACTCTTTGGCAACATAGTTAAAGATCTAACTGGTAAGAGCAACCAAAAATTGAGAGCCTACACAAACACAAGCAACCAGATATCCAACACCTACTTTTCACATAACCACTGGCACAGCCTGAGCTAGAAACCCGTTTACAGAATTTGTATAGGATTTACATTAATTCCTGGTGACAGGGGATGCTTATTAATCAGGTAGCCTACGTATTGAACCTGGGTGCCCTCTCACTCCTTTGCATAAGATAAATTTATATATAATGATAGCTCAAAGGCTACAGGAGTACAGAACTTGAGAGAGAAAGATGGTAAAGAGTATGAAAACTTTGCGAGGTTTAGGGGACAAAGTAAGGAGACAAAGGCTGCTGTTAATAAAAAAAATAAATCTGGCATATTCTTTGATATTGCCTTGGCATGGGATTAGCCAACAGTAATTATCTGCAGGAAATTCAGTAAGTAGCCCTGCAATAAAATAAAAAAAACAAACCCAAAATGCTCTACTGGCTCTGTTAGCCTACTCTTTAGAAAGCAGGGTTCAAACAGCAGCTGCATCACAACAGCTAAAGCTACTTTTATACCACAAAGTGGAATTGATTTTTAGCTGGTAAAGTCGAACTAGACTCATCCAAGAGTTATAATGCACAATACTAATACTCAAGCTTGTTAGCATACAAAGGGTAAGAAAGTAAAGAAATTGAACAATAATCTGAAACATCAAGAATTACATAGGACATGCAAAGTATCCTAATACTTGTGCTCCACTGGGGGTGGGGGTAATAATATCACTTTTACTGATGGTGGTATTAATATCAGCGTCCAAATATTGTCCTTCTCTGGCTGGAACAGTGGCAAGTGTCTTCAGCTGAAAATGCCTTCATCCTTGGAAAAATACCATCAGAAACTATTTTCTTCTAATGTCCTACTAATAATTCAACGTAAAAGTTGAATCAATATTATTCAGAATGATAACATGACCCCATCACATTGTTCTTAATTATGACCTGGACGTCATCGTTGTTTTGCTCTATTCTTCATGATAACATTAAGAGCACATTACGCTACTGTCATGGTATTCCAGTTTTATGATTTAATTATTTTAATAAAACTCAGAATTATATGGCACTGATTTTTTTTTTCCTGTCTAGTTAGAATCTGAATTATAAACTTAAAGGAAAAGTTACAAAGGTCTGTTATCCCAGATTAATACTCAAAGCCAGCACACACAAAAGGGAGAGTATATTAGTACAAGGAACGTGCTATTGCTTCCATCAATCAACCAGGGTCTATGTTTATTCTCAAAGACTTTTCTTTAAGTTAGAAGAAAAAAAAGTTAATCATCCAAGAAAGAATGGTGACGAGAAATATCAAACTCACAAAACCAGGCCATTCTGCCAAAATACAGGCAGAATCATTGCAGCCAAGAAGGTAACATTTCAATCAATCAGGACAAACCACTTCTTTAAAAAAAAATTTTAAAAGTAAGCAAACATTTTAAGTTCCCTACAAAGAAAGCAAGTTAAAACTGAACCTATGTGCCTGACCACAGAGATATATCGTAGAAGGAAAAAAAAACCACCAGCATATACTAAATTTACTGTCTTAAAAGACACACTTATTACCTTTCAAAATTTAGTTCACTACCTTAACTGTAAGACTTCCCCTACACGTAAAATAAGAAACAAGGTAAACACCGTTTAATATAACAATACAAATGACATCTAGTTTCTTAATTATCAGTCTAAGTTCTAGAGGTACTTATCTTCCATCAAGAGTTTAAAACCTACTGCAAATCAAAGTATTAAAAATACAGGAGTCTTGCAAGTTGTGAATATTATTTTGCTAGATACATAACACATCTGATATTACTATCACCAAAACCCACTGAACTCCTTTTTGTTTACTAAACTAGAAACAGCTGGGAAATTTCTAGTTAAGGTGATAAATGATGAGTTAGAGTGACATTGTGTCTTAAAAGAAAAAAAAAGTTTCAAGGGATGGAAACATGGAACAAAACTTGAGTAGGAAGAGAACAAGATACTAGTGTAAAGCTAAAGCCAACCTGCTTCCTCATCCTCCTCATCCTCTTCCTCATCATCTGAACTTGATGACAAGGGAGCTGGTGCAGAGCTAGCTTGATTATTAACATATCCACCATACTGCATGCCTGTGAAGTGGAAAGCACAAACATAAGAGTCAGACAGACAGGAAAGATGAGAAACGGAAGTCACAAATCATTGCATTAAATGCGGAGAAATTAGCCATTCTAGAGAAAATCCCAACATGCAGAAAGTTAAGTCTACAACCCTACCTACAGAACTGTACTTCATATATGATGAACTATACGAGCAGTACATCAGAAGCAGGTTTTAGTGGGCTAGTTTAGCAAAGTATTATTAGCACATGGAAGTTAGCAGAAAATTTTACATATATTTGTCTGTGTATGCACATGTATATTAGGAAGTTAAACACACACACAGACTAGAAAGTATGTATGTATTTAATATCAGTTTGTCCACTAGAATACTTTCATAAGTCAATATACAGAAATAAAGGAGTTCTCAGATAAATTCAAATTGTGTTATGAAAACTTTAATATTAAAGTTTTGCTTGGCACACCTGCCCCTTTTAAGACAGGAATAATTCATACTGAAATTCTGAACACTGTCAGAAATTAATGAAATATACTGCTGCTGCAACACATGAGAGTCCAAACGTACCTCAGCAACACTGACAGTGAAATTTAAGCTATGTAAATCCATTTTTAAATTAGTGGTGAAGTTCAGGCTCATAGACCCATTTAAGCACCTAAGTACACTCTATGCATTTAAGATCTGGTGACAACACAACTGTTACCGCTGTCACCTCCAAAGCATAATCTGGAAGTTTTTCTGGTAGTAGGTTTTTTGTTTGGTTGGCTCATTTTTTTAATATCTACTCTAAACATATGTCAACAATACACAAAAGCAACACATAAATATACCATTTTAAAACAGAGTAAAGCATGCAGCAATGACATAATTAATTTCCTACATTGCTCATTACTGATTCAACTTCAGCACCTCCAAGAAAACTTGAGTTTCTCTTGTGCCGGGGCAGGGTTAGCAAGGATATTAAACATGCTTGTAGTCAGGCAGAGGCATCATAAATAAATGCAAGCGACCACTGTTTCTTAGCAATCCAACGGATTGCTATAGCAAGAAAACAGCCTAATTCTTTAAAACTCTTCAAAATTTTTCAGACTCAGAGTTTGGGATTTCTTTCCCCTCTAGACGCACTGTGGCATCACTAGTGTTCATTATTTTAAATACTACTATAAAGCACTACAGAAGTACGTTATGCATAATCTGAAATCATGATGGTAATTAATAATGCCTCCATCCACAATTTAAGGCAGCTACATCAATCTTCATTTAAATGGTGAGCTAAAAATACAGTTAGTTTCATGGGTTTTTTAAAAAGCATCAGCAAACGAACTCAAGAGGACCACTTCAATTTAACTTAAGACAAAACAAGAGAACCAAGGTGAAGAGCATCTATTAAAACAATGGAAGTAAAAAGAAAACAGAGCCAAACCATATCACAACATTCTTGAGATGCTCAACTTTCATACAGACATTAGTACAAGGAAGAGACTGACATTTTTTTTCACTTTATCTAGTGCATTAATACTCCCTACAATTCCAATCAAGTTTATCCCACACACAAGTAGACATAATGATGAAGGCAAAAATCAAACCAAGTGCAACTGAGGAAGCACAATGC
This sequence comes from Tringa solitaria, assembly GCA_026413425.1. Taxonomy (NCBI): domain Eukaryota; kingdom Metazoa; phylum Chordata; class Aves; order Charadriiformes; family Scolopacidae; genus Tringa; species Tringa solitaria. The sequence goes on from JAOXJM010000033.1 coordinate 24,080,870, forward strand.
TTCAATTTCTCTATACTGCTAAAACACAGGACTAACTCAAGTCATTCATAGTCCTGTCTTTTATGAAGGCTCCTGGATGCACTTGATAAGGAGGACACTTGAAAAACATTCTCCCTGTAAAACCAGCCTAGGAGGCTATGTCTTTTCTCAGGCCTGGGAGAGCTACCGAGGAGCAAGACAAAACAACAGCATTATTGTGAAGGAGAAAAAACAACTTGAAATAATTAACATGCAAGTAAAAGGGGAAAAAAAGTCAGGATGACAAGAAGAGATGGACTGCAACACAGACAGCCAAAGTAAAAGAAGATGGGCACGGTGTGAGAGTGCATAGACAGACCTCTACCAATACCATGTACACAGATAGGAGAAGAAAGTGAGTCAATCTACCTGGAAAGGGTACGCCAATGCAAAATTTCCAACCATGGGCAGATGAGAGAAAAAGCCTGAATTAGTCATTCTACTAACGCTACTTTGGAGTCTTCAGAATGTTTTTTGGAAAACAAACTTCTACTGCTACAACTCCCCCTTTTCCAGTCACTGGTCATATACACAAAGGATGAATGTGTTCAGAGAGCATACAGAAAAAGAAATTGAAAATCATGCTACTGACACAGAAGTCTAGGAATCATCAACTACGTCGCTAGAAGTCCTCTGGAGACAGGGCTAGTTTGACTCTTACCAACCTTGAGTTTGTGTAGATTTTTTATTTTCATTGATAGCAGTACTACAAATTTCTGCCTATAGGATACTCCTGCGCTGTGCTAGCACAACTGCCTAGCCACAAAAACAATCTGAGAACTGATTTGGCTGAAAAATAACCTAGTTCAAAAAGTCATTCTCAGGTGGAAAAGCCTCCGATTCTAGTTCACTGCCCAGCAACGCCACCAGTAGGCCAGCACAGTGGAGACAGCAACTCAAGGACAGAAATGGGCGGCTGAAGAAAGCAGTTCCATGTGCCACCACGTGCCTAATCAGGATTTCTGTTGTGACAATTCAGTTCCGCTTAGAACTTTTTACAGAGTTGCTAATAATGTTAAAATCTCCCACTCTTAAAACCGCAAAAAAGCTTATTTTGAAATCATTATTTATTTGGAATGAGATTACTTCATATGTCTGACTTAAAATGCAACCATGTAATTTAAATTGTCACAAATTTCCTCAACTGGAAATTCCTAAACCCTTCTACCAGTGTACCTGTAATATAATAATAATGCACTCTAAGGCTTTATCCCATTGTATTTTACAGACGCCTAGAAATGTAAGTGGGAGGACACGAAAAGATAAACTGCGATAAGAACTCATTTGCCTATGAAATAAACCAACTCTTTAGGTATTTTAAGTACAGGCACCCATACCATGAAAGACTTTAAAACATAAAGCCTGTATTTTATGTGGCTTAAGTTTGGAGCACCCACCAAAAATGAAAATGAAATAACCACATGCAAAAATAAACTATATTCTGAAATTCCTTAACCAGCTCCCTACCCACAGCCCTCATATTTTCAATGAAATTATTACAGCATTAAGATCTTAATATTACAAATAGCAGCTCTTACAAAATGAACCCTCCTTTTCTCCATTCTTAAACTCTTTGTTTTAAATTACTTTCATTAACTCATCAGCTCAGCTCATCAATGTAAAACCTAAGGATGTCTACAAATAACATCCAGACAGGACACACATTCTCGAAGTTCATCTCTAAGATGTCATCTTCAAGTAAATTAGTTTATCCACATTAAATAAGGATGGATATTTATGTAAGATTAAATAGACTTTAATACATTGTAAGATTTTTTCCTGCTAGAACTTAGCAAAGTAAACGATTAGAATATTTTAATTCTGTATAGGAATGCCCACATAGGAGCTTAAAACAATGAAGTCCACTTTAAAAATTAATTCAAGCTGGTTTTCCAGAATGCCTTCATATAAACAATACTCCTCTGTAACAAGAAAAAAAATAATCAGTCCATTTAATCTTCGCATGAGAAACACACTTGGAATTCTAACAACCAAGACAAATAGAACACATCTACTGAATATTTTTTCAGTAGGTTAATTTCTACAAATACAGTTATCACGCTTAATTGGTAACAAAAAGGTATTGCAAGAGTACATTTTGTATTTCAGACTCAAATGAAACTAAATGAAAAGAGTCCGAAGGCTTCTAATGCTCAGAAAAATATCATCTGAACATAGAAACATGTGTGATGCCATGTATGGGGATTTATTATTGATTATATTAACATAAATACAACTAGATCAACACAATCTCCTCATGACTTATTTTTATATTCCTGACATAAGAATATTGTTAATTTTAGAAGTGTGCTCATTCAGCTACATACTGCATTAACCTTCATTTATATGAAAGTATATGAATTTAGTGAAAAGTTCAGCAGTGATCTGTATTTAATGTACCAAGTATTCACGCATTATACAACAATCATTGCAAGAATATATATGTTGCACACCAAGGCAAGACAGTTAAACAGCTAAAGTCCTCTTCTCGTTAGAAAAAATGCAA
>JAOXJM010000033.1:24105114-24120228 GCA_026413425.1 Tringa solitaria
CTGCAGTGACAGGACGAGGGGCAATGGCTTTAAGCTGGAGAAGAGCAGATTTAGACTAGACATTAGGAGTACTACTATGAGGGTGGTGGTATTCAAAAGACGAGTTGACATAGTGCTTAGAGACATGGTTTAGTGATGTGGTTTTTTTGGTTGGTTGGGGTATTTTTTGTGTGTGTTTTTTTTCTTTTATCAGAGTTAGGTTGGTGGTTGGACTAGATAATCTTAAATATCCCTTCCAACCTAGACAATTCTATGATTCTAAACCATTGTATGATTCTATGATTTAAACAAGTCTGCTTCAGAAACAACTTAATCGTGTGTTTAAATGCCATGTAGATTAAGGATTTTAAGCATATGCCTCAGTGTGTTCCTGTATAGTTTCCAAGGGCAAAACATGCCTAGAAAAATCAACTGGACAGGCCCCATTCCCCCAGTTTGCTTGTTCCTTAGAGTGCAGGTTACGTTCATAGGAGATAGATTAACCCAATGTGATGTGAGGTCTGTGAAACTGGGAGCACTCACAGGTTCCCCCCCACCCGAGAGTCTGGAGCTGTTCAGGAAGCAGCAAACGCCGTCCTGCAGCAGTGTTTTTTCTCTCCAGCTATTTTCTTTCCAGCTCTAGGCTAGACTTGAACGGGGCAATTGGGGTTAAACTTAGCCTTCCTGTTCAAAATGTCATGCTGTTAACTTCCTATAGCTGTGACGACTTCTGTTGCTCTTGTGGCGCAGTGTTTGTTTTTTATGCACCGGGGTTGTGCCACGGGGCCAAAACCTTTATGTACTTGCAGGGTGCAGAAAGCAGAGAAACGAGGGACCTCTTTTCCTGTCTCCTTGGAGACCTGTGAGCAGCTGAGAAGCCTGTGCTTGAAGATTTTATTTTGTTATTCCCCGAGTCAATGCATTCATGAAGAGAGCTGGTAAAACACGGGGGGGACCATAAATAAATTGACCCCTGAGAATAGCCGCAGGCATTCACATTTCCCAGCTGCAGGAACCGTAACCAAGAATCATTCTGCTAGCTTTGGACATGAATCTATCCCCAGGATTCACATTTAATGTGCTGAGGTCATTCGTTCTTAAGGTTTCCAATTAGAAAAAGCATTGATTTTGAACAAATGGCAGGGAATAATACTTTTTTTTTTTTAAAGAAATCATTGATTTTTTTAACTTGGGTATTTATTTTCAGAATTTAAACAAATAATGTGGAGTTTTACTGATTTTTTTTTTTTTAAATTTGCATTTTTCTTCCATTCATGTATAACATGTCAGAAGCAGTGTACAATATGGCAGCATTACTGGCAATCAAATATCAGGAAAATCAGTAGGATGATATTTGAAACAACATTTGAACGGAAGCACCATCGCCAGTGATACTGGTTACTAATAGTATATAGGGGCTTTCACTTGCCTAGTTTGATGGGTTGCACAATAGTTCAGAGAAAACTGATTGCTGTACAACCTCTGGAGCAGCTTCCTCCCACTTGATAAAGCTCCCGGAGATAATCCTGCTCCCTTTGTGCACCAGTAGTTCTTTGGGCTTTGAGGAAAAACGAGGAGAATCAGTTTAGATTGAGATGGGATTTTCCTACCTGGGAGAATATAATGCAGCTTCACAGAGGAGTTTGGGCAGGGAGAGAGGCAAAGAGGGTGAAGAGGAGGGTGCTGTGGGTCCTCGCTTTCAAGATCACATCAACACTTAACACATTTCTAATTCTTACTTCAGATTGAAGAGATATGCACTTATTTTCAGGATTATTTTTTTAATTCTACCTATTAAGGAGCACCAGCATCTGATCCTCTTGAAGATTTGATCCTCTGGTTCTTCAAGTGTACTTTGTCTTTCCAGGTGAAATGAAAATACCATTTTCTCTGCCTTTTCTACTCTGCAGTGGAAACAATCTACATTTCGCCCCCAAATACTGTTCATCTGCTAAGCCTTTCTATATTAATTCAGCAAAAAAAGCAACATTTAAATGTAAATGGTGAATTGTTTGAGGTTCATGTCTTTGGCTCTGTTTGTCTGGGCAGTAACTCTAAGCTGTGTTGTTTTTCCAGGCTGCAAGACCCTTGAGACAGGGCCTGTGCCTCCCTCCAGGTATTGTAAAAGTCAATCACACAGAGAGTGCTCAATAAATAAATAATGCTGGTTTTGTTACTGCTGTATGATGTTTCCCTTGTCAAAGAAATTATGGTGGAGCAGAGATCAAAACCTATATGTAACAAAAAAAGAAGTACCCTGATTTATCTCTGCAGAGGACAGGAAACTCTGTGACTGTGCATTCCTGCACAATTTTGATGTTACTTCTTTTCTTCTTTTTTTACTGCTGGAGATTGAATACTTGCTCTGTTTTAATGTTCTTCCGCAGGCTTCAGAGGACACGATACTGAAGCTCCAAACAGTTGCAGATCAGGGTAATGCAAGCATGGATATAAAGATGAGGATAAGGAATGACTTTAGTAGGTGAGTTCCCTTCCAAGTAATGGACTTGACTTGATTCAGGAAAGTTCCGGAACACGTGACTGACATTTAATCTTGACTTCAAGAGGAGCTAAGCTTGTTCTTAAACTGCCCTGAATAGTGGCATTCTCTTGAATGCAGGTTTTTGGTGCTGTGCCCAGCAGTGGCAATGGCCAAAGCGAATGCAGTGGGTGTCCAGCGGCTCAGAGGCTTACACCTGTCCTGTGAGCGTTGAAAACTTGGTTCCAGGCACACTGATGAATCCAGTCCCAGCCTGATAGCTACAGATGACAGCTGAAATGTTAACAATGCCTATGATCTCTCTGCTGCATTCAGTGTACTGAAGCAGTACCCCAGTTCTTTGTAAATTTTTGCCTGTCAGGAAACTATCCACAGTACTTCCATGACTTCATGCAAGAACTTTTCTTTTTCCAGGTAAAGCGGAGAATAAATTCTTCGTTATGAACTGCGTAGAAAGTAAGTAGACACCTTTTTCATTTAAACTGAGAAAAGTCAGGTATTCAGTAGCACTGAACTGGTATAAATTAGTGCAGAGTTAGGCCTGACATCTGATTTGAGCCTTGGAGAAACTTTTCCCGCAAAGGACCCTTGGACAGGGCTGTTTGGCCAAACCCACCCTGCCTCTCTCAGCAGCTGATGGCAAGGACTATGACCCTCACATTGCCAGATCCTCCTGTAACTCAGGGAGCAGCCCTCACTTCCACAAAGGTAAATATTGTTGTGCAGCAAGTGAAACGGTGGGGAAAACCAAAAATTCCCCCGTTCCCTGCCTTTCCTACTGAGCAGAGACGGTGCGGCCACTAGGAGATGCTGCTGTACGCGGAATATTCTGTGTGCTGGGAAAGGGCAAAAAGGAAGGAAGAAATGCTTCACACCAGGCTGAGCCATGGCACTTTTTTTTTTGTGTGTGTGTGTAGGCATTTAGAAGGGAAATTTGAGACAGAAATATGTACAACACCGTCGTGTTGAGTGAAACAGTAACTCACAGTTTGCAGTAATTTGGGAAGGCTACTTTAAAAGCACTTAAAGAAAGGTATTGCCTTTTAGCTTGATATAAATTACTCACCCAGGAATTTACTTCTCTAATCTAGAATATTGACTGCTGGGATTTGGGTAACAAAAAGATCTGTGTTTCTATATGTGAAAGGGTTTAGCTCGCTTGATAATATGACTTAAACATATATTGAAAAAAACTTCCCGGATAAAATGAAATTAAAATTCAGGGATGTAATTAAACAGGGAAATTAGAAATACAACTGGGATTTCAAGTAAGGGGATTTTCTGTGTCTGGGCAGAAACTCGATAGGTTTAATGGTGATTCCAGTTCAAAATGAAGGTGTTGGAAAAGCTTTTGCTGTAGCTGTGTTGAAGGGCTTCCAAAAATATGAAGATTAACTGAAAACTCCATTTATATGTTTATATTTGCTTGTCACTGTAGCAAAGTCCAGCTGCTGTGTAGCTTTGTCACTCTCCGCAGTTGCTGGGGATGTTGTGAGTGCTCTCATTGTTCATTTGCCATTAGATAGTATTGTCTTCTGCTGGCTTATTATGATTGCTGTCATAAAAAGAAGAATGTAAAATTTAGTAAAACAATGTCAAATTTGTATTGTCCTTTGGCAACATAAATGGCTATTCATCCACAGGGAGCCCACTTATCACTAGCAATCTTTTCGCTCTGCTTTTCTTGACACGTTCACTCAACTCGGGGAATCTTTGTGAAGGCTTTTTTTTGTTTTGGTTTGTTTTGCTCAGGGCTCTTTGATGGGTGGGTGGGAGAAGGGGCACTTTTTAGAAGTATTTTGGCCATAAATTGCTGCAGTTCTCTTGCCCCCATTTTATAGAGTAAGGCTAATGTCTTCATATTTGTATGTTTATTTTTAGATACCCTATTTCCATATTTAGTAAATGCAGTTCTTCTCAGCCTTGCAGAAAAAGAGGCCATTTAGTTGGGTATCTAAATATATAGAATTAAAAGTCCAGAACAGTGTATAAATAAGTAGCTCGATTCCCAGTCAGACTCAACTCTCTGGGCATTTATGCCCCTTCGCCTTATGCATATACTGTATTTGGCACCTAAAGCAAATGTATATTCTTTAAGGTGCCATTCTAGGGAGAACATACTCCCTGGGCCACTACGTCTATGCAGCTTTTATCGCTGCTGCTGCTGCCACTTGTTGCCATTGCTGAGGGGCAGCGTGGCAGCCACCATCTGGCAGCTTGCAGCACTGGGAAGCAAGGCATCAGTCTATGGCAAAACCAGCAGCATGAGGTAGGAGTGGGGTGTGGGGAGTCAGGGTCCGAGGTCCCAAGGAAGTTGAAAATCGATGTGGTGAAGGGCACATACGTGCTGCATGATACGTTTGATATTTTTGCGTGGGTCGGCAGTAATCAGGTGATACAGCACAATTCCGGGTCAGCCTTGCCAATAAGCCAATTGTGATTCCGTGGGGCTTTGCAGGGTGAAGACAGGGAGATAAATATACTCTGAAAGGATAACGTAACTTTTTCAATTTAATTGGGTAACCTGAAAAACTTGTTCTTGATCAGAAAGCCTATGCTGGTAAGCCCTAAGCTTCCAGGAGAAGTTTATCTTGTAGAACAGGGAGCATATTGAGAAATAGTTTAATTTTTGCTGTTTCTATTCTATAAGGCTTGCAAATATTCCTTGTGTGAGTGTACTTCCGAGGCTTCCAAACATGCCTATGCACAATAGAAACATTATCTTTTTTTGTTCTTTCTCTAAGAACCTTGTTGGAAGATTGTGCTGTTTTCTTCAGCCGCTTCACTGGCAGGATCCAGCCGGAAGATCTGCCATCAAAACTTGATCCTGGGTTATATCAGTCTCTGGTTGCTTTTTGGGGGGAAGGAAGGGGATAATCTTACCCTTTGCAAACAGATGGAACACTGGGCCCTTCTACAGGCAGCACAAAGTCTACTTTAGGCACAAGTCACTGATATTAGTTTACCATAAAGTGGGTGCAGATGTTATTGGTGAGCAGAGGAACATTGGAAGCCTTTCAAAGGAAATGCATTTAAGGAGGGATTTGAAGGAGGAAGTGGCGGGAGCTTTGCACGTGAGAGGTTATGATGAAATGTTCAGACTTGATCTGTAAATGACAGGACAACATTCAGAACAGTCTCACCAAGCAAGTCGTAAGATATTTGATCTGCAAGTGTCAAGCCTGAAAACTCCCTTGGCTGCTTGTGAGCATTTCACAGTGAATTCTTATAAAAGTTAATCTTAAATGTGTGTCCTTCTTTGGAAGGAGGATTAACAGTGCTCCTAGGAGTATCAAAATGGGAGACATACTCAGCTGGACAAGAATCTTGATTAACCAGTCTACGGTCACAGAAGGCGAGAAAGAAACTAAAGATAGTGGTTGATGCCAACACTGCTCTTCTTGCAAACAGACGTGCTATTATATGAAGCTTTTTGTGTGAAATTAATTTCAAAGCTAGCACTGGGGAAATGGAAATTTGTTTAATGTGCAGATGGTGGTGTTTTCAGTGCTCATCAAAACAATCAGGAGCTGCTTGGAGCTGAGTTTGGACTTTTTTCCTTTGTCTGGTAGGAGAATGCCAGCACTACTTTAAGCTTTCTAAAAAGTGCATCTTTCCCTAGTGATTAATTTGCAGAAGAAAAATACACAGTCTGATTGAAGGAATGAAATAAAATGTAAAAGGAAGGAAGGAAGGAATTAGAACAGTTAACTGGAGGCTCTGGTCAGATCCATTCTTCCTGGCTCTCCTGTTCTTTGCTGTTTGCTGTAACTCCACCCCACCACAAAGTGTGTATGAATTTATAGAGGGTCTCCTCTCAATTTTTAATACACAGATGTATCTAAATACATTTTCGTAGGAAAAGGGGGAATCTAGTCTTACAAATGCTTTTAACATTGATGGGAGCCCTGCTTCTCTGTCCTTTAATTGCCTTGAGACTCTCCAGATGGGGGTCAGATCCTTGTCTCCTATCAGTTTTCTACTGCCCGCTCACCCAAGTGAGTTACTGCAGGCTTATGCAAACAGGAGAACTGTGGAATTGGACCTTTTGGTTTTCTGCATGTGCCCTGCTGTGTTGACGATCAGTCTTTTTTAAATCAAACGAGATGAGATAAGAGCAATAAGCTCTGCTAACACAGCCGAGCCGTGTATGGGCTTTGGGCGATCTACTCCTCTTAAATCATTGCCTGATTCCTTCAATTACTCAAAAGCCAAACCCAGAAACTAATCTATCTATGGCCAAAGTATTTCTGTTCCTAAAAAAGCCAGACAGTGAGCTCCATATGCAGATTTGGGGCGCTTTTTTGCTGCTATTATTTTAAGGTGATGTCTTCTGAGTAGCTGCCATTTCTCAGTGCTGTCAGAGCAGACTAGTAGTTCAGACTGTTGGTGCTGGCGCTGTGCCTTGTTGCAGAAATAATTTATTTGTATAGGTTTTTGGTTCTTCATATGTAGGAGACCTAATACATTTTATTCATTCTTCTTTTGGCTGAAGGTGGCCGGTTCTCATTCTCCTTTTATAGTCTGCATGTAGTTAACAGCTACCAACTGCTCTTGTGGAATGAGGATGAGGGTTTGTAGTAATTCTCTCCTCTGTTATTGCAAACAGCTCGCTGGGTCTGCGCCAGCTTTTTTCAGTGCTACCCCACTGTGATCCCACCGCTAGTGTTTCAGATCTCTCGGTCTTTCCTTTGCTATCTAATTCCGTGCACTTGCTTCCTGGCGAGGTCCCTCAACACGATACCACAGGGTGAAGCTAACATCCTCCACACTAGGGTTTTTTAGGAAGGGTTGAAAGAGACTCTCCTATCTTGGCAGGCCAGGATCTAAAAAGTGGGAATGTTGGCAGCTTGCTCTTGGATTGTCCATTCTGGAGAAACTGGCTTCATCTCGTTCTTCATTTTTATGCCTTCTACAGTCCCGTGTGTACAGAGTTTTACTTCTTTTCTTGGTGGAATAGATTAAGAACTGTTAGAACAAGACTGCATCGCAGTTGGTTGAAAATCAAAGATCAAGATTTTCAAAATGTTTAGGAAGATGAATAAGTAACACGATTCTTTCATAATTAAACTGGTGGTGAGATGCTGGAGCACAGAATGTATGTAATTTGGGCCATTTGTTCGTGTTCCCATGTATGACCTTTTGAGCTAACTTCTGAAAAAAATCTTGGCCAACTGTCAACAACATAATCAACAAGCACAGAAGTTAGTTTTAAGCAGACCACCCTGAAATAGTTCTGCTTTTGCTGGCAATTTGTACCGTTCCCCCTGGATCTCTCCCTTGAGTGGAATATCCTGTTGGATTTATTGTGGCTTCAGCATAAATATGGTAGCAAAGTCCCCTCTCAGTTTTCTCATGAGGAAGGATTCAACTGCAAATGAGGAAATAAGGTGTTAGATAGCATACAGCTTGTTTATAACCTTTTTCTTAAAAATATCTTCCACCATCTTTGAGCCTTACTTCTTGGATTCTTTATCCTGCAGAACAGGCAAAGCTCTGCTAGGCGAAGCTATTCATAATGAATCAATAACATACATTTTGGCCCTGCACAGAGAAGTGGGAAGGCACTGTGTCTCACTCGCAGTGGAAAGAAAAATACGCTTTTAGAGGATATTTAGACTTCTGTGTTACAGCTGGGAGCTGCTCACCTTCTTTTATAGAAGATGGAGGAGCACTGAATTCACCTAGCAAACCCGCAGGATGGTTTTTAGTACAGATGTTTCTGATGCGTTAGAGCAGGGCTACTCAAATGGGGCACTCTGCCATGAGTGAGGATTTTAAGCGCAGTTTGCCTTGACCACACTGAGGTCAAGACTGACATGTGGGAAATCCATATTTATTGCCAGATTCTACAGGTTTCCCAGGGGGTAGCAGCAGTTCACCGCCTCGGTCCCCAGCTGTGGAGGTGACGTGTGCTGCTTTTCCAGGAACCAAACCTCAGAAAAACTAACCAGCTGGCCTTGAGCTCCTCTGTTTTTGGGACTCTTCTTGTGGGTCAGCGTTAGGAATGTACCAATAGTAGTTTCCCAGGGGCTATGAAGAGCTTTACCATTTTGTTAGGTGGTGCTAGTTTTTGTAGGTTACATCCTGAAATACAAATGTAAACTCTGCTTTCCACCAGGTTTAAAACAGCAGCAGACTATTTGCTTTTTGATGAGTGTCACGCAAAGGCATTAGTATTAAGTGTTAGGGGGGATTACACGGCCTTTCCTTTATTGCAGGATGGGAAGTCTATATTAAAGGGATCCTGTGATGGAAAGCTTGAGAGTCAGACGACTGGCATTTGGTGCTGACACTGAAGTCATAACTAAAGAGAACAAGCAGGTATACAAAGAAACCTATAATAAGTCCCATGATAATGGAGTTTAGCACTGGTACGGTGCGTTTTCATACATTGTGCTCCATGAGGCTCTAGTGCTGACATAACCACTCACAGCCAGAAAAAAATTCACTAGTAGGATGTGAGGAATTAGTTTCAGTACTGATAAAAATTGCACCTCAGGTGCAAAATGCTTGAAAAGTAGGTGTATGTGGGAAAGTAGTGCTATTTGCACTAAATATTTTTACAGTAAGGCATGTGAAAAAACAATAACTTTGTGCTGCAAGGATAGGTGAGTTTAACAAGAAAATCATATAAGATATTGGCTTCAAATAAATTAGTCTTTCAGACCCATGTACAACTTCTTCTGTTAGTTGCTCTTTACCTTTCTTCTAGCCTCATACTAAGTAAGAGTACATGTTGATGTCTTTTGCATCCACAACGTATCAAATCTGAATTTATATCACCATTTTCATCTTTTTTTTTTTTTTCCTACTGATTTGCACCTTAGGTATGAGTAGCAAGTCCATTTTTGTCACTGTTTATTTCAGTTCAGTTATCATGCTGCCTGTTGCAGGCTCCCACCACTCTTGCTGCTTCACATGCAGACAACAATCTTTGCAGAAGCGCACATCCCAGTGTAAAACACTTCTGCTGATGCTACTCAGGTGCCCATAAGACAGAAGCAGTGTAAAAGGAAGGGAAGAGCATTCTGCTGGGTGATGGTTTTTGCTGGCTTGGTAAGTCTGTGGCAGTCTTCCACTTTGTGAAATTGTTAGCTGGTGTTTAAGCAGAAAGCAAACTCATCGTCCCAGATGTTATGGGGGAATTAGAGGAAGCTGGGTTGGCTCATAATGAAGAGCGGTGCAGGCAGCAGGGTGAACTGTAAGGCACAAACTGACATCAAGACAGCAATCCCGTAGGGCTGAGGCAGTATTTTAAATTCATAGTTGGCTACAGCTTATTGGAGAGCCTTGCCCCAAAGACTGAAAAAAAAAAAAAAAAAAAAGGACCCTGTTAAAAATGCATCTGGAGAAGAAGTATTCAGAGGACTGGTCACTGTTGGGTTCAAGGGCACATTATTAGTAGATTATTGCTTATTGCTTCATTTTCTGGTATTGGCAGTTGCTCTCTTTGAGGCATTTCTGTTCATATTCCCTCTAGGACCACAGTTCCACCTTGAAGAAGAGTAAATGTCTGCAAAATTTTAAATTTAAGCAAGAGCAAAATACATTGGAATTGTAGCTCCTCTTGTTAGAAGAGCTACCTAGTTCTTATTTTCAGGGAGCTGGGCTTACTTTGGACAGGTCTATGTTTGTTTTGTGAAGCTAGGAGAGAGTTGGGTTTGGAGATACTCTGTTTTGCTTCATTTCTTCCTAAGAGATGGCTTTTATAATCTTTAGATATGAATTCGGATGGAGTAAATTTAATTGCTATCAAAATTAATTTAGATTTCAATTTGTTAGCTCATTCCTGCATTGAGAGTAATTCAGAGAAATGCATTCATCAGTATTAATTTTCTGTTTCCCAACACTATAAGTAGCTGTAACACAATAGTGGGACAACGACTGGTTATTTCCCTGAAGTTTCTTGAAATCCCAGGGCTGCACTGTAATCTTCTCAAGGTTTAACATGCATTTGCTAACAGCATAAGTTCGAGCCACAAAGCGTATGATTAAAAAGTGCTGAAAGAAATGTTGATATTTAATTTCCTTTACATTAGCAGTGGCATTCCAAAAAGAAATAAAACTTAGGAGTTCAGAAACTGAGCAAGCAAAAGGGAGACTTGGGAGAATGCTTCAGTTTTCTCCTGTGCATTTGAGTTTACTTAAGGAAACGTGTTTTCCTTCGCACGTAGAGCGTGGAGGCAGCAGTACTTCTCTCTGCAGGATCCTGGATGAATTGTGCCCTCTTCCTGGGTATGTCATTGCCGGACGAGTTAGTGGCAAACTCATTGTGTTGCTTCTCTCTGAATTCTTTCCAGTGGGGATCTGAAGCAAGCTTGGCTAAGCAATAGGCAATATGATATCCAGATATGTTAGCCAAAGCAGTAAAAGCTGATAGGAGTGAGTTACTGCTCATTCACGTGAGCGAGTAACGTAGGTGAAATTGAGGGCTCTGGTTTGTGATCCCTGTCAGATTTGGCAGTGGCAGCTAAGTCCTAACTGACCCAGCTGGCATCCCTGCTGTTTTTTTAAGGTTACTGCTTCGGTAGTAGAAGTGATGGAGCGGGAGATGTGTCTACACTGCTCCTCAGCAGCAGTGCACTGCTCAGTATTTTAACATAAACATAAATCCATGGTGCTTGAAGTTGATATATTGGGTTGTGCACTGTAGCATCAGTGGAGTTGACCTGCTGCCTGCTATGCTGTCTCTGCCATCGGGGCAGCAACTTTTGACACAGGGACAGAGATGATTTGAGGGGAGGCAAACTCTTTGCATGGTGTTGCTATACGTGCTGGGAATTGTGTACCATATTACTAAACTGGGAAAATGGAGAGAACAATTATAATTGCACAAACTCCCTATTAGTGATATATTAAAATATTACAGCAGTTGTACATTTTCCCTAGGTTCCCTGCTACCTTCATCAGCCTTGAACTGTAGTTTAACAGCTCACAATTGTATAGTGGAATTCCACTTGAATTTTGGTTTCCAAAGGCAACGGACAAGGCTATTAATTTATCAGACTCTTTGCCATTTGCGTGACTTCATCAAAAGTGTTCACAGCATTTTGCAAGGAAAACCAAAGCAGGTCCTAGCTCTGAAGGGTTCGTAACCCAACAGTCAGACCGTGACACAGGGATGCAACCCCACTGCAAGATGAAAAATCACCAGCCCGCCACAGCCACGTTATCTGAGAGAGAAATTCTGTGGCTGCAGAGGAGCTCAGGTGAGCTCAGGAAGGAATGAGTTGACCCTTCCACACTGCAGATGTTCAGCAATGGATTAAGCATTTTTTGAGAAATCCATCTGTAGACACATTGTCTGAGAGCTGCAGGAAAAAGAGAGGGCCCTGGCACCAGAGCAGAGACAAAAAACATCCAAAAATATGGCTTGCATTTCTTGTACCCAGGTTTCCCAAAGAATTAGGGATCCTGTAAGCTGAAGACATTATTCCCCAAGAGAATGAGTGCTGTTCTTCCTTCAGCCTCGGTAACTGTGATGGAAATCACCTCCTCCTTGCAGTCTTTCCCATAAGAGTGATTCTCCTTTGCCCAGTTGGAGACATAGATGGACAAGCAAATATAGTTAGGTAGCAGAGGGAGGGTGAAACTCACAACTGTAAATAATCATAATGCTCTGAACCCCCATCTAAGTGTGGAATTTATTTTATGTTCCTGGGAGGCGTATAGAGCTTTTAGGAGTGTTCTTTTCTGCTATTGAAATTGAGCAAAACTAAACTAAGCGAAGAATCTGCGACATCAGGTCCAACACGCAGACTGAATGGGGTTAGTGTGGGGAAGCTAAATATAGGCAGTGTCTCTAATAAGAGTTGGAAGGCCAGGAATGGAGCAGCATGGCACACAAGATGCAGAAAGATATTCAATTAACCTTAATTCAAGTTCCATGTTTCAGCCTGTGCTGCTTTGCTTGCTGAGAGTGTGAGTCAAAGTACCCCTGATATTTTGGTGAGGGCATTGCGATCTGTCGAGATTTTCACAGCCCACATCTAAAATCTATTTTTAGATTTCAGCTCTTAAAAGGGGAGGGGGGGAAAAAAACAAACCAGAAGGCAAGCTAAGCCAATTTTCTAACAAAGTCTTAGAATAATATTCATTGCTGGGCTGACAACCTTAATGGCCAGTTACGGATGAGCTACAAACCCCGGAAAATGAGGCTTATAATGGAAACTGCAATTCAACCATGTAACGATAGCGCTGCAGATGGGATATGGTAACACAGAGCCATTCCCTGCCTGACTGCACTGTCTGCCTGGGAGTCCTGAGGAAGTCACTGACTCTGTACCCATCTTCTCTGAGCTGGAAGGGAAGCAGCAGACATCTCCTTAGATGCTAAACGTCAGAAATGGCAGCATATCGAGTAGTATCGTGGCTGATTTCAGGCCTGGAAGTAAGAGAAGGACATTTGGAATACACTAAATAGTTGGCAAACTGTAGAACAGGCCACTAGGAGAGCGGGGAGAGGAAATAGTAAAGAATCAGCACTTCAGTGGCTTAAAGCATGCCCATAAATAAGGGACAGATGTTTCCTATTGGAGCGTCCACTTATAAAACAGCTTCATCCCCACAAAGCGGCACGCTGCAGCGTCTTTATGTAACTGCAGCGTAACACAACAGAGCTGAGTGTTTATGGAGGCTTGTTTATTTGCAGAACATTAAGGGGAAAATCAGATAGAGTTAAGAGCAGGTGAGATGTCTGATAAGTACCCGATAGTTCCACGTACAGCAGCACGCTTTTCTGTCTGCCTTCCCAGAAGATGCTGTTACATTCCTGCAGCCGTTGCTGCTTGTCAGTTCTAAATGCTACTTTTTGCATTTATGCAAGACATGAAAGCATCCCGAAGGTTGAAGGTTGAGATTTAGGCCATCCCAGGCCAGATAATTGAGAGCTAATGTACTCTCTGTATCCTGAAGTCTGTTTCCACACACAAGTGCATTATGGTGTTTCATTACCAGATCACGTAACGGTGTGATGTGACAATGTGACATACTATTCAGTAAAACAGGAAATGTTGAGAAACCTTTCTGTGTTATTCACATCAGCAGCTTTCAATAATAAAAGTGACATGTCCTCCGTGATGGAATCAGTACGGATGCATTAGTATTCTTCATAGAGCATCACTCTTGTCATTATGGTAATGACAGACTTTGCATGCTTAACCTAACACTTATAAAAAGAGTATGTTTGTTTCTATAGAACCAGATTGTTCTCCCCCCACACATACTCAAGTAAGCGAGACAATTCCAGGATTAAGGGTCTCAGCAACGAAAGTAGGATTAAAGCGAACAGTTTTTCAGAAGTGACTGGGATTTGTTAAAAGCCTCTTTCTCTCAAGTGTTATTTTTGATGCGTTTCAGCAAGCATGGTTTTTGCTAGGTTCATCATATACTGCAGTGCCTCAGCTACAAAATCTGCATCCAGATTCATAGCTGGGCCAAAGTCTCCACTCTTTTCTTCCCTTCAGAGAGACAAAATACTCTGGTTTATGACAGCTAGACTCCCTAAGAGCAGGGCTTAGTATCAGGAGATTAGGAGTCCCTTTCCACACGTGATCTCAGGTGCATCATTTCACTTGTATTTCAATTTCCCCATTTCCAATAAAGAGGTACCTAAACTTTTCTAGCTGGTGAAAGGGAATCATATCTATAGGACACATAAAACATATCAGCATGCGTATATTCAAAGCATCATTCAATAATATGAAATATTTCTGGGACACCTCAGAAAAATATCTTTTTTTCGGGGATGGCCTCCCAGCCTTATCAAAAAGCCCAGGCCTGTTTGTTTCACGAGCATCCCTGTTCAAGCCTTGTTCACCATGGTTGCAGAGGCAGCCGTACAGCATCAGCGTTTGGAAATGCTCTCCCTGAGGGTAGTTGGCTTGAAGTGCCCCTTGCTGAAAAAGTGCTGCTGTGTGATCAGCCAGGGCAGGCAGGACGGCGTTCCCCGGGGTGGGAATTTGCAGCCCATAAGCTGGTCTACATTAACTCCTGTAGTAAATGTGTCATTGCACTCACAAAAGCATTCTTAGTACAGATTAAGGCTATCCGCACAGGAAGCTAGTGCAGGGTAGCTAGGGCTGCATAAATTCACACCTTAAGCTTAGTCAGTACTGAATTTCCCCTGTAGACAAGCCTTCCGTCTATCTACCTGCTTAGCTTGTAATGTTGCTTTTCCTCAAATGCCTGATTTCTGGGCGTGCTCATGGATGCATCTTCATTTTTGCCTTTGAGAGTCATTCGTTACATACTACCCACCAGGCAAACCTTTAGCTCCTGCGGCTGCTCTCACACGTGGTACCAATGGCCTCGAGCTCCCAGTACTGGGTTTGGCTGCTGGAAGACGTGGATGCCAAGGGCCGATAGTTCAGCCTACACCCCCTGCCATTTTTCCGTCTGCTGCTGGTGTTCCCTCTACGGCCATCCTCCTCTGTCCTCCACAACTGACTCCATCTTCCCCTGCCTCCTCTGCAGCTCTTTGTAGCTGGCGTGGATTAGAGTTGTGTGAGAAAAACAAGGTCTTTAATGCAACCTAAGTGTGAACTCAGTGACTTACCCCGTATTCAGAGAGCAGCATGCTCAGAATCACAGAATCACAGAATCACCTAGGTTGGAAGGGACCTTTTAAGATC
>JAOXJM010000033.1:24127387-24140074 GCA_026413425.1 Tringa solitaria
TCCCTCCCCCCTCCCCCCCCCCCCCATATTCCAGCCTGGGAAATGAGGAGGAATCATCTCGTTTCCTTGGTTCCAGCGCCGCTCCCCTGGGAGTGCTGCTGCCTGTGCAGATGCACAGAAGAGATGGTCCATGTGCTTTCCCCTCGGTGCTGCTGTGGAAGTCTGCTCCTCATCCCGAGCTCCTTACACCAGCCAACAGGTCAGTGTGACGTGGCTCGGCATAACTTTTCAGGCAAATTCAACTGCTCTGCCTCCTGATGGGCAAGAGGAGTCTGCCTTGCGGTATTAAATGTGTTTGAGGCAGCAGCAGCAGTGAGAAGGAACCGAGAAGTAAATCACCCGTTCCACCAATGGGAAGGACTCAAAAAGCATGAATCCGACAGGTCTTCATAAAAAAGTCATGAGACTGGCTGGGAATCTTCAAAGTACACAAACCCAGGTTCTTTTCAACTTGACTTACGGTCAGAGCCTTAGCGTTTACATTTTCAAACTCTTCTGAGATGTGGAGGGCAAGAACTTACCTCGCTCTTTCTTTTTTCTCGGTTTAAACAAGTTCTTGTGTAATCCTGACCCTGGGCACTGGGCTGCAAAGGAGCAGTCCCTCCTTGCCACCCTATCTCAGATGGCTTCCCCTAAGCCGGAGCTGCCACCCCTGGTGCTGTCTTGCCGGGAATGACCGGGGAACATGTTTTATTCTGTGACATCCCCAGATGGCTGGCTACACAGCCCCGCTCAACAGCTAAAAAAAACCCACTAGTGAGCCTAGGATGGAAATAAAGACATGAAGGAAGCCCAGAGAGGAGGACCGGGGCATGGATGACTGGGGTATCTTTGACCTCAGGAGGAATAGCAGAGGCCAGGGAACAAGGCAGCGCGTCAGCATGCCAGTGGTGGCTCAGAAAGCTACTTCCACCCTCAGTTTTCCGCCTGGGCGAGCGGCTGAGGTGCACGGGTCGAGGGGCACGGCCTGTGTGCTGCAGGGGAGTCCCTTCCAGGGGTACAAACAGCCAGGGGCAACCCTGCAGCGACCGGCTGTGGTGGTTTCAAAGGCAACGCAAGCCAAAGCTCGCCCTCTGTGCTACTCACAAGGCCGCTGTTAATGGGGATCGGGGGCGGTGGGGCGGGAGAGTAAAAAGCAAACAGGAATGTGCTAACTTTCCCCTTAACACAGGAGCTATTACTGGAGTCCCTGTGTATGGCTCACACAGCCCCTTTATTACGCACACCTTTTAAGAGCTACCTCGCATGATAGGGTCCTTGTTCTCTCTCACCCTCTCCTGCCTTAAGTTTTCCAGATGGAACGATGCTTTCTTTAAGCGCTCCTTCATTGTGCGCTATCAGCTGCCTTGCTCACCTGGGAAATAAAAGTTAATCGGCCCTGTGCAATTACAAATTCATATCATGGGCACTCAAGAAAGGCAAGATTAACTAACAGTCATTGCAAAATTGGTAATGACGAAGCTAGAGACACCTTGAAATCATCACCCAAAGCTAAAAGTTGTGACGAGCATACTCCCCAGGTAACCAGAAGGTAACCAGAAACTATGAAGTCATACAGACATCTTTGGAAGCTGTTTACAGGCAATTAAAGCAGAAATCATTTATGATAAATTGCAACATCCTCAAAATCCCAAGTGTTTAGTGCCTTCACTCTAAGATTTCTAAGATATGGCTAATATATTCCCAGATTATTTTTTTTAAACCACATTGCATGCAAGTGACCTTCAATCCTCCTCCGGCTTGATATTCTGTTTCACTTTGTTAGCAATTAGTACTACAGAAAAGACATCTTTAGCTCAGAACAGATTTTCAACTCATTTAACAGTTCATTGTTTGATTATGGAAAAACAATTGAATTGGGGATTGGAGCTAAATGGTTCATATGAGTACAGAAAGATTTTGTATTTTTAGAGGTCAAAGAAGGCTAGTAAATAAATGAGTCTTTACGTTAATCTTAGAACACCGTATAGCTTCAGGCAAGTACATGCTCCTTTTCAGGGCAAAGCAGAGAAGTTGTTTTGGTCTCTGGGTTTAGAGAGGAAGCAAACTGTGTCTCTTAAATGGAAGTGAAAGGAAAACAGTGCGAAGAGCCATGTATCTGGCTTCCTTGAGAGTCTTCAACAGGGTAAGGGAAGGAGTCTTGTTAGAAGGGCGAGAGGTGGTCTACACTTATATAGACAGGGAAATAAGAAAATAGCTTCAAGAGGTGAGAAATGCCAAAGAAATAAAATAGGTATGGTAAAAGAGGTGTTTAAGAGGCTTATTCTCCCCCAATGTATTCCTTGAAATCCTATTTAATATTAATGGGACTTGAATACACAACTCATGGGGAAAGAACAGTGACCTTTGTGGGCTTAAGTAGGATACTACAAAATTCAGAGCAGCACAAGTGGTAGCCAAAGCAAGTTTCTTAAGTTCTAAAAAATTGCAGAGTGGAGATGCACAGAACGAGCCATTGGGAAAACAAAATGAGAGCAATAAAACAGAGGAAATAAAAAGACAGTTGATGCAAGAGCCATATCCTAAACTCAGGTAGCTTCCTTGCCTCTGGTAGATCTCATTGGCATTAGATATGTAGTGATGGCATTAGATATGTAGTCCATAATAAAGAGCTCCCGCTCACTTCAGCCAGCAGATAACTACAAATAGATACTCATTTTCAGCAGCGCGTTACTGTAAAGAGCGTTCCTTCCTCTTTTTGCTATGCCATGTGATAAATCCTATGATGAAATGCACCTCCTTCCATGATTTTTCACACAGCCACATAAAAAAAACCCCAACAACTCAAGAGACAGCATTGCACCATTTGTACTGAGCTACAATCGGAAGATGCAGCAGGTCAGCCTTCAATGGGCGTTTGGCAGTAGAGCTCTGAAGAAACCTCCAGAGCTAGGATGGGGTGGCAGGGCAGCTGCAGTCGGAAAGGGGACAAACTCTGCTGGAGAGAAGGATGCTGTCTCTGAACCAAGAGGAAGACGAGACAGGCCTTTAACTGGGGGGGTCATCGCAGGAGCCACCGGAAGAAACAACAAAGGTGGGATGGAAACGCAGAGGGTGATAAATTTTGATGGGTCCCATCTCTTGGCTGCAGTAAATCAATACAGGTTAGCCTCAAATCTGGAAGAAGAGATGTTCTGGCAGACACCTCTGAAAAGCTGATTCGCGAGGGTATGAATGGCAGCGGCGGGAGGGCTACAGCAGCAAACCTGCCTATGGCTTATCTGCATTTCTGTGTCGATAGATCTTTTCAAATCAGCATCTAGCGAAAAAATCCCAGGCCAAGCAAACCAGCCACCAGATGAAATCCCTAAGGTGACGTCCAGCTCCCGTAAGAAACAGAGCAGCGCTGAGGAGCAACTAGGCTGCAGCACAGCTACCTAACCAAGAGGCTGCAAAGACCCTCAGATCGGTCCGGGAGGCTTTACATCATGGTTGTAGTTCATGAAGTTTTACAGCTGATTTATGGTATTGGTTTCAGAACTCTTCACTCTTTTATAAGTGTACGGGACTTTTCCTATAAACACGGATCAAGGAGAAGGCTTCGGAGTATTTTTTACACCTTGTAATCATATACAGGCATGCTATCACTGGCAACCCCCCCCCAATAATATTATATTCCATCTCTCTACATGTGTATATATATATCTGTCTCTACCTAAGCATATGGGTTGGTGTTCCTGTGGGTAAACCACCTAAAAATTAGTTCCAGAACAGACATGTTAGTGGAGACTCAAATAACTAAAACGTAAAGTACAGCTGATGAAACCTTGGCAGCAAAATATCTGAGCATTGCCAGAAAAAAAAAAGGAGATTCCCACCTTATGGCCAAATTTCGTTACCCTTTTGATGACCAATACTACCAGTTTGCTTTGGTCTTGGTAACTTTTAAGTATTCCTTACGTTCTCAAAATTGATGTGGTGTTGCCTGCAGTCGTAACACCTGGGACTGTGAGATTTCTTGGTTGAGCTGGGGTCAACCCGGGCTCAGTGCCCAGAGCGGGCATTTCCCGGGTGGCTGGGATGAGCCCACCCCGAGCAGCGCGGCACACCAGCCTGGCAGCACGGTTTTTGAGGGAGCTGACCGTACCCTCTTTTCCCCTGCGGCAGAAAGCTGGCAGGCGCTTGCTCACACCTGTTAAAGATTCCGGGAGGCATTTTATAGACAAATCAGTTATAGGTGCTTATTTTCTGGCTTCCTGAGGGGACCTGCTCTTATATTCACCACGAGGTTCACTGGGAAAGGTATCTTTGCTTCCTTGCGGATCTGTTCTGTGAAGCATCTGCGATGTTTCGTGCAGGCTATGGGTGATTTCTGTGGAAGGGAGCGATTCCTATGGAGGATTTACACACGACAGCAGCAGGCAGAGCGTTGAGGGGCAGGCTTAATCCTCAGCTGTGCTCCAGCTGATATCAAAGAGCTTTTATTTTTAATAAGTCTTAAGCACTTACAATCGCAGAGGATAGGAAAGTACAGAAAAATACGGTAGAACCAAACTATCCTCCAGGGCAAGATGAAACAGAAAATTAAGAGCACAAGGTTTCTTAAATAGGTAGAAATCCACATTCAGTACTAGTGAAGAACTACACACAAATCATCCTGCTGTTTCAGGGGGGTAGTTTATCTAAATATGATGTCAGACAAAAACCACTGGAGCGCTGATGTAGGGTAGGTGTGTGTCAGAAAGCAGACATATGAGTATGTACCAAGGGAAAAGACTTCTCCCCAAACCTTTTTTCCTCTCTTGGTTTCATCCAGGAGAGCAAACTCAGCATCTCTGCTGACCCACCTGGCCTTCCACATCAAGCAGAAAATACTTCAGCTGCAGCGATCAAACATATTCCCTTTCTTGCTCCGCTGGGGGAATGCTGCTCCCAAAGCCTGCGGGGGTCTGTTCCTGTCCCTCTAACACGAGCACTGTTTTAATTTTAGACCCGAGCTCTCCTTAACCAGAAACATCAGAAAGACACGATTTTTGAGGTTTTAACTAACCCAGAACAAAACTCTCAGCTGGAAAACAGTCTTCCTTAAGTCCATCACACACTTTCTTGACAGAAGACATTCCCATGCACAGAGCAGCCTCGCCACGTGCAAGAGGCCACCTTCTTGATCTTGAGATCTGTCGAGCCCAGATAAGATGGCTTCATCCTGTCCCCCAGCTAGCTGGCAAAACACGAGCTTGACAGTTCCTCTATCTCCTCCCACTCCCTGTATATATAAATATGAAGTGGTTTGTGTCACCGTGATGGATCTTTTCTGCCCTTCTGCTTTTTCCTCCATAGCGCTATTGTGCCCCACCATCAAAGCCTGCCCATTGTCTTCTCTGAGTCCTACCACGACTCCGTCTGGAAAGAGCCTTTAGGAGCATTGTCCTTAACTATAAAATGAATTCCCTTTCCTCATATTTCCCTCCAAACGTTACTGCTTTCTGCAATTTTAGCACAGGGTTACCCTTCTGCCCCATCTTCCTCTTCTATCCCCACCATTACTGACGCTTGTGGTCGATCATGTGGGACTGCTGGCCGATGTACTTCTGCTCACCTGTAAAGACAACGTCTCTGTGAACTCCCTGAGGGACTCAGACAGAGAGAGCACTTAACACGTGTAACCTTCAGCTGGCTGGGTTTTGACAGTGCAATCTCGGGAAGGTAAAGGAACAGAAAAGCTTGTGTTGGCTTCTAAGCAGACGTCTATAACACAGCGGGGCAATTTTCTGGAAAGCAAACACATGGAGGGCTAGAGATGAAGAAGCAGCATAGCAGGGCTATTGAAAAATGGAAGCCCTGCAGCAATGATCTAGGACTAAGGCTCACGACTGAGACCAAGGATGCTAAATCAAGAGGTTACCTCATGGTCCCTTTCTCCCTTAAGTCATCGCTCACTGGGTTAGACCTCCACAACCAGCATTATCATCAAAACATTTTCTTACAGGCACAGCAAATAGGGAAAACAGCTTGACTTTATCTTCGGTGTAAAAATAATGCAAGTAGTGTAAAGAATATGGCAGCTACAAGAAGTCTATGACAGTAATTTGAAGAATTTGTGCCCCTGAAAGATGCAGTAAAGTCTCTGGCAGCTGGAGGCCTGACAGAGTTGAGATGATGCAGACACGAGGCTGGGACCTGTAATCCCAAGCAGCCGGGCTATTTTATTATGCTTATTCACGTGAATACTTGTGAAATCTACAGGAGATCTATGGATTCTTTAGATGATAGTATCTCCTGACTAGAGTCCTTTATCTTGTTACTGGTGGCAAGGAAAAATGTCCTAAATGTTTGTGATCGGGTTTCAGTTGCTTTTCTGGCTGCCAGCTTACTTTTTCAGCTCCATGACTCTCCAGAGGCTGTGCTCAGTGACATCTTAGTTCCATAATTTTCATGGTAACAACTTAATTTTTGCCCAGGTATTATACCTTGTTCTCCTTCCCTGAGAATTTCACACAGGAAAAGTTACAGTGCTCTTCATAGATGGAGAGACATGCGAAAGAGACCTTTAGATTGGATATTAGCAAAAATTTCGTCACCAAAAGGGTTATCAAACACTGGAACAGGCTGCCCAGGGAAGTGGTGGAATCACCATGCCTGGAGGTATTTAAAAGGTGGGTAGATGTGGTGCTGAGGGTCATGGTTTAGTGGTGGTTTTGGCAGTGTTAGGCTGATGGTTGGATTCAATGATCTTAAAGGTCCCTTCCAACCTAGATGATTCTATGAACATTGATTTTTTTAATTTTTGTAATCAGCCTCAATGGTTGACCCTATAAACAACCCTTTCAAAACTTTTCCTTCAAGGAATTGGGCTTTTTTTCCTCCTTTCCCTCTGTAGAAAGAGATAGAGAAGCCTAGAGGGCCACAAAGGCAGGAGCTCTGGAAAGCCTGCTGGCCGTCTTCACATGCTCCTGTCCTGCAGCACACGTACCAGATCCGAGCCCATTGCAAGGAGAAGCAAAAGTGAGTGATCTGACAGCTGGCAGTTTGGTAGGGATAAAAAGTCTGAGAAATGAGAAAACTTTTTTTTTTTTCCCCACCTGAGGTGTAATGCAGCTGGGCATTTTTATCTTCCCGGTAAAGGAATTCCTATACATACCTGATCTGGCCATGATTGGGAAGGACAGATTTTTCTTTGGGAAATTTGTATGAACAAGCAACAATTTCCCTGAAAAATCTGTTCATGTCCTTCAAAAGTGGATTAAAATCTTCAGCTGCTAATGGCACAGCATTTTGAAACTGTACTTGAATAACTGGGGAAGGGATTAACATTGACAGTGGCAGTCAAATTAGGGACTAGCACAGAAAAAAAATACAAGAAGTAATACAATCGGGATTTCTGTTGACTCCAGGTTTGATCTGCTTAAATTTTTGTATTTTATCCTGAATCTATCCTCAGCAGTGGCTGAAATCTGATTGTCTTCAGAGGAGTAGAATGAATTTCTCTGAGATCGATCATCCTTCATTAAAAGAATGATCCATTTAATTTATATCAACATCTCATTAAATTCTGTAACATAGGAAGCCAAATCTGAAATTAAATTAGTTCTCAAATTTTTATTTCAAGATACAACAGCTTTGAGAGTTATGACAGAGCACTCGTGCTTGGACTACTGACTTCTTCATAATCTGCTGAACGATGTGACACTTTTTTCCTGAAATGTGACTGAGTAGGGAGGTAGTAATGAGCCCGTGGACATCTGTGCCCAGACCTTGCTGCAGTAATGAGAGATTCAACAACTGATTGGAAAAGACAAATATTTCAGAGCCCACCACTGCCTTCTTCAGACCTAGGAACATGAAATAGAAACCTCAAGAGGAATCACTAATAACATCAAGAAGGGAAGCTGAAGGTAATCGAGGGTACTGAACATCCTGTAATAAAGATTTTCACTTGATATCATCATAATAATTTTGTTAAACAGAGAGAAGAACATGGCCCTGAGCGGAATTGTGGAGGCCAGTTTAAAATGAAGCACTGATACTCAAATATGCAGTGATTTTAAGAAGGTATTTTATTCCAGATAAATTATTTAGAATATACTCATTCCAGACTGGGAAAGGAAAAAAAATCACCAGGCTTTATCTGTCTTTTAAGTCAGTTGGAGGACACCATCCACTGAACTAAAGGAAGACTTCCTGCTGCAACTAACTCCCTCACCCTCTTAAAATCCATACAGCAATTTTTCTTCCGCTTGTTTCCTGGCTCCTTCCTTTTAATTTGGTAATGAAATCATCTTCCTTCTGACTGTTGCTTTATCTGATTCCTCATTGTTTGTCCCACAATAATCTTTTCCACCTTCTACCCACAATGTGTATGTTCCAGAAGGTTCAGCCCATTTTAAGGATAGAAATCATTGACAGTGCTTATAGAAATGTTTGTTTATCTGCATTATAATGATTCTATGATTGCCACTGTCCTGTGCTCTTTATCTGTACGTTTCTGTTACCATATTCTTTCTGTTAGGGCATAAAAATATCCTCAGAGTTACTGTTGTCTTCCTCAGAGATGGTTTCCTCTGGGATTTCTCAGGATTATACTCTTCATTGTAATAATTTCTTCAGAAATAAAATAACTTCTTAAAAGTAACTGCTTCTGCATACGCAAATTATTTAGTAATGAAAAAGATAGGAAAAAAAGCAACCAGAAATTTGGAATTTACAAGATGTAGAAAATTTCCCGGCTGTTTACTTAGCTTTTTGTGCTGGGTCCTACATCTTGACCCTCATCTTGGCATTTTTATACCCTCCAAATACTCCAGCACACATGAAAAGTTTACTTCCATGACTAATCCTATTGATACGGATCAGGCTACTCACGTGAGTGAAGTTACACGTTAATATAGGACTTTGCCAGGCTCAGAAACTCTTTGTCCGAACCTTCTCCTCCCAGCCTTTCCCCACGGCCCGTGAATTCCAGCAGTGTTCATTCATATACAAATAAACAAACCAGGGAACCTGGGGATATTAATTGGCCTGGAGCCAGAGCAAGGATGTCTTTTTTTTTTCAGTCTGAGGTTCTGAAGTCCAGTCTCCTCGTCCCGTTTCTGATTTAGGGTTCTTCATTCAGTAGAACTCTTGCCAGGTCTTCTCAAGCGTTGACTGCATTTTAAAGCAAGTATTTGAAGCTATGACAAACGTAAGATAGTGGGTTTATCTGTTATGAAATGTTTTGTAAAACATTCACATGAAAAATGCTTGTGAATTTTAGTAAAGGATAACATACAGGGTCTGAATTTTGTCTTGAATCAGTCAGTTTGTAGGCCTAGGAGAGCTGATTTCATCATGTTGAAAAAGGAAATCCTGTGAAATGTATTAAAATCCAGATGCAAGGAGGTTGTTTTTTTAAAAATTTTTTTTTTTTATTATCAGGTTTGCCAAAATACCAGTAAGGTTATGGAACTAATAAACTAAATCCTCTGCTCATGTGACTCAATTGCCTCTAGTCTGCAGATAAGTCTGACTTAAAGATTCAAATATATGAAGTGTTTGTACAGTAGATGTGAAATGAGTATATCTAAGTATTAAATCACGAGCAAGTGTTATCCATCTGCTAAGTATATTAATGTACTGCATCATGTATACTGTACTTGAATGTACATAGAGATTTAAAGTGACAGAAGACAATCAACTTGGATATTTGAAAGTGAAAGGCTTTTCCAGCTTTTTTTCCCCAAACAGTGAAGTAAGTTGTTTTCTGGGTTGGTTTTTTTTTGGTGATTCTGTGCTACCTTGGCAGATCTTATGAGCAGCTCAAAGAGAAATACCATACTACCTAGCCTGCCAGAGTGCTGAGAAGGGAGGCAAGTCACAGGAGTGCTGGATTCTGGCTCTACCTTACGTTTTATCCACATAAGTATACAAAAGTTGAGTAAAATCTCATTTAGGGTGCAAGATGCACTCCAAAGGCTGAACTGAGCAGAAGTGAGAGGAATGAGGGAAGCAGTAGACTGCAGATAGAATTCAAGTCCACGTACAATGAATAATAGATAAGATCCATTTGAAAGCAGGAACATTTGGAATAGAAGGTTTTCACTCTGTCTTGGATTACACAGGACCATTGTCAACCATTCAGGCTTTTGTCCTTGTGCATGTCACCTCAGTTCCAAAACAGAGTCCAAGACTCCAGCTTCTACTTGTATTTATTCTCTGCCTTCTGCCTTTCCTTACCATGTATGTGAAAGTATTTCACAAGCTGAATGCGCCTTGTCGTTTCAGCAGATAAGTCCTTATTTTTCACTGATCTGTTTTTGCGTAATTCTAATCACAAGTTTATGTTGTATCTGGTAAAGAAATCCAGTAGTGGATTGTGGATTGGTCAGCCAGAATACAGCACACTGTAGACATAAAAATATGGAAAGAACTCCAGACGCTAGTCCTGTCTGGTGGAAAATTGTTATCTGCAAACACCATCCACATCTTCAAACACAGACCCATGAAATGCAAACAGTAGCATCTTGTGTGTCAATACCTTTGGCCTGGTCGTGCAGGAGATCTGCTGAAAACGTGGCATTTAGAGATTCAAATCTTCAAAGTGAGAGCACTCCCCTCCTGGTGGGAAGCCTGGCTGCTTCAGCTCTGCGTGCGTGAGCACTTCAGTGGACCTTCTTTAAAATTCTCCTCCTCTTTCGCTACTGTTTGAGTTGGATCCCTGCAGAGCTGCCATCTCTTATACCCCACCTGCACGTGTTAATGGCCAGCCCGATATATCTGGGGTAGAGTTCTTATTTCAAGCTGCTTTAGTCCAGCTACCAGATACAAAGAAGGCTTCTTAAGCATTTTAAGTGTTTTGTAACCTGAACTTGCGTGGCGTATCACCTTAAGTGTGACCAGCAAGGTCTG
This sequence comes from Tringa solitaria, assembly GCA_026413425.1. Lineage (NCBI taxonomy): Eukaryota > Metazoa > Chordata > Aves > Charadriiformes > Scolopacidae > Tringa > Tringa solitaria. Next base: position 24,138,212 of record JAOXJM010000033.1, read on the forward strand.
AGATACAGTTCCCGCCTGCAAGCAGTTAAATTGCTCTTTGCCCGTGTGAACAGCCATCTGTTTTACTCCTGGAGTTAAGAGTTTGACTCCTCAGACCAAGTTACTCGCTCTAATTAAAAACCTATAAATCTTTACCAATAAAAGAAAAAAAAGTAAAAAATAGTCTTTTTATTTTTTTTTAAGAGAGAGGGGGAAAAAAAAAAATCATTTTTTTTCATTGTGTGGAGAGTGTTCTCAAAAGTGCTACAGCAATCTGTTTTCAATCTTAGCTATGATCCTAAGTAGATGCCTTCTTGACTCTGGCATCATCATGGCTGCAAAATAAGAAGCAGGCTCACTGGCACTGAACGTACGCGTGTCCTGCATTCGCTCTGCCTCCCGCTTGTGGAAAGCCATTAAAAGCAGCAAAGCTGAGTCTTACGTGTGGTTTGGTTTTTTTTGTTGTTTTTTTTTTTTACTCTCCAGTTTATTGTGTTTAGATAGGGTGAGCGTGCTGCAAAGCTGCCGGTTGTCCACTTGATGGTATCAAGGAACTGAAGACGGGAGGGTACAGCTGCTTAACGCTCCCTATTCAGGCAGACGTGACCAGAAAATTTACTAGCAGGTAAACCAACTGTGCTGTGTTCTTCATCTACACCAACAACTCCTGTGCTAGATTTAATCAAACAGTGTTTAATTTAGCACCCCTCAGATTCTGTCGTCCAGTCTAGTCTATTCTGGACCAGCCTTGCTGTGAGGTGGATAAATATGCCTCCACCAGCAAAATCGTCATGGTTTTTCCAGAAGGACACAGCTATTTTTCATCTTCAAAGCCTCTCTGGTGACTGTTTCTGTGTGAAAACATTAAAATAAAGCTATCTGAAATAATTTATTCTCAAATTCTGTCATTTCTAAGCATTTTAACAAACTTCTAGGTGGCATCTTTACCAGAACCAAGCTTTGGCAAAAAAAAAAAAAAAAGAAGCTTTAAGCTGGAGTGAGGAGGAAGGCTTCGTACCGGTCTTTCTCCTCTCACACTTCTTCATCATGTCTTCATCATCTTCATCCTTTGTCTGAGGATATGTGTGAGGAGATGGATGCACAAGGAATGGGTGAGCCTTGTCCATTTTCAGAGGGGAGGGCAGGCAGGGATAATGTTTCTCCCAGGTGTGTAGAGGTATAGCTACACATTGCAAAAAAAAAAACCAACCCAAAACAAAAAAAAAAAAAAAAAAACATGAAAAGAATTTATTGCATATTTTAAAGTTGTTGTTGCCAGGTTTGGGCTTTGATTCTAGTATGGCAGAGTTTTCTACTTGTCCCAGACAGAAAAATAGAGGTTTCTCATCACACGTCTTTGAATTAAGAAACAACCAGCATGGAATTTACCATCCAGTAGGAAAGCGGCTTTGCATTGCATCCCACATAGATATGGTGATCTGGGTTGTTTGGTGATTTTTGCAATAAATCCAATGCAACGAGGGAATTTCTGTCTCAGGATATTATATTTCTGATGTGGAATATGCCTTGTCCAAAACAAATGGACCAACACGATGCCAGGACAGAAGGACGCTGGGACAGACAGGCTCCATCAATAAACAAAGCATGGAGGCAGGTGATGTTGGTATATGGGTACCTGCTCATCCGTGCCCCCCATACTTGGACAAATCTCTTTCTGATCCCACAAGTCTTTATATCTTGTCAGTACTGCATCCACCTTTGGAGTCCTCAGCACGAGAAGGACGCAGACCTGTTGGAACGGGTCCAGAGGAGGGTGTCCTGGGTTGAGAGACACAGGACTAACTCTTCTTCTAATGATGAGGAAAATCGCACTTTTAGAAGACTCTAGTGTCTGAATTTGTGAAAATATTTACTTTATAGTCA
>JAOXJM010000033.1:24169872-24180675 GCA_026413425.1 Tringa solitaria
GGGGAAGAAAAGTCCATTACTGGCAGTATTTTTTCAGAACACCATGTCTGTACTGCAAGTGGATTGGCTGTGACTCTTATTTCCCACACTAATACTATAGCTGTTGTACTGGTTCCAGATGTGTAAAATACAATATGGAGAGGAGCAGGGAAAAGTATAATGAAAACCACCTGGATTTCCATATCACAGACAATTGCGGTAATTTTGCAAAGAAACTTCACGGGAGGGCATGTGATATTTAATGGAATTACAGTTATTTGATTAGATCCCTTCAAGGAAGATGGAATAAAAAAAGCTAATTCTGGCTGTTCTGTACAGACCGTATGAGTACTACTAGACAGTTTGCCCATAGAAGGAACATGCTTCATATGTAAAAAGGAAGAGATAGACTGTAGGTCAGAAATTGTTGTATTCTAGCAGAAAAATGCACCTGAAAGGATTCTTGAACTATGAAAACATAGAGAAAGCTGATGATGGTTATTCTCCTTACCTCCACCCTGAGCTCTCTTTGTGAAACTGGAGTTCTCTGGGTGTGCTATCAGTTTGTATCCAAAGGCTTTAATCTTGGATATTTGTTGGAGATTTCTTTGAGTTTGGTAGTATCGGCCAATCTTTTGGCCTTCCACTAATGAATTTAAACTTCCAAGCGATTTGAAAGATGTCTTGATGTCCTCGTATCAGATGTTGAATGCACCCACCTAATCTGTTTAAATGTGGGTGCCCTTTTTTTGAGAACGTGATGTGGCAAGCTTATCACGTTTCACGTTGTATTAAGAGATGGTAAAAGCTAGGTCCTCAAGCTAAAAACAGAGCAACTCCCTCAAATTCTGAGGGGTACCTATTGAATGGAGGTCATACTTGGAGGAGGAACCCCAAAGCACAACACGTTGGTCATACTGGCTCAGGCGATCATACGGGGGGGGTATGTTTGATACACGGCACTGGGTTTATTTTCTTGCTTTTGTGCTTTATTTTTGAAGGGCAGACGTTTTTCCCATTGTGCTAAAAACATTTTAAGAATAAACCCCCAGAAGTCAGAGTGCTGTCTGATCCAATACAGAGATGATTAGCTTAATTCTTACCTGATTGTAGGCAACTGCTAATTGTCCCCAGTGCGCAGAAAGGTGCATTTCTGCTGTCATTTCTACGTCTCTAACTTTGGAATATTGCCACGTGTGTTGACAGGGTTAGTTTGTTATTTTACCACATACTAGAATTGAGCCAAATATACACACTTAAGGAACGCTGCTGATCAGTAGTTTAAATATTTGGATTAACTTGGGCCTGCTTGTAAAACAAGACAAACCCATCAGTTTCCACGCCAGTCAACATTAATCAAATTTAAATGCATATTTCACTAAAGAAAAGCTAAATTGAATTGCAGAAGCAACTATAGCATCCCATCATACACGTGGAGAGCTGGGAAAAACCCGTTGTTTTTTTTTTTAATCTTATGATCCCTAATAACTATGTACTTTCTTGTGTAGCTTTTGAAAATAGATCTACTTAGGTTTTGGGTTAAGTTTTAGTAATAGATGTAGTTACATGAAGTATCTTGTATGAACTCCTCAGCTTGTTTTTTCATGTGAAGCCATAATTGTATAATCCAGGTAGCCACTGCACATGTGTTTTATATCATGGATTAACTTTTCATATTATTGATTGGGAGAGGGGGAGAAAGTGTCTTTTTTTTTTTTTTCTTGTTTTTATAACTGCAGTGCATGTTAATAGCTTTAAAACTCTAAAATAGAACTTGAAAGTGTTCTTAATGGTTAGCTGATTTACTTTTTAATTGCATTTCAGAAAGAGGGCAAAAGTTTGTCATTGAATTCAACTGTGAGCTTTCAAATTAAGTTTAAACAAAAAAAAAAAAGGGGGGGGTCACTTTTCAAATGACAGACTACATGACTCTGTCTATCATTATCCAGGCAAATGAAGCTGGCTTAGGTTATACAACTCTTTGTATTGGATTTAAAGGGGATCGTGCAAAAAAACAAGTGTTGCTATGAAAAAAAAATACTAAAGGGTATAAAACTGCAAAAGTTGCTTGTTAGAAAATGGTTTGCCTGTAAAAGGCGTGCTTTTTTTCCTAGGAATGCCCGTGTCCTGAGATGTTTCAATGATCAAACAGACTTTCAAAATACTTTATCCTAGCAAATGAAGGAGAAGAATGTAGGGTGCCTTTCAGATCACTTTGGGTGAGATGTCTTCTACCTTCAATCTGACAAAAAGAGGGGTCTGTAAGAGGAAATGCTTCCATCATTTCAAACACAGATCGTTATTCTAAGCACCTCAGGTGGTCTCTGCGTTCTTAAAACTGAATCTTTGGAAATAAAGCAGCTTTAATGCTTTTTTTTTAAATGATGTAGCATACATAAAAAATAATTGTAGTTTGTCTTCATTCACGTTCTGCGTGTTAAGCATGAATTTCACTGTATTGACTAACGTGACTCCAGGGAATTTCCTTTATGCTTGTTGGTTTTACACTTCAAAAGTGATTGAAGTCCCAAAGCTATTTCAGAAAGCAAATTGATTGTCAGCAGTCTCTCTGGAGAGGAGAAATGGAGCTCCTTGTTGTAAGAGGTGGTGTGGGGTGTGGAGGAGAGGGAAGACAAAAATAAAAAACATTAAAAAAAAAATCTCTTAATATCCTGGGTTGGATTTGATATTTGAATGCTTTGAGTACTGCCAAGCAATCACTTCAATACATTTTTGGTGATGACATGCATTATCATAGATTTTGAGACGTGTGGATCTTCTCTCTGAAAGTACGTGCAAAAATATCTCCTGTCTGAGCAGAGAGCACTTGAAATGTGGTGCTTGTGATCCAGGAGAAGGCTGTGGCTGGCATTTAGGTTTGCAAGGGAGCTGGTGGAGTAGGTAGGACCTTCATTCTGCTGCTGTGGAACTAAACTTGCAGTGTTGATTTTTTGTTCTGGTGTTTGGCCCAAGTGGGAGGTGGAGTAACTGTTCATCAAGCTGCCAGTGGCTTCTGAGCTACCAAAGGTCGGTCAGTGAGAAAGTTCTTATGAAACCACTGGAGTTCTGTCATGTAAGGTTTTGTAGGAAATAGCTTTAGGGATGTGGAAGGATATTGAGTTACGTTGGTACGGTCAAGTCCTTTGCTGTGACTTTGTAATTTGTAAAATTTCAACCCTGATAATGAAAAGAATATTCATCTACAAAAAAAGACACTTAATACAGTAATTAACAAATGTACTTGGTTTTTAATGTTTTTAATTCCACTTTCTTAAATGTCTCCTCTTTCTATAAGCTTCGTGGGAGTTTGAAAAGAAGGGTTACTTCTGTAGCTTGTTGCATAACCTTTTAATGAAAAAAAATTTTCTCAGCAATTTCTTTGCCCTTATAGAAAAATCTACTAGAGAGAAAATCGGAGGCTTCAACTCTTGAAAGGAAATGCACAGTCTGAACCATGAAGGAATGAAAGTGTTCAGGTCATCAAAGGGTACTTAAAGGTGGTTTCTAAATCACCAGCAAAACAAAGTCATTCTTTGGATCTTGGAGGCTGTGGGAGTCTGAATTTCAGGTGCCATTGTTCAGGGTCTCAAGCGAGAAAGTTGTCTGTTTTTAAGAAAGGAGAGGGGAAAAAAAATACTTAAAATTTATGCTGTAGTTAGGCATCAAGGATTGTACTGAATTCCTTTCATGGAATCACAGAATGATATGGGGCTGGAAGGGACCTCTGGAGATCATCTAGTCCAACCCCCTGCCAGAGCAGGGAGGTTTTATTTCCATGAAAATCATATTATGTGGGTTGTGTATCTTTTTGTGATTGCAGAAGCTGAAATATATATATCTAATATATTTTAATCTTTTATTATGAATCAATTAATTTGCATCAGTTATAAAACGCGGTGATCAGCGAATCTAAGCACCACAAAATTGTATTTATTCTGACATTGGTTAAGAGCACTGGACCATAATTTTTTTATAGGAAAAAGGATTGAGGAGAAAATAATTCAGCAGGACAATCATTTTCCAGGCTATCATCAGAGCAATAATGCTGAATTATTGGGCATGTTAATATTTGAGGTCACGTCTCCACTTTCAGTTAGTAAAAGCATTCAAAAAACCAGTAAGTTGGTAGAGTAAATGAGGAGAAACTGTTTCTCTTAGCTGTTCACTTGGAAATTTTTAGTGGGGGTAATTGCTTACCACAATATCAGGAAAAAGCTCGAATAATGACTTAAGATCAATTGAAAACTGTGTTTTCCGTGCAAACGCATATGGGGAAGCAGATCGCTGCCGAGCACTTCAAGAGCGTTGTTGGGGGGGAGAGACTGAAGAACTCCCAGGGTAGTGGGTATGTTTGCAAGCTATATGAGTGTTTATTTCCATGCTCCAAAAGTGCCATAAATTTACTGTACACTTAGTGTGGCTGTGTGTAGTCTTTTCCTGACTTCTGCAGCAGGAAGGAATTTGAGATTTTTTCTTCACTATACACGTATGTGTTCTCACAGCAGTCTCTCACCTTGCTTTCTCTTCTCTTCAGCTTTTTCCATTTCACTTTTTGCTTTCTAATCTTCTGCTTGCACGCTTGGTTTTGTGTAATGGAGTTGTAGAAACAATTGCTACAGAGGCATGTTACTTCATGTACTTTTTTTTTAGTGATGCTAAAATAAAATCTTGATAAAGCAGAGTTCAGTTTCTGACTGGATGATGGACCTTCCTTTTTTTGGCTAAGGTAGAATTATGCAGCAAGGCAGCAAGTTAAGAGAAAGCTGAAGTGAGAATGATGTGTGCAAACATGGTATTTTCCTTTCAAGACCTTCTTGATGAAGTCTGTCTTCTGTTTTTTTCCAAGAATCCAGGCAAACCATTGGTATTTAGGGTAGTTTATTAAATCAATCAAGCTGGTTCCTTTTGGTACACATATCCAGACATCTGCCACGTCTCCCTTGAGACAGCGTATTATGGAAGGCATTTTCAAAAGGCAGCAAGATCCTTGGCCCTCCTGGGGCCACTTAATAGACTTCCTGGCAATGATGAGCAAACCCATGGCCATCTTCGGCAGGTATGTGAGGGTTGCCCTGGAGATATATGCAAAGCTGCACTTCATGTTAGTGTATGTCACCTTAAAGTTAATTGGAGCAATCCAGATGCAGGTTTTGGGGAAACCTCCATTTTTATCTTCAACATTTGTGATAATGAATTACAGATCACTTGAAAACATCTGATGTTAGGATCCTATTGTATTAGATGTTTTGTAAAGCCAAAAGAAGACACACAGTCCTTTTTCTAAAGAACTGTGTTTGAAGTAAAGGGTATAAACACAAAATGGGGTGGGGAAACATGACCACTGAAACATGTAAAAGAAGAGTGATGCTTGGGGGTCATCGTGTTGCCTTGCTCTCAGATAAAAATACCTCAAATGAGAAAAGGTATGAAGGGAAAGTTGCTGGGGACTGAGCAAATGAGAGTGAATAGCAGTAAGAGATACTGATAGGCATTTGGGGATGGGAAAATGGAGGAAGTCTAGAAATAGAAATGTGGGAAGAAGGCAGCAGAAGAGTGGTAAAGGGGACTGTTTGAAGAGAATGACTGAGGAGGAGGAAAAAAGATAATAAACAGCAGAGAAAGGGGGGACAAAGATTAGTATATAAAGAACCCATATGTTAATAGTAGCTTTACGCGCATTTTTTTATACGTAATCTTTAATTGTGAGAAGCCATTGGGAAAAGCTTGTGGTCACTCATTTTGACAAATCACAAACCTTACTGAGATGCTGAAATAAGGATATGTACTATTGGTTAAACAACACTGGATTAAATTAACCCACGTTTAAGGTTTTATCACTGAAACAGTGCACAGCTAAGGGAATTTGCTCTTCTGAAACATACTGTTGCTTGATGTGATTCTCTGAAAGAGCAATACCTGGAGATTGAGGTATGGTTGAACTGTTTGTTAGTCAATTTAACTTGAAACTAAAATTTTTATTTCATGGAGTTTAAAAAGAAAGTAGGGGTAATATATGTTCGTTGCCGAGGATTTAGAATTAATTCTGCAAGGAGAAAAAAGTAGTTTCTTGGGGAAAATTCTTCATTCAAGAAAATATATATTGAGCTTTTCTGAACTTTCTGGTATAGTAAACAACTGATTTCTCCTTCTTACTGTACAATATGTGTATGTTTATGTAGCATGTTAATAGTATTGTCTCTCTGGTGTTGTTCTAGGTAAGTATGTATAATTTTGGTGTAAGGCGGACACATCACACACGCAGTGAATGAAGTCCAGTGGGGCTGAGGGATACACCATTTCCCATTCATGCATAAGCTGAAGAAACATTTCCTGTTGGTTTTAGTTTTGGTGGTAAGCTATTAATACACACTGGTGTTTGTGTAAAAAATAAAGCACTACCTGTTGTAAGAACCTACCTAGCAATGAGACTGAAAACCTGCATTCCGTCTTAGAGGGGTTATTGGTGTATTATGCTTTGAGTTACTGAGCTGTACACAGGGCTCTCTGGCTGCTTGTCTACAAGAAAAACAGACTGATGGGATGCATGAGAAGTGTGTTGCAAGGAGGTATGGTATCCCACTTAGTTGCTTTGGAGTAGTGATGTCGCTTTTACGAAATGTGATGTGCTTCAGAGAGAAAAAGCAAGACTGCTAGTAAACTTTCCAGGGAGGAAGTTTGTTGCCTGTGTGTGTTAGTCTCTATTTGCAGAGCTGAAACAGCTCAAAGAAACGGGATGCAAGAATGGAAGGGAAAAAAATACTTCTTTACGTCATGACACATATTTTTCTGTGATACTTGTTATTTATTTTGGGTGGTTAAGGTACTGTGGAAGCCCAGTACAATTGTTACAGTAAAGAGGACTTATGAGCACAACAGGAACTTTAGATAAATCAAAGATATTGATGTACCTGTCTGGGGGTGAGATTTGGGTTATTGGGGTTTCACTAACAGTTTCAAACAGTTCAACAACAGTTTCAAAATGTCTCCTGTGCTGTAAATTAGAATCTACTCTATTTTAATTAAGACCATCTGGGAGCTCAAAGGGGATTGGAGGTTGGGGAGAGCATCAAGGTACAAGCAGTATTTGTAGTTCCTTGTTTTCAAGGAAAGAGCCTGTTTCTACAAAACAGCATGCTGAATAGAATGAAATCATTAGATGGTACTTTGCAGTTGCTATTTTTTTTAAAGTTGTATAGTATTGGAAAAGATAAAAAAGGCAATTTGACTTGACTGTATTTGGGAAGAATATTGCATGTATGTGCACATTCCTTTTAGATGGTAATTGAAATTTAGATTTCATCCTAAGCAGTACTAAATAGAGCATACAGGACAGTGCAAAAGGCTTGTAGGTATTTTCAGCACCTGCACTTCAGAAAGCAGAAAAATTACAGAATGAAGTAGTGTTTCATTTCTATGTGTTTCAAGGTGGCAAGGTAAAAGCGATGCTTCATTTAACATGAAATGGTTTATCTGACCAGTGACAGAATACTTCATTTTTGGCCACTCTGTGGAGTTGTGAATAAAAAAGGAGATTTAAACTGCTGAGGAGGCGTCTCCTTTCATCTGATAGCTTGAGGTGTGTGCTGGCTGCCCTGGATGTGCTAGGTGGAGCCCAGATTTCCCACATAACCACAGTGATATTGACTGAGCTATTGGGTAAAGAGGAAACAATTCCAGCCTCTGAGGAAGGTTTTAAGATACCAGCTCTTAATTTGTTTTTCCCCAGATGAATTTAGTCAGTGAATTTGACCTGGATTCATTAATCCTTTCAAGTTGGCTGAAACCACATGTTTACTAAAGGAAACCCTGCCTGCTTGAGCTGAATGCCCTTGTCTTGATTGCGAGAAGAAGAGAGAATAGAATGGAGAAGAAGAGAGAATAGCTCTGTGAGATAGTCACAGCTTCATAAGATCAGATCCAGTGCTACTGCCATCCTATCCTATTCAGATTTCTTCCATAAATTCTGTAGTGTAGCCCATAGTGTATCTAATGCTAAAAACACTGTGCTGTTTGGAGCTAATTTTCTTTATTTCGGTTCAGTAGTTTGCTTCTCCTGCTGCAGCTGCTAACTTCACACAGAAACTTAAGCCTTGATAAATAGAACAGGAAGTATTCCAAATCCTGTGGATACGAAGGATAATAGTGTTGCTCTGATTCATGTTAGTTTAACACTGGAGAACTTATTTTGTTTTAAAATAGGTACTAATAAGACACTGAGTTTGCAGTTGGATTCCACAGGGTTGTGTCCGTATGTGCATGTGCACATATGTGTGACTTAAAGATTATTTCCCTTTTCTACAGATTGTATGCGAGGATCAGATTCACAGATAAGAGGAATTGAGATTCACCCAACTTTTACGGTGACTTTTGGGCTGATTTAAATCATCTGAACCTTTGCCTCTTAAATCACTGGTTATTTAACTTACGTTCCCCTAATATGTGGTCTAAACTTATCTTTTGATTAATGCTGCCACAAAATTTGCAGGTGGACCTGGGTGTTTGAATGCATCGGTTCGATGGGTAGGTACAAGGTTACAAGAAATGATATGCAGATGTATGGCTTTTATGAACGCATGCGGCACGTATGCGTGTGTCCCTGGAGCGATATAGAAATACGAGTCTTTCTGTGATAGAAGAAAAAAAAAAAAAGAAAGGTAGAGGCTGACCTCCTCATTACATCATATAACCAGATACATTCATGATGTAATGCCTTCTTCCTGCGAAGATCATATGTATTTCTGTACTTCTCCCTTCATCTGAAATAAATTTATGGACTTTCAAAGCATTTTATATGTAGTCTAGTGCCTATTTTCCTCTGCTAGATCAATGAGAGTCTGAGCTAACTCTGCAGAAGTCTGTGGCACAGCTAGGAGCAGAGGATGAATCTTCATGAACCGTTTTTCTCTGGATTTGCTGTATGCCATCCCCTCCTCTAAGAATGGGGCTAGGTACAGATGTTACAATTTTCAAGAGGCTTCTGGAGGAAAAGAAAGGTGGAACACCAGAAAAATCCCATAACTGTCACTCGCTAGACAGAAGATGGAATTCCCACCGCTTTTCAGCAGGAGCGGAATAGCTTTGCTTTTTGTGGCAGTGCTTGGCTGCATTTCTAGGTGGAAAATTCTCTACTATTTGCGCCTTGTCACAGAGCACTTCTGCCACTAGTGGTGTGTGAGGGTTCCATTACAGTAGTAAGGATGAAGATAAACTTTTCACCTTCAGTAGTTCACATGAGGCACGCCACTCTGTGTTTGGACACTTACGTCAGCAGTTGATTTCAAAGTGTTCCTATTGACTTCAAAGGGAAAATGTATCTTTTGATGTATGCTTAGATGCCTAACATTTGGCATCCAAAGTTTCTAAAGAACTATATTTTCATTGACATCTATAGCGTATATTTATACATATGTAGGAACAAAGGTCCTACCTTCTGGAACCTGCTTAAACAGATGCAAGACAGAAGTCAGAGTAGTTGAGCGTGGAAAGATAAAGCTCCAGATTCTTTTACTAGCGGTGTAATCTTTTATGGAGACATGAGTTTTTCAGAAAGTTCTTTTTTGGGGGAGGAGTCAGAAGAGAAGGCCTGCATTCTCGATGTTGAAAGCTTGCCTGTGCTTTTTATGTTGACCTTTTTCAGGAGCAGCCTATCCATAAATAAAGGAATGCAACGCTGACAAGTTTAATAAAGCTTGGCTGAACTGCTCTAAAAGAGGTGATGGGGGAAAAAAAATTAAGATGCAGGGACTGCTTTTTCCTCACAAATTACTTAGAAAATCTTTCTTGCATTTAGTTCTCTGTCTGCCACTGGACATAACTCAAGGTGATCTTTTTTTCCTCCTCACTTTATTTTATTTCATTTGACTGTATAACACCCGTGCAATACATTCTGTTGCAGTGAATTCCCTGCAAATGCTTGTTTGATGCATGCTCCGGAAGGTAGCCCGATTAAATTTAATGAATTGGTTCCACCGCTGTAACGAAGGTATACAGAAACAGAGGCATGTGTGGAGAATGATGGCTGAAAGGTCCTTTTGTTTTGCAGTCCTATTTGATATGGCAGCGCGTTGTTACTGCAGCTTTTCTTGTCTGTCGTACTGAATGTATTTTTAGGTGATATCTCTTATCTGGTCAGAAATTTGAATTACCATTGAATGGAAAAATATAAGGTTTTAAGAAAAAGATGCAATTTTAGCGTAGCAGCCTACCACAAAATGCATGTTCCATAAAACTTAGCTGTAATCCCATATTTCATGGAGATACGGTTGAATTATTTTGTTTTGATCTTCTTGAATTGCTTTTAATGTTTAATTATGGTGAAAGCATTCAGTACTACCAATAATTCGAGATTACTAATATACTTTGCAATTTATCATGAACTGAAACTACTTTGGAAAAAATATTCTGATACGTTACGTTACATGTGTATGTGCTTGTGCACTTGTCGTCATCCCTGAAATGAAATGGGAAAATGGAGTTCTTTTCCCAGAAAATAAATAACACGATATAGCAATGTGTCCATAAAAGATTTTGATATTGAATAGAATAGTTCGGTTGGAAGGGACCTACAGTGATCCTCCTGTCAACTGTCTGACCACTTCAGGGCCGACCAGAAGTTAAAGCATGTTATTAAGAATGTTGTCCAAATGCCTCTTAAACACTAACAGGCTTGGGGCATCCATCACCTCTCTGAGGAGGCTGTTCCAGTGCTTGACCACCCTCTCGGTGAAGAAATGCTTCCTGATGTCAAGTCTGAACCTCCCCTGATGCAGCTTTGAGCCATTCCCAGTCTCCTGTTGCTGGATGCCAGGGAAAAGAGATCAGCAC
>JAOXJM010000033.1:24192815-24211152 GCA_026413425.1 Tringa solitaria
GGTTGGACTCAATGATCTCAAAGATCCCTTCCAGCCATGAAGATTCTGTGATTCTCTGATTTTCTGTGAGGTCTGTCAGGCAGCCTTTCACCTGCTGCACAAAACACCAGTGTGAAAAGAGGCGAGAAGAGAGTGGGAGCTGAGGAGCTGAGCTTGTTTACCACAGCGAGCAATGCATTTGTCATGTTTGGTGCTTGTTTATGGTGATATGATGTACAGGATGAAAAACTGTGACTGTCTGATGTTTAAAACACAACTCAACGCTTGATCTCTGATGTTCTTGGTGTTGATGTTGACAGCCAGCTTAGAGAAAGAGGTCCCAGACATTCCCTTCTAGCACAACCTCCTCTCAGATGCTTGTAAGGCTTCTCCCAGAAGGCTTTCTCTTGGAAGGCAGAGAGGATAATTGGCTGCCGTTTTTGCAGAAGTACCCTATTCCCTCAAATGGTGGTGAGTTGACTTTCTGCCTGTGTGCTCCCTGATAATTTTTTATAGGCTGGACTGCGCCCTTTGAAGGGAAAAATGTGCAAGGGTTGTACGTCAGCCTGGGAGAAACCCACAGTTTGAGAACAGCCCTGCCTTTTTGCCTGAAGAGTACTCAGGTGGCCACAGATCACCTTAATTTACATTAAGGAGAATCCTGTTAACTGTAGCTCTACGGGTACTCAAAACTTTGATCAGCTTTTACATTAGCTTTGTTGCAATTTATCATGATGTAGCACGTCATTTAACTTCCATCATCATTATAAGTGGAATGTGATTTTTACGCCGGTTTATTAGGTGAATACTGCACCAGTGTGATGGCAATGATTATCTCTGTGTCTAGGGAGTGCACAATAAAGTCTTACAGCATTGATGAAGTTATACTGCATAGAGCTGTCTGGAAAAGTTTAGCTATCTGCTCTAAATGTTGTAACAGTATTAATATATTTAGAAATGAATTAATATTGACAGCTATTGTTTAGCAATCCACTTTGTTACAGTCTCCTTATGACACAGGTCAGATTTTGTATCTTTAATTTTTTTTATTAGAGCCCTAGAAACTTTTCCCTTGCTTAAATAATTAATAGCCATGACAGTAATTAACATGTGAGATTTTTTGAGTATAATAGAACCTCTGTCAGAGAGTGCAGAGTCTTAAGGAGACGGGAAAAAACATTCAGTGAGAGCCTGTCTTCAGAACTGTATTGCTTTTCTAGAAATGAGGATTTTAATGATGGTTTGAAATTTTGCTTGGTGTTGAAGAGAAAGTGTGTTTAGGGAAATACAGCTTTTATTACAATGGGATTTGCATATGGGAAATTTCTCATAGTAAATCTAAATGCTGTGGGGGGAAAAAAAACAAACCCAAACAAACAGATGTCCTATCAGTTTGGTATTCCTGTAGCAAACCTGAAGGGAAAGCTGAAGTTGCCAGTGCAACTTTGGAGCTTACCAAAACCCAGAGTGTGATTAAAGCATTTCAGCAGTATTTTACTTTTAGTCCCACCATGCTTGGTCTTCCAACTAGATACATTGATCACACTCTGCGGGGGTTGGGGAGAGAGAATCTAGGGAGAAGCAGAAGGATATATCAGGATATTTAATCAACTTAGGTGACTTGTTTAGGACTGCTTTAATAATAAAAATTAATAAATTCAGTCTTTTTCTCATCCTAATGAGTAATATAATAATAAATTTCAAGGACTGCCTCCCGCTTTGGTCAATGCAGAGGATTTATGATTTTGCTTTTAAATGCATCAATCAGGATTGAGATTCTGTAGTAACCACTAAGTCCTGTCCAGCAAGAGAGAAGTTTCTCCTTCTTTGAAAATGTGACTATGCTGTGCATTGGTGCTTTTCTGTTGCCTTCCTGGCTGTGCCCAAATTGCTAAACTTGGCCTGTTTAGTACCTCATAATCATTACAGACTGTCAAGTCTCTCTTTGTCTGGGGGTGAAGATAAAAGGTGTAGATGGAGGTAGAAACTGTCTTCTAAAGATTAGCTCATGTCCACAGCTGTTACTAGCTCAGCTAAAACGGTGTTGTAGAAGCAGCATACCAACATTACTTAGAGTTATTATGGAGCTCAGTCATTGGGATATGTGTATATCATTCTTAAAATGAAAATTCTGGCAAGTATAGCTTAGACTCACCAGTAGATGTGATGGTACGTGGACATCAGCATATGTATTAGAGAGTTCCTACCCGGTAAATGTGTTGATCTGTTAAATCTGTTGGATGAAAATGCTCATGGATGTAGTTTTTAAATAATTATAAGTAGTATAGCGTTTACTTAAATGGTACAACATGTGCAATTCCAAATTTAGGATGGAGCCAGATAGTGAGAATCTCAAGCTTTGTGAAGCCTAGCTTTTGCCTATTCCTTATATGGCTGCAAAGTATTGCAGGGGAAGCTATATGGAAATGCCTGCTCTTTCCTTCATTAACTATTTTCAAACTATAGCAGGAGTGAAATGAGTAGGGTGGGTAGGATTCTGTTTGGTTGAGCAGCCTTTGATTACTTCCCTTAATAGTGCTGAAAGCTGTACGATTTCAGGTCCAGATCTGAGATTGGGGAAAATGCAAAGACAACATTTGATGATCAGCTCCCTGTTTTGGGCATCAGCCTCATATGGAAAATAGTAACATCAAACCTGCAGGCCTTCTCTTGAGGAGAGCATACTAAATATAGGAATTTACCCCATGATATACTTTGTAAGGCCTTCATTAGCTAGAAAACCCCAGCATGTCCTAAATATGACAAGCAGAATCATGAGACTACTTACTGTACAGCCTGTGCATACAGAACTCAACACAGGTAAATTCCTGAATAAAAGTTTCTGTGTATACTTTCACCTAAATTATGCCAGCATGCTGCTTTTCCAATTTTGTTCCCCTTTGGAACTTTTCCTCATGTTTTCCTCACTGTTCTGCACTTGAAAGCAATAATAGTAATGGTGATCAATGATGGAAAAGGACACAAGAATAATGGTGCTACAACTCCAACTAGAATACCCTGAAGTTTGAAGTTTGGCTTGTAATTATAGTGATGCCCTCGTTATAAAAGGTGCTTTTGGGGTTTGTTTTTTTTTTTTCTTACAGGAAGGACATAAATTCGAGCTCATCTCTCTTTTATATTTTCTTTCCCTCTGAAGGAAGACAGAACCAGAATTCAGAAATTAATGTTTAAGATGTATTAATTGGTAAAAACTTAGTCTTTGAAAGGAGGCGTATGGTAATTTATGTTAAAATGGGAAGCAGTGGAAGGAGATGTAGTCCAACTGGGAAACTACTTCTGGTTGACAGAGCTGCAGAAGCTTTTTCCAGATGCTATGGTAGTGCTCAAACACGAGCATGTGTAAGAAATGGAGTGGTGACTGTTTAATAGTAAGACCTTGAATGTCCCTTCTGCTATTCATGCGGGCACTGATATTATTTACATCTCTATAACCATACTTTAGGGCTGTGCCAAGATTTTTAAGTCTCCCTCCTCCAGCTAATTGATTATCTGATGTGGACCGCTTTGACTTGGCAGTATCATATATACACAGAATGAGGTACAGGGGCAGCTGGCATGCTCCTTTCTAATTTCAATGTTTGGCAGCTTCCGAAATCAGCACGGGGCACGCTGAAACACTTGGCACCTCACCCAAAAGTAATGAAGTCTTTCACTTAACCCAGTGTGAGGGTAAACAGGATGTTAGCCAGAGTTGCTTTGGTGTCAGATATCAGATTAAGGATAAAACGCGCATTAATTTATGGACTGAACTAAAAGTTCCTCTTTTACCTGTTCATTTTTTTTCAAGTTATTAATTATAATGTATATGTTTTCTTTGCTATTAAATTAAAAATGATTGTTTTATAGTCCTATACAGATAGTAAATGAAGGATTTCTTTAATATAAAGCTAATTTCTTCTTCCACTTGACAGATTGAAGAAATGATAAACAGTTTCCCTGGTAGTACGCATGCCATGGCTTCAGCATTCTTGTCTAACCGTGTGTTTCTCAACTTTTCCTTCTTCAGACCCTTGCCAAATGTATGTTATGTGAAATGCCAGTATGAGACTAAATTCTGAGAAATATTTGTGAAAGGTATAAATGCATATAATGGCACAGGGCAGAATGTGGATTTATCAACTAATGCAGTATTTACCAGTATTAATAAAGTGATTAATAAAAGTGCTGGGAAAGATAATACTGAAAATTACTCTGTAATGTAATTGTCTTGTTGAAGGTATAATTGGTCTAATGTGGACTTCTAAGCATTTGGTAAGGACCTGAGATATTAATTTAGCTGTAGAAGATGGGGTTAGTTCCGGAAGTGTATGGAAAAAAGAACTCAGGGAGACAAAAAAATTTTACAATGATGTATAGTGTAAATACGATTCTACAGTTCTGTCCTCAACACAATTTTATTTGCTATTTTCATGAATAAGTTTGGGACAGATATGCAGAATTCTACCTATAAGGAGGAAAAAAAGAAATTATCAACAATCCAAAGACAATCCAAAAACTGCGTATGAAAGAATTGAAAGACCTTGAGGATCAGAAAAATAAAATAGAGATAATTCAGTCTAGTTAAAAGTGAGAAGTCATGCATTTGGGGAGTAACAGTCATCATAATTTCCACTGTAAGATGAGGGCCAGTGGGTAGAATCCCTGGAAAAGGAGAAAGACTTGAATTTTCTGTCAGTTGAAAGACTGAGCCTTCAGTGTGGCATATCTGCATTTAAAAAAAAAACCAAGCACCTAACCAAACAACACTATCCCCTCCAAAGAAATTATAACAAATATCAGGAGAGACTATTAATCCCCTTGTAAGGGGTATTGCTAAAGCCTTATCTGGAGTACTGCATTGCTGCATTCAGAAAGGTGAGTTCATGGTGGAGCAGGGGCATAGGAATCACTGTTGGGAAGAGAGCTTGTCTTTCAAGAGGCTAAAGAAGCTGGCCTCTATGACCTTGCAAAGTGAAGATGAAGAAAAATGCTTCCTGCTTATAAATGAATTGAATAGGGTTAATCATCAGGGAAGAAAAAGATATTTAAACTCAGGGATAATGTTGGCACAGGAACAAAGAGGTGTAAACTCTCCACAGATGAAGTGAAGCAGGAAACCAGGAATCTATCTGTTGAAAGTATGAGTTTCTGCATGTTCCTCCAGTAGAAATAGGAAAATGAAAAATAGATTTGCTGGACTAGGTACTTGATCGGTTTATGACAAGGTTCCCTGGAGCCCTGAGAAGCAGTATTTGTTTGTCAAAAAGGCATACGTGTACCAGAGGAGTTCTTTTGAGTCCCATATTTTTACTGTGAAAATTCCAATTTCTGTGATTGAGCACAGCTTGATTTCTACAATAAATCTAAACAGATAAATCCCAGTCCTTCTGTGTCTAGGATAATCTCTGATAAACAAAGCAAACAAACAAAGACCTCTTAGGTTTCCATCCATTTCCAATGTCAGATGCTTTCTTCGGCTCTGGCTTCTGTACAGCGTCTGCAACCAGATCTCTGTAGTCTGCAATTCTGTGATCTTGCAAAGCTAGGTTGGTCATTATGCAGCTGGGACGTTTCCAGGAAAAAACTAGTTTTCCCTAGGGTATATTGGCACTTCAGTAGGTGGCACTCTTCACTTTAGGTCTTGCCCTAAGGCCTATTTTTCCTCAGAAATGAGGAGGTTGCAATTTCTCCTGTGCCTTTACCTAACTTCTGTTTTGGCAAATGTTGTTTGATTTCCTTGAATTCCTCTCACTGTGGTGTTTCCATGCTGTGAATTTTACTTCACTGAAATATTTGGAGTAAAATCACCTTAACACTGGAGTTAGATCAGAAAAGGACCCAGTAAGTGGGACATAATCTTCTTCCTCTTCCATAAATGTTAATCTTGTAATAACTCAATGGTTTCCGTTAAATCGTTCCAGATGGATTTGCATAGAGCTGAACCGTAATCGCTCATTACTCCTTGATAATATTTTGTATGCTGTCCAGGCTACTGTGGTTGGTGCCGCAGTATTTCAACCCATGGTGCACCTAAATCTTCATGTTGGTGGTCTGTAAAGGAGCCGGCCCTGTTTATCTGACGTTCCCCTTAGCCACGGGGTCTGGCTCTCATGTAACTTCACAGGAAGGAGAGTTTGCAGTTAAGCTGCCTTTAGAGCTCCTGAAAAACGCTGGCTCAACTACAGCACTTCCTAAACTTCTAGTGGTCTGGACCATGTTTTTTTCAGTTTGCCTTTTCAGGAAATGTAGTTGCTGAAAAATATAATTTCAGGAAAACCTAGAGACGTGCAACAGGCTTTTGCTTAAATCTGAAGGAGTCTTGTCCTACCAAGAGAAAATTGACATGTACCTCAGTTTTCTCACTGTGTATTTCTTGGGATTTGGTCTTAAATGAAGTTTCTGAACCCTTTGCTTGATTCTCACCCAAATAATTATATTTATCTGTCTTAATCATTGATGATCTCCCTCTATTAAAAGTGCTTTCCCCCCAAAAGGAGAGAAAAAATAAAAAGAAAAAAATAAAAACTGTCGCTTCTTTTGACTTTTTGCCTTTTAAAAAAAATTAATGTCTTAACTGTGCTACCTTCTGTTATGTTTTGATGATATTCTAGATCTCACTGCCTGCCAATATATATAATAAAATTAGATTTTAGTTTGGGGGCATTTAGTTCCTTTTTTGCCTGTTTTCAATAGAGTCAATAAGGTAAACTATTTCTTCTTTTTGTCTCATCCGTTGTTCTGGTTGCAGTCAGTGGTATAGGACCTCCTCAAGCCTGGTATTTGCAACCCTGAGGCGTATAGTAACTAATGTGATAAGCTGCTGTTGATGAAATAGCCATGTTTCCCAAAATGATCAACCTTTATTTTCTCTTCTACACTGCTGTTTCGTGGTTTTTGTGTGTTGTTAAGCTGTTTCCATAAAGGTGATAGCATGAACTGAGCCATGGTCTGTGAAAGAGAAGACACCATGCTGATGACAGCTGTAAAGTTTTCATCTCTCAAAAGGAGCATTTAGCTCGTTTGGAAGTTCTTTGCTTCTTTCCACTACAAGAGGAGAGGAGAAAGAGAATATATGACTTGAAATAGATGTACCTGATGATGTGATTATAACTAACGATTTTTGGAGGTCTGTGCCTTGGAAAAACATGTTATCGTGTGAGATTTCATAAAGCCCTTTGTGTTCTTTCTTATTGGCTTTGCCCACATCTAACCAGTTATGCTATCACTTTTTTCATCTCCATATCGTTCATTGTATCATAGTGAGGATTAGGCCAATGACATAAGAGGTCAAGATTCTCTAATCTTCTCCCCCCGCCCCCCTCAAGCTTTGACTTTATTTTTAGAAAAAGTTTCTCTATCTCCGCGCTCTTGCTATTGGTTTACAGCCACACAAAATGTGTTGCTTGACTGGGGCAATGTGGGTACACATTTTACTGTGGCAATGGAAGCATCTCCTTGGAGTGCCTTTTACTGTAACCCAACGAGAGTGGGGTTTGGCTGCAAGGAGTCCATCAGCTTCTGTACAGAGCTTTTGTATTGAGTCTCTTGAGTGACTGATAGCTTTTGTAGTGTACACTGCAAACACTCTGACCTTTAGCAACTCCCCCTCCTTCAAAACAAAGGAGATGTCTGTTAATTCCAGCCTGCGTAAGTTCTGCAGTTTCTTTTAAGCTTTTTCTGTATGTAAGCCTAGATTTAAAACATTCAGAACACATTTTTAAGAAATGATTAAAAAAAAAAGATTTGAGTTTCTAGGACAAGAATACCTGCAGAACAGTAGAAACAGAACCAAACCATCTTTCATCTGCATTTTTTTAACCCTTCTGGGGTGGTGTTCATGTAATAATGTGGTTACGTGACCAACTTCTTTACTGCTGTCATCACATTTTAACTCCAGAAACTCTGACTTGTGGATGGAAAAGCTGTGCTTGCTGGAGGAGTGCACTTAGACAGTGTGCCTCGCAAATGTTTGCCCAGATCTTTTTGCAGTAAGCAACAACTCCCCAAATGCACAGTGTCGGCTCTGTGGCCATCTTCATGTCATCTTTAGATGACAATTTTATAAGTCTTGTATTTCAAAATCTCTCTTATACCTCAAAGATGTTGCTTCTGTCTTTACTGGGAGTTTTGATCAAGCAGCTCTGGAGGGGACGCTAGTCTGGTTTGCTTTAATATGACAGATAACTGAAGGACTGAATGAAGTAAATCCTTTTTGAAAAGAGTGGCTTTAGTTTTGGGTGTTTCATGGGCTGATTAAAATTGCTAGGCCTGCTCTCAGGGGGGGAAAAAAGCCAGTGATTTTCTTTCTTTGCTCTATGGTGTAACCTTCTTGGAACACTGTATTACAGCTTGTATTCCCTTCAAACTCTGGAGAATCTCACAGGAATCTCTTTTGCTGGACTCTTCAGTAGATCAATATGTAATCATGTAGGTTTCGAGGTTTTCTTATTTTCTTACAGAGGTAAAGGTCTCTTCATAACTGTAATTCATTAGAAGTTAAAATTAAGTTGTATTTTTTTATTCGTATTAGATTGAAATTTATTTGGTTACAATCTGGGTTTTCAGATTGAATTTTACTTTCACTTAGGGTTATACATACCTGACCTAGCTTGTGTTGCTTCCAAATCAGCTTTAACTGGACATGAATAAGTTCTGGCTGCAAATGAGGAAAAAGTTCCTCATCATTAAATCAAAGGTATGGAACAGTGTTCTAATTAGAGTTAAATTGGGTCAAAAATCCCCAAGTATTCTGAAATGGAGTTTGTTAGGTACTGTGTGATAACGGTACAGCACTGAACTTGATGACCCGGGAGGGCTTGTCATGCTCTTGTGTTCCTAAATGTATCCTGTTCTAGCTGAAAGCACAACTTGATCTAGTTATTAAAGTAAACTGCTAACTGGAATGCATCAAGGAATTTTATTTCCCAAGATCTAATTGTGTTTCTGAGGTGTGGGAACTATGCTGGGTTGTTTACTTAAGACCCCTGCTGGGTGGTTTGTAAGCGACAAGGAGATTGCTCATACCTTCACAGCTGGAATAAAATAACTGCAAGCAAACTTAGAAAGGAAGTAGAACTCAACGTATGAAAATATGGAATGTTCTTTTGAGAAGCCTGAATACTTCCAAGTAGCAGAATGTTCTTGCATTAATCT
This sequence comes from Tringa solitaria, assembly GCA_026413425.1. Taxonomy (NCBI): domain Eukaryota; kingdom Metazoa; phylum Chordata; class Aves; order Charadriiformes; family Scolopacidae; genus Tringa; species Tringa solitaria. The sequence continues at coordinate 24,201,948 of JAOXJM010000033.1, forward strand.
CATATGGAAATAAAATGTTATTGAAGATAATAAGTAAATATTACTAAATATAGCTACATGTATAGCAGTAATAAATATGCTGTTCCCTGGAGGATTTTAAACATTCAATGAAGAAGTCTGACCGTAGTGCTTTACAGTTTCTCAGATCCAGAGATGGGAAAAAGTAGACATTTCCTTTTGCCAAGGGCTATATATCTGCATTTGTAGCCATACAGGCTTGTTGATTCCCTGGAGGTAAAGTGGCTCTTTGGGCACCTTCTGTATCATGTGATTTGGGTAGAAATAGTGCTTTCCCAGAATTTTGTTGCAAGATGGTTTGGGTCTCCCTAGCTGATTCAACTGTCTTGAAATGATGTCCTGGAATATTGGCCAGAAACACGTTTTCAGTAGGTACGAAGTTGCATGCGTCTATTGCAGCCATCTATTTTCAAACAAGTATCTGTTCCTGCACAGCTGAAGATTTTATCTGCATTCAAAATAGTTTCTACAAATTACGTGTGCAGATGCATACACAGTTGTGTTAACATACCCATTTTAGTCTACTTTTAGATTGATAAGAGCTTCACCGTTAAGACACTTCATCTTTAAATTGTATGTGAATAATGTATAGAAATGTGCTTGGCAATTATTGCATGGCAGTGATTGTCAGCTATTAGATTTGTAGGACAAGGCAGGCATGTTTGCTGAATAGGGGGGTGAATATTCGGGTGGTATTTAGTGAAGGAATGAGGTGAATGATTTATCATGCTAACAACACAAAAGCAGCATGGTGGTTTTTATGTTTTAGTAACTTCTTGATGTGTTGAGTAACAACTCGTATACTGGAGAAAAATCGTTTCTGGTATCAAAATCTGTCTTCAAACTTTGGCCATAAAGCGTAAGCTTTGAAAGGCGATTTAGATTATCAGATTTGTGTCTGAAGCGGCCTTGGTTTAGTATTAAAAGTAAAAAAAACTCAGTTTTAATAATCTCTAGTGTTTATACTATTATTTTGAGTATGCTAGATATACTGTTCAGTGGAAGGAATGTCCAGAATATATCGTTTCACCTGTAGGTTCTCATCTTTTGTTCTTTAACCTGTTTCTGTGCTTTGTGCGGGAGAGCTGTCTGACTTTATACACTTTTATACAGACGTTTTACAAAACAAGGTACATGCAGTGATTTCCACTTTTGTGCAAGTGGATGGCCCTGGAGTAACCAAAGCTGTATAAAGGGGTCCTCTGTAATTCGCTGAAGGAACAGCTTAACTTGCTGAAGTTATTGGTTGCATTTTCCTAGATGGCACTTCAATCGGTTGCATATAATATGTAAATGTGGAAGGGTATATATTCTTCCAGCAGATATGCATTTACTGTACATATGGTATCTATCCAGCACATAATTTTGGGTAAATCAAATTTCTTTCTTCCGAGTAAGCTTCTGGGTGACAGCCAAGCTGTATGGTCATCTTTAGCTTGCCATTTTAACCTAATTAAGGGGAAAGGGAAAGGTGCCTGGCTCTGCTTGCTATCAGTTGTCCTCTACTATACCAGGGTCTCCAAGTCCAGCTTCCCGTCTTGTTGATCCAGCTTAATAATTCTACAATATACATACAGCATGTGTTCTGTGTACAGTACACATGAATGTATCTCCCTGTGTATATCTCACCTCCAGAGCGGTACCATCATCCAGCTTTGATTAGGTGACTTCTGCGTGCCATCTGCTTAGGGTGGGAGGGAGCATACGCCAAGAAGGCAGAGGAACCAAGGCTGTAAAGATGGGCACTAGCCCTCCTGCCCCCCAAGCTTAATAAAAAGAATATGGACAGAAGCCAAGTATACTATGTACCAAATTCACTTCCTCTGCAGAATACGGTTAAATGAAAAACACATGGAGTGGCTTGTTGAGTTGATTTTGTTCTGTGCTCTGTCCTGGTAATGGATTTGTTTTCAGAATTTGAGCGTTCTGCATGTTACTTGGTGGATGCTAGTAGGCTTGGAAATATCACAGCATGTGGGACCCAGTAAAACATGAATTTCATTTGTTTTCCTTGGCTTCTGTGTGTCATGATGTGTTCAAGATGATAGGGTCTGGAAAACTGTAAATTTTAGTTAGGTCTCAAGTATGAATCCTAAGCCTTGTCTTCATGTTGCAGAGGAAGTCTGGTAGTAGGAGGAAGGCTGTTGTTCAGCTGTGTTCCTGAGGGTGTACTATGCAGCCTATGGTTTGTTTACATTAAAGGTATGCTGACAAAGCTGCTGGCTCTAATATTGGACTTAATAGTTTTGTTTGGGTTTGCAGCTGTGTCTCACTGTCCTTTCACTCTGCCTGCCTGCAGTTCTTCACAGAATTATATACTGCAGCAGCAAATCCCTTTCCAGTAACGCCGCTCAGGCCAGGATTCTGCTATATTTCGGCATTATCCTCAGAGTTTGCCAGGCAGGTTGGAAAGATGGAGATAAGTAGATGGGCATCTGTGTGCTCTCATTGTTTTGTGACCATTTAAGGAGCTGTGAGCTGAAGTGAGCCATATGATGATTTGTTTTTCCTTCAGCCTTGCTCTTGAAAAAGTAGGGTTCGTGAGGGTGAAGATAGGGTTCTCCTATCTTCACATGGTTCAGAAAAGGGGGAAAAAAAAATCAAAATAAAATTTTAAGAGCTCGGAAGGTGAGCTTTTCATAAGGAACTTAAAAAAAACCCCACAACTCTGAAGTACTGGGACTTAAAGTCTTAAAAGATAAAGCATTAAAGATTCAAGCACTATTTGCTTACTTTGGGTATTTTAAAAACAGCTGCATTTGTAATGGTCCGTGGTGCTGTTACACTAGCTACCGTGGAACCAAAGCTATACCCTGCCCAGCACGGAGCGCTGCTCTTTAGGACCTTGATTGTGCAAGGCATGGCACCTCTGGGGAATTCTTTGTAAGGCAAGGTCTTAAAAAGATAGACTAAGGTCAGAGAGATGACAAAAAATGCTAGGGAGAGGGGAGCTCTGGCTTTCTTGTTACTTAAATATATATTGACATCTCCTAAATTTTATTTGGATGAAGGGCAGTTAATGGGGGAATTCTATGTCACTTTTCTGTTTAGTGGCATTTTATTTAGCAAAATAAGTACTTACTTCGAAGTAGACTGAAAATGTTGGTCCATCAGCCTCTCATGTGACGCATTTGATCCTAATCAAATATGAATATCTTGTGATCTAGTCAGCAGGTCAGATTAAAGCACAGATTTTCCCATCTACCGATGTGGACTTCAGTGCAAAGCTGACTAAGGTCACAACTGAAAGCCGGTTTGCAAGTCCATGCCCTTAACTGATGTCTGCAAGTCACTACTTCTGTTGAAATACAGTTCCCCATTCTGGAATATATAGGATCTCCCAACATATCAAATAGATAGGAGCTTGATATTAAACAGGAAGGCAGTGGTGTTGCCAGAGAAATTACGCTATGAGTAGCTTTCACTTGCTCAGCTCTTAGCTACTATCTATCACTATAATTCCTGGAACTTTGAGTAAGGTATTTTGTTGAGCTCATCCTGATAGATTAGCTGTTTTGTGTCTGGGATAGTGTTTTTATGTTGGTTATAAAGGAAAAACAAATTCAGAGTTTGGGTGCTGGAGAAACATCAGAGTCTGCTTGGTAGGTCGTGAGTACTTGGCCTCTTCAGAACAGCTGCTTAAGTTTACTTCTCTTTCTTGTGGGTGATGAGTAAAATCTTTCTGGGGGAGAGAGGCAGAGTGAGAATGAAGAGACATCAGGGTTCCTAGCCTCAGCTGTTGAAGTTCATCTCCCAAATCAGATAGCTAGCATTCTATTCTGAGTTTCCCACAGGGTATTCTTCCTGGCAGCCAGGTCATACATATAATCGGGTACTGCAGTGAACTTCGGTCTAAATCTGCTCTGGTCATGTGAATAGCAATGTGAAAAGTGACTTCTGTTCAGTCTGGTAAGTCTGTTGAGCTACAGAGCTCAACACTCTTACACTCTTACAGTTGAGCTCTTCAACACTTCTCCATTTTTCATTGTCAGGAGTTGTTGCACCACCTGACATACATGCAAGGTAGTTGACTATTGGGTTTCCTGTGTGATGGCTGCTATCTCTGCAGATAGTTAAATAAGCCCAATACCAGAGATCTGCAGCTGTGTGTTGTAGACACAATGGTTTGTCTGGCCGATTATAATGATAGATGGTAGGGCAATGACGTGGGTCCTTCTTATTTCTTGGTACAAGACATGGTGGTTCTGGCCTCGTGTACCACAAGGAGTCTACCCTGCCCTCAACATTGTCACCCTCTCCTACACACCTGCATGGGCACAACCTGCATTCTTCGTTGCCTAGCTTGACAGGTTTTACTAAAACACACTGAAGATGGGCTGTACAAAAACCCTGTAAGGCCCAGGGTCTGCAGTCCTGTAACGCCTTCTAGATTTAATTATCTATCCTACTATAATGGCTTGTCTGCCATTACTACTTATGGATTATTGTGATGCAAAGATGTCACTATGTTTTAATGCCTCCTTGCTGGCATTAGTTGGAAAAGCCCTAGTGGTGAAGTGGGACGACACTGATTTGTACCAAGTGTGTATTAGGCCACTATGCTAATTCTGGCTTTGAGCTAGAAGCTGTATGAAGTAGGTTCTTTCCAGACTGCAAAGTGTGGCATTTCTCCGTATCATTAAGTTGAGTAGGTCTAGTGGGTAGAGCTCTGTTTACAATAGCTGGAAATTTATGTGGAGAGGATAGGTTCAAAAGGTCTGCGAACATCAGAGTAGAGCTTGAGTAATGGCCCCTTGTGGTTTTCCTGTGTAATCGCACTATGTTTTTACAGGCTTTTAAACTATGGGGAAAAAGCAGAAGTCAGGCTTGTGTTTAGATAAGTTTTTAAAATTTTCAAGCAATAAGATTGAGTTTGTTCAGCAAAAATCAGTTATTTTTCAGAAGCGTAGGTTTTTGGGAAGACATGAATAAGATACGCTGTAGAAATCTAGAATAAAGGGTAATTTCAAAATTTAATAGCAATAAAGTGTGCCTTATTTCTTAAACTTACAGAAGCATTTAGCTGATTTTTTTCTTGAATTTGTTACCAGGTTTTTGCCCTACAAGGAACCTGTCGTAAAGTGACTGGGAGTTGATATAATCCTATGTTATCAAACTTCAGTAGTTATCTGCTTTAGCACCTCATTCAGCAGCTTGCCCCTGTTCGGATGGGTTCTTAATCATGTTTCTAAATGGAAGTCCATGGTAAATTCCACTGCTGTTACTGGGGTTTTTACCACTTGTGAGCATTACCTTGGTTTATTTTGAGTTATGAAGTTCTCGTACTTCTGGATATATTTTTCAGAGATCAAGTATTGCCTCTTCAGACTGCAATGTTACTGTTTTGCCATGGAGAATTTTGTAAAGGCACAAGGTAACAAGGACAAGATCAATATTATGGAGGAGGAAGATTATTTTTTTTTCCTTGTAGTACTGTAATGTTTCCTCTAATGAATCTGCTTACCTGGCTGCTAAACAAATGAAATGTGCTACGGCTTATTTTTGGCAGAGGCAGAGAGTGGTTAGGGGCACTAGCCACATTCTGGCACATGAGTTGGCATCCTGGCACCTTTTGGATGTTTTTGCAGCTGCAGAAAGACCCAAACTTTATCCCAGAAGGGGCAGTTATACCCACTAGATTTGCAAGGGAGTCCTGTTGTTGTGACAGGAGGGCAAACCGTCACAGCAGTAGCATGTGTTGTGCCTGTTGAAGGTTTGTAACAGCATGCTGCCCTACCCTATCTCTGACTTAATTATCCCAGGGGAGCTGATGGAACACAGCCCTTCCACAAGTTCAGATCCCTAAATGGCTGTTGCACTCCCCCTATTGCTACCTAGATGTGAGAGTCAACCTTAAGCTCTCAAAGTACTTGCTCCCAAAAGTATACAGGTTTCAATATTATAGGAGGGCAGAACTCAGTATTATAGGGGGTGACTAAGAACTCATTCTGGTTTAAAAAAAGTCCAGCACTGACTTTGACTTTGCCAGTTCAGCTACTCCTCATATAGCTCAATGTCTTTTAACAGATGCTTGCTTGCAAAAACACCAGACAATGTAGAAATCTGCCTCTCATACTTGGAGATAACACTGTAAGCACGTGCCTGGTTTAATCCTGTGTCTTTAGACATCTCTTTACCCAGAAGTCATACCCGGGAGTATCCCTGTTCTCTTTTCTCATTGCTTTGGGAAGTCATCTTTTACTGAATGTGTAATTTCCGTTTGACATTGTGAAGTATGGCCCTGAAGTTGCTACATCCTGATCCTATCAAGCTTTCCAAGTAACTTTAGTTTCTTCCCAAAGCTATAACATTGAAGTCTGTGTTTTAAGTAGTCATGGCTGGTTCTACTTATAAAAATACCAGTATTACATTTGTGTACTAGACACCCAGGGCCTGTGCAGGAGAATTATTTTCTGCTCAGCCCTGTAACACCTCATTAGAATGGGGATGTGGTCTTCAGGCCACATGCCAGTGCATCCATTTTTTTCCAGTGTCAAGAAATGAAGAGGAAAAAAACCTACACTGTCTTATTGAGAAACTTCTGGAAGAACCACCTGACTTGCCCAGAAGAAATATGTCAACAGGCATTCTGGACTTGTTAGTGCAATTTCCAAAGAAAACCAAACACTTCTAAACTAATAAAATGCATTATCTGCTTATTGTTTAGTTTGTATGTCCTACAAGCAATATTTCTCGAAGTCTTACATCTGGAACAGAGCCAATTGCTTGGTAACAGGACCCCAAAAGCCAAGAAAATCACAGCCTGCCCTTTCTGGGGTGTGTTTGGAAAAGGTGGGACAGTAAAACCATTATCATCTCTGCAGCAGCCAGGATACATGCTTAATCCAGTTTTGCCATGGATTGGTTATGGTCTGGAAGAGGTCATTGCAGGTCACATTTAGAACAGTTTGATTATTTTGCCACCTTTAGTCTTAGCTAATCTCTTACACCCATAAACACCTGAAGAATGAGCTTCAGCTGTGTCTTTGCATGTGGAACAACTGTCTCATACGTCGTCTGTACCCTGCATCGTTTTAAAGGAAGGTATTATCACTGAAGCAAAATCCAGCCAGCAAACACATCAGGGTGCACTGATGTTGATGCGGAGTTTTTTTGGGTCAAACCCTGCATTTCTCTCTCTTCTTGTTCCTCCAATGACATAATGGTGAGGGCACAGCAAGGTTGGCAGCTGAGAAAATAGAGGTCTTGTATAGGGCCTCCCATGTATCCATTAGAGATGAGGTCACTAGGCAGGTGAACTCTCAAGCGGGACTAGGACAAGAGGAAGCAAATAGAGAGATAGGAAAACCTGGCCTCACTGATAAGTCGGCAAATGAGGACTCAGACCTCGGGGACAGAACCCAAAAATTCCTTGCTCAGTGGTTTACAGGAATGTAAGAATGCTGGTGGTGTTGAGCTTTCTTGGCATCTTGTTATCAGCAGTCTTCATCTGTTGTCCCTTAATACAACAAAAAACTGGCTTGGTATTTAGCTCAAAATGCTTAATTTATGAGGACTCGCTAATTGACCAGAAAGTCTGACAGCTTTTTTATTTGCTTTTAAATAGCTCATGGTTTTCCTAATCTCTGCAACAGAACTGTCATACTGAAATAGCCAGACACCCAAATTGAGTCAGAAAATGAAGTGGAGCCTACTTTTGCATTCCTCTCATAAAAGGGACGTGCCTTTAATATAGAACACGGCCAACCCTGTGAAAGTATAGAAAGGGCAAGGAGGACCACAGGCTTTGTAATTACCTCAGAACTGCTGATGGACTCCCCAAAGCTGGTGATGGAGCAGAGGCTAGCACCTAAACATGTGAGATAACATTCTGAATTCTTGAAGTACCAATAACAGCATCAATCCAATATTTCGCCTACCCCCCCCCCCCAGCTATTCTTGCACCTTAGCTAAGGTGATGCAAGAGATGGAAAAATAAGGAGAGAAATATATCTAATCCTTAGGATTTGGTTTTGAAATTATATTTAGGCTTTCAGCAGATGTGACACGACAATATATTGCATCTCAAGTCTTACATAATAGACTGTCAGGGAGTGATACTAAAGGGGGAAAAACGTTCCAGTATGAAGGTGTTATATGGAAGTTTGAATCGGGATTTAGTTTCTGAAGTCCAAAGGATATGTAGCAAATGTTTGGGAATGTGACAACATATCAGAGGTCTCGGGTGACCATGGCACAACCAGGATGAGACCGGCACGCATAGTTTAACCGTACAGGGCTTTGAAATCAGCAGCCCTGGCTGGAGCTGCCCAAGCACTTGTTGTGTCAGGTGCAGCCGGGGCCAGTCACGGCAGGTTGCATGGAAAGGAGTCGGTGACGTGGTAGAGGATGTGTTTTTGCCAGTTTGGAGGGATTCCAAGATCAGCTGCCCGGCCCCGTGAAGCTGCAAGGGCGTACAGACGGTGACTGTCGCCTTTGGTGGTCCTAGTGGAGAGAAGGCTAACTTGCAATGAACAGCAGGTGCTGACAAGGTATGAGGAAACGACAAGAACGTGCTCCGGGGGAGAGTGGCAGAACGTGTTCTTGGGTTGTCAGACACAAAAACTTTCTGGTGTAAATGAAATAAATCTGTAAAGGAAGCAATAAGTTAATCATGCTGCAACATATTAAAAAAATAAAAATTCAAAGGCTTATCAAAATTAAGACAAAGATTTCTGGAACAAAGGCTAGTTGGTAGTTTGTGGAGTTCTGAACACACTGTCAGTTGTCAAAACATAACATATAATGGAGGAGAGAAACAAAAAAAAAACCCAACAACCCAAACCTTTATGGGTGGGTGTGTGTTTTCTTTTAATAGAAAGTTAATTCAGTGATGATTCTTGCTACTCCAACTGGGCTTTTATTACAATACCTATTCTAGCACTGTGCCAATCTTCTGTAGCACATGGAAAGATTGGAGTAGTTACAAAACTTCTAACCTTTGCCTGTCCGTGTCTATTAAAGTATCTAGTAAAATTGCAGAGCTTGCTATGCCTGAGTTACCTTAATTGGTGGAAATGCCAGACTGATTGTATTTCAGCAGGTAGTATTGAGATGCTGAAAGTGGGCGAGAGCAGCTCCAAGGAGAAAGACCTGGGAGTCCTGGTGGACAACAGGATGCCCATGAGCCAACAATGTGCCCTTGTGGCCAAGAAGGCCAATGGCATCCTGGGGGGCATCAGGAAGA
>JAOXJM010000033.1:24211252-24223602 GCA_026413425.1 Tringa solitaria
GGAAATGGGCACAAACTTGAATAGAAGAAGTTCCACCTAAACATGAGGAGGAACTCCTTTACTTGGAGGGTGGCAGAGCCCTGGAACAAGCTGTCCAGAGAGGTGGCAGAGTCTCCTTCCAAACTCCCCTGCACACCTTCCTGTGCAACCTGCTCTGAGTGGACCTGCTTTGGCAGGGGGGCTGGACTGGATGATCTCCAGAGGTCCCTTCCAGCCCCCTGTGATTCTGTGATTTGCATCAATTCCAAAGTATCTAAATAACAGTGGTCTGTTCTTCAGAGCAGGTTTTGAATTTTGTGATTCTTCTGTTGGCGCCAACTGTTCTGAAGAATCAGGATGATTTCATTCAAGTCTGGCAAGGTTTCCTTAATTAAAAATTGCTACAAGTTCAGAATACTAAATATTTAAAAACAAAACAAAACAAAATCAACCCCAAATTTACCCTTGGGTTAAACAGTTGTTTTAAACTGAAACAAATCCAATTTCATGACTGGATTTTCAAAAGTATTTGGGATCACCAGACTTCAACTCTGGCTGTTAAGGATGGATTAGTCAACAATTCTCCAGTGTAGGAAAGCAGTTAATGGCAGGATTTTCCAAGTTAGATTATTCTAACTAGTTTGAAGGGCTTGCAGTAATGGCATAGTGTGGCTTGATGTGACCTATTGCCAAAGCCAGCATTCTAGATATTTTTTTTTTCTTTGCTTGTTTTGAAGCACCTCTTTGATTCACTTCTGCCTTCCTGGGTGGATGGTGTTGGTGACACACTTCTACAAGCAAGCTAGAAGGAAAAAAAGGTTAAAAATTTCAGAATGTAAAACTTTCTTTTCATCTGCATCAGCAATACTGATGACACTAGCTACAATGTTCGAAGTACATTTCATATATTCTTCATTTTGAGTCTGTTTTGGTAAATACTTAGCTTTCTTTCAAAGATAAAGGTACCTCTGACTCAGTTGAAGTTGGCTTTGTGGAATCTTGCTTCTTTTTCTTTTTGCATTATTTATGAAGTTAGGCCTGATGACGATTTTGCAGTCGACAGCGTTGTAGCACAGATGCATGCAGATTCTTCTGGCCCCGTAATAAAACAATGAATTGTATTATCTGGCACACCGAGCTCTGAAGTGTTAAATTATTCAAAGATGTTTTTGTTGTGAGCTGGCACATTCTCATTAGCATGGGTCTGGTCAGCCAGGCTGAATCACTCATGCAGGGAAAATTTGTGAACTGCCAGGCTTGTCACCTCCTGTTAACTCAGGAGAGAAACTTGGCCTGAAACGAGTCTCGACTCGGGAGCGTGTGGACGGTATTGATAGCAGATGGTACCCACTCCGTTAGCCCTGAAGGAGCTCGGCTCCGCGTTGCTGGGTTAGGCTGAAAAGCAAAGGACATGGTTTAGGAGAAGGTTTTGTTACTCGTTTGAATAGGAAGCGATAAAAAAAGAGAACTTGCTGCCTTGTACTGCTGAAGAACAACAGTCCAAACTTTAATTATGTAGGCACCTGTCGCTTATTGACTGAATACAGTGCTACAGTGGGAAAAAAGACACAAACGCAACTGTGCTTGATGGGCCTGATTCCTCCCTAAAATAAGTTCCTGCAACTGAAGAGCATATTAGAAGAGCTTTTTAGGAGGAGATCACTTAGTGTTTTTATTGCTTTAAATTTGAAAGAAATCCCTTTTATTCTTGTAACTTCTATCTAAAGCAAACATCTTCTTGTTTGTTTTTTTGGCAAGGAAACAAGACGTCGGTAGCCAGGTCTAACTTTGATTTGCATGAAAACTAGAGGCATCTCAACAAGGAAACAAACAGCAAGGTTTCATAGGGCTATTGATACATTTAGTATATAGGGTGAAATTTTGGTCATCTTGAAGTCAAGAGGGTTTTGACAGTGATTTAAAGGTAGGGGGGGAAAAATCCAGGTTTCATTCTAGAGATTACTGTCCCTAAGACTTCTAGGATTTTTAACTAAAATGAGTTATAAGGATGATGGGAGAATGGCATATGTGTAAGATGTGTAATACTATAGGAAGGAATTATGCTTTTGCACAGTATTTTGGTCTGCTTTGAAGGAAATGGTGGAGAAGACTAGAGGTTTTATTTTTTGTGCTTTTTTTTTAATACCGCATCCTCTTTTTTTTTTTTTTCTGCTTCAGATTTCATTTGGTAAAGCTACACCTGCAAATAGCTCTGAGATTTAATGTAAGTTTGATGGCTGACTCTGACAGAGCGTGATGTTTTATCAGCAAATTCAAGCATGAAATTTAATCTTAGTTTTCCTTCAGCAAATAATATTTCTGTGTTGCAGAGTTGTGGCAGCTGCCCAAAATGAATCTTTGGTCTATAGTCTAGACTTTGCTTAAGCTTTATTTGAAGTTACACAGGGAGCAATTAAATGCCTTTTTCTACAGCAATATCAGAGGCTATAGAAATATTTTTCAGGACCCTGATCAGGATCACAGGAGAGGGTGGAAGCTACGTCAAATAAGCCAAGAAGTTTTTTAGGGGTTCTCTAAATAGGTAGGAGCCAGGTCACTGGTTCAGGGGTGATAGAAAGCCCATGGAAGAAAAAGTGGAAGAGCTAAAGTAAGGCAGTGGCTTGTCTGTGTATCCATGAAAGGGTTTGGTTTTGCAATATGCAAAGGATGGAAACTAGGCTTTAATTTCTCACCTAGGAAACTTGCTTCTGTTGCTTATATTTCATTGGTTATAACACTGTAAATAAACAGAATGGTACCAAAGAAACAGTCAACTTAGTAGTCACATACTTCTCTTTACATTTTGTATAGTTTAACAATATCCTAGGCTTTGACTAGTTTCTTGTGCCAATGTGCAACTGTATACATGTTCTCATTAAACAGAATAATTAGTATTCAGATTATTTTGCTGCTCAGCAATACCTCAGATATTTCTTTTGCTGTACCCAGAACAGAGAAGAGGCATCACTTCTCAGACACTGCAAGTGGTTGCTAGAGAGTGTTACAAATGGCAAGCTTCCCAAGTTGAAAAAAAAAAAGAATAATGAAATTCTTTAATAGTGATTTGGCAGTCTGAGGTAACCCCAAATCTGAGCTGCCAAACCAAAGTGGGATTTTAATAGGAAAAGAAAAATTCAAAGCAAAATATCAGCAGAAAGCTTGTGTCAGACATCCACACCAGAAAATGTGATATTGCTGTTCATAACTGGATTTGAAAGTAGTAAACTGCTGCTATCCTGAAAGAAAATAGGCATAAATAGGATAGCATCGATATTGGTTCAGTCAGTCCAGCTTAATATAATGGTGCACGCATTTAAAGCCATAGATTTGTGTTACCTGGCACTGTTAAATATCTGGCTTATGTGGTCTGTCTGTCTCATTGTGATTTTTATACAGAACCCCTGAGCAACTGATCACCTATTAAAGCTCCACTGCCATGAAATAAAATTAATGCTGCCAGATGAACAAGCAAACAACTTCAGAAAAAATATCATATGGCCTTGGGTTTTTTTTTATCATCCCACTTTTTGTCCTACTTCTGAGGTCTAGGAGAAGAATCATTAGGTCGTGGCAGTGAACAACTGTTCAGTGAGTGGGGGGAGTGAGTAATGTTCTTCACGTGTGTCAGGGGAGCATTTTTAAGTGTTTTTCTAGAAGATCTCAGCAACTTCATGTGCAGTAAACACTGATAGCTGTTCTGTAACTCTGTAAAATGCTTCCATAGCAGAAAAGCATAACTGTTGAACACTACATGAATTGTATGCTCTTTGGAAGGCTTTTTTATTTACACGTATGGATTTTGAAGAGACCTGACAGCACACACTTTACCTATAATGGGGCTAAAAAGCTATGTTCAGGTTTTATTCCAAGGGGTTTTAAATCAAATCCTGTAAGATGTTATGACTTCAATGGATACGTTTGTCTTATTGTATGTATCATTACTGGTAACATCTAGTGCTGCTTCTTTCAGAGAAACGTGAAATTTATAAAATAGGTTTATGAATACTCACACAGGACAAGGATTAGGCTAAAAATTGATTTTGTGGTTGAACTACAGTACTTAGCAAAGGAGGTATGTTATCATTATGAAAATGTCATGGATGGCTAAATCTTTATTGGATATATGAGTACATAATTCAGAAGGCTCTTTTGACCCTTAGTTTGGTTGTAGACCCTTTTGTTATTATTAAGCATAAATATACTAGAGATATGGAGAAAATAAGGAAGAGAGAAGACATTTTGCTACATAAAATAACATGACTTTTTCATTTAGGCATCAATCATTTTCAGTGCATTAGCTACATTTTATCAGATCGCTTGACCTTTGCTGTCAAGGGAGTAAATGTAATTTTACTTCTCTATAATGAAAATAACATCAGGAAATATATGCAAGAATGCTTGTTTAATTTCCTGTATTCTTTCTCTGGAAAACTATGAACTGTTGTCTCAGCCATATGAAACATATTTTGCTCGGTCTTGACTTTAAAATACAAACACATTTATTTTTACTTCAGGATAAAATAAATTAAGTTGGAATTAAATTAGGTAATCAAATTTGTATCTTTCACTATTCAATGAATGGAGTTAAACTACTGCTTAGTCTTATGTGTTAAGTACATATAGATTTAGATAGACGTGTGTGTCTTTCCATGCATTTTATATTTAACACATTAATATGAACAAGATAAACTAATACTAAGTAATGGTAAGTGGAATGAACTGATGGTTGTGTGTTATAGCACCAAGTTTCTGTTCCTGTATAGGAATATGTTTGAAAGAATCAGAGAGCAATATGAGAGAATATGAGCGCATCCATCTTGACTTGGGGCAGTTGAGAGAATCCTAAAATAAAGATAGAATTAAAATGAAGGGGGAGAATCCTAAAACATCAGAATTTCAGGCTGTTCAGAGAATTAAGTCAGTTGTACTGGTTTCAGCCATTAAAAAGGGGGGATGAATGAGTGGCTGTGTGATTCTAGTTTCAAGCTGGGGTTAAACCATGACAGGCAGGAAGATCTGGAAGAGGAGATAATTTTGGAAGAGATATGCAGAAAATACTAAAAACAGTAATTCTGAGACGCAAGTGTTCTATGAAGTCCTGGTATTGTATAGTCCATCAAGAGTGGAAACAATTAAGATGAGCCACCCTACCTCTCCTCCCAAAACACCCTCTTGGAGAGTGGCTCTTGCACAGCCAGGCAATTACCAGGGGAAGCGAAATAACTGTGCACTAAACATATTACAGATGTACACTGAGCAAATGCTGGTGCCAGCCAGTAAATGAGAAGTGCAAGACAAACAATTCTGATGTTGAGAGAAAGCTTTACTCTGAAGGAAAAAGGATATGTTGTAAATATGACATGTTCAACATGGTGATTTAGTATTAGTTGGCAAATACATGATGTAAAGAAGACTAACAGCTGCTTAATGGACAAACATTAGATATGCAGCAGAGCATATGACTAAGAAGAACATAAGAAAATGGAAAATGTGGCAAGAACAATTAATATTCTATCAAGTGCATCAAGTGATTGAATAATCTCAAGGAAAATCATAGAAGTTGTGTTACGAATTGTGGGGGGTTAGTCTTAGCAGTGAAATGCCCACCTGGCCACTCTCTCCCTTGCTCCTCAGTGGGACGGGGAAGAATAGCAAAAAAAAACAGAAATGAGAAAACTTGAGGGTCAAGATAAAGGCAGGGAGATTGCTTCTAAATTACTGTTTTGGGCAACACATGACTTGACTTGGGGAAAATTAATTTGCTGCCAAATAAAATTGATTTGGATACTAAGAAGCAAATCAACGTTAACCTTCCCTTCCTGCCCCACAATTCAACTTCACTTGTTTACTCCAGACTCCTCTACTTGCCTCAGGTGGCACAGGTGGGATTTGGGAGGGGTATAGTCATTATATGGCAGTTCCTCTGTCCTGCTTCTTCCCTCACACTTTTCTCCTGCTGCAGCACAGGTCCTCTCCGTGGGCCACCATTCCTTCAGGAAGTGTCCACAAGCTCTGGCATGGAATCCTCCGTGGGCTGCAGTGGCATTTTTTTTACCCTCATGGCATTTTCTGCCTTTTCTCAGAGGTGGCACTAGCTTGGCTGGGGAGCTCAGCTGTGCCCTGTTGTGGGTCCTTGGTGTTTGCTAGACCCAGCTGTGTATGGCACAGGCAGCTCCTGGCCTCTTCTCACGGAGGCCACCCTTGCAGCCTCCCATTGCCAACTCCCTTGGGCTCCTGCGCTCAATTCTGCCTAATTCACTGAGAAATTATCTTCTGAAAAACTGGAAGGAAATATGCAGTAGGGAATAAAACTGTGTGTCTTCAGTACTTTTTTTTGGTATTGTTAGTGTACACCTGTTTAGTGGATAAGTCGTAGAGAGGGAAGGAAGAGTGTTTTGTGTCAGAGTGGAGAGAGCTTTTGTTATTGTAGAGACATTATAAAGTAAAAGGGTTTGGCATTGTATTACTCTTTGCTTTACTGTTTTACAAATGACAGAAGGATTCATAACTCAAGAGAAGTGTTTCACCTTGAGCAAGTTATGTGGTCTTCTGCATGAACTGACAAGAGTGAAAACATTGACTTGCAGGCACTCACCATTTTGTTCTGCTTGGGGTTTTTTTGTGTAGTATTTCCTCAAGACTCTTTCTAACACTCCAGATGCTCTGCACAAAACTTTAAGAAATATTAACGTCATTCTGAGGATCACTCAGCTTCCATTTAAGCTGCGCTTTGTTAGATGTTCCTTCAGTGCAAAATGATTGCTCAGGTGGTGGCCTGCATCTAAAGAAGCTCTGTTTTATGGACTTTGGTTTTGCCTTTCTGTAGATACTGAATAAGAGGCAACGGGTAGCTGGCCTGGTTTTGGAAGATATAGGCAGTGTTTATTTTTGTCCTGATCTCCTCTTACTCCCATAGGGTAAGCAACCTTTGTAGACCAGGAACCTGCCAGGTAGGAAGATCCCCAGGCAGAGTGGTGAACTTTCTACTACTTGTTCTTGCTTCTTTGCGTCAATAAGATAAAAGGTTACAACAGAGTATGATCTAAGTTGGTTCTCCTGAGCCACATCACATGACAGAACTGCTGGTCCTCTGTCTAGATCTTTACAGTTGTGTATCTCCATGGAAAAAAGAGAATGAGAAGAATTGCATGGTGGTAGAGATAACAAAAAGCCTTATTAACAAGAGATTCGGAGATTATTTTAATTGTATATAATTTGTTGTGGTTTCATTAATGGTGGGTGAATCACGTTTGTAGCTCTAGGTGAGTATCCATTAAGCCTTTATATGATATCATGGAGTTCCGTGTATGTCTTTGATGTTACAAGAGTTTCCAGCAATTCATGGATGTTTTGTGGAGACTGTAAACATTGCATTGGGACTGTTTCTTGTGTCTGGCTATGATTTCTAAATGAATTCAAGAAAAGGGCAAAGAAGTCCAGACTTATTTCTCTGGACTAAAGATTCCTCAGGTCTCAAGAGTCTTGGTCTTTCTATACACATTCAAATTATGAACAGTTTACGGTCTGTGAGCAGTGGTCCACATCTCAAGAACCTAGTTTGTAACCACCCCCCTCTTCTCCTATGGTGGCAGATATGTCAGGCAGAGAAAACATTACTTTTTTCTTAATCCTGCAGAAGCAGTTACTGTGGACTCTATCTGTGGATGCAGCTGAGGGCAATGTTCTACCAGGACAGTGTCTGTGTGCGACTGGGGGTTTACGCTCCCTGGATTCAGGATTCATTTAGACCTAAAGGTTTTTCCCACAGAGGCAGAACAGATTCAGTAAATCAAGACTTGGATGTTTGTCTCTATCTAGATATGTGTCCTAGTAGATGGTACACGGTACGTACTCCTTAGTCAATATAGGGACGGTAGCTCCAAGGGCCAAGTGGTGAGCTATTAATAAATCTGTGCAGTCTGTTATCAGGTGTACTTTGAGAAGGGATTACTGGATCGGAAAGATGACTGTACCAACTTCCCCTCATCTTTTCCCTAAAATTTCTGCTCTGATTAGATAGCAACTTCAGTCCCTGCTGTGGTATGCAAACTTATTGGTAAAATAGAGCTTAATAATTTAATTGATAGCTAGAAACAGAAAGGATAACAGAGTTACATTGACCATACATGTGACACTAAATTTACTGGTTTTTAGAGTTAAAACCAAGGCATGAAAATGGTGCTATCATTCAGTGAGAAAGCTGTGTGTGTGTGGGGGGGGGAAGGAACTGAAGAAGTGCATTGTAACTAGATTGGCAAAAAGAAGCTAACGAGTTACAGCTGTATTTAAAAGAAAATCTTTCAGGTTTTGAAAATTAGCTAGTGATGGATGGATGGAGGCTGTGGCAATTGATATAGCAGTGGTGCCAAGTGAAACACATTTGTTACCAACAGGGAATAAAATATATGCTACTGAAACCCTTTAGCACAGCTTGGAACTTAATATAAATAAAGTATATTTTTAAATTATGCCAACAGTCATTCCCAAGAAACAATTTCACTCTCTTTGATTCCCCCCTCCCAAGGCTTCTGCATCAATTTGTGCATACACACGGTCCTGTATTATGTTTTAATAAAGAATTATGGTCAAATTTAATAACTCTTACATCTAGGCTGAGGAGGGACTGCATTCAGGGTTATGCATTAGGTATTTACTGACATAGTTTAGGGATGTGGTTTTCTTTGTTTTTGTCAGAGTTAGGTTGATGGTTGGACTAGATAAAGGTCCCTTCCAACCTGGACAATTCTGTGATTCTATATTCATTGAGCATGCAGACACACAAGCTCTCTCAAAGCATTAAAAAGTCACCATCCAGTTGTGGATTATCAATAATAGTCCTAATAAATGTTTTTTATTTACTGTAGAAGTGCCTGGAAACTCTATTCATAGACTAGTGCAGTCTGACTGGTATGGTGTGAACATGGTACAAGAAGATGGTAGTTGTCCTAGAGAGCTCACAATATAAGCTTCTACTCTGTTGTGTTCTTTTTGTTAGACTTTGCTTTTTCAACAGAGAGACATCTTTTTGTTATATATTGCAGAAATCTTCTCCCCCCTTCCACCTCCCCCAGTCAGAACAGGATTAAAGAGAGTAAATAACCTAGTGCTGTCAGATCTTGTATTTCATCACTGTTGCACCTAATTTTGAATTTAACTCCTGGTTGGTGCACTGTGATTTTAAAAGATGGATATAGCAGGCTGAAACCAATTAAGGAGCACGCTCAATCTCCAGGGCTTTGGAGAGGGAGAAATAGGAGACAGGAAGGAAGAGAAAGTCTTTTTTCTTCTATAGTACTTGCTTGTTCTTCTCATAGACAAAATATAAACCTAATGGAAGTAGTAAAATAACTTAAATCTGGCTTCAGCTCTTTAATAATAGATTGAACTTTTAAAATGCTATGAGACATGTAGTTTATGTCCAGTATTTCTAGTGGAAATATAAAAATCAGGACCAAAACAATAGCAACAATTATGGCAGTTTTAGAAGCTTTTAAAATCTTATTCGCTGGTTGAATTCTGTGTGCCCAGCAGCTGGGAATTCTGTCTGTTGGTAAACACATGTTGCATTTGAATGGATCAGTAAAGCTCATGAATAAGTGCTGCACATCTCTATCATCCAGCAAGTGAAGTTTCATGTGGAGTACTGTCAACAATATCTGTCTACTGAAGGCTATCCAAATTGTGCCCCAATGTATTTTCTCAAACAAATCCCTTAGCAATATGAACGGGTTTTATGCCCAGCAGACATGTAAAAGCAATGACTAAAAGATAGATTGAAACCTTTCAAGAGGTATAACTGAGCCTAGTCCGCAATACAGCTTTATATAACTTAAGCTTTATTTTTACTTTGAAGAGGTTTACTTTCTGATTAGGGCTTTGGGTTGCTCATTTATGTCTGTGAAAGGAGTACATAGGGTAGGGGTTGCTATAATAATAAAAATGATCTCATTTTTTTCTGGAATTTACTTAGCAAGTAAATATAAGGTAATA
Source organism: Tringa solitaria (assembly GCA_026413425.1). Taxonomy (NCBI): domain Eukaryota; kingdom Metazoa; phylum Chordata; class Aves; order Charadriiformes; family Scolopacidae; genus Tringa; species Tringa solitaria. The sequence continues at coordinate 24,221,222 of JAOXJM010000033.1, forward strand.
CCCTTTTTTTAAACACAAGGAACATGTCAAATGACTGTGTGAACGTAGAACTGGATATTGTGTTGGCTCCAGATCATGGGAACGCTACAAGCCTAAAACATTCAGCATTACTTGAGCTGTCTAATGGAAGTGAATTTGAAACAATTACATACAAAATTAAAAATGAGATCTCAGTTATTGGAGGAGATACAGAGAATCATGGCGAGTGCCACTAGTGTGATTAAACAAATGTCTCTTTCTTAAGGTTTATGTGAACTTACAGAGCTGTAAGAATTTGGATGGATCTGACTGAGAACACTCTTGGGAAGACAGAAGTATCTAAGAACTTGGAGAAGTTCCATTTGAGATGTTATTTCTATTACTCTAAAAGTAAAAACGTAAAGGGTGGGAGGGTTTTTTCAGCCACGTGCCAGCTAAGATGGTTGCAAGCTCTTAACAGTGTCTGTGTGTCAGCAGTTCTTTGAATGCTTTATACGTAAAACTTGGTGGGGGATGGAGTAGAAAGATTTGATACAGGGAAGCACAGATTTATAGCCACATTCTGCCAGTGTTCATCCTTCATGGTAATAGTTAGATGTATCTGCTGCCATGTTGTTATAACTGAGCCAATTCTCAAAATCAACAATTGATGCTTCACCTGGAAAAGTTAGAGGGATAAAATTTAGAGAATAAAACATCATATAATTCAATGTCTTAAGAAAAATGAAGACTAGTTTATGGTGTTGGGGAAAGTGGAGTAAGATGTGTTGTCTACTACCTCCTAGTCCTTCTGCTGCGGCCTTTTTGTGGAGGAGAGAATTTTAGAAGCTTTCAGCACTTTGGAACAGGGAATAGGTACTCAATCCACCAAAAAAAAAAAAATCAGGTAATTGAAAGAATAGTACTGAGTAATGACTCATAGCAGTTGAAGCCAGTTTTTACAGAGCAGTTTTAAGCCAGTATATGAGCCAATTCACGTAGACAGGTTAGGAACTACAGATGCAGAAAAGAAGCAGAAAATGTCAGGAGTTTAAACTTTTATAAAGGTTGACAAGACAGAGAAGTGAGAGCAGTTGATAAGGGCAGCAATCTTGAAAGGCAACCTTTTAAGCAAAGATTTCTCAAAGATAGTCCAGAGATAAAAAGCTGATTTTTTTAGAAAATAAAATAATCATATAATGAATAAATTTCTCAAAAAAGAAAGAAATGCCTATTTTTACTTGCAGCTAAGAGCAAGTAAAGATTTGCACTTTAGTATTTTCATGTTCAGTTTGAGTGATTATGCATAAAGACACTACAATTGCATTAGCATTTCAAGAGTTCAGATTTAAAAATGTCATTTTCTTTTCCAAAGCAAGAAAGTACACACAAGGATTTCTTTTGTTATTTAGTGCTTTTAGTTAGTAGCCTGTAAGATATATCTTCTTACGTTACCTGTAAATACCGTTTAAGATTAAATAAAACTAAAAAAGAAAATGGATAAACTACATTGTTGGGTTGATACCATTGTCCCAACCAGGTCTGAGTGGTCAGTTAACCTTTACCTTTGTAGACTGCTTAGCATTTTTCTGTGAGAACTTAGTCACTGACCTCATAGGAAATGAAATACTGAACTCTTGGACTGACTGCAGTATTTCACAATTTGGTGTTCTCACTTTTGCAGTGCATGGATTTTCCATTAAAGGCTCCAGGTAACCTTTTTTAAATTAATTGTAAGTTGTGGAATTCAAAGCTCAGAGCTGTTATCTCCATGGATATAGGCAGAAGGGTATTACCCATGGCCTCTCTGGCTTTGAAAAAATTAAAGTAAAATAAAAATATTTGTGAATGCTAGGTGAGCAAATAGCAGGTACCCAGTCATAGTAATTTTTCCAGCAGTTCCAGAGATTTTCTACCCATAACTTCTGGAATTCTAACAGATTTTAACTTTTTTTCTTTTTTTTTTTGGTTCTTCAGGGGTATATTACTTCTAATGAACTGCTAACAATGGAAAGGTGTTTTGGAGACATTTGCATATGGTCATTAGGTTGGCTTTGGGACTCTTGTTATAGGTTATGCTTTCTGACAACAGTTGTTGTGTTTTATAAATAAGACCCTGCTCTTGTCCTAGGCCATGAAATCTTTTAGCGTGCATTCCTCCTAGAGCTCCCTTAAGGCTAACAGGTTCTCTGCCCACCCTCTATACTGAAAAAGATGATTTAGAAGTAATGGTGAACAAAGATTTATCAGGTCTGATTCTGAAGCCAGTTGTGCTGAAATATGGCGGATGTGAAGGACAGTCCACCCTGCAAATTCAGTGCCCAGGGATTTCAGATCCCAGAACTGAGTGTCCTGTTCACCAGCGGTGACCCATCTGGAGCACTGTGTCCAGTTCTGGGCTCCCCAGTTCAAGAAGGACAGGG
>JAOXJM010000033.1:24262653-24283098 GCA_026413425.1 Tringa solitaria
GGCGAGGTTGTTTTTGGGGTTTTTTTTGAGAGTGCTGGTTTTGGTTTGATACTAGAACCAAATGACACAAGGGATGCAGGAAAGCTGTTGAGAGTGGATACTGATAGCTGAACGGAGCCATCGGCTATTGGACTTGCTCAAATAGAGCTATGATGGATTATTATTTTTTTTTGCCACCAATATTTTATTTAAGAACAATGTTTTAGGCCCAGCTGTCACCAGGAGGATTGTACACCCTTCTGTACACATAGCCTTTGATGCCATTGAGAAAATGAGCACTCGTATCTTAGGACAGACTTTATAACCATCATGAATAACTCTAACTTAAAAGTTTCTTGATTATAAGCATTTTTATTACTGTCTATTTCTTCTCATAAGACCTGAGGTGAACTTAAGTATATTTTATTCTAATATAATTACTTTGTGAATTTTATTAGGTAAGATTGGATTTCGCCACTCTTGAATTTTAGAATTATTAAACATGTAGCTATAGAGCAACCAAAAACTGCCCTGATATGTGGATTCAAGTTGATTTTTCTTGTTTGATAGCTTGAATATAGCTTTACTGATGAAAGGCAATAGTGGTGCTGTTCCCCACGAAAAAAAAAACAAACCCAACCAACCACCAGAAAAAAAGCCAAACTTCAGTAGATTTCCCTGTAACACTTAGTCTTTCCCTGTGAAAGAGATGGGATACTGATGAACACAGTGGCTGGAATGCTGAAGGGAGTAATATGAAAACTTCCCGGGCTGTCCCTAGGCATTCAGCTGAATTCTCCTCAGCTGGACAGGTCTGCTGGGAGGGAGGAGGATGCCTGCCTTTCAGCTGGTTGTCAGGCTAGTGTGGCAGTGATGGTGGCAGCCGAGCCCTCCTTCCTGGGGCTACCTTCACAAGTGGTAGGAGGGTTTGTCTCTGAAGTCCCTGTCCTGTGCTGGTAGTTTTTGCTGTCCACAAGAGGAAGAGGAGGCAATACAGTCCAGGTTTTGCTGAAGATGAGTCTCGTTTTTCTTGCTTCTCTCTTTTTGCCCACTGCTTGCCAAGCTGCTTAGACCCAATCCAGAGTTTAATGAGCTGTAATGAGAAGGACCTTCTTAGTCTGGCTTTTTCCTTTCCCCAGCCCTTTGAAGTGCTAACCTGGGAAACTGGAAATCTCCTCTGACAAAGTCCTTAGATCAGCCTGTGTCAACAGAGAACTTTTGAGACGAGCTTGTTCTGGAGCCTCATAGGGATCCACTCTCTCACCAAGTTGCTTCTCTTTACCCTGACCATGGAAGACTTCTGAGAAATTAACACCTTGTTTAAAGAAAAAACATTGTCAGCACATTACTGCTCAGTGGCAGTCATGTCTGAAGGGTCTATGCTTTACTGCTGTCGCAAGGTGTCAAATAATTTGTACAATGCAACTTCTAGCTTTTCAGGCAACAAGTTGATTATTTCCAGAATCTAGATGACATGTGATCTCAGAGTCGCATAGGCTATTTTTCACTGCATTCACTTTGCAGTGGATAAACAGTACAAAAAGAAATTACAGTAATCACTAAACCCCCCATTCTCTCTGAAAAGAAGGGTTAGAGGAGTTCTGTTTTGGAAAAGTACAGGGTTTTACTTCCCTGTAATGGAAGTACAATGGAAGGCAATGGGAAATTAAGACCAAGAAATGTGGAGCAAAGTTCTGTAAATGCATGGCTTTCAGGGCTGGAAGGCAATGAGTGTCAAGGTACTTTCCTGCAATTTAGTTTGTGACAAAGCTGGTGGAAAATAATTGAGAATCTGCACTTTGTTCCTTATATTAATCTTGCAGGTATAGTTAACAGTCATACGTAGTGCTTTGACAACTTCAGATACTGAAATAGCACATCTGACAAAAGATTGCTGTTGAATGACAGTACTCAGTGGTCAGGTATGAATGTAAGTAAGGACTCAAATAAAAGATATCTGTGGTTTGAGTGATTTCTTCTTGCCAGAGAAGTGTTCTATGCATCTTCTAAAATTGCATTCATAGCATATTCACAGCATTTAGCTTCCTTAAAATCTTATTTTTAAATGAATCTCTTTCAACCTATAATTTGATGTTCCAGTTAGTGTTTAACTGCGTAAATGAATCTTTCCGTGTCTAATCATTGTAATATACAGGAAAATGTAAAAATAAACCGAAGCCTTAAAGATAACACTCATCTGGAAAAAAGCAAAAACTGTCATGTGCTGCATCTGGAATGACCCGTTCCCTCAAATTTGTATATGGAATGCAGTATAAATCAAAGCTACACAGAATTTTCCACCACAACCAAACCAAACGATCCGTAACAGAAAAGTTATCTGAATTCATTATGAGGTGTTAAAATGAAAGAAAGAGTTTATGGGACAATATTGTGGGAAACCAAATCAAGGGTTAAGTGTCAAAAAGTTGTAAAAACTTGAATTGTTTGCTTCAGCCTACTTTTGCTTGCAGTTTCAGTGACTGCGCTATCATTTCTTGGTTAATGAAATGACATAAGAAAGGAAGAGGATTATGAACACAAGTTGAAAATCTCTTTTCATTAAAGATATTGCCTCATGAAGCAGGAACAGTATATTTATCATGCTTTCTCCTTAGAAATATTATGTGGGTGCTGAAAGGTGCTGACTTAAAATTTTGCAGAAACAGACTTGACTAGCATTCCAATTAGTCTGAGTTGTGGCTATTTTTGTGAATAGGGAAAATAGCTAACACTTCCAATTGGCAATTTGTTTTTTAAAACATATCAGCATTTCTTTGATGGTTGTCTTTATTTTGTAGATAACCAACTTGATATAGCAAGCATTTGTGTTCCTTTTTGTTGACTTAATTTGTCTATAATTTTACTATGTGAGCGCGGCATGGTTTTTGTGATTATACTTTATTTACGTTTTTCAAAAATAGTCAAGGAAAGACATGCAGATCAGTTTTGCTTTTTTTGCTCTGTGTCACAGGAGCAAATTTTCATTGGCTAATGAAATAATGTTGAGTATTTTCTCTTTTTATGGTGATTCAGTAAATATTTAGTGTTCTCATCTCATTAGAAACTGAAAGACAGCAATGAATTGTAACATGACGGCTTAATGAAGCAGTATCTACTTAACTTCACCTGCTAATCATTCGTTCCCCATAAAAACATCTGTAAGTCTCAGACTTTATTTGTTTTTTGACAGCAAGCTTTATCTATGTGTTCATGCAGTTGGTAACAATTGTCTCAAAATATCAGAGAAATGAAAGAATTAAGGATTATTTATGCTATGTGCTAACAAAGATTTTTAGGAAAAGTGCTTGACAGAAGGCTTTGCAGAAGCCCAAAGGCTTAACAGAGTTTGAGCATCAGAAAGAGAAGCTTTTTTGTTTGCTTCACATAGATTGTAACAGGAATTAATTCTTGACTTTTACTATCTTTGAGGTGGACTTCTGTTGATATTGATCCTAGGTTCAGATTTACTTTTTTTAAATGGGTAATGTAGTAAAAAATCTGTAAAATAGAATTGTGGTTTGTAAATTACAAAATTAATTTCTTCACTCTGCAAAAGAAAAATAATTCTCAAGTATATTCAGTCATGTTATCAGTCTTGGGACTCTAGCTATTGATAAAGCACGAGGTTTGTGTTTGATTCCCAAACAGATACTTAATTCTTACTTGGAATGTAACACACACTGTAGGCAGCAAACAAAACATATGTTACTATACCTTTCTTGCACAATATGACTTCTACGATGTCTGGAGGTGATTAAGAGTATGGAAAACAAGCTTTCATGAATATGATCACATCTGTCTTTCTAACCAAATTCTCCTATGGGGTTTGAAATTCCAGTGCTCTGAGCTCCTTAGAAACTCTTTCAGTAACTGAAGGATTTTTCAGAACAATATTTAATGGGATGTGTTTAAGGAAAATGTCATGTATTGTGGCAAAATAAAAGGGAAATTGTTTCTCAGTCGTCAACTACAGGAACATTTCATGCCTTCTCCCTCAATAAAATATCTGGTGACACAGTTTTCCTTTAAGCAGATACACCCAATTGATCTTGTTCTTTTCTCTTTTTTTTTTTTCCCTTTTGCTTTTCTTTTCCAAAGATCTAAGATTAAATAATTTCTTATGTCCAAGTTCTCTTCATTTGTCCGGTGTAATTTAATCTGTGACACTTAGGTCAAGTGGAAGTATGAGACAGTGTCACAGTGATTAAATAATACTGTGGGTTTCTTCTTTTTCTGCTCTGAAGTACATATGCAAAATAAAGAAGTCAAGTTCTGGTTTAATTTAGGATTTCTATTTCCTTATAGTCATAAAAGCTCCTGTATGGAGGGATGTGCTGCAAGTATAAGGAATTTGTATTACAGCTGTTCTGAGTGGTCAGATACTCTTTTGGTGTAATAGCTGTTCAAAGAGGGTAGCCCTTGTGCTTCATGAGTCTATGCACACTGATGGCTCTGCAATGGAAGGGCATGGATTCTGCAGTATCACGAAGCTGGCAGCCAAATTCCAACATGGGATTCTACTGTTCTCCATCAGTTTTCTGCTATTAATATTATCTAGATTTCTTTTGAGGTTTCAGTGAATATAAGGTAGCCAAACTAGCTTAGATCATAATATGCAATGAAGGAACAGCCCTTTGAGATACTGTGGATTTTCTCTGTGGATCCAGCTCTAGTGTTTCTCTGAGTGGAAGGGAACATTGTCCCTCACAGAACACCTTGCAAGTGGAGTGGTCAAGAGATTATTGTACGGTTTCTATGATTTTTCTGAATGCCAAGGTACTGGGATAAATTCAAGTCTGAGCTCATTTTTCTTGGGCCAGTTTAATGCTATTAACATAAAGCGGATTGTTTTGAATTAATTTCATTGTACGGGTGTATGAAGAGTCATGTGAAACTACATGTCTGGCAAACTGTATTATAAGGGCCAGGATGTGCTCTTTTTATGCTCTTCTTCAATGTAAATGTGTCTTGAGCTTCTGAGACTGTATTACACGTCCTTATCGGTCTTGGATAATAGTACTTCTAAAGCATTTAATTTTTGAAGGAAATACTACATATCTTAATAGTATAGAAGGGATAGGTTTCATGTCATTTATTTAAAAAAAAGTCTTGTGACTTTAACAGAGATATTTTTTTAATAAGGTGAAACACAAAGGGCTGCTGGTTATGAATTTCTCACTGGGGAGAGAAAACTTCATCAGTAGCTCAGTCAGCTTTGTGTGTATGCAGGGAAGGCCCAGGAGGAGCAGAAAGAGAGCCAGATGTCAGCTTGATGGGGAAACTTTTGTCCATTTCTGTTCAGGCTATGGAGTGTTTCATGAGAGGATGATAAACACATGGAATAAATTATGGGGAAGCTATTTTGCAGCATAAAAGAATTCAAGAGACACCTAGATTTCTTTCTAGAGAAAGGCAGTATTGAAGGGTATTGTGAAAAAAGAGAATGGCTGCATTAACACCATCCTAAAGTAAAGAGATATTCAGGGCCAGCTGGCCTTTTATTCCTGACATTTTTGTCTTTTTACTTTTTTTCTTGAATATTTTTGTTCTGAAATAAACATCTGCAGCCTGGTGCTAAGGGAATGAAGTTCAAATATGTTTTGGTAACAACTGTATTGCTATGGACAGTAGAGTAGAGAACGTTTCATTACTGGTTGATGTTTTTTGAGGTCTCTTGGGCTGTCATGAGCTATGATATTAGATTGATTCCCAGCTGAAATACAAGTTTCAAAACTGGCAAGTTAATTGAGGCTAAGGTTATTGCCCTCTAAGTCACTGATAGGAATTGCCCTTCACAAATAGAGTACCTTTCCACTAATCTGAGTGGTGTGGGGGAGATTGTGCTATATGGCCAGCTAACAAGAATGCTGAATATAGTGATTTATTTATTACTCAAGGAGACAGTAGGGGAACATTTTAAAAAACTGTACTTCTGGACTGTGTGTTATTTTGGTCTATTTCTAAGGTTACCTGTTTATTTTTTCCATATCTTTCTTTGACATTTTTGTGTACTGAGCTATTGTGGTCTACCCCTACCCTATTGAATATAATTAAAAATAAATTCTTCTATAAAGGTCATTTACTCCTCTCTGAGATCTTCCAAGACTTACGCCCTAATTGTACATTCTTATAAATGTGATGTGGTACAAATGGGGCAAAACGAATATTCTGCTCTTCTGCTCAGGGACATCTTTCAATGGTGTTGTATGTTTGCTGCCTTAACGTTCAATAAAATTGTAGGGTCCTTAGTTTGGAATCAGGCCCTCACAGTCCTGTGCTCACTGCAGAAACAAAGAATTGATTTAGTAGTAGCTTCAGGAAAAAGTTTTTTCACGTCAAGTGTTATAACTATACAGCAGATGAAATGTAAACATTTTGTACTGTGGTTCTCAGATAAATATTATAGAAAAACAATGCTCTTTTGAAGTAGCTCGAGGCTAATTAAAATCTGAACATTTCAGTATCGTTCAGATATCTCCAGTTTTATTTTGTTTCCTACCAGAGCTCCTCTTGAATTGCAGTATTTGCAGTCAGAGTCTTTGTTCACAACTGACGTCGCCTCAGTAGGTGACCATACACCTGTCTGACTGTGTTTTCACATGAAAAGTGTGAAAAGAAAGCCTTAGTACAAATAAATACACTTAGTATGTGTTGTACAATCAGGAAATTTATCTTTGTGCTTAAGTATCAGCATATTCTAAAAGATTTCACTGTATAATTATTTTGAAACAATGAAGAAAACTTTATGTTCATGTAGACCACTGTAATCTGGTGTCTTCTCTTGTCTGTTCCTTCCTTCTGTCTCGTGCCCTCCAAGGGCTTCCCACATTTGCTTTCCTTTCGTGTAATCTGGCCCTTGAGCTTTATTATTTGAAATTATTCTTCACTTACACAAGTCAAAACCTGGAATTCCACTTCCATCTGCTTTAGATCAAGAATGAGAGAGAGAAATAACCTCCTACAATTCAAGGGTGATTGGGCGAGATCTGAAAATGGAGCTTGGTGGTAGTGGAAGAAAGCCAGCATCTCACTGCTTTGTGGGCTGAAGCATCTAATTGTAACTAGAGGGGGAAGTTAGGTATCAGAATGTGTTCAATATTTCTTTTGTTGGTGTTAAGACAGCAATAAAAGTTGTAGTCTTACATGACGATAGGAAAATCGGGAACAGTCTTTGGTGTTTGCTGACAAAAGTAAAGAGGATTTGGGCCCAAAAATGTCCCTAGGAGGAGACACTAATTATCTGGCTGCTTGGAAAAGGAGTTAAGAAAAGCGTTGTTAATTGTTTGGATGCTGTTCACACTAGATCAGAATGTAAAGCCATTTTTACCTCTCCATCATTGATGAAGCACTCCAAACCTCCTGATGAAATTACACATTTAGCGCAGGTGCGTATAGACTGCCTGTAGCCTGCTGAGATCATTTCTCCAGCCCAGGGTGGCATCATCTTTGGGGATGCTGAAAGGCACAGCGCCTGATAATGGGCAGCAGGAGGGTCAGATTCCCTCTCTTTCCCTGGAGGAGGTGACAGCTGGGAGAAGGTTGCCACAGGTCCGGTTGGTTCACTTCTCAGCCCACTGCAGTGAGCATTGGAGGTGCCTGTGGGAAGGTGAGCCTGGTGGAGGTGGAAGGTGAGTGGGTGGAGGGCAAGAGCAGCCCATTGCTGCTGTGCCAGCTCAGGAAGCGGGGCTGGGGTCTGCACCTCCGACAGTGCAGTGTTAGTGTGTGCATATGTGGCAACTGCTGAGGCGAGCAGAGGCATGGAGCAGCCCCCGACAGTGGGCAAGTCCTGCGTGGTTCTGCTGGCAGAAAGATTGGACGATGGTCAACTGTGGCATCTCCAAAATGCGAAGACCTTGTGAATCTCAGTGGCAGCGCTGTACAGATTCACAAATTTCTGCGGATGAACAAACACCAGTTTACCATTGCAGGCTTTTATCATGTGACATAGCAAATGAGATCACAGGTGGCAAATTCCATAAATTTGTGTCCTGTTCTAATGAGATTTCTGGACGCAGTTATGATTTTTCAGTATCTGATTTGTTCATGGATGGTTTAAACCAAGCAGTTTTATTTGGGTTTTATTTCCCACGTTGATGGATCAGAGTCCATGGAGTGGGTCAGATAATACCACAGGACACATCTGACAGTCTCTGACTCTTGTCTCTGCTGTAGAAGCCTTGCACCCGACTAGTGACACGGGTTTTGGAGGGTCTGCTCTTCATCTAAACCTATGCTATGTGCTTATTATTCCTAGTTACAAGACTAATGTGTACACGAGAGGAACTTAGAGTGTGTCAGTCATAGACAGGCTTGGAATTGGGAGAAGGCAGAGGCTGAGATTGTGCCTAGTTATTAGTGTTGCTGCAGAAGTGCAAAGACCTTGTGAGCTCCTGTTCTGGTAAGCACCTGAGCAAGCAGCAGTCCCAACCTATCCTTAATCAATCAATCCATTTTATTATTTATTTTTTTTCCCCGTAATATAGGCCATGTGTCTTGATTGCCAGCCCCTTGGCTTTGATCGTTAAACAATATGCCTTTCCTGACATGAGTCTGCGTAACCTGTGACAGGCAAGCCAAGTGGATCAGGGAGCTGTGCGTTTTCTTAAAGCCTCTGTTAAGTTGTGGAATAAAACACAGCTTATTTTGAAGGAAAAAAAATATATTTCTCCTTAGCAGAAATGAATGGAGTTGGTTGAGCATTGGTTTTGCTTCCAAAACAGCTCTTGCCAGTTTCATATGGAACTTCGTGAATTTTTCTCTCGCTATACATATGATGTCATATATAAGCATGGTATTGAAATGTGATTGGGTTATTATCTTTACTGGAGATGAGAATGACTATCTTCATGAAACTATTGTGAGCGTGAAAAGCTCGCTTTTGTTCCATTATTTATTGGGTATGTATACAGCCCTGAAACATTGCTTCCTTCTGTCTAGACATCAAAATACTGGATTTGGAGACCACCGAAGTTTTAGAATGGGCTCAACATTGTCTACCCAATAAGCTGGTAATCTCCTTTGCTGTTAGGTTTAGCTTTCCCAACCAGGCAATAAGATTCTTTGAGCTAAAAGTGAAACTGCTTTCTGCTGCCTACCTGCCTTCCCCCAGAAAGGGAAAGTATTGTCGCTTTGGCAGCTGTTGCATAATACCCTATAGACAAAACACCGGGGGCGGCACGTTGTTCAGTAATCTGGCTTGTTCCTTTGCCAAATACTGGTTTCCACTAAAAAAAAACTTGTTGGCATAGGGAGCTTGATGCATCGCGTCACTTTATCTCTGCCTCTCCCTCCCTCCCTGTACGTATTAAATTTCTTACAAACAGGTGAAGCGATCTGAGCGAGATTAGCCTGGATTCCAAGTTTGTTAAACAAAGAAGTGGAAATGACAGGAGCGCTTTCAAGGGATGGTGATGACGGCTGGTGTAAATTTGGCATCAAAGCTAGTCTCATGCTAAAAAATGCTTAATTATTATTCTGAAAGAAAGATAAATGGAAAAGGATACCTCGTCTGGTATGCCCAAGGTAATTAAATTAGATTCAAGCATACTTTCTTGCACATTAGAAAACATTCCACTAGCTTAGAGCACAGAAGGTGGTTACCCATGTCTTCTAAGTTATTACCTTTGGATATGTGGGCTTTGACAATATCTTTTGAGAGAACAGCACTGGTAGAAGCTGATACATTTCAGCGGCTTGAGCCCTTAAAGTTGTGGGCATCCAAACGCCCTTTTTATTTCCTTGGGTCTTCCCCTGGAAATAAAAGGGGTGTTTGGATCGATAATCAATAATAATAATAATGTGATGTAAACGATCACATTCCACTTCAGCTGCCAAGTACCCCTTTCTCTGTGAACAGACAGACATACTCGATTGGTTTTGTCCTGCAAAGCAAGTGTCAGTTTTAAGCAATGTGGCAGCAGTGGGTCTGCTTAAATAAAAGCAGCGTGTTGTAAGTCCAGGAATATTTTCAGGAAGCACGTGATTTTGATGAAGGACTATAAATTATTGTCCAAAGCGATGAAGGCCTTTGCATACACTCCTCTGTAGAGTGATGTATAGAGTGACGCGTAGAGAGGACTGTATAGAGGAGATCTTTGGAAAATCGATAGACCGTCTGTCCCTCTGTGGAAGTTGTTTCCTCATTGTTTCAAGGGAACTTCATTTACTGCTTTAAGAATGGCATTTCTTATTTATTTTGGATAACACAATATTGATTTAGGAAGTTCTAACTGTTAGGGCTGCCAACCGCAGCCTTGTGATAAGAAATAGCTCCGTGCTGTGAAGTATTGCTGCTGTGGTGGTGAATTCCTGTGCAGAACTGGCAATAATATGAATAGTAATGAATATCTTATATAAAGCATAGGAACACCTACGAAACATCGTAACTCAGCAATAAATTATTTTTCCTACCTGTTGTTTAAAGTAAAATGAGAGAGTTTCTGATTGAAGTCATTAGATCTTGCAAATAAGTGCTTGTCCTCAGGAAACAAACCAGCTGAGAGACTTCTGAAGAGAAATTTAAACCTTTTTTTGTACCGTGGCCTCTTCCCTTACCACACAATAACCCCTATGCCCATCTTATTTACCCATCAGCCATTTTTGTCATCAAAATCTGATACAATTTCTTATGTTTTCCTTCTAAGTGTTGAGCTCTTATTGGGCATGAGTAGATTTCCTCTTCTTAGGGCAATACTTTGGCTTCCTTCAGCAGAAAATCGTCCACCATTAGGGTGCTGGATGGCCTTTTTAAGGCTTTAGCTGTGTGAACGATGCGAGTCCTGCATTTCCACCTTGGTCTGCTCAGTGCTTTCTCATGCTCAAAAACCTCCATTTACCTTCAGCCCAGGCTTTGTCAAAGGGTTTTAGTATTATTAACCTTAAAGAAAGTAAGACAAGTTTTGTTTTCCTTTCTAGAGATTATTTTGTTGGAGTAGATTAGTTGTTTTTGTATAGTTGACGCAACCTGGGTTTTCTCATGAGCCTTTACCTGAAATAATATTGCTTCTGAAGTTCTCTACATATGGCCAATATAAATGAAGCTGAATAACATTCATTTATTATCTCTTCCTCCAAACAAGAAGAAAAGTAAAAAAATTGTAAAAAGTCTCTTGATATTTTTAAGTTAGTTCTTGCTTTTGTCTAGTTTGTTCCCCTGACCCTATAGATGATCCCCCAAATTTTTTTTTTTTTGTGAAGTGAATTAATACTTCAAAGCTTGCTTTCCCTTGTGGCTTCCTGGCAAATGAAGTATCACAATATGTATTCCGAGTAAGAATTAATATTTCTGTCTGACTAATCTCTGAGCTCTCAAAACTTTTCAAACAGATGGCATGAGATATGTTGCCAAATCTGTGCGATGTAAATTATTTAATTGAACTCTGACAACCTGCTAACCAAACTGTGAACTTTACATCATGCACGAGGTACATATGTGGCTTAAGATAAACTCTTTTGTAAGTAGTAAGAAATAAAAAAGGATTCCCATACATGTAGGAGGAAAATTGTAAAAAAATACTGCTAAAATAGTTTAGAAACCAGGCAATTGATTGGTATTAGCATACTGTGTAAAGATCATGGAAATGCCATATCCTGAACATAAATGGTCCCAGCCTACAGTGACCTCCCTAGTGGATGAGGCTGTGGATGTTGCTTACCTGGACTTTACTAAAGCTTTTGACACCGTTTCCCACAGAATTCTCCTGGAGAAGATGGCTGCTCATGGCTTGGATAAGAATACACTTCTCTGGGTAAAATAGCTGTCTGGATGGCCAGGCCCAAAGAGTTGTGGTGAATGGAGTTAAATCCAGGTGGCAACTGGTCACAAGTGGTGTTCCCCAAGGCTCGCTATTGTGGCCTGTTCTCTTTTCTTCTCATCTCTATCAATGATCTGGATGAGGGTGCACCATCAGTAAGTTTGCAGATGGCACCAAGTTGGGTGGGTGTGTTGATCAGCTTGAGGGTAGGAAGGCTCTACAGAGTGATCTGGACAAGCTGGATAGATGGACTGAAGTCAATGGTATGAGGTTCCAGAAGGCCAAGTGCCAGGTCCTGCACTTGGGTCACAACAACCCCATGCAGCGCTACAGGCCTGGGGAGTAGTGGCTGGAAAGGACCTGGGGGCGTTGGTTGACAGTGAACTGAATATGAGCCAGCAGTGTGCCCAGGTGGCCAAGAAGACCAATAGCATCCTGGTTTGTAGCAGAAACAGTGTTATCAGCAGGACTAGGGAAGTGATTGTCCCCCTGCACTCGGCACTGGTGAGGCCCCAGCTCGAATGCTGTGTTCAGTTTTGGGCCCCTTGCTACAAGAAAGATATTGAGGTGCTGGAGGGTGTCCAAAGAAGGGCAACGAAGCTGGTGAGGGGTCTGGAGAACAAGTCTTATGAGGAGCAGCTGAGGGAATGGAGGTTGTTTAGTCTGTAGAACAGGGGGCTGAGGGGAGACCTTATCACTTTCTACAACTGCCTGAAAGGAGGTTGTAGTAAGGTGGGGGTTGGTCTCCTCTCAAGTAACAAGTGATAGGATGAGAGGAAATGGACTCAAGTTGTGCCAGGGAAGGTTTAGATTGGATATTAGGAAAAATTACTTCACCAAAAGGGTTATGAAGCACTGGAAGAGGCTGCCCAGGGAAGCGGTTGAGTCACCATCCCTGGAGGTATTTAAAAGACACATAGATGTGGAGCTTAGGGATGACATGGTTTAGTGGTGGACTTGGCAATGCTATGTTAATGGTTGGACTCGATGATCTTAAAGGTCTTTTCCAGCCTAAACGATTTTATGATTTTAAGTTGGTGCAATCTCAATACGGACCTCTTTTTCTAAAGATCTTTAGATGAGGTATGGTATTGTCTGCTACTTATGTAATCTGATTGCTTTATATTTATGTATTAGTTATCAGCACAATAAGAATACATTCCTGTAAGGGGGGGACAGCTGTGTTAGCTTGTTGAATAACTGATCCTTCAGTAACTACAATGAGCTTTTCAGAAAAAAATGTGAATGTAACTTATGGAGTGCCCTGTGTATGGAAAGCTACAGTTTTCATGCATTGAGTGAACAGTTGCTGAACATACAGACTCGAGCTTGTTAACTGAACAGTTTGGTTGAAATAGCTGTTTCTTTACTTCTTGACAGGAAAGGTAATAAAATCTGAGAACACGATACATGAATCCCGCTATGAAGTATAAATAAAAAGGGAATTTGAGCTGGACTTTTTATAACCTTTGGATAATTACTTGCAAAACCATAAAAGCTTTTAATTCATATTACTCAGTGAAGTCTAATGTCGCAAATATCCATCCTTTTTCAAAGTATGGTATTGGATGCTGCAGACTGCCTTTACTTGGATTTTTTTCTGAAAATTTATCTCTCTAGCTACAGTGCTTTGGCTCTAAGACATGTTGTTGTGCCTTCTTCTCTTCCAGCAGTGCAACCTAATAATGTTTTCAGCTCAATACCCAACTTCAGCTATGCTAGCTGATAAGTAGAAGCCTGCAGTTGATAAAGGAGGAGAAAAGTAATAGCACAGTGTTGACACAAAATAAATGAAGGGCACAGTCTTCTAGAAAATGGAGTCAAGTAATAGCAAGAGGATTAGAAAAAAGTGGGACGTCCAGCCTGCAGAGCTACCCTGGGAGTTTTTCCTCCTAAAACTACTTGGAGAGATGAGTACTTGCTTCCAGCCACGTTCATGAGGTTTTTTATGAATGTCTAAAATGCCATTATGGAGGAAATTAAGCTGTAAACATAAATAGTCTATGAAATTAAAAAAAAATTATAAAAAAAGGATAAAATGTAGGTTCAAAAAGGAGCTCTCCAGAATCACTCAGATACAAACCAGGCTATATCCAAAGCTATATGATTTTTTCTTTAAGGTGAGAAATAACTTATCTTGTCTCCTTTGTCCTTGACTGAAGGATATTTATATCTCACAGAGTATTCAAAAGATAAGCAGATGATGAGCAAATGCAAGAGAAGTTTTTTTTTTTTTAGTTCATCTGTAATGTATTCTTATACTGTAGGAAAAAAATTAGGTTCTACCAGCCTTTTTGCCATGCAGCTTTGTTCTATCAGAATAGTGTTAGATATGGATATTTCAAAGCATAAAATATGTATATGCTCCTTAGCCTTTTTATTGAAACTCCTATTTAGCTAGTGGGTCAACAAGCCTGTTACAGAGATTCTAAGACTTGAGTATTAAAATGCAAATATTTGAAATTTTAAATTATTTTTAATTACTCAGTGTTTCTCTGTAATGTCAGTTCCAAGAAATGATGAATTCATTTCCAGCATCATAATTGGCACCTTGGAGAACCTGACGTACACAGCGCTGAAGTTAAACTGGGTTTGATGGAGAAATGAGTCTGATGCCTTAGTAAGTCTCCAAGTTAAGAACATAAACATGGTTACAATTGGATGCTGTCACAGAACAGCTACGAAGGTATGTTGTCCTTGGACCAAAAACTGACCTGAAATAGAGAGTGTGTTTTGTTGCTTAGCATGCATCGCCTTCTTCCCAAGTTTTCTTTGTGATTTCTCTTTAATTTAGCTACTGCTGCTGTATCACCATAAATAAATCATTCCTTACAGAGGAAGAGGAGATAGAAAGGATGTTGACTGAGGCCAGAATCAGTCCCTGTTAAATGCAATATAAAGTACTTATCTATGGAGAAGTTTCTTATGTTATCGTGAAGCTCCTAGAACTCATTGCGGTTCCCAAAATAGCTGTATTGTGAGACTGCAAGGTATCTGTTTGTTTTGTGGGCTAGGTGCCAGGTTAGTTCCACCTAGAAGCACATTCAATGAATAAGTTCTCAGGCTTTCTTGGCCCTCACAGGACATTCTGTGTAAGAGTGCAATCTGCTCTGACTCCACGCTCATTAAAAATGCTTTTGATAGACAGTGAATTTGTTTGCAGAATTTAGTGGAAATAATTTACTTTCCATAAAAAGAAATTATCACGTATTATTCAAAAAGGACAAGCCTACCCAAGTACAGACTGAGCCACTGAGCCAGCACTTTCCACAACTTGGACTGCCATCTTTTTCCCAATAATGAGACTTCAGGAGTTCTTCCCACTCTTTACTGGGGAGACTTGTTACTGTGCTGCTGTACAGATGCTTGACTGCACCTCATCAAAGCTTTGCTTTGGCTCCTTAGCCAGAAAGCTGTAGGTAGCCCATCTGCTGAGTCATCTTCAAGTTGTATAAAAACAAGATCATGTATGCTAGTAGGGTTAATTGGCAGTGATCTGTGGGACCGTTTGAGCATCAGGAAGGATGGATGTCACTCGCCAGCAAAGAGCTGGGTGGCACTTATGTTTTACTTAAAAGACCAATCTGGCCTTGGTCATAGTTTTGAGGAGATACTTCTGAGTAACAAATGGAAAGTTGTGTATTATGCAGTCTTTGAGTTAAACTGTAATACAATGCTGATTTCATATTTTTTTTCATTTTTCAGTACTAGTCATCTTTGACACGTCTTCAGAGGTTGGCTATTTTTTAATACAGTTTATCTCTGTAATGACTACAATGCACTCAGGAAAGTGTAAAATTGCCCATTCTAAACATCTTTTACTGAATTAATGGTTCCCTGTCCTGGTAGCAGTACACTTTGTCAGCTTCTTTTTTTTTTAATTTTTTGTAGTCAGAAGAGGAAAACTTGTTAGTACTAAAGAAATGTTTGTAATAAATATCAAAATCTGAAAAGATTGTGGAAATTGTTTCTCAGGAGGGCATAGCCTGTATCACCAAGGAACTGCTATTTGGTGGATCCCTTGCTGACTGTGGAACCATTTCTGAAAGCTTCCTACCTTCTGGGCGCTGATTCTCAGCTGTAGCAAAACGTATACAGGGCAACCTTTCAAAGTGAGGAGGCTCCAAAGGTGGTGGAATAAGTGCTGTTTAATTGCACCAAATCAAATAAGGAGAAGATTAGACCCTTTATGAGGTCCCTACACATTCATGTTTGCAACAGAATTTGTACCTTTTGTGCAGTCACCTCTATCCATGTTGCATGTACGATAGTGATTGGCACTGGATGCAGATAGATAAATATTCATAAGGTTATGGTTGTCAAAGCTCAAAAAGTTCCACCTGGGGTTTGAAGATCCTGCTTCAGCTGTGACACAGAAAGTGAATTATGTGGCAGGAGCTGTTGAGGATCTCTTTCCCGTGTGAATGGGGAGGTTTTGATCATAAATCCACCATGTGCTCTTTTCTTGTGATTCATGTTATGACTGTTTTGCACTAGTACCTCAGTATCTTGTGGCTTTGCTTTATTATTTTTTTTAATTGAGCAGGCTGCTGCTTTTTGTGTATTTTGTGTAATTAGTTTCTATGAGATGTGCCAGCTGTGTCTCTAAAAAGTTTTCTGTATTGATATAGTTAGTGAAAGAAGAAATTAGTTAAGTGATGGGATGACATTAAAATAGTTTTTTTTAAGTAGTGAGAAAAGCAGTGATCTGTGATCATATAATGAAGAGAATGCAGTGACAGTTTACCACCTAAATCAGGAAGGTCCAATCCTGGTTTTAAAAATTTAGCTAGTTCTCCTAGATAACCAAGTTCATCTCTCCATAGCTGTTTATGTTCAATGATAATTATGTAGAATTCATCTTATTCCATGCAGTTATCAAATCCTTTCATTCCAGCAAATTCTTTGAACACCCTATCCCCAGGGAAAATCAGAATATATAGATAACATCAGTATTAAGAGCTTTTGATCACCTTTGAGTTTTTTTTCTGGAATGGGGAAAAAAAAATGAGGTTCACACTATGGGAATCTGCACTTAAAAATTCCTAATGGAATGTTATTCATAACATGAAACTCTCTGAAAACAATTTGGAAAGCTGGATTGTCTTATCACTAAAAAAAATAAGTAATCCTTAGAACTCAGGATATGGTAGTAGGTATGAAAAGATTTAATCATAAAATGAAAAAAACTGTTTTCATAAAATGTAGTACTTTGTTCTATGTTTTTAAAAAATCTCTAGGTAAGGCATTTTTGGGTTTTGTGGTTTTATCCCAGAATAAGCCACCTTCTTATCAGTTAGTTTGCCAAAGATACATATGTTTCTATAATACTCAAAATCTTTGCCTTAGCTCTTCTTCACAATTGAGATTGACAAACAAGAGGTCTTTTTTGAAGTACATGAATGTAACCAATACCCGAATTTCCTCTTTATATGCTGTTGACATCCAGGTGAAGGGTGTATTTCAGTAAGTAATAATCTGAGACGTTAGGTTCTTTGGTCTTTTTTGGGCACCTAAATAAGTACCGTGGCTTTGAGTACCACTGAGGGTTCATTAGCTTTCAGTGATTCTGTTAGCAAGTGTTCAGGTTTGGGGCTCGTTTCTGATCTTAAGATATTCAACAGCAGAGCGTTGTCCTTGGAAGATCTTTTATTTCACTCATATGTGCAAGCCTAGCAGCAGATTATTCAAGATAAGTGTTGAAATGCATCAGCCTGTTTCAGATTGGAACAAATTCAACTGCATCATTTTCTAAAGAAAGAAATTGGTTAAATGACTGTTTTAGCTAAAGAATTGTCAGTTGTTACAAAAGGGGAAAGAAGTACTCTGCTACACATTATACTTAGGCTGTGAAAAGTTGACATAGTTGACCCCAAAATAATTTGTTGACCTCAGAAGTGACAGAAGCTGCTTTTGAAAGCTCTCCATGTCTTTCTAAGCCTCTTATAAACATACGCTGCAATTGTCTTACTTTTTTTTTTCCTCTTTTCACAATATTAAAAAATGAGGAAATGAGTTTACATGCACAGTTGTAGAAGGTATTTATACTCAGGTTTTTTTGCTAATGTGTTTATTTATCCTTATAAATGACTCTTCAAGAAACACTGCCACAAGCATTGTCTTCTGCCTGTGCCCTTCTGCCTTCATCACTCAGTACCTCATACTTAACTCAAAATAACTTCACTCATGAGAGCGCTGTTATTTTTATAAGCTCAGATGATGGTGGTTGAGAAAATAAACTTTCAAGTGTAATTTCAATCTAGTATATTCTTCTGGACATCCAAAGTGGAGTGTTAGTGTTTGAAATGAAAGTGACAAGGAAAGTATTTCTTCATAACATTTATGAATAAATTACCATCACAGTAATGCTTGCAGCAAACTGGAGATGAAGGAAAGTGTTCATTTACATTTCAGTACTTGAAAGGCCTATAAAGGCCTACATTTTAGTGGTTGCCTCACATGCCAGAAATGTACCTTTTAATTTAGTCTGAGTAAACAACGTGAGTGGGTTCTTTCCCCACTAGTTTTCACTAATTTGTGATAAGCATAGTTAAGTCTGGATGATGGACGTGTTCCTTGCTGGGCTAATCGATACAGAAAATCACTTGCAAAACTAAAAAGTAATTATGTGGGAGCAGGATATGGGAGGAAAATAAAGCAAATCTGTTAGTTACGAAGGCGTTTGAAGATTAAAGCCCCAGATTAAACATTCATGAATAAATTATCAAAGGCTTTATCAAATGGCTAAACCTTGGAAAAAGCTTGACAACACTCCTATGTCTCTTTCCTTGTCTGTCTAGAATATTTGCTTTATACAAATGCAAAAAGACTTCCTTGTTCAAGAGAAATAATTTAGTTTAAAAACATTCTTTCTCCACAAGTGATTTCTGTCACTTAAAGGTAATTTTTGTTTTTAAGAGCAAACACCTCACAGTTTGCAGATGTGAGGCACAAGGCTTTGGATTTTCTTTTAAGAGTTCTTTTTATTAACCTTTCCAAAAGAGCATGTGACATTTGTGTGTTACATAGCAACTTCATCTGCTTGGGGTTTTTATGTGGTCATCGAAATAATTTTTTTTTGTTTTTTCCTTCCTGTTTTTCTCCTGGTATCTTAATTCTTTGAAAAACTTTTCTGAAGCTGTTATGAGTCTTCATATAGTTATTAATGCACTGCGTTGTAACTAACGCTCAGAAGTAGTCATGGTAGAGAGGGTGAGGTGGCCACTGGAAGAGAACCACACCTTGTGTTGACGTATTACCTAAAATGGCAAGATCTAATCTATTTGGCAAGACAGATACAGTAGGTCACTAGCTATTCCTGTTTAACAAGCATGTGCGTATCGCACACAAATTAGAGCTCAGTCCTACAGGTCAGACCTGTCCAGCTCTGGGGGAATGGGGTATCCATTCAACCAGGCAACATGCGAAATGTGTGGATGAGAGCTTGCCTTCTACGTGTAGCGGTTGTTCTCATCAGGCTGCAGCTTCCACAAGGTATCCAACATCCACGCATCACATTTCTCCCTTCCAGTCCCTCTGCCTGCCCTGGGAGTATTTTCTTAACTCTTTATTTCTCTCGACATTAGATCATTGGCATAGTCACATAGCCCCAAGCCAATCTCTGTGACTTCCTCCTTCCTTGGGGCTAATTAGTGGTTGCTGCTGCTGTGGTTTCTATCACCCTCTGGCCTCTCGCCTGTACGTATTATAAGAAATGTTACCTTTGTTATCCGGCACATGCTGGATTAATCTAGTCAGTCTGAGCTGGGCAGATTTAGTCAAGTCTCATTTATCTAGGCAGTGCCTTGGGTAGGTAACACCTGGTTGGTGTGCATTATGAAAATGAGCAGAATAGTAACTGGACAAGCTAACGGCAGCCTCACAGTAAAGTGTTGTTTGCAGACACCTATTTGGTGCTACAGGAGCCCTGTAGTTATGAACATGGTAATAAATGGAGTACTCTGCACTGCCCATCTGTGGTTCTGGTCTCCACATCCCTTCCACGCCAACCTCTGTCCCAAAGTGGAAGGGAGCCACAGAGCTCAAGTAGTTGAATGATTAGAAACTGGATTTTCCGAGGCACTTTATAGAAGCTTTTTCTTCTCAAATATCGTTGCCTGAAATATGGTACTTCCCTAGTGATTGGGTTCTGACAAGGTGAAAGGGTGCCTAAAAAGATATTCTTTTACTTTGAGGGTAACACTGAATGCTGGTTTTGGGTTTTCCAGTGACTCGGATAAAATTGGAGGTTTTAAAAAAGATTTTAAGTTGTTCTTTGTAGGTAGGCAGCAACTCTAAATTAGCTGAAGAACCTAGAGAACATCAGAGAAAGGAAGTAGCTATTGATTCAGTTCCACTTGTCTGAAAAACTTTCTAGAAAATTAAATCTCTTTTAAAGCTGACTATCACCGTACTGCCAGCTTATAAAGTCGGTTGCTCAGAGAACTTCTTGCTCCTAGGCAGACACTTCGTTAGTTCTAAGTATATAATGATGGTCTGAATACCATGGTATGCATACCCTTTTTGTAACCCAATATGAGCTTGTAATATATAATTCCAGTATACATATGTAATGATATGATTCTGTTATAAAGAAGCATTTGTATTTATGTGTATATTGTATATTTGTATATATTTGTATATATAGCATTTGTATGTATTACAGAATCACATGGGGTTGGAAGGGACCTCTGGAGATCATCTAGTCCAACCC
>JAOXJM010000033.1:24283931-24299439 GCA_026413425.1 Tringa solitaria
GGTTGGACTCGATGATCCCAAGGGTCTCTTCCAACCTAAATGATTCTATGATTTAAGCCTGGGGTCCCCTCCTGCACCTGTGCAAACGAGAGCCCGGGCGGCGGATGGGGAGCGCGTGGAGGTGGATCAGGCCAGCATTAGTTGGCTGGATGCACGGCTGGATGCTTCGGCAGCGCTTTTGTCTGCCCTCCTGCTTCAATTCAGAGACATCAGTTCAAATTCTTTTCAGTGCTGAAGAGCTTTACAAGGGAGGAAGGTTTTGAGTTGTCCTGAGGGGCCATATTGACTCCGTGTATGTGACCCTCATACAATGAAGGATTTCATAGAATTGAAGGATAATGCCCACAGCGTGAATCACTAATGCCGTTCCTGAGCGGCTAGGATCCAGCCACGATTCCTGCATTTCTTGAATGTCGCTGCTACATCAGCTTCTTGGGACATTTTGTCCAAACACCGGGAGGTTGACAGACAGGTCCATGTTTGGCCTGCAGCATTACTCACGCTCTGATGCTGTCAGTAGTGAAACTGTATAGCATGGCCTCAGAGCGGACTATAGGTGACAGCAGGTGTTCCATTACTCACTGTCTGATAACCCTTTTCTTACCTCGACCCCTGCTGCCCAACACAATGCAATTTAGTGTGGCACTGGACCTGTTATTGAATCTGTTTGTGGCACTCAGATAATGCTCTGGAGGTGCCTGAGGAATTCTGGTGGGACTTTTAACTAGCTCCTTAAAAGGTCTGTGAAGATATTGTGATTTTCTGTATGATCTGTTTTGCTAAAACTAGATTGCCAAGCGTGGAGCAGCAGATGAAGAAGAACTAGTAATGGTTTGCTCTTTTCCCTGGATGTTGATCAATGATCTCAAGCTGCTTTGCACACATCGCATTTATCAGCATCGTCCAGAGTTTGGGGTGGTGAGAAATACTGAAGTCTGGAGAGGTTTTATGACCTTCTCAGAATCTCATAGCACACATGAATTATGAATCTGGAGATGTCTCCTTCCAGGGTATTCTGGCCTCAGTGTCTGCTAAAACCCCATTTCACGGATGGTCGGCAGTGAAGACTTTGTGAAGGTAGCTCACTTACTGATTTCTAGGGCTTGTTGGTGCTGCTCTCTGCAGGCCTCCGCAGAGACAGAGGAAGCCACCTCTTGTCTCCTTGTGAACCCCTTTCAGGTGATTTTAATGTCCAACAGTGCATTGCTGTGCGCAGAGTCTGTAGTGGGAAGTTATCCCTTTATGGATTTTCAAAATATTGGCAGCTTTTTATGTGCTTACCTTTGGAATAACTATTTCAAAGATGTTTGTAGTTAATTATATTTGTAAAAAAAACTGTATCCTTATTTCTAAAAAGTTACTTAAAGTAATTTTGGTTTGGGGGTTGGTTTGTTTTTTTTTTTCACATGACTGCAGCTATTCTTTTTCTAATGTACATCTGGTATGGTCTTAGTCTTTATGAAGTGTCCCATAGTGAATCATATCTAATCGGTAGCTTTTTGGTTGTGCAGGATGGGTGTGGGAGGCACAGGATGGATTCTTTTTTGCTCTTTATTCAGCACAGATTTCTAAAGAGCTCTGTATTGGTTGTTTTTCCCATTTTTCGGAACCAAACAAGAGGCTGTACATTTCAACAAGATACTTAATATCCACGGTCTTTTTTTCTGTTGTAAGGAATGTTACAAACCTTTATTCACATACCGTAAGTTCAAATATGTAAATGGCAGTTTTATTTTATTCATGATACCAAAGGTATTACATTTTATTAGTGTTGAATTAACAAGAGTAAGCCTTGGGAAAACATTTTGGATCACGCTGCGTTCTGTGGTGGCTGAGTAACAAGAAATTCTGAAGCCAAAAGGCTTCTCTTCAATTGTGAATAAAACTGGTAACTGTTGCTGAGAATGAATTTTGTCTGTTGTTTCAAAGTTTAAAGCTCTTTTGCCCTTGTCAAGGTAACATGTGATCCTTGATCAAATAAATGGGGTGGGATCCTATCGAGGGGCCTGTTAAACGTAATGTGCCAGTCTGCTTGCATGCTACTGTTTTGTCCAGAGGGTTGGCTGTCCAAATCTTGATTTTCTCAAATACATTGCACTGTAATAGTCTGAAAATTTGTTGAGCACCTGTTCAGGATAAAGTGCTGGCACGGTACACAATAGAAATTGCTATACAGTGTCACCTATGAAAAAGGCTGTAGAGACACATTACGGTGCTTTGAAATTGGCAGAGCCCTGTGCTGTTTCAGCTTGCTTCCAAGAAAAAAATACCATTGACTCCAGCAAGATAACGTGCCCCGATCTGAAATCCATCACCTTAAACAATGAGAAGCTGACATAGCATTGTAATTGTACCAGTGTGGGCATCGTGCCTGACTGCAGATGTCTTCACAGTTCATTGCTTTAGACAGGAATAAAATCCCAGTCTGCAAGTTTGCACGTGGCTATTGCAGAACTGGCATGAACTCATGAAGCAGATAGTTTACTGTCGAGAAAACATTCAGGCCTCCTGTAGTGATAATGTTAAGTCACTGATGTGAAAATACGCCGTAGCTACTCAGGCTGATACAAACTATTGCTCTGGAGGATGTTTATGCATGGCCATTTAAAGATCTTGCAGTGCTTGGCAAATGATTCCTCTTATTAGCAGTCATGAGTTTTCAGAAGTAAGTCTTGACCTTGAAATAATTGAAAAATATCTCTAAAGAGATTGTAATTTTACGGAGAGAAAGCCAATGATCCTGCACTGACTGCTTTTTTGTTTTGCTAGCTATGAGGGTTTTGTTTAGAACCATTAAATACTGCTACACGAGCATATTTCTTAATCCTGTCATGGCAAGGTTGGACTTAAAACCCTGGCTGCTGTGATAGGGTAGAAACTGTGCATTTTAATTTGCAGAAGTACGCATAAGTATTTGCAGATTTGAAACCTAGAGCAATACATTAATAGCATGAATGTTATAGATGCATACGTGTTGATCTTGCACTGCCAGAAAGAGTAATAAGCGTAGTAATGTAATATTATTCTCATACATAATAATCCTACTAAATAAACATTTCAGAGGAAGCTTATTGGGATTTCTAAATACAGAACATTTATTCTCCTCCTGCATGTAATAGTGTTGATATTAGAGGAAGGAGAGTCAATCTGCATTGAAACATAGAAAATCGATTAGATCCTTTTAATGTTACTTGACCAAGACTTTACAGTAGATTGCTACTTTAAGAATTGACAGCAAATAAACTATCTTCATGTGCAAAGTACAGCAACTGTAAATACTGAGTGATTCAAGTTTTAGTTTTTAGGTTCTGTATTTTTATAGCTCGTATGGTGATGATGTGGTCCTGGGAGACTAAGTTCTCAAGAGAAACTAAAGCAAGTCACTCCTCATAGGAGCAATATAGCATAGTGCAAAGATATTAGAAATACTGAAAAGGCTCAGGATATTCACACAGCAGGATTCTGAATTAAGTACCATCTTTATTCACGTTCTTTTTGGGCTTTGAAACTTAGTTTATGTGTTGTATGAGAAAGCAGTTTAAGCTCCTTTAAGAGTTTTATATAGTCCTGAGAATGGTTTCTTGTGTTGATGGAAAGATGACAAAATAATAGTTGTGTGCTTGTCAGATTTGTTATTTTATTAAAAAAATTAATAAGAACTGCTAATTCCCAAGGCCGCGCATTATGTCCTTCATTCCAAAATTCCCATTCTTCAGGCAGGTATTAACTGATGGAAGTCTTCATCATATGGTATGGCAATGTGATTTTCTACGGAATGCGAGCACATATTAAAAAGATTGCAACTCTCTACCTAATTTCTTTTTTTGTAGTTTTTATATGTGACAACATCCTGAACTTGGAAGGTTAATTATGAAAAAAAGAAGTGATCCCTATGCATTTTACTGCTCTGGAAAGTGTTGAGAGTCTCATTACAAAGAAAAGGTGTTGAGATACTTTGGGTGGTCAGCTAGCATTTTTGATTTTTGTGAAAGTGCACTCTGCACTCTAGTATTATATGTCTAGATATATACAAATACCTTTAGGTATCATGGAAAGCAAAGAAATAGCTGGAAGATGCTTCTACACTGTGTAGCAAGCAAGAATGAGGTAGTTCAGAAAACTGAGACTGATCCTGGCACCAGGGGTTGATGCTGGGTGCAGGAGGCTATGAGGACTGTTTAGATTGCAGGAAGAGGGAGGAACAGAAAAAGCACTTACACCTTTACTGTAATAAATGGGGACTTTGGGCTCCAGTCTAGTATTTTCTACCCTGTTCTGTCCATGTGGTGCAACATTTCTTAGTGGGGCAAAGATTCTTTTGTAGTCATGACTAACATTCAGCCTTCTAAGATGTATGAAAAACTTAATGATCAAGATTTTACATTGCATACTGGGCAAACGACTTGGGTACCATTGATAATTCAGTGCTGCTTTGTTTTATGTGTGATAGATTCACTGTTTGAGAGAAGTGCAAGACAGCATTGGACAAAATCTTAGAATTCTTTGTGCAATTCAGAAGACTTTGGAAGGTAATTTCATTAATCCCCTGCTGTTCCTGCTGTAAAAACTCTCTATTAACCAGAGATTATAAATACATGAAGATATCCAAAAGCTCCATGATAGCAAGCACCTGCAATTTTAGTAGTGCTAGCAAACTGTTTTCCATATTTAATCTGCTTCTTCATGCAAAAGTAATAACCTGATTTCAAATAACTTCACCACTGTGAGCTGTTCTTCCTCAAATATTGACATACATTACATACACTTGCATACTTTAACATAAAACTTTTGGATCCACACTTCCTGATCAAGCATACAAAGAAAAAATCAATGCCTTAATAGCCATAATATCTATAGTCAAACTCTTCAGAGGTATTCAGAGGTTTTTTCTATGCATGACAGTCTGACAAATGAGGCAACTACTTCTTATGAATTTATTGTAACAGTATTTCTTGTGTATATCCAGAGTATGTATTTTTAACCTTACAAAACTTTGTACTTGTTGAATGGTGAAAGTTACATTGTTGTACCCTGGAAGATGTGCTCAGTATTACTTAAGACTGATAGCGTACCAGTGGCACTGATAGTAATGGTGCTACTCACAGTAACTAGCTCTTACTTAGGTCTTTGCTTCCAGAAATCTCAAGTGCTTTACAGAGGAAATGATTATAGCCTGCGTGCTAAATGTACAATACTTGTGATGTGGTGCTAGAAAGTTTGTGGCTTGGGAAGGGGGTAAATACTCTGTGAATCTCATGGGGGAAAAAAAAAGCCTTAACTGAATAAAGTGGGAGTCGATGTTAAATAACAGCTCCTAACCAACGTTATGTATTAATTGCCTTATACACGTTTCAGTATTGGGGGGTGTGTGTGTGTGAGGCTCAATGGAGAACATGCCTTGTCTCTAGGTCGTTTTAGACAGGATTTAGACAAGGCCAAGGAGAGTACCAGGTTTACAAATCAGAAAGATACTTGGTTCAGAGACCTTTTGAACCAACTGGCAACACCTTTATTTTCTGGCTTTTGTCTTTGACTTTTATGTTTTAGAGGAAAGATGACTTGTATCTTTTTATACCTTAGAAGATGGAAAACTGTAGCATCTTTGTGAACATATGAATAATCAAAATCAGGGTTCAGTCATAGGGTGTTAGTTGCATTTACTGGTTGTTCCATAAGTGAAGGAACAATCTCTTTCTTTGACTATTGTGATAATGAGAAGAGGGAAATCTGAACATATTAACAGTAATGACATTACAGACCATGAAGACGAAGCAGCTGAAATCTGGACATTTTCTGGCAGTGATGACGTTTCTGCAGGCAGTCAAGACCAAAAAGGCAGAAAACTTCTCTCCTTCCTCCCTTTCTCCACCAAATGATTCTTTTAATACGTAATAGCTACTTGACTCAGTATCTGGCTGTCAAAGTACTCTTTCCATGGTGAACGGAGCAAGATTTTCAAGAGCATAGAAGTGAATTGGCCACCCCTGTTGAACTCCTATTGAGCCTCTGAGTGACCTATTACAGATTTTTGTCTTTCCATCTATCCTCATCCAAAAGTGCTTAATCCTAGTACTACTTTCAACACCATTGATTTTGACATCCCCTTAAATTCTTGAGATCTTCCTCTTTTGTCTCTGATTCTGCTATAAAGTGATTTTAATGGTACACCCGGCATTGATGAGTAGATGAGTAGGTATTCTTTGGCACAGAAATGAATACAATCTTTCAAAAAGATAGATTAACAGTAGAAGGTCTAACTTTATTTAATATGTGAATGTTGTCCTGATGTTAAATTGTTCATTTATTTGCTGTCTCAGTTTTCTCATGATATGATCTGGATCTGCCTGTCCTCTAATTCAATTAGACTTGTTTGGGCCACTTGTGTCTAGTAGAGACTCATTCATTATTAATGAAATTTGTGGGTTTTTTTCCTGATTACTTTTAAGTGTTAGCTTGGGCAACTTGAATTGTTTGCTCTCACCAACAGGTTGTGGAAGTACATAAGAGAAGAGTTGCAAATAACAATAAAAATCCTTTGCTTCTCTGTAATTCTTACCGTGTTATGGTGAAAATGCTGAACCTTGTAATAATATGGTTAATATTTGCTCTATGGTCTGTTTTTTTTGCGTTTGACGTATCTGATGACCTATTAGACTTTTGGATTTTGCATTGTGTGGCCCATAGGAAGGGGTTGCCTCTCCGAGGTCTTCTAGTCTTCTTCCTTCTCTGTGCATGTTGGTATGTACGCGTGCGTGTGCATTGTCGGGTTTATGGCTGTGTTTGAAAGGCAGCAGTAAACAGGTGGGTTTGCAGCACCTCTTCAGTTTAGATAGGCTTTTGCTGATTACACTTAGTATCCCTTTAATTAGGGTTGATATTGTAGCCTTAATTCAGAAGCGGTTTGGGTTTGATGCTCAGCAGATGACCGTGACACTGTATTAACATCTGAGAAACATTGCCAGACCCTAGCATTGCTTCTTCACGCCTGACACCAAGGAGTTAGTCTGTGCTCTTATCCAAGAGAAATTATTCCAATAACATACGGTCTGGCTTGCCAGGTAGATTTATGTGCAAAATATAGCTTGTTCCAAACATTGTTGCCAAGTTAGTATTATATTCAGGAACGTATGAGTTCATATCACTGATTTTGGGGTCTAAGTAAAGCTGTAGACATATTTTTTTTTTTATTTTCCTGAGGGCTCTTCTCTCTCGCATGTTTTCACAAGAACAACGCTGGACACTTTTGGCAGGACTGTGGCCCTTGCTAGGACAGCGTTGAAACCGAAAGGGGGTAGGAGGATGTCTCGCTTCCTGACTCAGACAGTCCTTGAATTTTACACTAAATTTAAAAAGAAGATTCTTTTATTAATGCTTAACCTTGATGGGGGTTATGAATATAACTTCCCGTTACATTATGAATATCACTTTTCCCTGCCTCTAGTAAAAAGCAACACTTAGTCATAGCAAAGTGTTAATGTTTAACTTCCTGTAAACTCGGCTTTCAGGATATTTAAGTACAGCACCATATAAATTTATTAACTCTGGATAGCACTTGAGGTGTAATACAGAGCCTAGTGCTTTTCAACTTCCCATTCTTTTGAGGCAATTTTAGGTCATACTGTCCAGTTTCACTAAGAAAGATGTTTGTAAAAAGTGGTTTATTCCATTTGTGACACCTTGAATGCATCGCATCTGGGCAGGTTAATAATGTAGATCTTGCTCAGACATCTGTACAGGGGATAACCTTCTGTTAGGGTCAGCTCCCTGAAGATTATGTTTTGATGCTCAGAGTCAGATTTTCAATAGCTTTTCACGCAGAACATGCCAGGCTCCTTGCACCTTGTCTTGTAAAAAGACAAGAGCTCGCTGTTTGCAAGCTTGTTCTCCATTATTGTCATTTCACTCCAAATGTTATTGCTACTTTCTGACTGTGGAAAGTTGCAGTTGTGTTTTGCAGATGGAAGACCACAGCAGGTTGCCCTGTTGAGAGTGAGGTGTGTTACTTTTGTAATTGCGTTACACCCCTACCTGTTCATGTAAGGACACAATTAGAAAAGTATGCTGATATCTATGAATTTGATTAACTTGATTGATTTAAGTACCAGTCTAATTAGCATTCACTCTGTGCTTGTAGTAGGTATGTAAAAAAAACATCATTAATGTCTTTATGTCACTCTGAAAATATTATAAGGCTTGTAGCTAACCTTCAAGCATGAACAATAACAGGTTGTAAGTATCTGGTGTGTAATTTTGGTGTATAAGGATCTTTAACTCTGATTTACACAGTAGGATGTGTAAGCTATTGTATGTTGGAGGACAGCTAGCTTTACAATATATTAGGAAGTATATCCATTACTTTGTTTTTCCTTTGAGACTGAGCCAAATGTAAAGATGTCTTTTCTTTTTCTTGTCTCTCTCTTTTTTTTTTTTTTAATTCAGCATTTGCTCAAGTAAAAGCCCCATAGCCTCAGGGAGAGATTTGCCTCAATCAAAGCTGATAAGGCCCTCTGGAGTTGCCTTCAATTAGAAAGCTCTTTTGTGTGTGTACTTGACTCAATGTATATTTGTGTGTCTGGCGGTCTAAAATGATAGATTAACTCCATGTGCTTTGCTAGAGCTGGAATTTTTTTACTTATTTGTACTGCTAGTCATTTTCTTTCTATGAGTAAAGGATGATCTATATAAATTCATATGGACAGTCATTAGATTTTTGGAGTCTCTATTATGTCACGAGACAGACCTTGATAAAAGAAAAGGGCACAGGTTCCACCTGTGAAAAGGCAATAATAGAGCGGATTAAGTTCTTGAAGTTCAACATGGGGTTACAGCTGACTGACAAAGTTACAGCACTGGATGGTTTCCAAGCTACCGAAGATACAGCTGGTCACAGAGAAGCAGCTGAGAGCATCTATTCTCTTGTGCTGCTTTCTGCAAGCTCTCTGTGTGGGTCATGTACCAAGCTTTACGTTTATATTAGACATTTTTTTGACACTTGGAAAATAATTGAAAACTTACAGTGAAACAAGTCACTATAGTGTATAGCATACAATAAACTTTCATCTATTAATTCTTTAATCTTACTCTGAGCCTCATCTAGTACAACTTTTGTTGGTTGTCCTCTTAAATTAAGAAAGAGGCTTGTACAGCAAGAACGATCCAAATCCTGGCTGTTTTGGCATCTGCTGAAGTCTCTTTTTATTGTTGTTATCCAACGCACTCGCATCTCAACCTGAAGTAATGTCCAATGGATCAAAGACAGTCTGCTATATTTCACGAGTGTAGTCTCACGAGAGTGTTTAAAGCATGGGAGATTGTACTTTCTTTGAAGACTTTTTTTCAGGCAAGTATGAATGTTTGAAATAATAGATACTACAGAGCAGGATATAGCCCAGGATAATAAAAATATTTTACTGCTGCTGTCAGGTTGAATATATGTCTCCTTAGACACCAAAGCCAGTATCCCTGCAAAAGTTCACAGGCAGCTGTAAGATGTAAACCAAAGTGAAAAAGTTACTTCCTTTTTATCATTTTTGGTCTTCTGCAGTTGTGTAGCTCCTGTGGTAGTTCAAACAAAATATTTTGAAGCCTTTGTGTTCAGTTTGTTGTTTTCTCTTTCTGTGGGTGAATGGTGTATCAACAGAGCAGATGCTTTTATACATTATCCAGATGAAACTGATATTTGGAGTTTGGGAGTGACACAGCCCTGGCACACTATTTATTTACTTTCACTAGTAAGCAGAAATTGTACTGCTTTGGTGCTGTTATGCAATAGAGACTTATTGAACCTTTTAAAGCCAGTTATTTTTTCTTGTAATTAGGACTAACTTCTGCAGCTGTCACTAAGCTCCTCGTCAGATGATATATTTATTATGTTAGAAAGGAGAGGAGGCACATGAGTAAGACTTTGAAAGAAATATGCTCTGCTCAGGGTAGGGTTTTATGTTTAAATGGGTGATCAGCATGTGTGGGTTAGGCCAAGATGATTGCAGTACCAGTGCCTGACTAGTTATGTGCTGCCTTTAATCCTATGGTATTGTATTTCATTGTCTCCCAGTATACTACTGTCACAACTGAAATAAAAACCCTCTAAATTCAATGAACACTTTAATCTGTCATCATAATAACGAAAGTCTTGTCAATCATGGCTTAAAAGTTAAGCATGCGGATAAAATCAGTAGTAAGAGGAGACACCTGGACTCTACAATGTAAGTGGAGATAGTCTAGGATATTAAATATTTGTTTAATTTGTGTTGTACAGTTTTAGCTGAATATGGTGCTGATGTTGTTTTTCCACCTCTTTAAAAATCTAGAAAGGCTATTCAGTGCCTTTGCAGGAGAATATTTAAGAATAAAATGAAACTGATGTGACAAATTACCCGATGGAAATTTTACTTGTTTGTGTCCAATTTGGATTTTACACTTGCTCTTGAGCTGAGAAGAATATACGAAAGATGTGAAAAAGTTGAGTAGCTTATAAATAGCTTAAGATCACTGCAGGTTTACAAGAAGCACTAAAACTGAAAGAGACTGTAGTCACTTAAGCGTGTATTCAGTTCAGCTACGGCTTGTAAACCATCGGTAAGCCATTTGCTTTTACAGTCTCATTTCAAATGCAGACTGAAAAAATGTCTTGCTCTTTGGTAATATAGCAGCTAGTTCAGTATCTATCCATAGTGTAGAAAATGATAAATTTTATACCTTCTCAATATAGTCTAAGGCAATATTGCTAGTATTGTCGGATTAAAAAAGTTGGGTTAAATCTATATTAAAAGGTGGTTCTTTTTTTAAGAAATGACTAGTTCTGTAGGTGTTGTAACAGAAAAGTGTAAAAAGTGAAATTGGAGTGTGATACTTTATCTTCAGAGTGTTATGTAGTGTTTAAAGTGAAAAATCTATTTGGAGGCACTTTAAGTGTGGTTTTCAAAAACACTTGTATTAATCAAAATCGATACTTGTTGAAAATTGTAGCAAAACTCCCAACCTGTGAGGAACATTCAGAGTAATCTGAATCATTGATCCTTAGGTACTTTTATTTTCACTACTGCTAGTGAAAATAACTGCGGCAAGGTTTGTGAGTAGCTGACATATCGTTATTAGCATTGCCTCTCCCTTGCCATTGTGAGACTCAGTTTTCAGTGGCTTATGTTTTAGCCAAAAATTAACCGCAGTCTGTTGGTGTTTCTTTTTAAACAGGGCCAGCTGTTAAAGGAAATATATTCTGGCTTTGCCTGTTCTTTGCTAATAAAACCTCACTTAGCTGTAATTTGGAGCGAAAGACTGAGATTTAACCTTGGCTGGTATTTTCGTCGGTTTTCTACAACCTTCTGCTGTTGTCATGTTGGGGGAAAAGATGACAGTCCAATTTCACAAAGTTATAAGCCTTGGACATTTTCATGTGCTTAATAAAGCTCCCATTTGCACTGAGGTGAGCAAGCAGTCCAAAGCAAAGCCAACAGCCTACGTAATGTCTCCTAAGAGTACTGAGGGGGTGTCAAATTGGCTTGTGGGTGCTTGAGCAGGACTTTCTCCAGCTGTTGCACCTACTTGCTGTTGTACTGGGCCTGGCAGCTGAGAGCCATAGAGCCAGCGAGGAGAAAGGATGCATTTTAAAAAAAACAAAAGAGAAAAAAATTCCAATTGATGAAATGCAAAGGGAAAAGAACGTGAAGAACTTGGTGGGTAGTTATAGCAGAAGAAATAAATTGATGTAGGACTTGGGAGGAAATAAAAAAGGCCATTTTGATTGTAACATGCTGTGGGGGTTTCAGCCCTGGTGTGGCCCATACATCTAAACTTGTGTTCATCCCACTACAACATAGAAGACGTGTCCTCTTTTCTTCAGGAGAGAAGAGGTGGGCAACTATGGTTGCCTGAGACAGCTTTGAGGTCATGGGTTTCCTTAGGTCAGAGTGAACCCTCAGAGAAAGTAATGACCAAAGTCTCCTGTGCACATGAAAGACCACGTGCTTAATTGCTCAGGAGGAGTGTAACTCAACACAAGTAACATGAATGCCACGGCCAGGATGGTTGCCTGCATGGTGCTTAGTGCATGGAAGGGTACCTGCCATTTTCTGGGGTGGTGGAGTGCATTGACTGACCCGGAAAAGTCCCTATTTCTCAACAGCACTAACTGAAATGCTGCAGCCTTGCTCTGGCCTGAGCTATAGCCCGCATTATTGTGTGGGTACTAGAGAAAAGTTGACTTGTGACAGACTCTCTGAGTTAGTGTGACCAAATTGCTGCATTTGAGAAAGATGATGTGCTGTTGTTATGTTGTTGTTGTTTGCTGTTTTCGTGGTGGCAGAACTTTGACTCAGATATAACATGAGATCCTAAAGGGGGATGCAGGATTAGGTTTTAAGGGCTTTTAATTTTGAAGTTTTTTCTTTTATACAACTAGAGTCGTACTGTGTAGTTGCTTAACCATCCGGTATGGCTGCATGTCCTCAAAAAATGTCTAGATGTCTAAATCTGTTCCTAAAGAACCTAAATTTAAATTCTATTGAGGCTGAAGAAGAATTTAATTCTGATACCTTATTTCTTATTTCATCTACTTTAGTATCTGAAAAAGTAAAGTGAAGCTTAAATAGTTTTTCTCACTATGACATATGCTTTTTGCATCATAGGGCCAACTATTGATATGGCATGATAATAGTACAATGGAATGAAAAGTTGAAATGATGAGAAGACTTTTATGACTTGCTAGTGGAGAATAGCTATCCCTACATACTTCAGCTGTCCCTCTGTCAGCCAGGTGATAGCAGCTATTTCTGTGTTTGCAAAGATGACCATATGTGCTTGGACTGTTATATGTTCATTAAAATAGTTTAGTAGCCTCACCACTAAAACTTAGCCTCTAAGAACCAGCAGACTGTTCCAGCCCAGGCTTCTGGTATCTATTTCAGACGTTTTTAGCAAGATAAATAATAATTTGAGCTTCTGGTTGGAAACAAAAGCTGTGATCTGAGATGAATCGCTTTGTTGGTTTTCTTATAAATGTGAATTTTCACCTCTGACAGTATTTTAAATACCGTCAGTTACACGTTCTGCCACAGCACTTTGGTGATACAGGAACCTGTGAAAAATGCAAAGTTCAAGAACCTATTTGTTCTGCGTGAAGTCTTCCTAAAATGAGGCCATGTAAGCAGCAGTGTTTCCTATCCCAGTCCTCCTCTTACTGAAGAGAAAAGAGAGAGAGAAAATATCAATATGATTAAACTTTGGGACTGTAGTGCATCACAAGGCTCCTGTAATTCAGTAGAGGTTTGTGAAATATGTATGAATAGGTCAGTGAAGGCCCTCCTTACGCTACAGCTGTGAAAAAGGGTATGGCCAAAGTGTTGGCAAACATAAGGATGAAGAATAATGTAAAATATACTGTAGGACCGTTAGGTAAACTAACGGTGCTGTTTTTGCTGAACACCGCTCACTCAGAACATGAAAACAACAATAACGAAACAAACACAGAGGAAAAAATGCAAACTGGTGGGAGGAGGATTTGTAGACAGAACAACTTGCTCTCACACCTATTATCTGTGTTAATAAGGTCACGTGGTGTATCAGTAGAAAGTAGATAACCCACCCTATATTGTGGCATTAAGAGAAGATACATGTACCTGATGTTTTATGTAGTGTTTAATGAGCTCAGTGTTCGGATTGGGCTGGGAGCTGGTAGCGAGCAGCACAACTTAAGGGGGGAATATCCCTTAAGCACTCAAGCATCTAGCACTAGGGAGGGGAGCAGCACCAGCAGCATTCCCAAAGCTCTCAGGCAGCTTCAGCCTAGTGAAATACCTGTGGGCTGGGCAGGGAAAGCCCAACTTCAAACACTCCCAGTGCCTGGGTTTGAATAGGACCAAACAAGTGAAGCACATCCTTGCCAGAAAGCTGCAAGGTTTCCCCAACTGGGAAAGCAGTTCTCTTTACCACAGAACAGATGGCAGTGCTATGGTAAAGGACCACGGATGCGTACGCCCAATCTCACAGTGCCCAAACGTCCGTCAGGTGAGAGCTCAGCCCGTCGGGATGTCTCAGGACTGTTCTCAGAAGTCGGTGACCATTCCAGGAGGAGAAGTCTAGCAGGATGGGGCATTTGATCAGGCAGCATTAGCCGGAGTCACCGTGCTGCTCGTGGAGTCACCGTGCTGCTCATGGTGTGCACATTTCCCAGGAAGAGGTGTCAGGCTGAGTGGGTGCTGCTCGGCTCTGCTGTCGCTGGTCTGTGCCGTCAACGTGCTGCTCCTACGGCTGTAAAAACACCGAGGCATCAGTTTGCTGGAGGGGCGAGCAGTGAGGGGTTGGCTCTCCTCAGTGCCGCACTGAAGTCCTTTCTGAGTTTGATTGGCAGGGAGAAATGTGGAACAGGATTAAATGATGGCACCTGGGTTGTACTCTGGAAGTGGAAAGGAGAGGGCTGAACCAACCCATTGACAAATCAGGGTGATGGAGCTTGAAATACAGTCGAATTGGAAAGGGTAGTTTGGGTGGCTTGGTTTGTTTGGTTCAGCTGACTTCTAGATACTTTATCACATGATTTCAGCAACATTGGCAGTTTTATGCCTAATGACACTGAAGTAACTCCACTAACTTCAGCAGAGTTGCTCAGGATTTACTCTGAAAACGCCATTGGGTCAATTCAGTTTTCTGACTCGACAGGCAAAATCTTCTGTTGCTGTAAACTACGTGTGAAATGGACGTCCTTCGGAATGACCGGGAAAATATTCTTCTTTTCATGCACGTGTGTGTGTGTGTGTGAAGTGATGTGTGAGCAAGGGCCTTCGCGCCGGTAAAACAGGGGGCAGGATTCTGAACTTGTCTGCTCTCCTGAGGTTGGTGCGTCGGTTTGGTGTAGGAGCTCTTCCGTAGAGAGACAGTGAGTACCTGTTAGAGATTGGTATAACCCGAGATGGGTAAATCCTTTTCCTTTGACTAGACAATACCACTGTACTTCTTTCCAAAATTAGGACAAACTTGACTTTCTAGATCAGCTGATGACCAGATGGCAAGGCATGTTGACATGCCTGGCAGGTGCTGATAGAGGGACTCTAGTTCTCATCCACCAAATGTGTTTTCTTTTTTTTTTTCTTTCCCCTCTCCAGTCTGATGCTTTGAAAAGTAGAATTTGTTTGCTGTAACTATATTAATAAATGAAAGCATACAGTTGGTGCCAGCGTAACAATATGCTACTACCACTCTTATCTTTAAAGATGAATATATGGATTTTTTTGAAAGACTCAACTGTTATGGCATAACTTTCTCTCACAGTTTGGGTCACTTAATTATTGAATGTATCTCCTTAACAGCATAGGATTAGTCTTTAGAAGATTAAGAGAAAGTTACGGACCCAAAGCTTGATGTAGGCAAACTGCACGTTGTCTTTCCCTCTGTTTTCAAAGTTCTTAGCTGGTGTGAAGCAATATAACTTAGTCATCATCACTGATTCATACCAATTAAAAACCTGACACCGGTTTTTCCAGTGCCTCATAAATGTGCATTATTGAAGTGCATA
>JAOXJM010000033.1:24341465-24387231 GCA_026413425.1 Tringa solitaria
TCCAGCCTGTCCAGGTCCCTCTGGATGGCATCCCTTCCCTCCAGTGTGTCAACTGTGCCACCAAGCTTGGTGTCGTCAGCAAACTTGCTGAGGGTGCACTCTGTCCCACTGTCCATGTCACCGACAAAGATGTTAACGATCTGACAGCAGGAAGGATGGGAAGGGGGTTGTTCAAAGAAAAAGTATTTTAAGTCCTGCAGAGTTTCGGTTTGGGTACTTTGGGTAGCTATCTGCACTCCAAGATTTGTTAAATATTCCTTGCAGTTAGCACATGCCACTCAGTACTGGGGTGGTGGATAAGGTCAAGCGATCATGCCTGTGTTCTGATGGCTTTTTAAGGTATGGCCAAGATACATAATATGTCCTGTTGACTAATGCTGCAAAGTGGTCTCTACCGGTCAGACCCTTAGAGTTGGACATGCTTCTTTTGTTCTAATCACTGTAAATTGAGGTTTAAGCCCCCTGTTCCTTGTTCCCTGCAGTTTGCATAGTCTCTCTACTTCTGTGGAGAGTGGGGGAAGTAAGGAGTACCCTTAGGAAGGGCAGAATCTGCATGGGGCTGGAGAAACATTTCATCACCTTGAGATACACAGTGCAGTAAAGTTTCTGCTTCTGAGAGAAGCCCAGTGGTTGTATCCAGGCCATCAGCTTTTCATACTCTAGAGAATGATCTTGCAGTTTATTTCTGCTTCTAGGACCTGATACCCTAAACTCCTTTGTAAACTTCTGATCCTGCTGAAGGATTGACTCAGTTTGAATATGCCAGTGCTAGTCTACTTTTGAGTTACAAGTTGCAGGTCAGATTTTGCTATCAAACTTTAACAGTTAGTTAGCAAAGAACAGGTACAGTCACTCCAATTTTTGTTTTCTAGGCAAATATGGAGAGATGTTATCTTTGTTTTATGTATTTCTATGTGTGTGTGCGCTTCGTCGGGTCTGTCAGGCCCTTATTTCAGAGTAGATTATGAAGTTCCTTGAGTAAACTTTGTGCATCTTAGTTTCTTCTTAATACCTTATGTAAAACTGTGATGACTTACATAGAAATCAGAATATGCATTAGACGACGGTGTAAATTCATGGGGGGATGCACCCTATTACTGACATCTTTCATTTAAAGGGAGCTGAATCCCATTTGGCATCCAAAGATTTGGGTTCAGTTTTTTGTTTCTTCTGAAGTGTCTTCACCAGCGTCTAAACAGTGCATTGCCCATGTCCTGCCCTAGGTATTACTGATGTCAGTGAGTGTTGAATACAGCAAAATAGAACCTTGATGTCACGTAGGTACTGTGAGTTAAGGAAGAAATGTATTTTCAAAGGGGAACAAAGAGTTTGTTAGGCTTTGGTAAAGAAGAACAAATAGGGAAGGCAAAA
Organism: Tringa solitaria; assembly: GCA_026413425.1. NCBI lineage: Eukaryota > Metazoa > Chordata > Aves > Charadriiformes > Scolopacidae > Tringa > Tringa solitaria. The sequence continues at coordinate 24,342,837 of JAOXJM010000033.1, forward strand.
AGTAACAGGTTTATTTCTCTTTCGAAGAAATTCTTCCTAAGTGAGTTCAAAACATTTATAGATTTTAAGTTTTCATATGCACACCACACATTTCATCCCAACTACTCTCATCAAGTCCAAATTTGGTTATACCTGTGCAGATGAAAATAAGCTTAGCCTTGGTCTGAGAGCTTGAGCTTATATACAGCAGCAGAAATAGATTATTGTAGTGTCTTCTAAAAAATAATTAGTCTCATCTCATGACGAGGTAGACATAGGAAGACAGCCAAACACTCTATGCTTTTTTGAAAAAAATGAAAACCAAGTCTGTTTCTTGTTTGCATCTGTACCAATAACAAGGCTAAACGCTTGATCCCATTGCTGCCAATAACATGTTGCTATCAGTTTTGAGATCAGAAATTAATCTTAACTGAGGGCATCACATAAATAAAGCAGCTTGTACTAAGTCTAATATGTATTTAGCAGGCAGAGCTTTACCGCTTGTTTACCATTTTCCTTCCTTTCTAAAGCTGTAATAGAATTCCTGAACACTGTTGAAGTTGTGCAGTCTTTTTAGGAAACAGCCCACATTGACTTGTGAACCTGAAGAAACTAATGCCATCATAATGGCTTTCCATTTTATCTTAGTTGCCAAATACGAAGTGAGGATCTACCTCTTGCCTTCCATCAGATTTATAAGGATATAGTTCAGTCATTTTGAACCACATCAGAGAGTGTAGGAGGAGAAATCATGCCCAAAACTTTATTTACTGTCTGATGTTTATGATAGGAAAAAATGCAAGAAATAGACCTTCCCAGAAAGAGGTAATGTATTTAATTGTTTTAAAGTATGTTGCTTTCTCAGATTTGTATGTAATATAGCAGAAGTTAATTTTGTTAAAAGGAACTGGCAGCAACAATAAGCACTTTTAAAATATGAACCACTTCAGTTTCTCCTGGTAGACTTACATATGTGTGTAAAGCAGGATAGCTATGAATATTAAATGCCTCTTCAGCTAAGCAGATGACAGTGCAAATAAGAGGATTCTTTGCTTTGTGAAAAGAGCACAGAATTGGAGATTTAGAGGCAAATTACACTGGACTATCAGTTGTCCCAAGACTAACGAAGCATCACACATAATTTAAAAAGGCCAAGGGGAGTAAGTTCCAGTCATCAACAAGGAAAATTCTTGTAGCATTAAATATTGTGCTCTGCTTTCAACATGTTTTTTTACTTGGCTTTTTCTACCCTTTTGCCAGGATTTGCAAAGGAGCCTCTAATGGCAGATTAATGACTTTCCTACTGTACCCTGCTAAGTGAACTTAGTTGGGGATAATCACACTTGTTAGAGCTCTGCTCATCCTATGTCACATGGCACCAGCTGCGCTACTGTGTTCTTTTACTTACTCTGATAGGCATGCTTTTGAGCTAAAATTTCAGTAAAAATCTCTGGAAATCTTGTGCTGAAATAACAAGATGTTCAGATGTTCCACAGCATTTCCTAGGACTGGCAATTTATTTCTGATTTGTTTACCTGATTCAGAAAAATACCAGAATTGACAATTACCCCTTCAAACTAAGTTTTGATTTTCTAAAAACACAAAAATAAGAATATTCGGTGCACAGAATCCTGTAAAAAGGTAATGCCAGCTCTGGACACCTTCATAAAATAGGCTCTGTTGTTATGAAGGTGTTTTCTTTTGCTAAACCTGAAGATCTCCCTCCAGAGTAGCTGTATGAAATAGATGAAGAAAGTTTGGAAGATGGATTCTTGGAACAGTTTAAGTTGTTAGGCCTAAAACTTTTAGAAGCTGATCCCCTCATTTCATAGTTCACATAGTGACCATTAATGGTACTGTAAAAGAACAAGTCATAGAATAAAAAAAATGGACAAAATTAATATATATAGCTCTAAAAGAAAACTTGAAGGAGGGCTTTCTATTTGTAGGACATTACCAACTTTTCTCTATGGTGGTATCATTAATTTCTGAAAAGAATTTGTTTTGTTTTAATAAAATAAACATGAAAGTCTGCTTCACGCATTACATACGCTAGTATAAATGTTATGGGGAATTACACATTATCATTCCACCCATTCATCTAGAGTGGCAGCTGTCAGCAGAGCATACTAGATCTTCTAACAGCAAGTGAAAAACTGTGAAGCGAAAATTACTTGTAATTCTTAATTTGCATAGCATTGCTTAGCTTAACAAAGTACGTAGGAGTACAAAAACCAGTTGCAAGCCTAGTGCTGTGGTTACATTATGAGATGTACAAAGAGTTGTCAAAATATAATTAAGAACTCTGAAATATTTCTTGTGTTCCTAAATCATTTCTTTATCAAAAGACCTTTGAATCTCCTTCATCCCGTTCTACAGATGGCAGAAATACACTAATGTGTTCTGTGTTTTATTAGGACTTATGTCAAAGCAAAGTATTGCACCGTGTTCAAGGATATTATATAGTATTTTACTATCCTGCTGCACATGTTTTTAATTCAGTATTAAACTCCTACTGGCTTATTGTTTTTACTGATCCTAATGCTGTATTTCAGCTTTGAATTCCAGTTCAATTTGTTGCAGATCCCAGTAGTTTCATTAGCTTTAAAAAAAAATTAAAAAACTAAGAGTCACAAAATTGTGTATTTCACCAAGCTTATGGTGACTTAAAGGTAACACTGTGATATCTAAGACCTTTGTTTTTCACAAGGTCTTCAAAATATCAGAGTTTCCTTGATCACCCATTATCAGTCCAGAGCCCTGATGACCTTTCTGTGCTGGGAGCTTGGAAGTCCTGCAAACTAGAGCGGACCTGGGACCTGGGATCTCCAGCTGCCAGATGGAAGCTTCAAAATTTGTATTTTCAATTATAAAGTGACACTTTTGTCAATTGAAATTTGATTTTGAGAAACCTTAGGTATTAGCAGAAATGCTTCAGGTTCATTACATTGAATTGGTGCTAGCATGAAAAGCTCTGATGATGTGCTTATTGTCTCCTTTAAGCACAAGTCAAGTTCAGAGGACAGAAAGAAGGAAAAAAATAGAAAATGCAGCAAATCCTTTCATTGGAGTGTTTTATTTACTGCCAGGAATGTTATTGATGAGCATGGCATGGAAGTGTCCATTCTGTTTGTGAGCTTTAATCCAGAATTCTGCTTTTGAAAAATGTTCTGCCTGCCCATGCAATAGCATAGGAGTTCCTAATAATTTTAATTTTTTTTCTGAGATCCATCAGTAACGTTCAAGAGTTGTGAGCTGCTGAGAAACATATAAAAGAACCACGTATTTTCAGAAATACAATCCAGTTATATTGCACAGTATGTCTGTTAGCGATCATTTGCCAAAAAGAATGAATATCCATTTAAGTATACATATACATATGTGTGTAATTTCCCCTGAAGATGTTCTGAATTTTGTAGACCAAACTATTAGTCTTGAGGAGAAAACTGTTTTGTTTTTAATAAACTTTATGTTGTCTTAAATTGCTTCCTGTATAGAGAAAGATGTTGCCAGCCTTAAAGCTTACAAAAATATCTTCAGACATCTCACTTTTATATAAGCCTATGTATAAAAGTATGTGTATGTTTGTAGTTGATATAAAAATTCCCTTGCATTTATTCAGTGTTTCAATTTAAACTTTGCAATTCTAAACAGTTCTCAAAATAGCTCTATGAAGTATGTCATTGTAGTCTTCCCCTGTTGTAGATGAGGAAATTGAGGAAGATAAGCGCAAGAATTAGTTCTTCTACTGACATTTTGTTGTATTACTGTAAAACATATAGTAGTTTATACAGTATTTTTATGCTCTTTTATTTCTATATACTCATTGGCTTCGAATAAATTAATCTGTGATTAAGGGTGGACACATCCCCATCAAGAATAGAGTTATGACTTAGTCTCGAGCCTTTGTCTCTTTTAGAAATGACTTGTAGTTGGGATAGCAGGATGGAGACATTTGCAGTAGTAACCTAGTGATTACTGGTTGCCTCAGTTGGATTTGTGCAGCGTAGGTTTTATCACTACATTTGTCAGGCAGTTCTTGTAAAAGTCTCAGTTGGGTACCGACGTAGCCTGCCTGGCGTGCATGGAAACTATTTAAGGGACTACAGGACGTGCAAGGGGGGCATAGGAAAGAAAGAAGGATAAGATCCTCAGAGAAATGTATGTTGGTGTTTCATTAAAATATGTTTTTCTCAAGCATTAGCATATTCTCAAGTTAAAAAAGTTACCTAGGTTGTGAAATAATTTTATTGCTCTTAAACTGTGGAGATTGTACTGCAGTCTCAGAAGCCTTTCTATCCCTTAGGCTATATTTTACTCGGTTATGGTTTTATACTAATATTTTAGTGGTGTTTTCCTTTAACCGTTCATGATTTAAGTAATCTAACACACCACTTCTTTTACAATAACACTTTATGGTAACGTTTGTAGGCAACACTAAAAAAATATCTAAATCTTTCTTTGTCATTTTACTCCCTTGAATGAGCAAATGTGTCTAGTACCGAGTAGTAAAGTTTGGAAAACTAAAACCAGTGTATGTACAGGGTGACATACCTGTGAAATACTGAATGAAACTCAGGGCATCGCTACTGAAACAAGTCTGGATTCACCACAGTAAGTGGAAAATGGAATTGACCTCCCCTGTTTAAAAGTCTGTATTAAAATCTGTTTGCTGAAATTAATGTTGAAATACAGCAAATGTATGTTGGCTGCAAAACCTTGTTTGTATGTGAGGTGTCCAGTTTTGCTTATTTACACAAGTTCAGCCTTTATTACTTTAATGCAAATGCCTTGGTATGATAGCAGGTACAGGCCGAAATGCTTCAAAAAGAATACCAAAGAGTACCAGGCTTCTAGTAGCAGATTCTTTGAAGTTAATCTTAGTGCTTTCAATAATGAATTTTGGGTTGTTCTTAATTTCTTCCAAAGAGAGAGATGGGGAATTGGGAAAATCTATGAAAACAGAAAGAAATTGGTATGGGTCACAACAATCAAGTTGGGCTTTTTTACTTGAATCAGCTTACTTTCATTTCACTGTTTTTAAACTAGTACTTATTTCAAGTAGACAAACAGAGTTTTTCAGGTATTTCAATCATTTGTTTCTCTGTGGTTATGATTATTTATTTTTTTTTTGTAGAGTTGTACCCTGTACAGCATCTGTTAATGAAGTACCTAAATCCTCTCCTTGACCGAATTGCCGGTCAAAGGAGGATCTGCCCGGTAGATATTATTTCTAATGCTATTTTTAATGCTAAAATTGAAAGATGCAGAAGGCTAGGGAGCTTAGAAGACCTATTTCAATGACCACAGGTACTCCTCTTGTAGATAGTGACTGGCAGTGGTGAATCTCCATTGCTCTGTAACACTGCCCTTCCCTTGCTTCCTTTCTTTGTCTATGTTCTTCAAAAAGCTTGAAGTTCAGCCTGTCGTCATCATCAAAAAGGTTCTTTCAAGTCAAACAAGAAAGACCAAATGACCAAAGGACACTGTCATTTCAGCTGCATTATCGATCAGGCCATTAAGCAATCAGGAAAGTCCCAGAGTTCTTTGAATTTTAGAAGCCACTGTCCAAGTTTTAGGTAAAAAATTACTGAAACATTAGAATGTGAGCTACTGTTTCGGAAAATAACAGGAAGTTGTTAACTCCCAGTGAGGAGCTGCTTTCTTTCTAAGCTTTGAGGAATAAATGAGGGAGCTGGCCTATGGATAAAAATCTACCAAAGGAAGTATAAAAGACAAAAATAATGGTGTATTTTTTATCTCAAAAATCTGGAAAAAGGATTTCATGAGTTTGATTGGCAGGAGGTGTAATATTTTCTTTTCAATTTCTATTGTGTTGGGAAAGAAAGCCAGAATGTACTTCCATGATCCCTGCAGTTTTATAAGCCCTAAATTCCACTGAAATATGTTGGTCTTCCTTTTAAGTCTTTTTCTTTTTTCTTTTTTTTTTTTTTTTAATTATTGTTTTCCCAAGTTCTGTTTTGCTTTTGGAGCCTATTAATTGCTTCCATAAAGTAGAATGTTTTGATGGGGTTCAAGACGTCAATACCTGTTGCATCTCCTTAGACCAGGGAGCCAGAAGGATATCAGGCTTTTTGAGCCAAATAGCTCTTTATTTGTACAGTGCTGTTTACTGGGACAAACTGCATTGGCAAGTGGTACTACGTTATTCTAATAAATGGGGATAATTGTGAGGTTAAGCAGTGCTAGTTATTTTTTCTCCTTTGTTTCATATCCCTTTTAATGTTCGATGCAAAATAAAAGGCATGAAGTCTGTGGCAATAGAAACTGTTTAGGGCTATAACTTCCTTCTCACTTCAGTAGTTTAGTTTGACACAACAATAAATGCAGTTCTTCTGAGGAAAAGGTGAAGCAATCTACCTTGAAAACTTCTTACAGTCTTGTTCTATTTATTGCGAAATTTGAAAGCAGCCTTTCCTTCTTCTTTGTCTTCTTGTCCCACCAGCATGCTTTTTTATAGTTGTTTAATCGATTGCTCCTTGAATTTCTGTGGCATCATTTCTGTTGACTGCAGTGAACGAAAGTACAAGGCTCCCATCAACTGTACTTTCTCTTGTTATTGAATTTTATAAACTATTGAGTCTTGTAAGGAGTCCATGACCTATAATAAATATTTTCATCTATTGATAGCAGACTCCTTTTTGCCTATTCCGTATCTACCGTGCTATATATTAATTTCTCTGTCACTTGTGACATAAATCTCCAACTATTGAGTGAATGCTGGTAGAGAAACAGAGTCTTGTTTTTAAATTCCACCACCAGCATGGTCACACATGCAGACACACACACACATATTCCTATTGGAGAGGATAAAACAAAGAGAGAAAAATAACCTGCTGCATAGTAGTCCAATATAAGATGAGGTGGGACTCTGAGTGTCTGTTCTCAATGCAGTAAAAGGAAGAGGAGAAAAAAGAAGGGAGCCTCTGAGAAGGTAGAGGAGTGGAGAACAGACTACTGGAGATACGGGAGGATAAGGAGTTAATCTCAGTCATACTATGAGAAGATAGCATGCCATGCTTTTTCAAGTCCCAGGCGGACGTGTAATGAGACAGGGATCTGCTAGAGGATTGGCGGAAGAGTAGGAAGCTTGAACATGTATCAAAAACATGTCTCATTTTTGGAACATTTTAGAAAACAAGTATTGAACACTGAAATTGGTATCTTTGTTGTACTGTCATTAAAAAAAAATAAATATTTAAAATCATGGGTTGAACTCCAAAAAAATCCCGAGACTGGTTTAGAAACAGCAAATATAACAATCAGAATAGAAAATGATCACTGTTCAGTCTGTTTTAGGGAATTTTGATTCTGTAGGGCGCACATCAGTTGTGTTTTCAAATCTCTTCCTGCAGTTCTCAGCACCAGCCAAAAATTTGTGTTTCTGTCTTTTTGATGTAACCAAGATTATGTGTTTGTGTCTTCCGTGCACCTGTGGCATTATTGGAAACAGAAACTCTGGATGTTTTCTTATAAAATCAGAGACTTAGCAATATTAGATTTTCTCATCTGTGTTTTTACGTGCTGCTTTACAAGTTTAGGAGAGCGGGATTTCCTTTGAGGTGGTTTTTTTTTTTTTACAGTATTGCATCAAAACTCTAATATGGTCAGTAAATTTCTGTTTGTCTTGCAAATAGGAGTGTAGGAAGGTGCACTGTAGACAAGGCAATGAGGGCTTAGATTGAGGAAATATAGGTATTGCAGTGCATCGAGCAGTAAGTGGTAGTCAGGAGGCTTTTGACTTTACCAGGAGACACTTTCTTATCTATGATAAAATGACAAGCTTTTCTGTCACAGTATCTTTGGTCTTACTGACGTGTATGTCAGCTACTCGCATGAAACTTTACAGTTCAATGAATTTCACTGAATTTTTAGAGTTGGAAGGGACCATAGAGCTCATGTAGCCCAACTCCCCTGCTGAAGCAGGATTGCCCAGAGCATGTTAGAGCACGTTACTCAGGACGGCATCCAGGCGGGTCTTGAAAATCTCCAGAGAAGGGGACTCCACAACCTCCCTGGGCAGCCTCTTCCAGGGCTCTGCCACCCTCACTGTGAAGAAGTTTTTTCTCATATTGGACTTGATTCAGGTTATAATGTTTGCTTAAATTCATTTATGGTAAAAGTGAAGCTGGTCCTCGATTTTTCATGCTCAGGCACTGGGTACATAATTATATATTCTCCATACCATGGAATCTTGACGGGACCATTTGTGTTGAGATTTGTAGATTTTCAAAGAAAACACTGTCTTTGTCTGTGGAAGGGGAGAAAAAGCAGGGGGAGAGGACAGCCTTATCAATTAGTGAAAGCAAGCAAGTATGACAGGGAAAGGAAGGGGAGACCTCCTCCATCTGGTTCTTGGTGGGGACACTGAGCCCTATGCTTCTTCCTGGGTACTGAATCAGTCAGCAGTGACCCTTTTGCAGCTTGTGGTGCAGTCTGATGGTTTTTGTGAGCAACATTACAAAGTTCAAAAAAGCACCCCATGCAGATCCCAGAAAGAGCATTGCATGAGAAATGAAAATACAAGTCTAAATTACAGTCTAAATGTTTTCTTGCTGGATTTTGGGGAGATTTTATTCTCCTGCCTGCAGTTTATGAACTTGTCTAATTTATGTATTGGCATAAATCACTGACTCCTGAATAGGATTGTATGAATTTATGGCAGGGTTCACTTAAAATTTACTTGTGGATGTGAATGTTAACTGAGCTGTTTATCTAGATTGTTATATATCAGTTTTATGTTTCTCAGGTTGCACCATTTACATAATGTTTATTAAGTCAGGCACAGTTATTGTGTCAAATATTCAGGTTTACTTTTCTCTGCTCTGGAATATTGTAACAAAAACTTGAGGGTATAAGGGGAGCAAAGGAAAGATTGGTAAGAGTGTTTTGGTAGTGGGTTGGTTTTTTTCTTTAAAGTTTTCACCATAAGTCAGTCATATCCCAAGGGAAGAATAAAATACATAAAAGGGAATGTAGTTTCAGTGGTAGAAGCTGTTCAGATTCACTGGAAATTCTTGTGAGCACTTGTAAAATTGATGCAAGGTGAGATGCTGGCATTGTAAACTAGAGTATGTAAACACTGCCTGCAAACATGGCCAAGCTTAGCAAATGCCAAAACCACATTGCTCAGTAGTTCAGGGCTTGCAGAGCAGACACAAGACTAAAATGAGTGTAGGAGGTTTGAAATAATAATGTATTTCATAATATTCTGTGTAACCTCTTATCTTATGATTCAGCATAACCGATCTTAATATTTTACAGCAACTATAGGTTAGACTGGGGGATGCTGTTCCAATCAGGAACTTGTAATTTGTGCAAGTCATTAGCCAAATTTTGAAGAAAGAAAAATTTTTACTTTTGTAACTTTGTTGTTATGTGCTGAAACGACCTTCTGCCCTCAAAAGAAACTGCAGGAATTGAATTAAATTGGGTAATGTATGGCACATCATTTAATTGCGAAAACATGATTAAACTGCGTTGGCAAGTTGGTTTTCTTTTTGAATTTGCCCAGATGACATTGGATTGTCTGGTTTGCTTTTCCGTCTCCATTATTCCCTTACACTGCTGGTTACTCTCTTACTGTGGATGCTGTAGCTGCTGGTAGGGATGAACACATTGTGTGCTGCTTTGTCCCAGCTGAAAAGAAAGGCTGAATCCTGCAAGCAACATTCAGTCCTCTCGCTGCCAGGTTTCCTTAGCCTGTGGCTGTTGTGGTTGAACTCTAGGAGAGCAGTGCCTGTGTCTAAAAGGTTGTCATTACCCATGTCATCTGTGGCAGTTCTGCCCGATGGGAGCTGCTGAGTTAGACGTCTCAGGTTCCTTAGGAGTCTTCAAGGTGAATAATTCCACTGGGACCCGGGACTGTCAGTCCCGCCGATTCTGCTTGGTTGGTTGTTGCCAGCTTGTGCTGAACACTGGCAGGTCCTTTGTGCAGCGGCACCATACGGGTTATCTAAAAGTCACTAAGAATCTGGGTTCCTCTGCCCTGACTTTAGAGCTTTCTGCAGAACCTAGAAACGTTGCTGCTTCTTTGAACCCCTTCCTGAGAATCCCTTACGATTTTCAGTTCCACTTTCCCCTCGATGCTTGGAGCCTTTTTGAGGAAGTCATGGTAGGGCCTTAATTACAATTAAAGGCAGATCTATAACAATAGGAATATGGAGACAGCGTATCTATAAGAGAATTCAGATAATTTTGAACATTTTCAAACCGATATAACTGAAATGCTGGCTTTTCAAGAGGTCCTCTGAATGTAACTGCTGCAAAACTATAAAGGTGGCAATGGCTGCAAGGGTGGAATACAAAACGAGCATCTTTCAGGGAAAGACATATAAAATGCCAGCTGTGTTAAAAATCATGCTGATCGTACTCAGCCAAAAAACCCCACACCAACGGTCACCTGTCAGTAATCCCTGAATATGACTGTTGAATGGGTTTGACCTTGATTTCAGCTTTGTTCTCGGCTAGCAGGTGCCTGGAGGGCTTGCAGTCTGCTTTAGAAGACCTTGTTTTAAAAACAGTAGTATTTGTCGCCTAATTATGAATGCAGATTTTGCATGTGTTTGTGATTTACAAGGCCTTGCTTATGTGAAACAGGCTATAAACTCTCCTTGGAATTGTATAGTAGTCTGGAGTAGATAATTACACTTTGAGAAAAGAGCCTCTGTTTCCAGTGAAAACACTGTAAAGTTATTTCAGAAATGCTCTGACCTCAGACGTTTCATATAACTTACACAAAATGCTTTCACATTTGTGCAGCAGCTAGCGGCTTGATCTCTGCCATCTCCTAAACGAAAGTACAGAAGTCTCCCTGGGAAAAAAGCAGGATGTCTATGCTGTGGCCTACAAAGCTCGTGTTATTTTACTCACTCTGTTCTTTGTGTCTATACCCTTAAACAGAAGAAACCTTGCCCTCCTTTAAACAAATCTGTCTCCTAATCACACCCCACCCCCACAAAGCCAGCTTTCCCTCTGAGTTTTTCTTCTTCCCTGCCTCCACTCAGCATACACACTAATAAATTCAGCAGTAAAAACCTTGGGAGAATTTCTCAGCACAAATGGAAAGAAGATGTCAAAGGCTGAGGATAGGAATTTTCTTTATAAAGTTGCAAAAACAATAGAGAACAATTGAAACAACGGGGGAAGAGCCAGAGATGGGTGAACAAGCCCTGAAAGAATTGCATTAATTTTGTTTTGATGAAACCCCACTGATTCTCCTCGCTGGCATCCAAAAGAGCTATTTTTGTTTGCAATTGTTTGTTTGTTTTTCAAGAATCTTGGTAGAAAGCAAAAGCATCACAAATACAAGTGCAGGGACTTGTGAGAACATTCACACTAGAAATGCTCTTCTGACCTTTTGAAAAGTTGTTTTTAACTTCTGGTACAATAAAGTTGTCAGGTATTGGTGAAGACTTTGTATGAAAAATTTGTATGCTGGAAGGATGACTTAATAGAAACAACGGTGTGTGGCAATCAGGGAGAGCAAATACCAAGTACTCATAATTGCTGGCTTTTCCCAACAGAGAGCAATGAAAAAAAAACCCCATGGGTTTCTGAATATGATGTGGACAGGTAATTTTAAGAAAAAGCTGCACAGGAAAAGAATGGAATTTAACTGAGCTATGCGATTCAGTCTTATTAAAAAACATGTTTAGGTATGGATTGTGCTTTCAGAGAACTCTCAACACGCTCTGCCCTATTTCTGCTCAGGCAGCTGATGGGGTCTCTGCTGTCTTAGTTTGTACCAACTGGCAGAGCCATGGCGGGCATGCCCTGGGAACAGTTGTGAGCCAAAGCCCACCAGAAGTAGGGCTACCCCTGGGCATAAGAACAGCGTTGAGCATCTGAATGGAGACAGGAGCAACTCCCCCAATCATGGCATGATCCAAAAGCCAACATCTGTCTGCAGTCTTGGTCATGTCGTGTTATTTATAATTTCACGCCTAAGACCCAAGAAATAGGATTCTGACTGTAGCAGAGAGAGGTCATATTATTTGCAGTTTGCAGCTAGTAAGATATTCAGAGCCAGTAATAGTTTGATAATTCAAGGAGATGGAACACACGAGCACAGCCCTTTGCTTGTGCTCGTTGTTCACTCTAAAAAAGGCAGTAACAGCCAGAACTGAGTGATTTCAATTCTTCCTGTTCCGCAATTACTGTGTTACTGATTGTATGAGTTTGGGAAATCACACGCTCAAGGGCATGCATGGGTGTTTTAAAATGGGCCTGCTGAAAATCTGATCTGCTCTAATGTCACATCCAAGGAAGCACACGTGGAGTCTGTAGCTAACAGTAGACATTGCTGCATGTAGTTTCCAGTATATTGGAAAGGAGCAGTAGGGGTTAAAGTATTTTAAAAAATAATAAAAAAAAAGATGGAGAAATCTTAAAAGTGCAGCAAGGTCGTATCCATTTATTAAGTCATTTTGTTTAATTTGTTTTTAAAGAGGACAAGTTCTTGCAGGGCAACACAAAATGGAGAGGGGTCATAGTTAATTGAGTAGATGGTTTTCTCTCAGCTTGCAGTGAGCACTGTCCTTTCTAAAGGAGATGCAGGGACATCAGGTAGCAGACTTGTTTCTATGTTCTCTGCAAGAGTCAGAAGAGATGACAGGCTATGGAAGGAGAGGCATATGCTTTAACTCCTTGAAAGATTTAGCAGCAGATGCTCTTCTCTGGCATGCATCAGAAGCCCTTAAAAATAAGCAGAAAATTGGCTACAATAGAGATTCTGGAAGACTTGCATGTGGTTGATCGCATCTTTAATACACAGCAGGCTGACCTTCCTTCCATGTGAATTTATGTGAACCACATGAATTTTTACTAGTGTAAATTCTGAAATGGTTCAGACGTGCTCAGCTCAAGTACGTTGCACTGGGTTATTTCTAATTATGTTGCTGGTGGCAACTTTTTCTTGTACCACATGCGCATACGTACGCGCACACGTTCTCTTTCTGTTGTAACAGTGGACCCTGCTAGCTTGGATGGCTCCTTCTCGGTTTCCAGCTGCTTTCGTGTGTACCTCAGGTCCTTCTTTGTAATGAAACACCTGTGTATCTTTCAGAAAGCTCGAGGTAGAGTCTGCACTGTGTAGGCAGCCAGTTCTCTGCAGACATTTTTATTCACATGATACTAACCCGAAAACTAGCGTTTTAGAAACCTGCTGGTAGCTTTCTGGAAGGTGCTCAATAAAAATGGAGTAGGAAAGGACCTCGCTGGTTTGTGATTCTGTCACCTTACTGTTGGTCTGGTGGTAAGTAACAGTAAATATTACTTCTGCAAAATCATGGTATTCAAAGAGCCCATTTTGCCTAAAACAGTGTTCTTGAGACTAAACATCGGCTTCAGCATTGCCAAAGATAGGAATGAAAACACAACTTTTAGATTCCTTGATCCATTTTTCTTTGGCAATCGAAGGCAAGAAGGGTGCCAAAATACATGGCAGATTTATGCGTCTCTGAATTTATTAGCTGCACTTGCAAAGAAGTTTTACAGTCTTAGAAAACATTTATTATCTGATAGGAGATAAACTATTGTCCCTTGCTGAAATCAATAGAAATTTTGCCATTTCAGGCATAGTTTTGCTTGTCTGAATGGTTGGATTCCACACATGGGGTGAGCAAACTATTCAAGAAATAACCACACAGTGCCTATTATTACTGCGGTCTCTGGAATAGCCCTGGCCTTTGGAGTGAAAAACGATAAGGAAATACCTTGTTTAGGAAGAAAGGGCAGGTTGGCACAGACCTCTTTCTTGCCGTGTCCTGGGACTTCAGCAGCGTCAGTAATTCATCTTTGCTTCTCTTTCTTTCAGGGCCCTCCTGGTCCAAAAGGCGAGAAGGTGAGTTGATGCCCGGGTGACACTTGCAAGGTGAATGGAAAGCCTTCCCAGCATGAACTAAAGAGACCGTTTGTATTGACGCAGTGTAATGTTAGAATATGTAAGAGAGCTGGGTAGCACACAGATGCTGTGTTAAACCTATCATCTCATCTTTCCACTTTGCAGGGAGATCAAGGTGATCAGGGCCCTCGGGTAAGCATCTTAAAAACAATGTTACGCTTCCCCTTCGCTGAGTAGGCAATTAGTCTTTAGCGCAAAACTAAATTAAATACACTGTCTGAGCTAATTATGCTTATTAGCTGCATTTACCCTGCATGTTGAAGTAAGTGTCTGCAGGACAGTAATACTGAACATGATCAGATACTGTCTGGGAAGATTTGAGTAACAGTAGTAAGCAATGCATTAGAATATCCGATTTCCATTACGGGTGAAAGCAGGTTTCACAGTGATTTTGCTCTGCTGTATAAAAGCTGGCTTTCCTAACCAAACCTCTCAGTTTCCCCAGCAGTGTTTTCACGCCTTGCATGGGCTCCCACAGTGCACAGGGCTGGTGGGTTTCTAGATTTCATGTAAGATTTACCTAGTATTTAGTGAATTCTAAACAAATACCATGTATGCACGTATTAGCGCTTTTTCCTGACACATATGTACCTAATATTTTTAGGAATAACAATATTATCACCTTGTAAATGCGTCCAGACAATTAGACGGAATGTGGTTTAGTTTTTGGAAACAGAAAGGTTCTTTTAATTTTTAAATACCATGTTTATTTTAACAGAGGAAAAAAAGGAATACAGGGGTGAAAGTTCAGAGAGATTGGTCGTGCCAGTTCACTTTTCTTTACATCTGTGCTTCATTAGAAAATGTTTGGTTGTATTGTTCTGATGATATAGTGACTCTTTTCAGTTACACATTTATAAATTTTTCCATAACAGCTTGTTCCATGGATATTTTTTTTCTATTAACTTTATTAACTGTTTTGAATTTGCAATTTTATTGTTTTGTTTTGTTTTACTTTTTGTCATCAATAAGATTATCTAAAGTCACAACATGCTTTTATAGTTGAATTTGGTGTTGGTGCTACCGGTGTTGTATTACCTACAGGGCTCAATTAGGTGTCCTGTTATGCTTGGTGATATGAGGGCACATTATAAAGACAGAAGTCTGTTAGTGAACAGCTTTTAATATTGTTCTAGTTGAAACTCGAAGAATTGGAAAACTATTTAAAGAAATACAAAGGAAGCAGAGAGTAACAATATGAGAACACGTTTTGTCTAGGGTAGCTAATACTCACACTGAAAGTTCTAAAGAATGTAAAAAATTACTTTTAACTTCTAAGCAAGTTTAGGTAGCTCTCAGCTGCCAATCCGGACTGTATATTTTGGCCGGTTCCGTGCTACAGAACCTTGTGGGGAACGTGAGGAGGGAGGGCAGAGGAGGAGAGTGGAGCAGTGCCCGTGGCTTGGGAGAAGATGCTCCATGCAGAATGTATAAGTTAGAGGTCTGCGCGTAAAGTCACCTTAATTCCAAAGAACTGGTGTTCTATTCAGAACAGGAGAGCAAATTTGATGGAGCTATCAGAGAGGGAAACAATAAAAAATAAATACGGAAACACAATATTGTGAAGACTATGACACAGCTGAGGATAAAAATGTGGAATTGTGGATGTTGGAGAAGTTTTAAAATGGGAGAGCAGAGGATAGTTTTGGAGGGAAAGCAAAGGGGGCAGAGCTTCCACTGATCCAGAAATCTCAGCAAAATGTTGGAGAGAAGTAAGAAAGTGGTTCAGCATGTGTGGCTTTCAGTCCCTGAGCTGGCAGTGTTGGCAATACCCAATAAGAAGATGCGAGTTGGTTCAGTGTTACCTTGTAGGCAGAACACCTTCAAAGAGTACAGTGGAGTATCTGCTCTTCAGAGACTGTTGTGTCCCACTTTGCCAAGATACACCCTCTTTATTGGAGGGCAAGTAGAGTCCTCACCGGTCCATACAAATCATGGTTATGGCTACTTTATGGTTTTGCTAAATCAAGTGCAGATAAAAAGCAAAAAATATCCAAGCTAAGGAATTCACATTTAAGGACATCACAAAGTTTTATCTGCGGCAGCAGATGGCGGTTGAGGCTGAATTCTATATCTGAATATAGAAAAGGAATTGAATAAGGTCAGCAGTAGGGAGGAAGATGTGAATAGCACCTTGTGGGCTAGCTGAACCTTCACTGATTGTTTAGTCAATGTGTATTGTAGTAACACGTCTCTTTTTTTTAAATATATGAGTATAATTTAGGTAATTTGGCCAGTCTTGTTGGTTTTCACTTTATTTTTTATATATTATTGGTATTTTGAAGTGCACTTGCATGAGTTCTACCGCAACTTCTCCTTTTTTGCCTTCTGTATTTCACCATTAATAAGTACTGTGGTGCCTCTGACTATTTTATGTTTCATGGTACAGCAGTTCTCTCTTCTGCTGACTGTCTTCTGGGTGAATTTGCTCAACTTGCTGTGCCAGAGGACTTACAATATAATTAATGGAAATTATACGTGTAAGCCAGTCATGCACCAAATGAAACTAAACCCATTTAAACCTGGTTGATTACTTTGCTCGTGGTTTTCCAATACTGCCTATGTAAAATAACTGCTTTTGGAGATGCCACTATACCATATTATTTTAGAGAAATATTGTACCTGAACGTGACTGCGGGGTGACATCAACATTCGGATTTGACAAATTTGCAGACTGACTGACTGGATATAATAACTAAAAGTGATGGACATTTTAAAGTTAATTCAGGCTTTACAGATAAGGAGCCTGGAGTTTCTTTGTTTTTATATTTTTACATATTGGCTTGAGACTAGTATTTACTTTGAAAAGGTTTTTATTGTTTCAAGTAATTTTTAATACCAAAATTTCAAAATGACCCTTGTCCTTATAAATCTGCTTTCGTTCCTCCAGGCATTTTCTTTAGTAAAAGGAAACAAAATAATATGTAAACACTGTCGAGGTCAAGTTGAGACCTGAAACTTTTAAAGTCCTGCTAGAATGAAAAGAGAAATATTTGTAAAACAAGGAATTGTTGCTTTCTATCCCCACCCACTTTTTCACCTTGGACTTTGAGACTTTTGAGAGATCCTTCTTTCTGAAATCCTTTCAAAACTGTAAAAGCAGTAATCAGTTATCTCAAACCTACTTGTTCACAGGCACTGGACATGCTGAATGAACCTGAACTACTTTGAGGTTCAGATTTTCTTGCAAATATCTTCAATAAATCAATACCGTAATAGAACCCGACCCTGCAAGTACTGCCCAGAGATCAGGCACTTGTTTTTAGAAGAATTCATCTGATATTTTTTTTGGTCTTTTTTTAAAGAATCTGAGGGGTTTTCTTAAGTATTCAGAAGTAATCTGTTGACCAGTCTCCACCATCACACAGAGATGGCACAAGGGCTCTAGTTCATAATGCCATGTGGCTTAATCTACTTATGCCCATACTGCCTGTAGAAAAAGTGAGTCAAAACTACATTCCAGTAGTGTGAGAGATGTCAAAATTCATGCCCTGAGTGTGGGTTTGAACAGCAGGTTAATATAGCTTTTGGTCACATGAGACCGCATATAAGCTAGTGGTGGACGCATTCAAAAATCCATTTGAAGAAATGCTTTTTTGATCTCTTTATATATTTTTATATCAGATCTCTGTTTGTTACTCTGAAGTTCTGGTAGACTAAACATTTAGGTCAAATGCAGAACTAGCTTTTCTCAATACCAGTGTAAGAAACAGCATGTTAGTAAATCTTTTGAATGCTTTTATTTTTGCAGAGGACATGGCTTCATGACATGTCCATGGAGATTTGCATTATTGTGCTGAGCCATGACAAAATTAAAAGTGATAGGTTCTAGCCTGGGGAGTTTTAGAATAAATGCTGATGTCAGTACACTGCTCAGTTCCAGTTGCTCAGCCTTTGAAGATTCTGTAATGGTAGGATTGCAAAGGATATATTGTCCAAGTAGAGATTGTACCCTGATTAATGGAAACAGTTCTTCAAAGGTGAATGTTTGGGAATGGAACATCTAGTACTGAGCGTCTTAATCAGTCTGTTCCCATCCTTTTGGAAATGACTTAATAAATATCTTCTGTCCTTTGGTTCAGATACGTGAGAGATTGCCTGCTTATCAGCTCTAGAAATCATCAGCTAGCAGCTGCCTTTAAATTCGTTTTGGTCTAGGTACAATGAGAAACCACCCAGAAGCCATACTTAAGTATTTCCATAAAGTTATTTTCTCCTTTTGGTATGTTTAAGTAAATTTTCCCAGCAGCTGGGTCTGCACAGAACTGATAACATCTCTAAAATATCGTCAGCAGAAGAGATTAAGTTCTAGAAAAGAAAGGTACTCAGAAGTTTATTTTATTGTGTTAACCTTTATTGACTTCAAGATTAAAAAGATTCCTTGTGTATTGTTAAAACAGTTAGGTTTGGGTAGTGATATAATGTTCTTTTCTATTTAACTCTTTCCTCTTCCCCATTTATTTTTAATACATTTGCTTCTTATTTGCTGCCAGCTAGAGAGAAATCATTGTTTCACAATATAAATTTTGCAGGTTCTACTCTTCTGTGCTGGAAAAATATTTTAAAATTATCTGATATTGACAGAAATGGTCCTGGAAGCAGTCTATTTGCTGAAATAACTAAATACAAAAATGTATATATATAGATATAACCTGTTTTAAATGAAATATTGTTTTATTTGTCACATTATAGACACAACTTTTATAAACTGTCCCATATCAATGAGAAACTAAATATATCCAAGCAATACATTTTGACCTGATTGTTTTTTAAGAAAATTTTGAAAAGTCTGGTTTGAATAGGTGTCCATTATTAGCTAATGTGTTTCTAAGGAATGTATAATAAATATTTTGGGACTTTTCCTGCTCCTACTGGCAGGAAATTTCAATAAATTGAAAACCTATATTCATGTCATTAGAATCAGTGCCTCATTCATAAATCAGAAAATACTACTTATTGAGTGATGATTAAACCATGATCATTAACTTTTCACCCTCTTTTAAAGTCATCTTATTTTGTATTATATTTATTCAAAAGTGGGCCTTTTTTTTAAGAAAAGAACAGATTATTTTTTTTTGAGAAAGGAACAGATTTGCTTCACAAAATAGATAATAATATATAAATTAATCTGAGTTCTTGCCTTCACCAAAAGCAAGAGTCCATTTTTTGGAGGCATTGCAAACTGTAGCAAATGTTGGTAAATCAGTGATGTAATAGGAAGCCTTGTTCCCAAACAGTGCGTGCTTCCAATTTTTATCCTCATTCAACCTCTTGTCAAAACAAAAATGTTATGGTATTATAGTTGGAGTATTATGTTAAATAGAATTTTACATAATTTAAACATATTCAGTGAATGTCTTCCAGGACTGTCCTTAATGTTTGATTATATCCTACTAAGTTTTGTATTAATTTCTTTTATAAATACTGCTTATGAATTTTATCTGCCTCAATAGAAGGACTGTGTAGCTTTCATTAGCATAAATTAGTCTTGTGCCCGGCTTTTTCTTTTCTGATTAAAGACTCTTTGATTTCATTTATATGAATATGCTGTCAAAAGCTGCAGCAAAGGTGGTGATATAGTGCTGTTATTCCCTTAAGTGATATTCTTATGTGCGTATAAAAGCATATTTTCTGGTTTACCGTGTGTTACTTCAAACATATAGTACAAACGCAGTACTGCATTAAATTCATGCTTTAACAGTACGACTGCCCACATAGTCGTTTATTCTGTTGTGTAAAGCAAATTATAGTTCAAGTTATAAACTACATCTAATCACTGTTTCAAACTGTGCTCTTAGTGTGCCAGAATTGGAAGGCTAAAAAACCATTCATGATTCCTTCTGTTAACGTAGCTTTCACCAAGGCAGCATCATTGAGAAAACTGCCGGATGTCTGCTTTAATGCCAATTTGTCTGTGAGCAGTTAATTTAACTTCTGAGACTTTGTTTCCTTATCTGCCAAAAGGCAACAGGGGAATTTACCTGCTCCCTTCCTGGGACTAATTATCAGTTCTGCTTCACTGGTATTAGGCTGTTGTGGCTCCTGGGTTTTCCTCCGATAAGCTGAAAGTAGGGTAACAAATTGGAGCAAGGTAACTGGGAGCTCTGTAACTTGAAGAGGGCAGGAAAGAACTCGGGATGTGCTGGCTGCCAACTTTGTGTGAAGCATTGGCACGCTCAGACTTGAGATGTGCCGCCTTTCCGAGTTCCCAGAAGCGGCCTTTTGGCTTTGGGTGACTCTCCAGGGCCAAGCTATGCCTTTGATGTTCGGCTCCTGAGGTTCCCCCGGGGAATGCAGAACAGCTGTGACGCTCTAGAGAGAGTGCCACATACCTGCTCCCAAGATGAGGATGTTGTCATTCCTGTCTTAAGGGCTAGGCAGTGCATTTCTTCACTCACCACCAGTTGGTTTGCATCTTGCCCCTTTTTAGTAATGCCAGAGGAATGGTGAGGAAGGAAGTCTGTGTACATCCTGTTCCTTTTCCTACAGCCCTGTCCTGTGACGGAGAAAACACCATGTAGCTGTTTTATCTCAAACCACAGCTGTCCCACGAAAGTGCTGCAATACTGAACACTTGAGTTAGAGCACTTTGATCCAAAACAACTCTTTAAAACTATATCATCCACTCCTAATCAATATCATAGAAATGGCTTGAAGCATTTACTTAGTCACATAACTGTAGTGGGTATAAAATTTTAAGAGCCACATAAGGCAGGACAGAATTTTTTTGCTGTGAGAGACAACTTGGTTTGAGGGAGGACCAACTTCTCTGGAAGTTAACTGGATGCCTGCCATCAGTTCCAGTGAGAGTAATAGGTTTGCCTTCAGGAAGGGTATTTTGTGCAGCTCAGGTGGTGATCACTCATCAGAATCCGTAGCTGAGTTGTGTGGAAAAGATACTGAAAATTCTTCAAATACTAGGACCAAAATAGAGAAGTGCTGGCTTTCTCCAGTTTTGCTCATTTTGAGTGCAGTGTCAGATGGAGTTTACTGTGAAAATACAGAGGTCGTTACAGAAAATAACACTTTCATAATGATCTGTTTGTGTTATTTCTTAAATATTACACTTTTATTATTTTAATACAAAGTCTGGATCATTACATGGTGTATTCTAATTAAAACTCTTTGCCGACTGGTTGCCTAAGTGAAAAGAAATTCTTGGATCCTTGTCTTGTTGTGGTGCACTGTTTTAGTTAGCAGATCTGCTGATGGAGAAAGCAGCAGTTATGATAAAAGGGATTATATAAAAGAGCTCCTGCTGAGAGTCCATGGCACCATACAGGGTGATACCGAACACTGTATTCCCCAGGGCAGGTACAATAATTAGCTGCAGGACTGGCACTTGGTCTGAGGGATTAATTAGAACTGGAGGTGGTGTTCGGGGAAGGTAAAGCAGCCATAAAGAGTGTCAGGATCACTTTGGCCTGAAGCCTGTGTGATTTGATGTGAAATAGCAGCAGCTGGCTGTAACCTTAGGAAGTGCAAGTGAACAGCAGGTGGTAATTCCTGTCTCATTTACCATGTCTTCGCAGGAACACGTAAGCTTGCGTAGCTTGGGTTTATTGGCAGGTCAGAAGGAAAATCCTAAGGAGGACTGTGACATTTACTATACTGAGCAAATGCAAAAGTCAAAATGGAGTGTACGCAGCGTAGCATAAAACTGGTAATGCTGTTACTCAATGTTATTATGCTTGCTTGCCATATGACAAGGTTATGATGACCTTCTAATATCGACCTCATGTAGACCAATGCACTGTGAATACACTGAGTGTACTGTGAAAAATAACACTGCTAGTGTAAATTACATCTTCAAAGGCTGTGATGGATGTAACAGGAGAACTATTTAATCCAAGTAAAAAGTCAGGCAGAGGGAATAGTATGATGTTCTGGCATCCTTCGGTTTTCTCTGTAGCCGTTGTATGGGGACGAGTAGGCTTTTATCTACATTTCCAGGTAGGTGAGCAGGATGCGACATTCTGTGATCACAAGCTATAATACAGCCTCTGCCAAGCATCCTGTTTTGCTTGGCATTTGGGCAAAAATTGCAGCGAGGCATGCAACAAATGTGCTAATTTAGAAATTGTAACCAGCTAGCAATTCAGGGTGAGCTTGAGTTGCTGTCAGAAGAGGAATTTAGTGGGCCAGTGGTCGCTGTTGATCACTGTGGTGTTTTGTATTCTGTGAGGGCCTCCCAGGGTGCAGAAGAAGAGCCCTTCCTATGTGTAGTTCAAGAATCAAACCAAATAAAGAGAAAATTGAGTAACTTTGAATCCATCGTTGAGAGCAGCTTTAGATAGAGAAAAAATAAAACAGATCTAGGGGATATTTGTGGCTATATTTATAGCAGAGTGACAGGAAAGGAAGAGAAATCATTTTGTGGGAAGGATAGCTCTTTTTATGCCTTTTTAGAAGCTCATTGTGTGCCAACATTATCTTTCATGGGCGCCAGAAGATGCGATGCCTTCTAAAGCCTCCCACGCATACGAAAACTATGTACCCATTATAGTTTCTTTGCTGGGTTCCATTTAATATCCCCGTGTTTTTGTCTCTCTCTAAATATGTGTGTTACTTATGGGGAGATGATCCAGGTCCAAGCTGGCATTGCGTGTCTCCGACCATTAGGTCTGAGATTATGCCTACTTTGGGCAAAGGAAAGAAAACTTTGTCCTGCTTGGGAACAAGCTGAAAGAAGTTACTAAGCTGATGATGGAAGAATGGAGTTGTCCCCTTTTCTTGTGTGTTTTACGTATATATGTATATAGGCAGAAAACTGCAGTACTGCTAGCTACTCTTGAACTTGTCTGTGTGGTGTTGGGAAGCATTGAGAATGCTAAGGCTGGACTGTGAAGTGCTCTATGTAAATGTCTTTGTGTGGAGCCACACAAAACTTTCAAAATTCTTTAATTTCTTCTCAAAAAAGTCTTTCTTGGCAAACCAGTACATTTTCATGTTAAACACCTTTATTAATGAATTCTCATCTCTCTGTGTTCAAGATTAAATCAAACCTATTATGAGTTTTGAGTTTCCACTTTGTAAAATGTCAAATAGCAAATACACTACATTTAGAGGTAACTGAAAATTGCTGTGCTGTAATCCTAAAGGCTGATGGGTAAAAATGAAGTTGTTAGAAGATATTCTCTTTATCCCTTTTTTTAATAAATGAAATTTAAAGTTTATGGCTTGCTACTGAGATTTTAGTTCTTTTGTAGGTTTCTTGTTTGCACTCATTTCCATTACACGGGTATTGGAGTTTTATCTAGAAGAGGACCGGACCATGTGCACAGCAGGGCTAATGAGTCACAGATGTAAAGATTCTGGCACATTACCATCTAATAACTTCTTTAACTTATATTCCATAATAAGATAAATGCAAATTTGATACATCTGTTTTCTAAATGATGTATCATTCCAGTCTTAGCAGTGTCTCAGGAGTGAGTTTCTTTAAATGTTTTTGGTTTTGTTTTCTTTTTATTTGTTTCTAAAGAGGAGGTTTCAGGTCACTGAGCAATGCAGTTCGCCTCGCCACACCACGGTTCATCAGAACGAAGTGGGAAGGCTGGCGAAAGTGCCACCGGCTTTATGGGATCCCCTCACAGAGCCTCTGCTTCCTCCTCTCACGGGTGGAGGAATAACAGGAATAAAGCTGCCGAACGCGCCTCAAAGGTGCTAGTGAAGGACGTGTACTCATCAGAAAGTCGCTGAGCCTTTTTTTTTTTTTAAAGACCGGTGCAGCCTTTGTGATCCAGAGGATCTCTGATGTGATTGCTTGCGGAGATGAATAGGGCAAATATTTGCCACGTTAAAATAATCTGCTGCAGTTGAGAGACCTTGGTAGGCTGCCGTCGCCTCTTGGTGCTTTCCACCAGGCCAGCTGGGCTGTGAAGGGCTTGGACGACATGGCAACATGTTTTGCCCTAGCAGAGACTTGACTTCACTTCTTGGAAGCCACCTCATCCGGCAGCCAGAGCCAGGCACAGCCCTCCCTTTTGGAGATGCCAGGCTGCAGCCTTGCTACTGCCACGTGCTCCAGGCCTTACAGAAGGGCTGTGCTTCCAGCTCCACCTCATAGAGGTGGCATGTGTAGGGGGCTTGGAGCTACTAGACCGTGTTTTACTCTATTTTCCTCAGCCAGATGTCTCTCGGCCATTGAATAAGCCTGTGCTTCAGACAGTGTGCTATGCTAAAGGCAGGGAGAAGACTTGGGGATCTCCTTCTGTGAGGTTTCAGCTTTATCAGAAGGTCTAGTTTGCACCCTACAAGGCAGCACAAGGAAGGTGTTGAACCAGGAGCAAAATTCACTCCTTGTATTGTTACAGCAGGCCACAATCGCCACACTCTTCTTTTTTTCTACACATGTTGGTAGAGTAGGCTATGAGAAACCATATGCAGCACACAGCGCTTGAGGGGAAATAATTTGCCCTGGATATGAAAATGCTGCTATGTGTCTTGAAAACATTGACCTTGGCCATTCTGGACTACCTAAGATCTAGCACTAGATTGTTGTTCAGTGTTTATAATTGTGTACGTACTACCAGTTTATGTGCTGAATGTCATATGTAAAACAGAACGTGAGGAGCGGGATTATACAAATTATGTATACAATTATACAAAGCGCTTCAAAATCCACTGTCCCTGCTGCCAGGCTCTGCAGCAATCCAGAATCAAAGCTTTCTACATAGTTCTTTTGAAGTGCTGTAGCATATTTTAATTGAAAATGGCTCAGTCATCCACTGGCTGATAGTCTTACCAACTGTCAAATTTATTGTAATTTTAAGGCAAGTCACCTCCATGGGAGTGCTTCTTCTAAAATCTCTTGATATTCCTGTTGTGAAGTCACATCCTGCATCTGCAGTGCAGTGCAAAGCTGACTCTGTTTCCCATATGACAGAGAGGCTGTTTCCTGTCAGTAGGTAATGTGGGGTACACTAAACATAGTGTTCGTTCCGTTTGTCTGTTAGTAAATTGTCTCTGTGATGTTTGTGTTGTGCTGTTTTGGTACTATGTTATGCTGTGTCCCTAGGGTCTGCCAGGCTTCCCCACAGTCGCTGCTCTGCACAGTAATCAGATCCTCACCGTCAAGGTTTGTGGCTGACACGTACCTGTTCAGTCAGGTCTCTCTGCATCAGCATAAAAGTGCACATGAAAAATTGTTTTCACCACGGGACACCAGTGAATCCTTATGGTGGACCTAAGTCAACCCTCACTGCCTTTACATTGCGATAAGTACTCCTGATACAGAGCATGGGATCAAATCTACAACTGTGTGTGGTGTTAACCCCGGCAGCACCCACATTCTGTGGGATCTTGGTCAGTATTTTATTTTCAGATGAGATTTGTCTGTAGCTCTGGTCCGTGAGGCATACAGGAGTGTGGAAAATGTCGGTGAACTCTATACTGGTTACATATAGAGTCAGCTATTTGTGTTAGATACCAGAGGTTTAATCTGTAGAGACAGATTTTTTCAAAGTGCATTTGCAAATTAAGCAGGAAGGATTGAAGCAATCTGGTAAAGCTGGAACTCCAGTCCTTGTTAAAATGACACCATTCTTCATTGCACAATATGCTGGTTAGAAAATCTGACTGAAAGTTGAACTGGTGCTTTGTCTCTAGAAGCTTTGCTGAAAGAAGAGCATATAAAAATACTGATTTTTAGGGCCTGGGTAAAAAAATGAATACAAATGAAGAATGTTCACAGGGAATCTGAGGACAAAAAAGTTACACAGTTAATTCATTGTATATGTTTAATTCATGAAGCAGTATGTCCTGTACATTTGAGGTCAATTTCTTCAAAAGAAAATGCACAGTTTCTGTCAGGCAGAAGCACCGGTTTATATTATTTTAGCTATTACAAATCTAATGACTATGTCTTTATTTCTTTCTCGGGCCTTCTGATGTCTATTCTTCAATTCTGTCATCTCTGATCTTCAACTTTTGACCTCACCTGCCTGATCAGATGGTGTTTCCTAAAATCAATCATGGGTTTCTCTCTGCTGATCAGCAGCTCATTAAACGCCGCCTCATTAAGGTAGTGCTTCATCTCACTGGAATCGGGTTCTTCTTTACATTCAGTTTACTCTTTGCTGTACTTTTTTTGTCAAATGCTTTCTTATAACAGGGTGTTCATTTGAAACTGTTGATATTAACAATTAAAAGACTATGGGTAGCTTTGCTAAATGATCCATGTTTAAGACGCAGTCAACTTTTTCCAGTGGTTTGGAGTGGTGTGCTGGAAATTTTACAACTTGAGCACCAGACTTGGTGTCTTTTTTCTAAAGGGGAGGGTAAGATATTTTGGCAGCTCTCTTGACAATTGGCTTTTACAAATTTATAGGTTTAAATCATTATAGGAGTTAGCTGATTGTCACTATAAAACGAGTCCTCCAAACAGATGAAAAATTATGTACAACTTTGTGGAAAAGCAGTTATTTTTCCATGCTCATTTTTGAAATCTATGCCTGTGTCATTAATGGGCTTGGAAAATTGCTGTGCAAACTGTATATTCTCGCATGTGATTTCTCTTTTTTACCTTATCTTTGCTAAGATTATGCCAATTGTGAAGCAAACAGCTGCTTATTGAAAACAGTTACTTGCTCTGGAAAACTGTATGAATAAAATATTGCAAGGCTACCCCAAATTTTGGCTTATGTCCTGTGGTAGGACAAGCAGTGTAGAATTTGAGCCTTCTGCTCTGTAACTGATTGCACTGGACAGATACAAGCCCTTGATCTTCAAGACTAAGTGCAGTCTCTGCCATAAGCGGTGAAGAAGCCAGTGTCCAACTCATGACCGCTTCTTCCAGCCTGACTTGCAGTCTTTCTGGGTAAATCAATGTCTTTTTGTGTGGTTGATGCCTGTAAAGCAAACTTCTGATGAGTTTTTTCACTAATTTAGGGGGACCAAGGACAAGCTGGGCCCCCCGGCCCTCCAGGACCACCAGGACCCAGAGGTCCCCCAGGAGATACCGGCAAAGATGGTCCTCGTGGGATGCCTGGCATACCAGTAAGTTAGTCTCTTGCTGTCACGGTATTCAAATTCCTCTCAAGTGCCTGCCAGCTCAGTTTGAAAGATGTTTTCTGAGGTAAGATTGGCAAGTAAGACATGTGGAAGTGGGACCACAGGAAGATTTCATGGTGTACCTGAAGTCCCCCACACACAGAACAATTTCTAGCAGGGCCAAGAGTAACACCTAGGTTCCTTGCCTCCCACCCCTGACAGTTTCCCCACACATTCTAAGGTTTCTCAGTTGCTCATTGATGTTTAATAGCTACATGAGGAGGGTCTGCCCTGTTCCACAACTGTCAAATGTTTCTACTCAAACTTTGAGATAAAACTGAATTTGAGACGTTGTAGTGTGGCTGGGCTTGACTTCTGGGTTCTAATGATTTAGCCTCAAAAATCATGCCCGAAGTATGGTGAATTTTGCAGTCAGATTCTGTCATCTTTATACAAGTAGAACAGAGCCATTTTCTTTGGCTTGGCCCCCATATTTCATTAGAACAACCAGCAGAATCCAGTATATTGCCTCTTGTTTGTTTTAGGCACAGGATCAGACCTGCTGCCTTTGGCACTTTGTGACCTGATGGCTACACAGTTTTTAAGCAGATGCATAAACAAAGGCTTTTTTTTCTTTCTTTTTTTATTTTTTCTTTTCTTTTTTCTTTTTTTTTCTTTTTTTTAACAAAATATGAATATGGTTTTGGTTTTGTATTTTAATTTTAAAATTAAATTACTCCTTAATTTTAATTCTTTTGAAAGAAGTACCTCTCTTTTCACCGTGAATGCCACTGTGTTATCAGTTTGGAAGTGGAGTCGTAGGCAGGAAGGAGACAGGACAACTGACACGCCAACTGTACAGATGCACCCACCCCTCACACACACACACGCACCCCTTTGATAAGTAAAGATCATGGCTAAGAGGACACATAGGGATCTAGCAAGGTGAGGACCAGCACTGGAAACAGAAACAGGTTTTTTGAAGAAAAAAGCAGAGCTCATTATGTGGGGCCAGGGCAGGAAGGCATAAAATTTGCCCGCAGGCCTTTTTTAGATAAAACCAGGAAAGAAAATACTTATGCTCCTGTTCTGGCCCTATTCAGTTTGCCTCATCTGAAATCGTATTAACTGTACAAATATGATATAATGCAATGATAACAGTAAGGCTCTGCTAAAATTTCCTTTGAAAATCCAGCAAGGCTTGGCAGTTAAGGCCTGTAGTTCTCTTGGGTTGCTTTTATTGTTGTTGTTGTTTGGGGTTTGTGGCTTTTGTTTTGGTTGGGTTTTTTTTACCATTATTGCCTATTAGTTCTAGCTTGAGATTATGAAATGACATTCAAAGTTTATTGCTTCCATTGCAATGCTTTACTTTGACCACCTACTCATTTCTTCCTGGTCCTGGAGCACCTCAGGCTTCGAGCCTCATGTGGGCCTCACTTGTGCCCTTCTAATGTGGTGAAATGGACTGCGCTCAGCAGAGTTGCTTCTGGATTGATGTAGCGAGGGTGAGACTGAAACCAGGGCCCATTTCTGACCACAGTGATACCATTTTTATAACCCACGTACAAGAGGCTAGGAGAATCAGCTGGTGTTCCTGACTACAATGCGGCTGTGTGTCGCCTGGGGTTTTGTGCTTCTTAGCAAAGGGAACATTAGTGTTTGTCATAACAGGAAAGTAATGCATTTTATGCAATGAGATCATTCCATTTCATAATAGTTCTGTAGTGATTTTGACTTTAGATGGCAAGGAAGAGTTTCTTTTTATAGTTTTTTAAGCTGTGGCTATCTTAAGCCCTATAGCATTATGGAAAGTCAGTTCATAATACTGCTTTAGAATCAGACACAAACAAGTGCTCAGAAGCCATCTGGATTGCTGACTGTTGTTACCATCCTGCTCCTTCCTACTGTCCTGTACCCTCAGGTTAATGTTGCTGATCCTCAAAAGGCTTCTTCCTCCACGGCTATGTGATATACAGTCAAGCAGGAGAGCCTGTAAAGGGAAACTTAGCTGAGACGTAGTGAGAGCTTTCTTTTTAAAAGGCTTGCATGGACCTTTGAGCTAAAGAGCTGACAACAAAAAAATAGCCGCAACGTGTTATGAGTAGGGACACTGCAGCATCACACAGCTATAGGATGGTCCTTACAGTGGCCAGCCACCGTTAGAAGGCACTCTTTTGCATTGCTAAGCAAAGCAGGGGCTTCTCTTCCAGTCTGTCCTCCTCAATCACCAGAGCCATAAGATGATGTTTGGGCCCTTGCTTTCCCCCATGCCCATACACTTGCTTTGTATCCTGAGAAAGTGAGGCAGCCAACGTAGCAAGGTACACGGAGCAACTCTAGCAGTCACCATTACTTCCACAGAATAGCGGGATTGAGGAGCAGCCTGTGTGCCCACACGTCTCCATCTGTGCCAACACATCTCCATCTGTCCCCGCACGTCTCCATCTGTGTCATGATCACTTTGCATCCCAGAAGTGTGCATCCTGTTGCAGATACTTAAAGCTTCCAGAGATGAGAATGTGTTGGTTTCTCGGGCAGAAAATCTCTAGAGCTAAGGAGGTAGAAATGTTAGGGAAGTGCTGTTGGGCCTATTGCCAGCAGAGAGAGAACCAAGGAAGAGTAGAGGTGTAAGAAAGGGTTGTCCAGCCTTCTGCTAAGCCTTTATTTGGAAGTCAACAGAAGAATGTGTTGAAACCAAAGCATAATTGCCTTCCTCCAAAGTGATACCTAGAATATGTGCCTTCCCAGGCACCAGCACAAAGACTTTAACACCTCCAAGAAGAAGTAAAAGAAGAAGGAGGATTTTTTGCTGGTAATAAGAATAAAATATGATACAAACTCTTGAAATTCTTTCACTATTATTTCCGAACACTTATGGGGATGTCTTGATGCTCGCTTCAAGCTGTATGATTGCTGTATACCTAAGTTAGCAAGGCTTCAGAATGACCTGAAAATTTCAACAAGCTTGGGTAATTACCCATTAGAAACCTGTGTCTGTGTGGTTTCTGTCTTCTGAATATCTTGGTGTGTTTGGAGATGCTATGTGTTTGCTTCTGAATGCAATGTACGCAAACCCAAAGAAGCAGCTCTGGTTCTTTTTAGTTGCCAAGAACAGCAACATCAGAACAGTTGTCATCAGTTTTTTGACAGGTTTTCTTTTATGACAAATGCTCTGTTGGGTTTACAGGGGAGTGATCTATAAACCAGATCACTGAAATGATAGGAACTCTGTTTTTTGGATGGGTATTTTTAGCCTGTATTGTACAACTGATATGTTCTACTGTCTCTACAGACAGTGGTATGTGTTCATATGGGAAGAAAGGTGAGAAGGTAGATTCTAATTTTATGTAGAGCTGTGCCCACAGAAAGAGAATACATTGGAAAAATGATGAATTACCAGTTTGAAAGTCAATACAGGTATTTAACAGCTGAGTAATTACTAGATGGTTTCAAAATACCAATATTCATGGGTTTATGGAACACGATAATTTGTAATGTTAAGTTATGCCTGCTGACTGAGGTGATGACACGGAGCAGTAGTTTTGGAATATGTAAAGTTACATTCAGCACATATGTGAAAATA
Organism: Tringa solitaria; assembly: GCA_026413425.1. Lineage (NCBI taxonomy): Eukaryota > Metazoa > Chordata > Aves > Charadriiformes > Scolopacidae > Tringa > Tringa solitaria. The sequence continues at coordinate 24,373,316 of JAOXJM010000033.1, forward strand.
ACCTTTCTCTATGCCCATTAGCACCACTGACTGGAATGGAATATTATGTTCGGAATCAAGGGACAGAGTCAGGACACCAATACTTAACTGTTGGCTTGAGAACTATACAATTACATGATTGTGAAATAGTACTTTGCTTCTTAAAATGTCTGAGATTTGGCCTACTAGTTTAAAAAGCAAAGAAGTAATACATTTAATGTGCAATCAGCTGCCATACCTGTTTAATAATGGAATTTTTAAAATACTTTATTATTAGGTAGAAAAGTGAATTCAAGACGTGCTACTGAAATTATACACTCTTCTTTTTTTATATTTTAAGGGTGAGCCCGGAAAACCAGGAGAACAAGGACTGGCAGTAAGTACTCATTTCTTTCAGTTTGCTAAGAAACTGTAACAGATACATGACATACACATTTTAAAACGTGAAATTCCAGGAAGCTTTATATCAATGTCTATATCTTTGTATCTCTATATTTCCTAACCTTCCTTTGTCACAGGCTATTTGAAGCCTCATTTGTGAAGAAAATGTGAGAAAGACTATATCCTCTTTTTACATACAGTTGCCTGTCATACGGGGCCAACTTCTTCTATAAGCTTGCAGAAGTAGAGGGAAATAAAACAGCTAAGGGCATAGCAAAGCCCTTAGCAAAGAGCCAAGTCAGGTGTTCCCAGTTCCTGGCGCCCACTTACTACTGTCTGTGAAGTGGAGCTGTTTCCACCTTGGGACCACTGAGTAGTACAAGAACCATCTAGTTGTTTTAAGGGCCAAAATCCCAGCTGTCTCTGTGGCAATAGCTCTGGCCCTTTGCCCAATGGAACAGTGAAGACACAGCACAGCATGCTGAAACTCTCAGAATATTTTCCTCTCCTGAGGGTTTGGGTTTTTTCTGTGTGTGTGAGAATGTATCAACCAAATGAATGCCTTTTTTTACAAATAATCATATATGGGAGTATATGTTTTCTGTTGCATCAGGAACTAATTAATCCTATTCATTTGGAAGCAAATTGAAGCTCCACTGGTTGTAAATCCGTTTCAGCCACAGGATAAGGCATCAGAAGTTTCTGTCTGTCACAAATTCCCAGAGCTGTGAAACATGTGGTGTTTTTTTTCCCCTTAAGATCTCCCTAAACACTCATGGTCATTCGTATTTTTATGAGAGATGACACAGTTGTAGCCCGTGGCATGTGGTTTTGATTCCTGAATGCTTCTGAGGAGGAAGATTATATACTCATCAATCAGTGCAGATATCATTGCTATCTTTTTGAATTTATGAAGTTTTAAACAGGTGTGATGATATTTTATTTTGACAAATTGCAAAACATTTTGAATTGACAAAACCCAATATCTTTTGGAAGAAAAAGCTAAAATTCTGAGACTTGGAAATACGTGTTGTGATCAGGCAATTTAAGTCCTGTACTTTTTCATTTTGAGATAATGGTTTAACAAAATCAAAATCAAAGCCTCCCAAAGGTATCACCTAGTGTTTTAACATGCTTCCAGGCTCTTTTTCTTTGTTCTTTCCTTTTGCTTTCTGAGGGCCTGGTAATAATAGGTGCAGTAGCTGGGAAGGGGTTTTTTTTGGTTTTGTTTTGTTTAGAACAAAACTCACTCAGATTTTGCAACAGTGTCTTCCTTTTACACAAGACCAGATCTTTGGGGTCATAGAATACCTGAGGGCTTTCAAAGCAAAACGTAGTCCGTCACCTTTTAGTGTTCATGTTCAGAAGATTCCCACTGCTCTAAAGTAACCGTCTGTGTGTAAGAACTAAAAAACGGGTACTGTTTTTTCTAAATTAAGGTTTGTTTAAATAGGGAGAAAGGTGCTTTAAAAATCAAATCAGCAAGCATGAATTATTGAAAGATTACATGAATTTCCAGCTCTGAATGCCTGCTCTAAAAGGCAGTTTGACAGCTTAAATGTTAGGTTGTGTATAGATCAAGTAAAGAGCATCAGAGTATCAAGGAGAGGTAATTAATTTCTTTTAATTCTTCTTGGTGCTTCTGACATGCTCCTTATGTCTGTACAGATTTCCAGACTCTCTTCCCTGCGGAAAGTGCTACAATTATTCAGGTGCTTCCTTCGGCAAGTACATCCAAACTGTAGGGAATGTTTCACAGCATCTGGTGCTCTCCTTGGCTTGATCTTGCCTCCATCCTGGATGAAGAACCAGAGTACATGCCACAGTACTTGATTCTTACTGGAAAGGGCCTTGGAGATGTAAGCAAATAGGAATCGTTATGTGGAACTAACAAAATATATGCTATGCAAGAGCAAGGCCAGTAGTTTTCTTAGCTTTTCAACCTTTTCAGTTAAAGTCCTGCCTCTCGTAATCCATCCTTTTTCCCATGACATTTGTCTGCTCTTCCTGGTGATAAGGACTCTTAAATACCATATGAGAGTTTTTCTGTTTTATTGTCTCATTTTCAGAATGAAACATAAATGAATTTGTCAATCTTTTCTACCCAAGAGCTAGGATTTCTGATTGTAGACTATCCATGAGAACTTAAAGTGAGTCAGTGACGGGAAATCTCAAAGGCTGACACTGGTAGATCAACAGATTTATAAGCTGCAATAGGATAGAAGGTGTGCATGGAGTGGTTTTGTTTCTAATTTTCACATGGCAGAGTTTTGGGTGCTTTTATGTTTAAAGTATTTTAAACTAGTGCATAGTAATAAAAATTTAGAAGATCAAAATTTGCAATCTTTTCATCTCCTTGGAAAAGAATTAAATTTAAACATGTTCAGTGTATGAATCAACCACTTCTTGTCACTGAAAAAAACCCCATATATTATTTTATCCCCCAAAATTGGCTATAAAGACAGATAAGTGATTTTACAGATGTTTAGCATGAACAGAATAGTCCAGAATAACCAGAGGATTCAGGTAAAGGTGTCTCTTTGCAAAATAAATCTATACTGTAATGATTAACCCAAATGCAAAACCCCTCTGCTTTAAGATATATTGTTTTCCAAACTAGTAGTTTTGTGCTTATACAGCCTTGCTGGGCATCTGTTCAAGAAAGTAAGACCTAATGTTACTGCTTTTGCTAGTTTTTTGAGAATAAAGAAGATGTTATGCCAAAGGATATTGCCATTTGTGAAAGACAGTGGGAAAGTGTAACCTAGCAGCTAAGACTGCAAAATGTGACATCTTTAAAACGAATTAATATTGATTTTTCTTCTTAGGTTAAAATTAACAAAATGAACTCACAGGGACCAGGCAGAACTGACTGGGAAGTGCTGCTGGCTTCAATTCAGCCTTTCAGGCCAATGGCCAAGGCCAGATCCTCAGTCAGTGTGAATCTTCATAGCTCCTCCGGGAGACTACTAAGTGATTTTGTTTTCAATGGCCAGAGTTCTGCAGCAGCCTTCTTTTTTTCATTCTGGTAGCATGTTCACAGAAAATTTTATAAGGTGTTGTTCTTAAGCTGTTTAGCTGCAAAGGTTTACTAAGAACTAGCAGATGAAATGGAAAATTTTAGCCTGTGCCTCTCACAGCAACTAATCTTTTTTTGCCCCCTAGTACAGTTGCATTGACCTTAACTTGCAGGAAATCTCTCGAAAAATAGCCTTTGACATTTTGTAACCTCTGTGCTTCAGTGATGGCTACCACAACAGTGACTAAGAGAATGATTATAAGAAGCTCTGCCTGAGCAGTAATTAATAGATGTTGCTGCTCTTTTCATCAGTTAAGGGAGATAGCATTGGAGGGGGCATTGCTTAATCAGAAGTTATATGAGGTTTCCCATCATATGTGATCTATTTTCTTATCTGGTTGTCCTTTTATCTAGGTGATTTGTCGATACTAAAGCATTTCACATTTCGATACTAGTACTCTAGAAATTGCAGTCTTTATGAAACACTCCTCAACCATGCAGGAACACTTTCAGAATTACATCATGTGCCCATTACACACAGAAAATGCTATCAGTGGGTAGGACACAGACTCAACTGAAATGCCGATGACTACTTTGTATGAAACGTGTGCTTTCCTCTTCATGTACATCTGCTAGTTCAGGTTTCCTTCTTAAGTTCTTTATGCCATTAGACTGCTAAGAAATTGATTTGTGGGAGTAAGGAAGCGATTGTCCCCCTGTACTTGGCACTGGTGAGGCCGCACCTCAAATACTGTGTCCAGTTTTGGGCCCCTCACTACAAGAAAGACATTGAGGTGCTGGAGCGTGTCCAGAGAAGGGCAAAAAAGCTGATTAAGGCTCCAGAGCAGAAATCTGGAGGAGCAGCTGAGGGGACTGAGGTTGTTGAGCCTGAAGAAAAAGAGGCTGAGGGGAGATCTTATCACTCTCTACAACTGCTTGAAAGGAGGTTGCAGTGAAGTGGGTGTTGGTCCCTTCTCCCAAGTAACAAGCGATAGGGCAAGAGGAATTAGCTTCAAGTTGTGTGAGGGGAGGTTTAGATTGGAAAAACTTCTTCACTGAAAGAAGCATTGGAACAGACTGTCCAGAGAAGTGGTTGAGTCACCATCCCTGGAGATATCTAAAAGACGTGTAGATGCGGTGCTTAGGGACATGGTTTAGTGATGGACTTGGCAGTGTTAGGTTAACAATTGGAGTCAATGATTTTAAAGGTCTTTTCCAACCAAAGTGATTCTATGATTCCATTCTAAGTGTTTAAAGATTTTTATAGGCACCAAAGGGGAAATATATATTCCCAGGGACAGTCTTAGAACTTTTGTTGTCCAATATAGACACAGTACCTACTTGGTCTTCTAGGTACAAAGAGCTTTTACTTTACATAGGAAGATTGGAGCTTAAAAAAAAAGGATTTTTTTTTTTCTGTTTATTTTTTTGCAAAGTTTTGGAATAAGAGATTTTTTGTATGACAGTTTATTTCATTGTTGTGACATACTCTGCTGTGTAAGTTTTTCAGTATATAAAAACATTCACTATTCCATTATATTTTTGTTAGGTATTTTCATTTCTTGTTTGTTCTCCCTCTCCATGAACTCCGATACCTTGCAAAACAAATCATTACTGCTGCTGCCCCTGACTGGCAAATTGAAAATGCCCAGATTTTCTAGTTCATAGTTCAAATTTTCACGTTAAACAACTGAGTCACTAGAAGTTGAATGCAAATACACCCGGCGAGGCTGTTGCTAATGTATCAGACCCCGAATTACTGTGCTTTGAAACTGCAACTTCAACCTTTACAGGGCAGAATTCTTATTTTGCAGCTTGCTAAAGCACAAGGAACACAGTAAGCTTTAAAGGAAAACACAACTGTAACATTAAAAGGGAAGTTTAGGGAGAACTGTATTTACATTTACTGCAGTCTTTTCAGGTTTTTTTAATTTGTTCAAGATAGTTACTCCTCAAGGCCCACATGAAGTGTCCACCTTCATTCAATTATTGCTATTAAGCCAAGGTTTGATATAATGCAAGATCTGGAGGTCTGTTGATCTCAGAAAAAAACAGTGATTGAAGAGTGACATTCATAGTGGAAATATTTTATCTTTTAAAAACACAGTTCCAGAGATGACTTTGATAAACATTTGTTTGTACTTGCTTACCCAGTTTTCCAGATGGTTAACTATCAAATAATTCTCCATCTCCAGAGAAACACAGATAGTTTAATTTCTTTGGAGCAATGCACCTTCTTCTTCCATCCACCTATTGAGGAGCTGTTTGAATGAGAACCTAATTCAGTGAAGCCCTGCAATAGCTTGTTATAGCTGCCTAACAAGTTTACGCAATTGCACATGCTGGCAAAGGTTTCTTCTGAAGTGTTCATGATACCTGAAACAGCAAGAACTATGTTTAATTTTTATTATAGTTAGTTATCTTCCTGTTCTGGGCAACTCTCACAACCAAATCTTCAACGCTCTCAGTTTTAGTTTCTCAGTAATGTGTCACTCTAAAGAAAAGTAGGGTAATTTTCAAAAATGCTCAGCAGTCACTTCATCCAAACATTTTCCATGAACTTTCAGTGGAAGTTTTGAAGCCTAGACGCTGTTTATAAAGTGAGCTTTTTAATATTAGTCACCATTGGTGTAGGAGCTGATCCTGAGCTTCCCTCCATGGAAGCTCTGGCAGCTTCCAATGATACAGGCAAAAGACAAATAGTTACTATCAACATCATCTGCATGGACTATTATAGAGTGGTTTGTTGATCAGTTATAAATATCAAATATATATAGGCAGGAGGTGAAAGAATTCTGTAGCTCTTGTCTTGAAGGCTTTCATTTCACCTCCTTCATATTCCCAGGGATTGATAGTGAGGGAGGCTGAGTGACAATATATTAACCGTGGTAGGAGATCGAGCCCCCAACTAGTGAAGACTACTGTGTGTTTCATGTGTGCCTGGTGACTGCAGAGCAGAGGTTTTGGGCTTGAGGGAAATGAGGTGGGGAGCAGTTGGAGCAGCTGTCTGCACTGGGCTGCCTGGACCCAGTAGCAGAAGAACTATCTAAAGTGAAGTTTTGTTGAGTCTGTATTTGCAAAGCATCCCTTTGGTTGTACTGGAGCAACCAGCAGGGCTTGTATACCACTGCAGCTGCTACGGAACACAGAACAGTTGAAAAGAAAAAAAGTAAAAACAAAACAACCTAAGTTGGTTGGAAACCATGTATTTCTGGCCTTCTGCTCCTGTTTCAAGAGCTACATACAGATTTTGGTTGCTGGTCTTACTGTCTGTTCAAGTGGGCAACACAGCACTCTTCTCAGTTCAGTAGGATAATCAGGGGGAAAAAAATCCACATGGTCATTGAATTTCCTATCTAAATTCTTCTAGAAGGTTTCGATTACACATCTGGAAATAAACTTAAGGCTTGTTGGTTTTTTATTTTGAGGTTTGTTTTTTTTTTTTAATTTTATTTTATCCCTTCATGTTTCCTCCCTTTCTCCCAGATTGCATTTATTTGCTTATTTCTATCTCTCCAGTGTGATTCTGTGCCTCGCTCAGAGAATGTAGGTAACTCACAGAAAAATAAGCACTTTACAGCAATTCTGGAGTATTTTACAGTTTTTTGAAGTCATTTTCTGCTGGTATTTTAGTTTCAGGTTTTCTGTTTAAGTAGCTGCTGGCAGGCTTATGTGGGGGAATGATGGAAGCTGTCAATGGATGAGCTATTAAGTTTCCAGTGGCTTTGATTTTCTTTCCCAATGCTAAGGAGCAGTGCTTTAAAGAAAAATTGTTCCTATTCAGCTGTGTTTTATAGTCTGAAGTTTAAAAGGATAAGAAGCACTTGTTATCATGTGTAAATTGTGATGTGTATCACTTTAAGTAAGCTTTTAATTGTGATTGGTTTTCTAGCATAGGGCTGAAGGTAGCTGTATTGTTGAGGACACTCCTTGTCATCAAGTGGTGTGTTAGCTCGATGGGCATGAGACACCAGAGCTATTTCCAGGTTGAGTAAAGGCTTAAGTACCAGAAATGGAAAACCGCCAGTTGTATAAAATATTTATTGATAAGTATCTGCTGCTTCTTTTCTCTGCATGATTAATTTTTAAGGCAAAATAAGAGCAAGACGATGCTACTATATACATATTTCCTTACTCGGTAACTCCTCTGGAGGAGCTGGAATGGTAGCAACAGTGAGGGGGAGATTCTGGGGAATGATCTTGCCTGCAGACATCTGGAGAATTATATCCATCCCACAGGCTGACAGCTGCAAGCACCAGGCACAAAGTGCTCAGCAGAGCAGCACGTTTAACAGTTTACTTTGGGGATAGTATTAATAAGTGAATGATCATTTTCCCTTCAAATAGTAACTTTGTATTGAGAACACCCAAATGGTACTTTGATATAGCTGAAAGTCTTTAGAAGGTTTTATTAGCTTCGTAAGTAGTTAGAAAATGAAGATGCAATATCCACTCCTTGGACATAAAAGTAACAGGAATGAGATATGAAGGTAATTGTTCGTTATTCAGTCTGACCTACTGATGGGGGGATTTTTCTCAAGACCTGAAACCTCCAGAATGCAACAGGTTACCATGGGAAAGGTCGACAGATAACTGATGCGAGGACCTAGGCATTTGGAGCCTATTTTGGTAACGGTGATATAGGAAAGCCCTAGTTTGAGCATTAATTTCTTGGAGTTTTTAAGATGTTAGCACCTAGCTTGCTTCTTTCTCACAGAAGAAGGAGATGCTCTGGAAGAAACTTACTTCCTTCTCTGGAAGAAAGGGAAAAAAAAGTTGTGGAGTATGTCCCTTACGCAGCAGGCCACAGTTATCCACCACATCCTCTTGATTTGTTGTATTTAGTTTTTTCCCCATCTTTAGTTTTCTTGGAGACTGTTTGCAAGCAATGTTATGAAATCGGCTGTTCTTCAGTTACCACATTCAGTATTACTGGTGTCCTCAACCTCTAGCAACTCTTGGGGTTAGAATTCAGGCATTTAATGTGAAAAGAAGACCTGATTTAAACAGCAGGTTTTTTGAAACGCAGTGGGTTGGGAGGATTTTTCTCCAGTCTGAAAAAGCAGATGAACACTCTACTTACTGCTCTGATTATCACCAATGCTGAGTGCTTTGGTACTTTTGCATCTTTTTGAAGACAAGGGAGTGAATTTGTCATACTGCACCTCACAGGTGGCTTTCTTTTAACAAAATCTGTCCCTACAGTCAAAAGGAGATGCTTACAAGACTCTAGTTCTGCTGAGACAATCAGGCAAAAGTTTCAAGACGCAGCACTGATCTTTGCAAACCTTTTACAAGGTTTGATATCCAACCTTAGATGTATGAATATGCATTTAAAACTGCAAGGTTTCATGTATATCAGTGGATCCAGGACCAGAATTACCACCAGTGGAGCTTTTCCATGTTAGCAGTTTAAAGTTACATCAGAGCAATACTCCAACAAGCCCTGCATCTACCAACAGGGGAGGATTCTGCCTAACTTCACACTACCTTAAAAATAAAATTGTCCCCATATTTCAAAGCAGCAATCCTTTTGTTCAAGGTGATTTTCTGAATAATTGCAGTTCTGATATCAATCAAATCCTCTTTTATTCTGTTCACACAGCAGAAGTATTTGGATTCTGCAGTTTTGGCTTTTTTTTTTTTACCATCATGGACTCAGAATTCACCTTGATTGGTATAACACCAGCACCCACAGATTGCACCAGGACCCGTAGTAGGAACATGGGGAAAGACTGCATAAGAACTGTGCTGGATATAGCCTAGCTCTTACCAAGTCAGACTGCCAAAATGTCAAAGACATCGTTGGCTGGTCAGTTTTCCTGCTGCCTCCCCTCTCCACTGTGGCCATAAACCAGCTGGGTATTTCAGAGGTGACAGATGATAAATGGGTCCTGTTAAAATCAATGAGACTTTGACTCCTGTTAAATTTAAGCAGTTGAGCTTTCTTGAATTGAGATATCTCTGCCTGCTTTCTTAGGTCATGGGGACAAAATTCGTGACTCTTTACATCCCAAGAGTGCTCATAATAATTTCTGAGGTTAATTCTTAATGATTTTTCTCTTAACTTGCAAGTGATGGCACAGATCCTGTGTACGGTAAAACATAGTCATGTATGCTGATACCTAAAAGGTGAGAAGATTTTGAGGCTTTCACTTTCCTCTATCTTAAAAATACTTGTTTGCATAAGCTTTGTTTTTATGCTGTGAACACACAAGTGGCTATTAGCTGGTATCAGAAAGAGGAAAAACCACAGTTGTCTTAATGCTGAAGGATTTGTCAGTATTAGAAGAAATGGTTGGGTGGAAGAGAAAATATCAGAAGGGGAGAAAATTTGAGTCTTCCAGGTTAGTAGTTAGATTAGTTCCAAAAGAGAAGAGAAAAGACCCATTGTGCATTTTGAGCATGAAGCTATACCTTTCCTTGATGTATAAAACATTGGCTGGTTTCAGTCCAGTGTCAGAATGCTTACACAATAAGGAAGTTTTAATTGGTCATTTCAGTTTAAATCGTCTAGAGCTATGATGTTAAATGAATTGTTTTCCCTTTGCAGGGACCTCAGGGACCTCCAGGACAAAAGGTATAGTATAAACAACAATACTGTGAAAGTGATTATTCCTCCTGGTGCCAAATTGCAAGCAGAAAAGGTGAATGGAATTAGCTACTGCACACTGCATTGAATCACTCAGTTTAGATTCTGAATTTTGATTTTGCAAAATGCAGAAAGATAATGTGAGACATCAGATTTCTCATTTCCCCCATCATAGGAAGTTCAAGCAATGCAGAGCAGACTGTTTTCAATCTGTCTGCTTAACTTTCAGGTGAAAAGGTCACTATAATTTTCTTATCCGTGCACTAGTACAACTAGGAAACCAAAGTTAAAACGTTGTGAAAGGTAGGGAGATAGAGTTTCTGATTAAATGCATGTCCTTACTCGAGTAGATCAGTGCCATATGACTAAAAAAATTGAGCAGCAGAAACAAAGGACATAGGTGTTGCTGATAAATGGTGCTGGGTTGGCAGTGTTCAGGTGGTCTGCCGGTGTCTTCCTGTTCCTTCGGTAACCCGAGACCTGACTTCCTGGGAATGCTTTCAGCATTATTTACACTCACTAAAGCTGACTGCCTAGTTTGATGGAGTGAGCTTAGGATTTATGGAATTACACTGTTAAAACGATCCTAGATGTATCAGCAGTAACAGCTAATAAGTGGCACTTTCCCGGCATCTCACCCATGCACCACCAAGCCCAGTAATTTCCTAGTTGATTTCAAAAGATTGAAAAGTTGTATGGAAGATATTTAATAAAACAGGCTTAATTTATATGAAGAAAAAAGAAATAGGAAAGGAATAAATAGTATTAACATATGTGAGAAGGATGCCACCTCTGTTTTTTCTTCTGACGTAATATTCTTTAAGGGGAAGGTTTGCTTGGATCTGCTCAAATTCAACTTTTTGAACAAAAGAAACATCCCGCTGATGCTTAAAAACATAAGCCCAAAATGTATAAATTGGTAGAATTTTGTCAGCTGTACAGAGTTTGCAGGCTGAAGAACTACTGAAGACTACTACCCGTCATGTTTGGTAATGAAGGAATGCAACATTGTAAAGTTACACTGATGTCTAAGTTGCCACTCTACAATTATACCCTTAGACTTGAGAAGGTGGGTATTTTACATGTACAGCATCAGCAAAATCCATGTGCTGATGAGCTTTTGCATATCTGATAAACTTTTACTAGGCATGGTAGAATCAGCTTTATTTACGCTTTCTAATATCCTATGTCTCATAAGAAAAATCAGCAGCTATAGAAGACTGTCACTGAGAGGAGGAACTGTTATGAATAGGATAGTTTATTGAAGCTGACGGTGTAATACCCCTCTTGAGCTTTGTCTTCTAGTTTTCTGGAAAAATTATGCAAAGAAGTGAAAATGTTCACTAGAGTCCCTTTGTCATGTCCCTAGCAGTCATGAACATGCATCCAGCAAAAAGAGGCAACAACAGGAGTGCCAATGTGGAAGCTTTTGGGAGTAAGGGGAGAGCATTCTGGGTCATGGAGATGCACTGGGATGCCAGTGTATGATTTCTTACCGATTTGCAGCTCTACTATGAGCTGGAGCCTTCTGGGCATTCAAATGTTGGAGGTTTTTTGAGGCCCTCATGGGTTGCTTCCTTTTTTTGTTTCACAGAATTTCTCAACTCTGTTCACTGACAAACATGTGCATCCATTTTGGATGCATTCCCTTTGGGTGTTGGTGTCCTTTGACTAAACCATTTCTAGTGAAACCTCTAACCAATATGAATAGAGGGAGAAATGTCACACACTGATTCTTGGGATGCAGAGAAAGCAGAGCATGAAAGGGTTCACAGGGTGCATATTTGTTTTAAGGGTTCTGGGAAACTGCATATTTCGCTATTGACAAAGCTTCTGCCTTTCTCAGTCCCCTGGACTCTTTTTAGCGTGCCAGCCTTTCAAACAGCTATAGTGATTTTGTATCCTGCTAAGGTGTTTATAAATGAAAAATAAAAATAATGCTTTCAGTTTCCTTGCTGAGAAAGACCATTATTATATACAACGAGGAGCACACTGTGTAAGCCTGTGCAGTTTTCTTGCTTTCCTCATTCCTCAGGTTTTCACTGAACAGCCGTACCAACAGTTGCAGAAGTTCCTTAAAAAAATTGTCCATCGTACAGAAACTTATAGTGTGACAGCTTTGTAAAAAGATCCCTCTGATATCACGAGTCAATGCTAATATTTTGCTTTCCTTTTTGTCTGCTCCTTGTGTTTGGCCCGTGTTGGCTTTTAAATTTTGATTGCAGTAATACTGATGCAATTTAAAAGGGTATCTGTAATTGGCACTTTCAGGCTAAGTTGTTGTAGATTATCTCTTAAATGCCTTAAAATAGATTGGCACAAGCAGTTATTGAGCTTGAACCATCCCTCTTAAAGCATTAATGGTTTTGTTCAGCTGCTGTGTTCGATTGTGTATGATCAGTCTCGAATTTATGGAGAGCATTAAATGGAATTGTATTTTAATTCTTACATTTCTTGTGAAGCATCCATGGCCTTACAAAGCAACCATCAGCTTGGGGCTTGTTTCTGGAAAAGACCATACAGTGAGATAGTCATTAAAATATACAACATGAGAACATGTCTAATTAGTATAAAATGTCAACTGAAAAGAGAACTTGAGTAAAAATTAGTTTTTGAAAAATTTATTGCAGTTACAATAAGCAAGCATTCACCATCATTCCTAAGTACTGTATTAAGAGATGAAAGGTTTCATGACCTGTTTAATTTGCTAAACACTGGCGTCTGTTTCCCACCAGGGTTCTGTTGGAGTGCCTGGTGTTCCAGGGAGAGACGGACAAGTGGTGAGTTCCCCGACTTTGTCAGCACTGCCATTATTTATGTAGTTGATTAAAGCTACTTGGGGCTTGTTCACGTGAGCAATGCACAACCTTACATCCAGAGCTGTGGTTTCAAATTGGCTTCGTGGAAAAGACTGTACAATCTGGTTTGTGCTCTGAAGTAATTTTTTCTAGTTTTACTTGAACAGGCAGCAAATGTAATTAATTAAACTGAAAGTTCAATGTTCAGATTTTGATGATGACCGATAGGTTCCAGAGAAATGCATATTAGTGGTGTGCAACTTTAGAGAGTATATTTACAAATTAAGCTTTTCTGCAGTTTTTTTTTTACTTTTTGTTAACTCAGTCCCATGATACAAACATGTATGTTGATAATTGAGTATTTATAAAGAGCCAAAACATTGTTAATACAACCTATAAGTAGAGACTGGAAACACAGGTGGAGAATAATACAGTGTGCAATTTAAGTTGGGGGTGAAAATGCAGAAAAATAAATCAAACAGATACTCTTGAACACAACCTGAAGGAAATGCTACCTCAGGTAACTCAGCGTCATCTTTCAGTGCCATCACCAAGTTAACTCCTAGTTCAGAACAGGCCTCCATAAGGAGGGGTCACGATAAGGCAGCAGGGCTGTTTCTCAGCATTGCTAAGGTTTGTTGGCAAATCCGGGTGGTGAAGTTTAAATAATGTCCCTCCCTGACTGTAAACAGTATTATCCATCTGTTGTTCTCACAAGCACACTAACATTCCTAGTGAACTTCAAAAGCACTTGCAGGGAATACCAAAAGAAAAATGTGTGATAGAGGTTGTTCACCACATTTAAGCAGCAATACATGGTAGTGTATAAGGACCATATTATACAATCTCTTCTTTGGCCTCCCTCCCCAAAAGCCCTAGGAATAAAGGCACTAAGATGTTTCAAATAATTTCATTTTAATTCCTCTTTCCTGACAAAATAATTTATTGTTTCTAATAGCGTAACATACAGTCAAACCAGTTATTTCACTTCAGTGATACTGATAATGCCAGGAAACTATTTTCAAAATATTTAGAGCATTATGACTACTCTGAAACAAGAAAAGAAAAATTAACAATAGACTATATATAAATATATATATAAATATATCTTTATATATAAAGAATTACCTATATATAGCACACGGGG
>JAOXJM010000033.1:24389583-24400640 GCA_026413425.1 Tringa solitaria
TCTATGGGAGATAACCTTCCCTTTCTTGATCCTGGGCAAGAGGTCCTCAGACACTTCCTAGCAAGACTCTATGGGAGATAACCTTCCCTTTCTTGATCCTGGGCAAGAGGTCCTCAGACACTCTAATAGTATGAATACCTGCATGGAGATATGAAGTTGTAGTGATCTAGGGATATCAGATCTCTACGTTAATCATGTTGAAACCCCACAAAGGGGTTCTTGGAAAGTTCAACTGTGCAAGTATAGAATACATATTCTGGTATTTGTTAAGTGGTACTGATTTGGTAAGGGTTCCAAGTGACACCAGCAACAACACAAGGAGGAAAAAAAGGAGGTTCTCTAAGTAAGGATTGCATTTGGGCTGAAGGAACCCAGTTTCTGGAGTCTGTGCAATTAACTATCTTTGTTTTAAATAGGAGTTTGTCTGGAGTGCACAAACCCCCTCACTCTATGCTTCCATGGAATGCCTTTTCTGACATAGTACTTTGTATTTCTGGGGTTTTGTATGGGTGTATTGAGAACAGAATGTGTGGTCAGGACAGATCCCTTCATTTCAAATTGTTTCTGTAGTTTGACGTTAGCAATCTGATAAACCTCAGGAGAATTTTCTTTCTTATCAGTAGAGTCTGGGTGTGCAGATTTCTTATTGCTTTTTTCATGCTTCTTATTACTCTAATTAACATATATTTTCCCATCAGTGTGTACTTACTATGTAGGGGACACATTTTGAAAGCAGTATTATCGCATTTGTTTAGAAAAATGAGAAAGGGTATGTGTGTACTAACATTTTTTCAAATAAAGGAATTTAAAGCCAGGAAACATCATTAAATGTAGTTCACAAATTCTCAGACAGGTTTGCAGGCCAGCTGAGTCTTGTTGAACAGTCTTTCCACTTAATTTCAGCTGGTGAGTGGGCCAGGAGAGATTTCCAGTCCTTAAACAAACAATTTTAAGTTACTTTTGAGGAGGGTGAAAAGCAAGTTGAAAGGAGGTAATTCAACCCTGGTTTGAAATGGAAATCGCAGTAACATGTCTGAGAAACCACTTTTTTCCCTTCTGTCCTCGTTTATGTATTTTAGAATAAAATTAGACTGGATTATGTTTGGGGGCCTCTTGTATTTCCTTATCCTTAAAATTGATTACATTCTAGTGACTGAAAAATATAGCAATACTGACAGCCTTTCTTCTTGGGGCGAGGTGGATATCAACCAGCTGGTGTAGACAGAGTTATGCATCTCACCAACAGCAAACCTATTTCAGAACAGCAGCCTCCAGGCTGTTTTCCTGTTACAAACAAGAAAAGCTGGGGCCTCCAGCCACATTATTTTCAGCTGATTAATTCTGGATATGAAGGTATATGCCCCCAGGGCACAGAGCATTCCAGTAAGGAGAAACTTTTTCAACTGCCTTGACTCCTTTGATATGAACTCTAGTGGGTGATACATTTTCAGACTTCTTCTGAAGTAGGTTTTATGAGTTCACACTGACAGATTTTTCTTGTATTAGCAGCAGAGCCCAAGTAGTGCTCTACATGTTTTTGTGCTCATCAAATTCAGATTCACTCCATAGAATCATAGAATACCAGGTTGGAAGGGACCCCATGGATCATTTGGTCCAACCTATCTTGGCAAAAGCACAGTCTAGACAGCACAGTGTCCAGCTGAATCTTAAGTGTCCAATGATGGGAAATCCACCACTTTCTTGGGGAGATTATTCCAATGGTTAATTGTTTTCATGTGAATTTTTTCTTCTTGTGTCCAATCAGAATCTCCCCAGAAGTAACTTGTACCTGTTATGCTTTGTCTTTTCCATGTGGCTCCTTGTAAAAAGGGTGTCTCCATGTTGTTTGTAGCCACCCTTACACATCAGTGTAAGCATTAAGACTCCCCGTACCATGAGAGTATCTGAGAAAATTACTACACCTATTTGTTGGGCAGGGTGCTGAAAGTTGCTCTTTTCCCAAATACAGGAAAGACAGAGACAGTCTGTCAATGTTAATGTAATTATACAGTTGATATATGCTTGAGAGTGCCAGGGTCTAAAGGAACATCCTTCTGGTTAGTCTCCGAATTACTTGAAACTCCTGAATTGAATGGCTGGGTTGGGTGTATTCTTGGCATGTTAGCATTTAGTTTGCCCTGGTAATTGATACTAACTCAAAGAAAAATTGAAACATTTCTGAGTCTCAGAGCATTTTGTTGAAGCCAGTTCTGAAAATTACCAGAAGGTCTCAAAGAGCTAATGGTGATCTACATAACTCATCCAGTCATGCCTTCACATTGCAGTTAGATGATGGAACAGTCTTCCTTCTAATTCATTGCAGTAGTGACAACGTAGCTTGTTAGAGTGGTGCTACTTTTGAGGAACCAAAGTGCCTGCCCTCCCATCAGCGCATTTGGGATTAACATGTGGAACTTAACTGGTGTTAGTGGCAGCTCGCCATCCGCAGGTTAGCTCCTGTAACATGTTGAAGACATTCCTGCTACTGGCAGCAAACAGAACATTACAAGGTATCTGTTTGAAAATGCACCATCCTAATTCCACTGATGGGGACCCTGAAATTTCTCTGTAGCATATAAACAACAGCAGAAAAGTCCCACTGGGCAGCATTCTTCTGTGTGAGTGGTCATCAAATAATGATGACCATCAAAAACATTTATACTCCTGCTGAGTTAAACTGCTTGATTTTGGGTAAGTGAAAGAACAATAGCACATTTGCTGGCAATTTTTATTTCCACCATTCTGAGACCATTTGTGAATTCAGCAAACTGGATCTGAATAAATTTCGATGCTAGTGGTGAATAAATGACTTAAGTGCTTACAGAACTTCTAATGGCATTGTCCTTTTCTGCAGCAGACAAGAGGCTAAAGAATTACTTTCTAGTACTACATAATTTTTACATTAAATCTGGGAAAAGACAGCTTTTCTTGCATTTTCTAATAATTTATAGTCTATTTGTGCAGTGAGTCATGTAATGAAAACAGAATCCTCTTTTGGGGTTGGTCCAGTTACTCAAAGGCAAGAGAAATTAACTTTATATGAGAAAGAAGTTAAAGACTATCTAAGTAGTATTTCTGATGCAATATTTGCAGGTTTACCTGTTTGGGGCATGACGTTTGTGCGTCTGGTAGTTTTGTTACTTTTACAAGTACAGCAAAATCTTGGTGAACAGTATACTCAGATAAGATAGTGCTGGTCGCACAGCATCCCATGAGACTGTTTCTCTGTCAATCATGGTGTCACTTTAGCCCCACATGGCTGAGGCAGTATGTGGAAATCATAGCCCATCTCAAAGCCAGCAAGAATAATTTTTTTTTGCTATGGTCTATCGTGGTTGTCCCACGTGGTGTTCATTGCTAGAGCACAGTTTCCGTGGGGTGGTCTAGCTGAGAATAAGAATGCAGGAGAAGGGCAGAAGGACTAGCGACAATTCCTTTAAACTGAGTACTGAGACATTTCACACCTCCCCACAGTCCATCTCTTTCAGGGAAAAGTTCCAAGCTCAGAGGGTGGCTTCACAATTTCTCTGGGCATTGCATCTTTTTCTTGTGTGGGGGTGCAGTGTGGCCCTCATCATAATTTTAATTGGGATCAAGGATTGTGTTTTACATAGGCACTAGAAGGTTTTAGATCATGTTATGGTTTAGTGATTCCAGTCTTTCTGTCCCCGAGTGATGATTTTGCAGGAGTGCATGACTGCAGAAAGGCAGGCTATGACCTAAAATCAGATGTACTATAGACAAAGGTACTCTTTAAATGGGAAAAAACACTAGTGAGGCCACTCTTGGAGTACTGTGTCTGGTTGTGGGCTCCTCAGTACAAGAGAGACATGAACGTACTGGAGAGAGTCCAATGAAGGTTCTTAAAGATGAGTAAGTACTGGAGCCTCTCTGCTGTGAGGAAAGACTGAGAGAGCTGAGGCTGTTCAGTCTAGAGAAGGCGCAGGGGAAATCTCATCAACGTGGTCAAACACCTGAAGGGATGGTGCAGGGGTGACGGGCCAAGTGCTTTTCGGTGGTGGCCAGTGACAGGACCAGAAGCAATGGGCACGAACTGAAACACAGGAGGTTCCCTCTGAACAGCAGGAAACAGCTTTTTTACTGTGAGGGAGACCGAGCACTGGCACAGGTTGCCCAGGGAGGCTGTAGATATCCTTGGAGATACCCTTAGAGATATTTAAAAGCCGTCTGGACGTGGTCCTGGGTATGCAGCTTTAGGTGACCCTGCTTGACCAGGGAGAGTTGGACCAGATGATCTTCAGAGATGCCTTCAAACCTCAACCATTCTGTGAAAGGAAAAAAAACCAAAACGAAACTATGCTGTCTTGATTTGAAAGCTAGATGATGTGCAGAAGACAATTGTTTCTGCAGCCTAATACCTTGCTGTGAGTGCTATTAAAGAGAGACTGCAATATGAGTCAGGAAAGACATTAGCCATGGCCTGGCGAATATAAAAAATATGTGAGACTAAGTATCTAGTTTTATAACTTCTTTCATTTTACCAAGTTGAAAAGCAGTCTGATTGAAATTGCATCAGATGACATTACTGAATGTCTAGTGTTCCTTTGCATGTATCACTCTGGGAGTGTAGCTGTCTTCAGCCTTTTAAAGGGCAGCTACGCTAATCTGCAGAGCTGAAGCATATCTCTACAGCATTTTGCACTCCAGTTTTAATTAATGCTTTGATAAATAAATAAATAAGAGTATTGAAATGGAAGGAAGGTAATTAAGTATACTTCCTAACAGAGGTATTTGGAATTATTTTCATGCCAAGAATCAAAATGGCCTTTGGGGACCAATATTCCTAAAATAACACAGTATTTTAGTGCATAGCGAGGGAAGCGCTATCAATCTGCTCACCTTCAAAATGTTAGCTGCCATTTTGCTTCATAACTACTTTTGGAATTTCCTAACTGATGGGTGGTCTGTCAAGGCTTTGCTCTTTTTGGGGGGTTTGATTTGGGGTGGGGAAAAACACTGGGGTTTTTGTGGGGTTTTGTTGTTGTTGTTTGATTGGGTTTTTTATGGTAGCCTTTAATGGAATTGTTAAAATATCTACACTTAAAGGCAGACTGCCATGCCTACAAGACATGCAGTGTGAAAAAGGGAGGCTTCCTGGCACAAAGCTTGTTTTGCTGTGCACTGGGAACGTTCACCAGGGGTAGGATATAGAGCAGCTTCTGTGCTGAACATTTTTATTTCATCTTATTACTCCCTGTTTCCCTGTACGGACAAGAAAATAGAGTTCTAAAATAGGGAAAGGAATATTGTATGACAGAAAATTATTTTAGCCCCAGTTCTTCTGATCATTAGAAAGAGAAGGATAATCGCTTGAGGAATATGAAGCCACAGGGTCATTTCTGTGCTGCCCTTCTAGGTTTGCTTTCAATCTTTCCCACTCCCAGACCTAATTTCTGCTGTGCTAATGCCTCTGACTAGTGCTTGGATTGCCAGATGTGTAGTGTTGGCCATAGGAACCTTGCATATAGATCAGAAATAGGACTGTTGGTATGAACAGGGATTTCCTATGACCAGGTGACAGCCTGAGGTTTTCATT
Source organism: Tringa solitaria (assembly GCA_026413425.1). Taxonomy (NCBI): domain Eukaryota; kingdom Metazoa; phylum Chordata; class Aves; order Charadriiformes; family Scolopacidae; genus Tringa; species Tringa solitaria. The sequence goes on from JAOXJM010000033.1 coordinate 24,395,141, forward strand.
TTTTTTCCAAAGAAAATAAATAATTATTTTGTCCCATTTTTACAGTCACCTTTTTGTCACAGTAGTAGCTCTCCATATTCACAGCACTGATGTGTAAACCTGGGAGGAAAGTGCAAGCTTGGGAATTCAAATCTTTGTCTGGAGATTTAAGCCTTCGAAAGCATCAGCCGACAGCAGCTGTTTTAAAATGAAGGGGACAGAAACAAACTTGTTTGGGGTGTGGAGATGAGGAGAAACAAGTGCATATTCATTGGTCCCTTCTGTTTCATTTTGTCAACTGGCAGTTTTCTTCAAGTACCTGTTAGGTCAATCCTTTTGGACACTTACACCTAATCTCCAACAGCTTCAAATCCTGACCACTCATGTATCAAATGCCTGTCCTACTATATCAGCCCTAAGAGCTTCTGCAGTACAAAGGAGCCTTGAAAAGGGCAGAGTCAAAGAACTGTTTAATTCCCTGTGAGTTTAACACTTTTTCTCTGGCTTGGAAAATGACCTCAGTAGAGTTTCACTAGAACCTCATTGTTTTTGTTTTATGTTTTGAAATAGTCCAACTCTTGATGAAATTAGAATGTAATTGATGATCATGTTACCTAATTTAGAAAGAGGATGGTAGAATAGATCCTTCTTTCTTGGAGAATGGGAGTTTATATGTCTATGATTAAAATAAGACTGTGAAAATAAGAAGGAGAAAAGCCTTTTCTTAACGGGAGGCTTTTATGGAGGTTTGGCAGATATGTGCTGTTGCAGTTGGAACAAGCCTTTAAATTAAATTAGCTGTACCTTTGAGTACAGGGTTAGTTCATCATGTCTACTAAGTTTGAATACTGTATGAAGATTGTCCACTGAGTTTCTGATATGAATTACTGTTTCTAGTTTGATTACTATGTTAGTTATTGCATTTAACGTTCGCACGTTTTTATACATTTCCATAGCAAAGGGCTTATAGAAGAACCGAGGCTTTTTCAAATCTTTTTTTTTGGATGTTATTTTAACAAGCCTTGCCACCCTAGAAGTGCAATGCAGTTGTATACATGAGGGTTACCAAAGAAGACAGGTATTGTGAAACTGAGGCATACTTCTGCAGAAGGTTTTACATAGTTAGCCATCACCCCTTGTTGTTTTACAATAAAGTCTAACCATTGCTTTATCATTTTACCTAAAAGAAATAATATCTGTGGCTTTTTCATGAATCTGAGAAATAAACACTAGGAAATGTCTCTAAGGGTTTGTTTGGGGTTTGGATTTTTTTGTGTTTGATTGGGTTTTTTGTTTTTCAATTTGGGGGAAGAAAAGAAGTTTATAAATAGTTGTTATTTGTTGATTGATTTAGGAAAATTATTTATGACTCCTGGAGCTGTGGAAGAATATATATGCTGTCCATTACACATACCCAAAATGTGGATCATTGATGTAATAATGAACATTTTTAAATCTACTTTTCAGCCAGTCATATAAGAGTATGAACAGTGGACAAGTAAGGTATATTTAAAAAATGAAAAAGCTGCCTTTTTCTCCCAACTCTTCCATTTCTGGAATGGGCCCTTCTCATTTTTCTTCATTATCTGCCTTGCATATGAGACCAGAGGCACAAATGTCAAAATAATTTAGGATAAGCTTTTTTTGCAATATTTCTAAGTTGTAGAGAAAAGGAAAGCATTGTCAGTCTTGCTGGGAAGGCTATGCTCTTAAGGTTAATTGGCCAGCCTTTCAGAATCAGAGGTTGCAGTTTTGTTTTCTGTTTAGTTTGACGCACGTATATTTCCACTGCCTTCAATAGAATTATTTCTTATCTATACAGGAGTTAATTAGAATTAATCCACCCTAACTGATGAAGTAAGGCATTTTAGTGCCCAGCTGCGGAGTGCATATTCACAGAATCTTTTTAAATTTTGTTTATCATTACTTTACCCAATGTGACACAGTCCGTGAAATGCTGTTAGTATTCTTCACCTTGTTTAACCCCATCTTTTGTTTTCTTTGCCTTTAGGGTGAACCTGGTTTGCCTGGCATAGCAGGAGAGAAGGGAGCAGCAGGGCTTAAGGTTGGTATTGAAAATGGATTAAAAAGAGAAGCACACAGTATGTGAGTTATATTCTGACTGGCTGTTAATGATCTGCTCCCTCCAGTGATCAGTGCTGTAAGATGCTTTACACGTTTCACCGTAAAGAAGCACATTCTTCTGCTGTGCATGTATAATTCCAGTCAGTGGCACTGAAACATATACATCCACTGCCAAGTGAATGCAATATGCCTGCTAGTGTTTGGGAATTTGGGGACCTTTTTTAGAAAGGATTTGTTTATACTCCTTACAATACGTTTCAGGCTTCTTTTCAAGAACTACTGTGGTCCACTCTTTGATGAATGTCAGGGCTGTCTTGAGGGCTGATCCTGCTATTATGGAAGTTAGCGACAAGCTTCATTAGGAGCACGGGTCAGTCTGTATTTGGTACATTTGAATGTGTCTTTGCACTTATTTTATTGACATTTTTTTCCCTGCTATTCTAATATTGAACAAGTGAAAGGGAACATAAAGCTTATGATAACTTCATTTAAAAGAAAGCTCGACATGTTCGAGATGATGGGATCTGTGGGCCTCTTGGAATGGGTAATGCTAGATTCTAATCCCATCAGCTGCAAGCGTGCGTCTTTGGTGCACATGTGCTCCTCAGCTGATTCTGGGCATCACACTGCTGCTGACAGACACGCAGGGCAGGCTTTTTACATTTACTGACTGGCTGCTTGTCCATCAGGAATGAAAACAAACCATTTGGGAGCATGACCTTTTCTTACTTTGTATACAGAAGAAACCAAATTATGGCAGTTGATGCTTAATTCATATTCACAGCTCTAGTCTTTGAGTTGCCTAGCGACCGCCAGCCATCGGAAGGGGCAAAGATGAGCCAGAGTGCAATTCTGAGCCAGAAATGCAGAGATGAGTTGTCAAGGTCAGGCTGGTGTGCAAAAGTGCATTGGCCATTGAGCTAGCTTCTCAAGCAAGAAATAATCTTAAAAAATTATGGCTATACACTGCCTTTTTGTTACAGAGAATTTAAGGAGCACCAAAGGCTCTTTACTCTGAATCAATTATGAATTAGTTCAAGACACTTAAGGCTTTTTGTTGCTTCTGAGGAGCCTTCTAAGCCATTAACAGAATCATAAAACTCCCCTCACTTTAGCCTTTGGATTTTTCTTCCGTTCGTTCCCAAAATAAGGACAACCAAATGTAGGGGTCACTAAGATCCTGGCAGCCCGCTTCACAAAGGCATATGCCCGTTTATCAGGATTTAATCTAGGACAAAATGGCGAGGTGGGGGGTGGGAAATTCTTTACATGCAAATTATTAAGCTTTTAAAATTATGTTGAAGATACACTGTCTGTTGAGTTCCATTAAATTTACAATATTGTTTATTGAAGATTTTTATACTGGATTTTATCATCTGAGGCAACGTCATCAGTACTGACAAAATTGTTAGTAATTGACATACTAATGATAGTAATACTAACACTTGGATTTTTGCTTGTGTTAGTAACTTACAACTTCTTTGCTCCAATTATTTTCATCAGGGTGACCCTGGAGAAAGAGGAGAAAAGGTGAGACATGTTTCACTTCCTTTGTGGTGGTTTTGTTTTGGAGAATTGCTTGGAGAATTGCCGGTGCACTGATTCAGAGTTTAAAAAGAAATAAACGCAGCTACTACCTAGAAGCTGAGCAGCATTGTGCAGCCTTTACTAGTGTCAAATAATACCTACTAATGGAAGTTACTGATCTGCAATTACTGCAGTGGAATTAGTCACAGAGAGCAGTGGTCACGTGTTAAAGGCTGCACAGTTGGGCAACTAATCCTAACTGTGATTAGACTCAGAAAAAAGATGAGCCCATCTGAGTAAGGGAAAGATCCACACATTTCTCATAACTTGATTTCAGTGCTCTGTCGCCTGTGTAAAGTAAAACAATTTGGTTAACAGACTGATAAATACATTGAATCTAAATGATATATGGGTAACCATTCTCCGTATACTAATAGTCTAGTCCTGTGTTCTTGCTTGGCTCATTTTAAGTAGGAGCAAGAGAATTTGCCTCAATGATCTTAGGCTATAGACTGTTGGGGGAGGTACCAGTACCGGCAGCACAAATGGTACGCTAACAGTGCTCAGATTTGCAGTGAGTCAGTGAGGAGATACTTCTCTGATGTCTACAGCCACGTCAAGCTCAGGGGGCAGAACGAGCACCACACGGCAAAACATGGGTGTAATTCTGCTGTTCCAGGGAGAGTGGCCAGTAGGAGCATCCATATAAGAGTACACACTGAGTGGGAGTCAAGCTTCTGCATCTGTACGAGGGCAGAATCACAGAATCTTCTTGGTTGGAAGTCTAGTCCAACCACAAAGTTTGAGAAATGGTGTAAGCCTTATTTCTAGTAGGAATCTGTACATAGACTCATCTGTGAGTCCACGGAGATATATTTTTAAAAAGTAAGGTGCTGAATTCAAGTACAATTTGCACGTGTCTTTGCAGTTGCAATTGAATTTCGCTCCCAGATCTGTGTAAATCCATGTAATAGCAGCTGCAAGTGTGCTTTGCAAAGGCAATTCATTTCACATTTTCAAAAGCACATCATAAAAATAGTCCAGGGGAATCCTGAAAGCACACACCCTCTGTGTAGAAGTATTTAATTGGGAATCTCTTTTCATGAAATCATTACTTTGGTTAAAATTATGTTTGTTGGAGAACTTCAGTAGTCATTTGTTTGTTTTCAGACACAAAAAGAATAACAAAAAATGTTAACATACACTGAATTTCCATTACTTAAAATCATTATTTTTTTCCATGATCAACCTTTGCCTTTTCCTAAAAAATGTAATTATAAATGCACTCAATATGCTTTATCATCTCAAAAGAACTTGGAATAATATTCCTAACAGTTGCTGTTTCATGTTTCCATGTTTCATCAAGCCTCTAATGAAAGTGCTGCTGGATTGTTAGCTAATTCCCCTTGCGTGTGTCAGTGACTGGTATATAAAATGATCTCTGCTCTAAGTCCTCTGATGGAATTTTACATTAAGGTTTTCAGAGCAATGTGACGGAAACTGAGTATTGTTATTTGATTACTGCTGTGATTATCTGACCACGACCTACTAGAAAGATTTTTAGCCTGCTTAGACTGAACATTTATCAATACTTTTGCATTTTAAATATTTCTCACTCTTTACATGAGTCTCAAGTCCCATAGAAATTTTGGCCTGGTATAGTCTGGACTTACTATATGGCTGTATTAATATCCATGGTATTAATATACATGGCAATTCGGTCTTTTATATCTTCTGAAATATTTCTTTACAAAGCTGTATTTAAAATAGAAAATGTCTATCCAGCCATGAAAAAGTCATCTGAACATCACTTATTTTAACAATGAACAATGCTTAGAATTTATTTAGAGATAATAGTAATTCTGGTAGCTCCTTGGAGGGATGGCATTCAGTGGAATTTTTCTAGTGT
>JAOXJM010000033.1:24400740-24424867 GCA_026413425.1 Tringa solitaria
GATTCAGAGAGTGTATACCATAAATTACTTGAGAATCCTAATAAAAAGTATTGGAATAGTGCAATTAGAATTTGATTAGATTAGATGCATTTAGATTAGATGCGTTTAGATTAATGTCTCTGTTGGAAAAAAATACACATACTGGCAATTTAAAATGCCGAATCATCATGAAATCATTCCTTCATTGCTAAACCACAGCAAATTGGGGAAGTCTGTAGACTATACCTACAGGAAGATAGTTATTTGATAGTTTGTGGGTTTTTTAGAGGACCTGTGAAAGGGATTACAGTTATAGTGAAGACTGTAATCTTCTCAGACGTAATCAATCAACAGACATAGCAGCTATATAAACGGTGCTTCCTGGCCATGTCATAGAGAGGTTGACTACCTGATTAAAAAAATTAGCTTTCTAATCATGTTGGAATGCTGACTCTTCTCTGCATGGTGTGTGCTTACATAAAATCACTAAAATATAATATGTATTTTAATTATAGGGTGATGCTGGAGAAAATGGACCGAAGGGTGACACAGGAGAAAAGGTACACTACTTATTGGTAGAGAAAATGTATGCTTTAGGCATGCTTACAGTACAACCAGCTAATGAATATAATCATTTGGTCAAAAGAAAAATGCATTTTAAACTTTTTTTTTAAATGCTGAGTGATTTGACTGAATTCATTTTTATGAACAGCAGAAAAAATGTCGCTTCTTCTTTCCAATTAAGCATAAAATTTCTGACTTTATACAGCAGCAGCTTTAGCATACTACATCAGCATGTCTCTAATTAGCACTCCTCTTTGCTGAAATTTGCATCATACAGAAACTTTGGTCACAACCTGCCAGACTGTTGGAACTGGGGCTGCTGAGTTATAGCCATTTCTGGTATATCCTTTTACGTTTTCCTTTCTCTGTTCCTCTCAAAGAGAGGGACCAAACCAATATGGGACAAAAATTATGGTATCAAGATAGGTAACTTCCCTCCAAGTTGCCAACTGGATAATTGAGAGCTGAAGGTAAAAACTGCACTTTAAATATTTTTTGCCAGATGACATCAGTGATAACCTCACTTCATACCTTGTCTGTTCATTGTTGCAAGGTACTAACGTGTGGTAGAAGTCACTAAAGAGTAGACATTGTCAAAATGTTATTTTACTTAGTTTTGATTTATTTTATGTGAGACTCATGGTGTATCACTGCAAAAAAAAAAGAAAAAAACTTGAATTTTTAAATGTGCTTTACTTATACAAGTCATAGTCTTTACCAGTCAGAACAAAGCCTGTGCTGCACAGGAAGAAGGATCAGTCATAATGATCTCTTCCGGCCATCACTTTGGAATTCATATGCTTCTAAAAACATTCATTTTAGTGACTACACTTGGGCAAAAGAATAAAAATATCTTCTTGTACCCTTATATGTGTTATTGCTTAACCAGCTCACACCGGTTTAGTGCAAGGAGAAATTTATGATGGATTTATCAAGCTGATAAAGAATGCATGCAAATCTTTCAGGTCATATCATTTGGATACAGTAAAGCTATGCTTTCAAGAACACAACGATTTTATGGGGCATATGCTAAAATCATCAATTAAAAATAGACATTAGAGTTAAGAATATCAAGTTATTTGATTCCCAGAGTTCATTTAAATAATACTTCGTCTGTGGTCACGCTTATTAACCCAGATGAAAGTCTTAAGAACCTTATTTAGTTACTCACAGTGTATGCCAGTAAGATCATCTTGAACCACGTTTATGTTTTTCAAGAATATAATTTCTTAGCAAGTATGAGATTGTTGTTCAGCGAGATAGTAGTGCAACAAGTAAACATGAAGTTAATAGTCTGGCTGGGAAGCCTGGTGTAGCTTCACTTGTTGCTTCTCTACTTTGTTAGCTGTGAGAGGGAGTTTGCATCCACTAAAATGCCCATCCTGCACTGTGGTCTGCAGAGCATGCATCCCCCTGCTTGGGATCTTGTTTAAGGAAAGAAAAAGTTCCCTCCCTCTTTCAGTGGTAAATCCTTTCTCCCTGAGTATAGTTGTAAATATTTCTGTGGGAGCTTTCAACTGTTTGGCAGTCTAGTTGGGATAAACTTGTGGAAAATATAGGTCACTAGGAAACTTCTTATACTGCTGTATCTGAAGAATTTTCAATAAACTTGTTGAACTTTTTGACACAGAAGTCTCCCATCTCTTTAAAGTTTCATATAAATTTCAGAGGTGGGTTGGTGATACAGGAATATATGCTCTATGTGTGGAGTGCCTTGCTTTAACTGGAACAGACTAGAATCCACTCCATGAATTTTTACAATAGAGTAAGCAGAACTGTGCCTTAGTTGACTTTCTTTTTTTTTTTCTTCTATTTTCCCTGCCTGCAAGACAGTCTGCCACCCCAAAAAAAAAGATCTAGATCTTACAGGAAAGCTGCAGCTGAAAGTTTCTGGTAGATAGGTCTGCAAACAGCACTTTGTAGGGAGCTTAGGAGGGTGGTTCTTGACAGATAATTTAGGAGCAAGCGTTAAACTTGGTGTCAATCCATTAGATTTGTAGGACTTAACAAGGATTGTATTCTTTCCTGCTCTTCAGTTTTTACTGTATGATCATTATGTAGAATTCCAGGTTGAATCTGCCCAGTGATCGCTAATCATATAAAGTGTTAGAGGAAATCAGAATGACTATTACAGACACGTTTAATTAACAATTTCACAGAGTAGCCTTGACATATTTTTTTTCTATATTTATTCATTTGTGGTTTTTTCTGTATTGTGTCTGCAGTTTCTCTACTGGTGTCATGATCATCTTGAGGGGGCAGTTAAACTTACCTTGACTGTAATCCCTGCTATAGTGCAGGATTTCAAAGTAGCTCAATAGCATTCCTTCTATGTTTTCCACTGGGTGCTCTCTCTTGGGCAGGAGATTAACATAAAAAAACCCTACGTCTATTGTCTTAAAAGAAGCAGATGAAATCGAGGTCCAGCAAATTTAACAGCCAGCCATATTGATGCACTATGCTTATACACATCTTCTGTGACAGTTTTTCCCCTTCTACACAACCTGTGCCTTGTATTTGGGTAGCTCTGAAAAGCTTGGGGCATGTGTTACATTATGGAGCTTCACTACCAGATGAGTACTGCAAGTTTTTTTGCCAACTGAACACTTGTGGGGATGAGTGTAATATTTATTAAGGCTCAGTTTTTAAAGAGTGTTTTTAGGAGAGCTGCTGGAAGTATTGTTCAGAGGTGAGATAATACTAGTATCCATTCAGATCTCAGGCGTTCAACCACATACACGTACAAACCCTTCCTGCTTTTTTATGTAAATGAGTGCAGAGACCATTGCACCAGATCATAATGCTACACATTTAGAGATTTAATTCATAGTTCACAGAACATAAAAACATTTCTTTAAAAGCTTAAATATTGTTTCTGTGAAGTAAATAATAAATTTTCATTTATATGGTGAGAGAGATCAGGCAAAAACTGTTTCAGACTTCGTTTAGGAATGGGGTCCTGTTTGTGCAATTAATGTAGCTTTGTTTTCTGAACTACTGTACCTGGTGGCTCTCAGAAATATGGACTTAGGTGCCTACTTTTTGACCTGTGACATCAGAAAGAAACCACCTTTATTTAATTGTCCTACTTTGAAGACAGTGTCAATGCCAGATTTGAGTTCTTGCTTCTACTCTTCTACTGTAGCCTTGGTCCCTAGAAACTACCAAGTATCTTGCTTATGTGGGCATGTTCCCCTGCTAAAGTTTCTTCATTTTCAAACTGTTTGACTCATCAGAGAACTGAGAACATGCTGTACCATAATTTTTTATTTAATCCCATATTAATTTTCATTCTTGCATGAAGGTGGATTATAAATACTTTGTGTCTTATCTTCCCCATACCCATCATTATCCTTTAAAATGTTTAACCAGTGAATGTCTCTTACCAGTTGCTTTGCCACTTTATAGCTATAAAAAGTCCTCAAGGCTTTGCAGTTGTACATGCTTGTAAGGGGTATCAGCAGTATCACTCATGCATGTCTATCAAAATGAGGCAGCTCAGGTTTCTAGACATGAATCAACCCTTCATAAAACTGATTTTTGTTTTTTTCTTCACATGAGTGAGCTGCAGTAACTGTGTAGAGAAAATCTATTGCTGCTCTTCAAAGAGCAGCGAGCATGTTATCTGGTACCGTTTAATTTTATGAGACTGTTTCCCAAAAGACCCTATACCCAAACCAACTTTAAAGCTAGGACATTCACAGAACACTTTCTGCAGCTTCACCAGATCATCAGGAATGGGTATCCCCTGTTTGTATTTTAATGCAAAGAATAATAAACGTCTACACTCTGCTTAAACATCCTCGAAGTGGATTACAGATGATGCCTATGTAAATCACTAGCAGGCTGTTGGGGAGGTTGAAGTTGCTACTGTATAGCAATCAAAATTTATTTTGAATAATGACTAATGAGACAGTTCTTCAAATAAAAGCACTCTAGCCATCTTCAACAGCATGTAGTTTGACTAGCAAACTTTTCATTAATTTAGTTGGTTTTTGTCATTTTTGTTTGGCACGTCATTTACCGAAAAAAATGCAGTGAAGTGAGTATACAAGAATTTTAAGGATCCTGGGACAATTGTACAGAAGTAGGAGCTAAAAGCTTCCTTGACCATGTCACTCACTGATCCTCTGCCCTTGTGCATATCGCTGCCTATCAAATCCACCACATCTTTTTGAATACTAGGTGCCTCCTCAGAACAGAGACCTTTCTGAATACATAAATTACTATAGCGCTCTCATCCTGTCAAGTATAACCCTTAACTGCATTAAGCTATCAATTTAAATACGATGAAGAGCTGTGGAAATAGAGCTATTAGCTGTCCTGATGGAGATAAACACATAGGTCACTGGGGTGTTTTTTTCAAGGCTAACTTGCACAAAAAGGTTTTTCAGTTGAGACCTGACACTTGCCATCTGTAGAATTAGGTCAAAAAGATTGCTCATATTCTTTGTAAATGGCAGTAAATTAGTTTTAATCTATATCAGCAATTCAGTGATGTCAAAGTATGTCTCATCTTCTGGCTTTATGAAGTGCATTTATACAAAATCTGCATTTATTGCATCTACATTTTTAATTGTGAAACTTGAGGCTAACTATTATGCTGTTTGGATGAGCAAAATTAAATCTCTCTGCATGTTCTTGAAAGCAATACTGTTCCTTTTGTGCATCACATAGAATTTTACCCAATGAATTAAATCAGTGTAGCAGCACAGAGAACAGGTAATCTTGCTATATAGTTATTTTGTTATATAGCCTTGCTGTAGAATCATAGAATCATAGAATCATAGCAAGTTTTGTTATATTTGTTCCCTCAAAAACTGTATATGTAACGTGTGATTATTTCTTGTGGATTTTGTATCAGGGTGACCCTGGGTCTTCTGCTGCAGGAATTAAGGTAATTTGGTTTTAAAGCAGTTGTACAGGGAGAAGAGGGATGGTTGCTCTGTGTAGCATGATGGACGTTTCAGGTACTGTTAATTTAATGGTTTTCCCCAGCTCTAATTCATTTTGTCAGATCTCATGTCTTTCATCTCGTTTCTTTTAGGGTGAACCCGGTGAATCTGGACGGCCTGGACAAAAGGTATTCGTTGGAAACGTTCAGCTTTCCTTTTTCTCTCTTTTGGTAAATAATGTTACACAGATGTTACCAGTGGCACTTCCCAATTTAACAGCCCAAGGCCTGTATGCATTTGGTGTATGATCATTTTGTATTTTAAAAAAGCACAGGAATGATGATACTAATTAGCATGAAAAGCAATATTAGAATAACTCACCTCCTCATCTAGCCACAGCGCAATTCTTGCATTGAAAGCTTATGCAATTGCAGCTCGTGAGACTGACAAAGAACGGCTCTGCTCCTTGAGTGATCACAAGTTAACCCTGCATGTATGACTGAATATTAACTTTCAGACTATGGTACCTTATTACATCTGATTAGGAAGATAATAAATATTGACTAGACACCCTTTCACATATACCTGTAAAGGGAATTAAACTGTCAGAGGCATGCAGCACATTTGGAAGGACATAGACCAGCTAATGCTGCCCTGTTCTTCCTTCCAGGGGAAGAAATTCCCCTGGGTGCTGAGTAGCTGAGGCTGCTTTTGCAAGTAAAGGTCCACCAGGAGCTGTAATGACTGCGTTGCACGAGGCCCTCTGAAGCTGGGGAATTTCCTCTTTGAATCCATAGTACTTCAAACACAGTGAATGCTGTGCCTTAGCTGCCTTTCATGAGAACAGGAGGCAGGTCCTGCTGGGAGAGCTGGTGAAAGGGCAAAAAGAAGAGACAATGAGGCAACCAGATTTTTGCTTTGCAGTATTTGGTTTCCCTCTGGAGCCTTCCACACTGTTCTTGCCTCTTACAACATTGAACATACAACCCAATTACCCACTGCTACCAGAATGGAGCAGAGTCCAGCTGCCAGTTGAGTTAGAAGGTATTCTAGACAGATAGTCAAGAGCTAAAATTCTATATACTGAATGACAGTACAACCATTTTCTAATACTTAAGGTGACTAAGCAAAACCCCAAACCACATATAAATATAAAATAAAATAACAAGTTCAGCCTTTTTGTTTGAGAAATTATAACTGTCAGCAATTATAACTGCATAAACAAAGACTATTATGGTTGCAAACACAGTTCTTCAGTAAAATGCCGTTTTAATTAGGAGAGGTAATCAAAGGAGTTTAAATCTATCTAATCCACAGAATCATTCAGTGTGCACGTTCTGCAGTGTATGCTCTGCTTGGGTAATAAACTAGAAAATGCACTTAAGAGCCCATTGAGATTCATACTCTCATTAGCTGGCTGCCATGCAGGCAAAACTAGCAGTGATTTATCAGCAGGGTGGATCCTAGTCCCCAGGCGCTCAGGTTTGATCTCTTTTATGTAGCTCAGATAAGCAAGAGGTACATGGTTCAGACTTTCTACAGTTTCAGCTTGCTGTTTGCACCAAAGGGGGCTTAATGTGTTCTTTCCACTTCACAGCACAAGCTTCAAGTGTGCCATATTCATGTCCCCGGCCTGAACCAGCAGCTCCCATAATGTGTGCATTCAAGGTGCCTCCTCTAGCCAGGTGCCCCGTATCTGCTGTTCTTCCCCCTGCTTAGCAGGGACACATTCACCTAACTGGAGGTTGTGGGGGACACTTTTTTCAACTGGAGGCATGTCTCTACCCTCTACAACATCTCAATATTTTTCCCCCTAGTGTGTGCCATTCCTATTTCCTTCCTTATATTTTACTACTTCCTCTTCTTCCAGTTATTCCTTATCCACTTTCGAGGGACAGGTAAATATTTGAGCTGCCCACTTGAATATTATTTACATGAGGTGAAATGCGATGGTATTTATATGGCCTGACCAGCCTGTTGTGTGCTGTATGTATTGCAGAGGTGATAGAATGACCTGCCCCAGCAATCTGAGCATTATGAGATGGAATTAGTACATAGCCTTGGTTTCTTTAAAAATCATTCATCTTACATAGCATACTCAGATCTTTTGTATCAGGAAAGGTCCAGAAAAGAAAATGTAATGCATTCATCTACAATACTAATGCTAATGAAGCATTAGTGATTTGATTGTGTTTCACGTTGCTTAATGTATCTTTGAGGGGCATTTTAATTGTTTTAGATTACTGTGACTCTGAACTGGTTTTGCTACATCCTTTCCGCTTGTCATGTTGGCTCTGTGAGGGTTAGCTCTGTCCCAAGACTAAACAGTGACCTCCTGCTGCAATACTAATAGATCTACAGTTATAATTATTCAAATGCTGTGCTTAGAAGTGAAATTTAGTGCTTCCACAATTAAATGAGAAAAGCTCACAGTAATACTTTGGTATGCATGGCTCCTCAAGTAGCAGAGCAAAAGAGAGGGGAGTATGATTTTGGAGTTAGCATTTTGTCAGGAATTAATGCAATGGAGGCCTTTTAAAGGATTATTCTTTTGCAAGAGTAACAACTCGTTTTCTTCTTTAGAAAGTGTTAGGCAACATACCAAGAAATAATATTGTCTATTGAAAATTATATTCTAGCCTCTATTCTTTCATCTCATTTTATCATTAATATTTTGAGATTGGAATCTTTCCTGTGCTTTTAGGCAATGTGAATGGTTAAGATTTCGGAGTGACTGAAATGTACAAAGAAGCTGTTATCAGATCCTTCTATAACATTTAGAAATCACTCCATTTGGTAAAGCAATTTGCAAACCCTCTATTGTGTCTTTAAGTTTGTGGCAAAATTAATTTTGTTATTAGCACTTCAAATCTGTTAAATATTACTGCCTCAAAGAAGCGTCTTTGGGTACTGAAGTCTGATGAACATCTGTATTACGTATAATGTGTTTATGTTTCTGTACCTATGTATGTGTGAGTATATGAATGTATGTAAGTGTGTGTGTATACACACACATATAAAATATTTTAATAGCACAATCTGTGTGAATCAGCCCAAACCACGTAGTTGAAATCTGGATTTCTGTAAAGCTCAGGAGTGTAGAAAATCTGGAATATAGTTCAACTCATTATAAAGGTAAAAGTTGGCTTCAGAGTTCAGACCTGAGCTTCCAGAAAGTTCAGGGAATATTCAGATCCAAGGTGCTGGTTAGAATCCATCTCTCTATTAAAATAAAATCTCCAGCCTTTAAAATAATGGTTTTTTCACATGCTATTGCTCCTTTTTTTTTTTCTGTTCATCATCTTTATTTCCCTAGACAACGTCTTTCCATTTAGCTGATACCTCAAAATGACCATTTGTGTGAATGTTGTCATTCATGTCTTAGACTAATGTCGACTTCATTTCAAAATTAATACATTCAGTTTTCAATTCCTGTTACAAAATTACCCTTGCAAATGCAGTACTGTAGGTCTTTCCATTGCAGTTTTAAATAGCAAGGCATTTCTGGGTAAAGCAATAGAAGGTTACATTCCCCCCACTGTCCTTCATGACACCATGTATATTCGCAGATAAATAGCAAGCACTGAAATGATGCTACGGAGAGCTCGATAAAAATGATGGCCTGGTTACAATCAGACAGTTCTACTTGAATGGCACAATTTACACTAAGCTTTTCTGAATTGCTTTGTAGCTAAATCAGAGTTACACAGCACAATATCTAGCTGAATTGTGAAAATGGAACAGAATCAAACATCCATCGTGAGTATGGAACGGAAATGGCAGCGTGTAAAATGAACCAGTGCTGCTTGTTTTCGTCCCTTTTTGGTGAAGATTAATGTGAATTCACGTTTGGCTTTCCTGACATGGATTTTCAACCTAGATGTCATCTTCACATCCAAGGTTCCCAGAAGTTATTCAAGTTCTTAACATGACTCTTACTAATTGTACATTAAGTCACTCAGTTTGAAAATATCAGTCCTGCTTGAACTGACTAGCAGCCGTCTGTGCTCTTTTATCTTGCTGCAGAATATACAGGGGTGTTCACTGGGCAGTGACCATAACTGAATAATGTCTGTAATATTATGTAATTTTCCTGTATAGGGTGAACCAGGTCTTCCTGGGCTTCCTGGACTCCCTGGGATAAAGGTAAATAAACCATAGTCTCTGTTGTACTGGGGGGACACCACAAAGAGGGAGGGACTGTAAAGAATGTGACTAAAATGGACTTACTGTACTTGTGCTATGGCCTTCTCTTCGTCTCTGGTATTGAACTGGGGATTCATATGGAAAATTGGTTAAGTGTCTATGAGTAAGCAAAGTGTTTTAAAAAAAGAAATAATCAAATACTGTAGTTTTTTATATTCTTATTTAATGGAAGAGGCTTGTCATCAAAGTTTTACTTGCTTTCCACTTTGATGAGTGCTTTCCAGTAGCAATAGTCTACTGAATTTACCAAGCCTCCAGTCAGAGAACTGTATTAATTATACACAGGCTGTAGAGAACTGTCCCTATTGACAAAAATACTCTGTGCTCCATTACTCAGCAGTGATTTCCACTGACAAGCCAAAATGCTTCAATAAGATTCTATTCAGTATTAGCTCCACTCCCTGACCTAATACCTGGTTTAGTCCCTGGCTTCCAGTTTGTCTGGGGTCTTTAGGTAAGTTGATACAAATGACATGTGGTGGGTTTAGTTCTAGCGTAAGTGGTTGCATTGGGAGTTGCAGACGCTTGCGCAGTTTGAGCTGTGACTCTGTAATGCTGCACAAAGTGAGTGGATTCACATATCCTGAGTGAGTGCAGGTTGGAGTGGTTGCTTCTCCCACATGGCGAAGACTGTTCTTCCAGAAAACAAAATTTCATTGAAACTGTTTCTTTGCATTCCAGCATGGGCCCGTGTATACCCCAGGAGATAGTTTATATAATTTCTCTAATAACAAGGGGGATGAGCCAGAGGCCAAAATCTTGCCCATTTTGGTAGGGTTCAGGATTTATCTCATGGAATGTAACATTTGCAGTGGTTTTGTCAAGGGACCTGTGAATTACCACAGCATTGAAGCATAATGTCCCTTCTGTGTTACTGGTGAATTAGGGAAAGAATTGAATGTCCATATTAAAGTTTGCATGTTGCAATACCTGAAAATATAGTTCCCAGGGAGGTTTTTCGTTTTCTGCAAGAATGAACCCTATACTGACTGGTGACGATCATGTAGGAGCAGAGTCCTTTGTGTGATGAAATTGTATTTTTATACAGACCTTTGCCAGCAGTCCCTATTCTGTTTACTTTAATGGTGAGTAAAGAGGTAGCTCAGTTGGAGTTCAGTGGCAGTGTCCTGAAGGCACTTGCCAAAACCAGCTGGAGTTACACCCCCAAAACCAGCTGGTCTTTGGGGATTCCATGTTCACACAGACCATGCATGTCCATGCATATTATCAGCAAGTAAATTAAAAAGTCTAAATTTGTGTCTCTGCTCTGGGAAAACTATTGCTGTTAAGCTTTATTTATTGGTCGTAAGAATGTCTCAGAAGGGCAGCTTTCAGATCCACCTGAAAGGCAAGATGTGACATGAAAAATGGATGAAGTGTGGGAGTTTTTCCCAGAAAATTTGTTTCAGAATTCAGCAGATACAGTACAAAACTATGGAAAAATGCCTGCAGAATAAAATGGAATAATTTGATCAAATATCAATCTTCTAGGAGAATGCTAGCTTATATTAAAAATCTAGGCCAGAGGGAGACTAGTGGTGGTTCAGTTGAAGAAATTCCATCTGGTGCATTCCTGCCTCCATTGAGGTGGCTAGGTGTACCCTAGGTGGTGACAAGCCAGCTAAGTAGAATGTGCGTAGGAGAGCAGAAAGCAGCTGTGGTCACATCAGACTTGCAGGATGGGTGCTGTTTGATTCAAGGCATTTTTAAAACTCTCTTTAAATAAGGAACCTATAGAAAAAAAAAAGCCTAGATTTTTCTGCTGCAGGGACTATGTCTGTGGCATGAAAAGTGGTAGCAAAATCCAGAGAATGGCTGGAGTTAGGAATGTAGGCATACATCAGCAAAGAAAAAGTGGTAATTTAGCCCGTTTTCTCCCCCTCTGCTTTAGCAAAGATTTATGTCCCACCATGGTAAAGTCATCTCACTAATTTCTAAGAACAACCTCAGTGATATCTTATGGAGAAGCAAATTTCCAGTCAACTGATGTTGATTGAAAGCTACTTTTGAAGTAGCAGTGACAGGATGAGAAACTTGGGCGTGGAGGAAAGCCAGTTGTCTGGACTTGAAGTCTTGGTGCTATCATGGTGTTACTGCAGAAAGTTGAAAGGAATCTTATTTGGAGCCATGACTTTTTTTTTTTTTAATTGTTCCTTGTTGTTTGTTATGGGTTTTTTTTTCAGGGCTTCTGGGGCCTGTCCTCATCAGGACCTTATAAAACTCTCTAAGATATGTCTTTATTATTCTATCTTAATAGTGATATGCAGTGGTGTCATAATGCAACAGATGTAGCACAAACCTCACAAAGTGTCATTACAGCATCTAGGAGCTTGTTACGACATAAAAGAAGTTTCCATAAGGGAAGTTTTTCCTAACACTTAAATGGATTACAGAGTTCTCGTGCATTTCCATGCCAGCACAGTAGCTGTCAGCAGGGATTTTGCAGGCTACTGGCAACCTTAGTGAGATGGACGTCTCACAACTCGAGCAAAGCACGACAGGGGCACGTAGGAGAAAATGATGGGATTCAATGCAAGGCACTGGCCATTTAATATCTTTCCCAGTAGAAAAAAGCTGAGTATTCTTGTATTGCTGGTATTATTTTGATACTAATCTTATTTTCTGTAGTATCGTTCTCTTCAGTTTCTGTAACATTACGCAGGCATGCATATGTACACTGAAAAGTCTTCTACAGAATTTTCTGTAGAAGTCCCTTGTAGTTAAAAAGCTATAGGATTCTCACTACACTTTTTGAGGTTTCTTAGTCTTATATAATTGGAATTACAGAATGTTTTCTAAATTTGTGTCTTCCTATGATGTTCTAGAAATTAACACATTCTGTTTGTTTTCTGGCTTTTACCCTCAGTGATTGATAAAACACATTTCCTAAGCAGGTTTGAAAGGTCAGGCCCAGGAGGCAAAGGCATCTGAAATGCATTAATTCCTGTAGATGAATGGATGCAGCTTAACACTGTGTTCAACCAGCCAAGTAGTCAAGTAATGGGGGCAATATATTTTCTGGAAATTAGTTAGGTAAATAGCCAAAGTTCATATCCATTTGATATACAGTAACTCAAATCACACAGGAGATTTCAAATGAACAAACTACTTGTCTGAGGATCATATTTATGGGCTCTTATGTTCTAAACAGCTTTGAAATTGTTGGAGGTTGATGGACTGATACATACAGGCATCTTCAAGTAGATGAGAAGAGAGGGGCAAGAAAAGACTCCATGTTGCCTGATTTTGAAAGAATTTCCTTTAGTATCTTCTAGTACTTCCATATAAAGAAAAGAAGGTCAAGGTACAGGGATATTCTACAAATAGAAAACTCTTGGATGCAGTTCTTCTGGTATTAAATATTTACCCTTTGACTGCTGTGTAAATAATTGAAGTCTCCTTTAAATCTGTTAGTTGAACTACAAATTTGCTTTCTTGTGAATGAATTTCTCCACAATGGCAGGCTGTATTTTGAAATGTTTTAGGTAACTGTGCACTTTACAAATGCTACACCAGCCTGTGAAAACATAAATGCTGTGCCAGGCAGTGGACCATATCTTTCCAGCTACATCTCATCTTTCTTCTCATGGTTGAAGAAACTTCCCAAGGCAGCCAGTCCAGCATGCTTGAACATGCAGCCAAACTAATTAAAGGATTAATAAATACTAATCACTGGGAAAGTTTCGGCTTCTTATGATGCCGTTTCAATTAATTAATCAATGTTCCTCAGAACCTGTTAGAGCTTGGTTGAACGGGATACTGGAGTCTGAATGAACAGCAGCATCGGATGGACATGCAAGTATCATGTCTGAATTCAGAGTATGCAACAGGGTCTTTCATTACATACTTTTCTAGACCCATTCACTATGCACATGCGGATGTTTTGGGAGTTCTTCCTGTTCTTTTTCGTTCTCTCCTCATTGTCAGTTGGTGCCATGGAGGAAACACAAGTGCAGTCAGTTATTTCCAAGACAGTGATGAAGCTGTCTGTGACATGCTGGGGAACGTTTCTCAAGCACCTGTTGCTGTTTAGGAATGGCTGGAAACTTAATGATCCCCTGAATGTGTTCCCCCGTGTCACTCGGGAATCAAGTAAGGCACCTAAACACGGAATATTAACTCATCGCTCTGATATCTGACGCCAAGCAGACGCAGAGTATTTTCTATGAAACATAAACTTCAGATATCTGCTTTAACTCATAACTTTCATGGGATGATGTGTACAAAGCAGCACACACTTACTGTAATGGAAATCATACATACCCTCATTCATTGTAATGTCAGACATCTCTCAAATCCATTGTGTTACATTTTCTGGCGTTTGGGCAGTACAGCCCTCAAATTCATCACTGCAGCGGGGCGCCTTCACAGAACACAAACCTTTTCTCAGTAGCTGCACTTTATGCAGGATCTGGCTTTTCTTTAGCATTTTCTGGCATTTCTCCCTCTGTTTTTAAAACAAATCCTGAAGCAAAGCTGGTGAGTGCAACTAAGTTTTTATTCTATGGTGTTCAAGAAAGCTGCTGTTGAATGATTTGGCATGAGAAAAAAAAAAAAAAAGGCTGCTTAGCCCTTCTGCTTTGGGGAGGTAGAGAAAGTTTTCTGTGTTTGCAAACCCAGTTTGCAAACCGGCTGATTCAATAGACTTGCCAGTATGCAGCATGTTGTATCTTTTTATACAATTAATCCAAAGATTGACTTCCCTGGGACTGTGCCTGAGCAAGGCTTTGGAAGAACCTGGATGAGGATATGGGAATTTGAATCATGGTTTTTTTCCTTTTCTTTTTATGGAAGCAAAAGCAGTTCCAATTCTCATCTGTTCTTTACTTAAATTTCTTTTTTTTCTGTTCATACTCAAAGATCTTAGCCTGTGACTTTCCTAATTCCATTTAAAGAGTGAAAAACTTGCTGCTCCACCAAACATATTTTTTTTAGCTGTGGAAGAGTTGATACTCCTTTCATCCAGTGAGTTCTGTTACAAGAGAAGACTTTCAGAGAAAATGAGAGGCAGAAGTTTCAAGCTAAATGCCTAGAAGTTAGTCTGCTATTTAAACTCTTTTCTAAAAGAAAGCATCTGTTGAAGCTTATGTATTTAGATGTTGCTCTTGTCATCTGGTAGCAAAATGAAGTGAAATCTGAAGTAAATGGTAGTTCCAAATATTTCATTTTGGAGTCAATGCCATCCACGACCTATAGAAAAGTTCTTCAAACTCTGCTTTTCCCCCAGGAGTTCCTAGGAAGGCTGAGTACCTTTTTCTATTGCATTTTTCCTTTTCCATATTTCCATTCTTCTTCCTGTTTTTCTTCCTTGTTAGTGGCTTACTAGGAAACCTGCAGGGCCTATATCTATCTCTTTCCATTTTTTCCAGGACTCAATTATTCTTATCCAGGCTTCAGTTCATCTTTATCCTATAGGTCACCATTCTCAGAACTCTTTCTAGATTGAACTCGGGAGCTGGAACGGACCAGCTGACCTTGGGACAAGCATCTCCAAGTCCTGGATACAGACATGTGCTGAACATATTAATTGCAACAATTGAAATTGTGGGAATTCAGCTTCAAACCCTGCTTTGTACAAACTTAGGTTTCTCTCTGTATGCACTTGCCTTAGCTGATATGTGTTTTGAAATACTCATGTGAACTAATTTCTAACCTTTCATCACTCACATACAGTGTTCTCAAGTGTGGGTCTTCTGCCTGAGTAGGGGAAAATGTGCGGTGTAGCATAGGTGAAATACTGAAAGGTACACTATCAGGATGCATGTTCTGAGTGAGA
Organism: Tringa solitaria; assembly: GCA_026413425.1. NCBI lineage: Eukaryota > Metazoa > Chordata > Aves > Charadriiformes > Scolopacidae > Tringa > Tringa solitaria. The sequence goes on from JAOXJM010000033.1 coordinate 24,416,161, forward strand.
ATAGGAACTGATCTAAAAAAATAGGACTTACTACTTGAATTTGGAGGGTTGGTTTTCAGAAGTAGCTCTATGCATGGGTCAGTAAAATATAAAATAAAAAAATTACACAACTGTGCAATTAATTTTCAGTATTCAGTTTCCAGAGTGGAAAAATATATACAAACTTATATATGTATGTATGTAGTTATATATCTAGCTTTGTTCGTTCATTCCTAGCTGTCTGGTTTCCATATGTTATGGCAGTAATCACTTGCATAGGGTAGACATGTAATTTCCCAGAATTAATTTTGAGAATCAGGGCCAGAAAATGAAATCATCATTAACATTGGATGGTATGCACGTGTCAGGAGTGTTTACTGGGGCATGCTTTGAGAAACACACAGTTCTTATTAATCCATCAGAAACTATATCCTCCAGAGTATGAAAGCTCTCATTTTCTTTCCTGGAAAAGGCTAAAACATAAGTAACTGAAACATAGGATGTTGTTTCCTGTAAAGCTATTACTAGTTGGAAGACTGATCTTATAAGGATCTATTTCACAGCATCTTTTTTATACCATAGTTTAATTTTTCTTTGTAAAAATAAAAATAAATTCAATCCAGTTCCAAAGTTTTGAAAACAGAAAAATAATCTGAGAGTCCAATATTTTGCTGTATTCAGAAATCAAGTATTTTGTCATCCACAAGGAAGATGCGACATCAGTAATTTGAAAGTATCTCTATGCCTCAAATACACCATTTCAGATGATCAGAAAATGAGTGCATGCAATAGATTTCTTTATCTTTCAGAGTAACAACAAAAATTCTTTAGATTTGTCATCTATTTTCTATAGGAAACAATTGGGGGCTAGACTCTTCATAATTTAGCAGTTTGGTCATTGCTAAAATTTAATAACGAGGCACTCATTACAACAAGTGTTTTTATTCTAATCCTCAAAAGTAGGTACCATGCTAACTTGAATTATAATTAGCCTTTAAGTAAGAAGTCCTTGATATGACTAATGCATGCAGAATTAATCAGAATTATTGCTGGTTCTGTTAGCAGCCTTCCAAAGCAGCATACCTTCTAAGCAGGCAGAACTTAAAAGCAATGAGAAAATTAGGCTCACTAAAAAGCAATAAATGTCGTAGGGCTTGTTGTGAACCTTCAGGGTTTTAGCCAGGCTGTGAGATTTTACTTCTCTAACTGTAAATGAATCGTAGAGGCTAAACATGGCGTTTGGAAATTCTAAACCAGAATTGTTTTTCTAAGTTTAGAGACTGATTAGGGAGTAAAGATATTGTTTCAAATGCGGTGAGTGAGCCAGACAACCTGTTTTAACTGGCCATTGCTGGAGCCAATTCAGAACGGGTATGAAAAGCCTTAACAAAGACCTTATAAAATGGGGTTAGGGGTTTTTTTTAATCAGATTTCCTTTAACTTTGCTCATTTCCTTCTTATGAGCTGAATACTGTAGTCCTCCCGAGAGCAAAATTCCCATGGACATCAGGCTATATATAAAGTCCCTTTAATGCCCTTCACAGTGAGAAAGTCTAAGGTGCTGTTCTCTCTGACTTCTATAGTCTAAGGCCGACTGAGTTTCTGAGAAATCTCTTTACTGGAAGTGAGTGCTGCAGACGTAGGCAGGGCATGAGCAAGCACAAGTTCATCAATTGCCCTGGATTGCTCTGTTCTACACTCCTGAGAATTTGGCTCCCACTCCTCTCCAGAGTGGAAAAGTTGCAGTATTTTGGTTAGACGGTAATCTCAGAAACAAAGCCTGAGGGCAGGAGATGGCAATTTCTGGAATTCAGCACAGACACCAGTGAACCAAGTCAAATTTATTATCACTTCATAGCTGTTCTCAAAATTGCCTTGCATCTGGGTTTTGGGGGGTGTTTCTAGCTCTCGTTCTATATATCTCCACCTTTGCTTGATTCCTTCAGTAGTGTTAGGCAAGGCAAGGGCACTGTTTTTCTTTTAAATATGCCTGTGAAGGAATCAGGGTAAGTTTTAAGACAAGTGTGCCTTGATCTCTTGATGTGTTTAAAATGGGGACATTTCCATGTCAGTATTTGTCAGAAAAGACACTTTGGGTCTGTGGCTCTTGAGGAGTTTGCAGGCTGCTCCATGCCAGACACAGGAATTTTTGGAGAACTGCTAGACCTACTGGCAGGAGTTTGGGAACTCTGAGCCCAGGTTCTGTGTTGGAGCACGTCAAGGTTCCTCAGATCCACACAGCTAGGTTTTCCGCCTATTTCCATTTTTCCCCAAACTGTGGGGTGGACTCACATTACCAGAATTCTACACAGAAATTCTGGATGCTTTGGCGTGATATGCCAATGCAGAGGTGCGCACGCAGCAGTCCTGGCCTTGGCATGTTCAGACCTGCAAGTGAACACCAGGGAAAGGTGCTTGTGTTCTGGCTCCGTGGTAGACCTTCCAGTAAGCCCTGAGGCACAGGACTGCCAAGGTGCCAGCACTGGGGCAGACAGAGAATAAAATATTTCAGGACCAACGTACTGTGGAATAAAGGTGGGAGTTTGACATTTAAAATTCTCTGGCTAGTTCTAGTCCATAGCACTAGATAAGGGTAAGGATTGAAATTACATTGTTTTTTGCAAATTCATGGTCTAAAGGTTGGTTTAGTCTCATTTCCATATGCACAGAAAAAATAAAGCACTAATCTGATGGAGAAGGAAAATAGTAAGGTGGCGATGAGACTTTAAAAAAAAATTTAAGAGCTCTTGCATAGTTTATATCCATAAAGGGAGTAACTGAGTTGTGTGTTTTATGGCTTTAGCAACCATAAAGTATTTTATCAGTGACTTCAAATATTTTTTAATTACCAAAGTAGGATAGCTTCTGTAACTTCAGAAATGGAAGAGAATTTATTTCATTGTTACAGAATAGTTGCTGATTTGAGCGCTTTCCTGCAGCACAGGTTTTCTTTTTGGGCAAACATTGATTTGGATGGGAAAATCTGTGTTGTAGTCATTAGAAGAACAATTATAGAAGGCAGAGCCTTCTGTGGGAAAACAGTGTATCCAGCAACTGCTGTTCTCTACTGCTTGCTTGTAGCAGCATAGAGCTGTGTATTTCGGGCACTGGAATTGGACTCGGCCTGTCTGTGAGAACAAGGTTTAAAATAATTGTGTTGCTGCGTGTCTCAGCTATGCAATGAAGGCTAATTCTAATGGACTAGTGTTAGAGCTACATTATTAATAAACGTTTGCCAAATCAGTGGTGTCTAAAACACCAATTAGCATTGCAAATGGGATTTTAACCGTTGGACCTTTTTTGAGTGAAAGTCCAAGTTCCAGCCAATTACAGGTTTTATAAAAGTTAAAAGAAGACAGCAACAGCGAACAGAGTGTCTTAGGGTTAACCTCTAATATCAAAGCCAGCCTCTGCTTCAGTTCCATAAAAGCTTTGATCATCATGAAAACCAGCTATGAATATGTCTAGATAATAATCCTCATAAAAATTTGACATAAAAATCCTCCGAAGTAAATTACAAGGTAGCTTTTTTACTATTAAATTCTGATGGAGCTCACATTATGCTAGGTGTACAGCATGCCATTATAGGGCCCTTTTCTGTTTCAGACGTTTTATGATAAGAGGTAAAAATGAACATTAACGAGCTTTGTGAATAGTAGTATATCATTTGCTGTCTGACCCACTAGTGTTTCTGTAGCTCACAGACATTTGAGGGTGAAAATGAGTATGCTTAGAGATAATCTCTTAGTGTCTTCAAATATTAGCATATCAAGATATTAAAAATTATTCTTAAAAAGATAAAAAATCACTTCTGTAAAACGGAAGCAATTCACAAGTTTGTTGATTTTTATTTTTTTCAATACTAAGTTGTCTGTGTGGTACGATTCATACAAATTACTCCAAGCCCTAACAGTAGATGAAGTCTGAACACTGGAATTCATCTCGTTGGCTTCTTGTGCAACTTAAGCAGTGATTTCATAACCATGCCAAAGGCTTAAACTAAAACGCGCAGAGTCGTCACTTGCTGATGGCTTTCTACACCGTTGCCAAACAGTAATTCAAATGGGGTAGTACCTCACCTTTCTTTCAAAACCTACCTGTTTAACATCCCTTTGCAGATTTTGTGTTCCCTGCCCCTGCTTTAGCAGGGAAAGAAGCTTGTGGTATATTCTTAATGGATAAAACATTGGGTTTATTGTAAGAAGTTGTAGTGAGATCTTTAGAAAAATTTAGAAAAGCAATTCTTGGTTACTCTTGGTTGCTTGTGTTCCACTCAGCATTTCACGGTAGTTTGGAGAAAATTCTGAGCTTGTTTTAGCAGGAGGCTTAAGATCAAGAGATGCTTCAGTGAATCCCAGAGCTACGATGTTGTCAGATGAAAGTGCAGTCCTTTACTCTTGCTTTCCTGAAGCTATGTGCCACCTAAATCACAGATGTATCATATATTTAAACCAAAACCTAAACCCCTTAGTCCTTGGTTTCCGAACCTCATTCCTCTACAGCTCTGGCATCATGTTTGTGTGATGGGACTAATCAGAATGGTCTCTCCCTGGCCATTAGTAGTGTTAATTTTGATAGATTCTCATTTCTTTTTTGGCATAAAGCATAACATAAAGCAGGAAGCCAGCAATATTTGCTGAATATAGTTGCAGGATACGGTAGGTGTGAAGAATGGGCATTGCTTCTCAGGTAAATGTTTCTCTTCTGAGTAACCAGCACAGAAATGCTGGAGACAAACCTGATACAGTTGTTACCTCTGCTAACTTTGAATGGTGCAGAAATGCAGCCAGTGAGCAGTTAATGCCTTATGCTGTGGTTACACTCAAGAGATTTGAAATATTAGAGAGGACATGACTTAGTTTCAAAGCGTCCAAACATGTTGTCTTTTTACTTATAAGCTTAGTTCAGATGGCAAAACAGATCTCTCTGTTAATCTACTTAACCTCACTAGCAGTAGATAGAGGGAGAGTAGCATGTTTTTCTTAATGTAGCCGGGTCTCAACTACTGTGGTTTGTTTCATGTGTGATGAGAGTACGCTGTTGGATCACATTCAACTTGGTACCCACCATAACCACCACATCTTTCTCAGCAGAGCTGCTACCCAGTCAGTCAGTTCCGAGTCTTGCCTGACACACCGCTTCTTCCACTCGACATTTAATAATGTTTTAAAGCTGTGTCATGTAACATCTGTGTTCTACTTATGCTACTCAAGCCACCAGCCTCTTCCATTATCGATTCCACTAGCTATCACAAAGCACTTTCTTCTTGTCTCTAAGAGATTTTGCGGGAAGGTGGGACTTCTTTTTGGACTTTGGACTTTTGACTTATAGTCCTGAGCAAAGTGCAAGAATTTGACTCAAAAGTGGTGCATCAACCTCTGAATGATGCTTCTAAGCCTTACCACTGCAAAGAATCATGTAGTCACAGCATATTTCTTCTGCCTTGAAGTCGTAATTAGATGGCCAAAATATTTGCCCTGGTAAAGTCATATTAAAACAATTTGGGGCAATCAAGTAGCTTCTTATTCTAAAATAAAATTACTGAAGTTGCGTTTACTGACAGTAAAGTGCTTCCATCTGCAATGACAACTTTTGTTATTCTTGCTGGTGGGCACAAAGACTTATATAAGTTGTAGGGTTATGTTCCTATGACAGAAAAATACTATGCTTCTCTATGACATATTTGTCTTCGTTTATTCCTTTGTTATCGTATTTTGAACCATGGAACTTCAAATGAGAACACTCATTATCCAGTTGTATTTTTTGATAATCTAAATGGAGGTCACTGAGAGATTGCTATGGCTCTCGATATAGTACCAGGAAAGATTTCTCTGATTATAGGTTTGTTAGAGACCTTCTTTGCTTTGAACTGTTAATGATGGATTGTTGATGAGAGTGCAGATGAATGTGCAAGAATGCTTCCTAATTTGCTTGCCCCATGCAGCATACCTGTATTTCTCTGGAGACTAAGAGGTGAAGAGAAATATTATCCAACTGTTTTATCTTCACTCTCTCAATATGTTGTTAGTAATTATGTCAAGACAAGATTATGACACATATGTCTTTTAGCTATTTAAAGAGGCATTTTATGGGTAATTTTTAGTTATTAAGTTCAGTTATATTTTTTAAAGGCTAATAGAAAAATCTTTATTAAATTGGTTACACCACTGATTTTAAAATTTACAATAGCTTGTGGGTACATCTTCGTGATTCAAATTTATGTGAAAAAATGCAAGATTAAATAGCAGGAAACCTCACTCAGGAGAGTTTGTGAAGGAAAGCATATGGCTTATTAATCTTCCCTTATCCCCCTTCAGGCATGGAGATAGGTAATAAAATAAGTCCTGACTGCTCTGCTTAATGTTGCTTCTGCTGCAAGTTAGCTTGATTACTGCTATTTTTCTGTTATGTTTGTACAAATGAATGGGCAAGAAGTGGGCAGAACAGAGAGAGAATGAGGAGAGCTGTGGCTCTTTCCCAGCTGTTCACAGAGAAGTTGTCCAGGTGCAGAGAACTGAAGTATTTTACTGTCAGAATGAGGAGGGAGAGGACCATGGTGCTGGGAGTCTCTGACTTGAAAGGAGGTCGCTTTTGATCCAACTGAATGAACTTAAAGGTCTTTCCCAACCTAAATGAGTCTATGATCTCCTTTTTGCGGATGATACAGCTAAGTATCTCCCTGGAAAACACATTGCAACAGTACCATCTGGCCTCTCCATTTGTCATTGCTTTGTCATGCCCTCACCCTCTCTGCCCATCCATTCACATGCTGCAATAGAAAGCTACCTCATAACGCGTGACTGAAATGAACTATCTCTTTTTAGATCTAGGAATCACCTAGATCTCCCCTCCTGCTTTAAGACTTGCTTTAATATTCTTTCGGTATGTTATAGTCCAGGTTGCATATTAACAGTCCTTAACCTCATAAAAACTATGTTTGACACCTTCTGCTTCACTTGTGTTTCACAGGCTGTGTGATGGCTTGCTACAAGAATTTGTGCTGATGAAAATTACTCATGATGAAAAGTGTGTCTGTGTAACTGTTGCATCACAGCTGGAGAGCTGTAAGCAATACAGGGAAAATACTACCCAAAAGACACTTGTGTTACTGTAATTGCATACTGATAAATATCTAATAATCTCACATTCCTCTCATATTGTATTTTTAAAGGGTGAACCGGGTTTCATTGGTCCCCAAGGAGAACCTGGGTTGCCAGGGCTGCCAGGAACAAAGGTAAGGGTAATTGGCCAACAGTCTGGTATGAAGCCCATAGAGCCAATGTCAAATTCAACTTCCTCAGCACATAGCAGAGACTGAGACTGTTCTAACTGTGTAAGAGTCTTGTATCCAGAAATGTAAAATGCTGAGTCAGAATCTGGTTTTGTAAATGGCCAGGAAGTTCTGGTTAAAACACGGTATATGCAGTGCTTGGAAATGTGGCAAGTCGTAGTCCATGGACCAGCGCTATGATATACATGTCTTTGTACTCAAAAAATGTGAAGGCAGATGTTATATCCATTCCTAACTTAAGTTCATCCATTGCTTTTGTTCCTGCTAACATCCCAAAAGTTATTTGTTCAAGAGGCAGAATATGCATGACTAAAGAAACTGTGTTGCCATAAATGCTTTTTAGAAAAAAAACCTTGAAAGCATGTGCAGGTATTAGAACTTTGATACTACACACCAGATTCTGAAATACAGATCCACTAAATGTGCATGTTTTTCTTTCTTACTATGGGTTTGTCTTTGGTTTTTTGCCACTGTGTGGCAAAGTTAGAATATTATGAATCCTACAACAGTCTCACAGTTTGGGGAACTTTATCCCAATCCTTTCAGATTAGGGGAAAAAAATACCGTAGAGATCCCCTTGCCATTTTGAAGCCCTCTTCTCTTGCCTTCAAGAAGACTGTATTTACTCAGGGGATAGTTCCCCAGCCCATTACAAATCATAGATGAACTCAAAAATGTTTTCTTCTGATGGTTTGGTTTTTTGGTCGTTCTGAGTTGTGGTGTGCTGAAGGCTGCCCAGTGTTTTGTGATGTATGTGTCTCTGTTGCAATAGGGTGACAGAGGAGAGGCAGGCCCTGTTGGGAAGGGCGAGAGAGGTGAACCTGGAGTTCCTGGACCAAAGGTCAGTCTGATTTTACATTGGAAAGGTTTGGTTAGTTCTACAATTATGAATACGTCCTTTCCTGCTGAAAAATAGCACAAAACTTGGTGAATGCGCTTTTAAATGAAAATGTTGCCAAATAATCCATTTCAGTCCACAAGATGATGACGGCTTTGTGTTCACAGCTGTGGACCTGCAGTCTGAATGGACTCTTATTTGGTCTACAAAGTAAAGACGCTACCTACACACACTGTCATGGAGTTGGCCTAATTCATTCCAGCTAAAGTCCTGACCTCCGGGTCCCTAACAATCAGCATTGAAGCTTGAACCACTGTAGTTATTGAATGCAGAGAAAATCCATTTTGCATGCTGTCTTCTAACTCTGTAAGAAAAAAGATCATTCTAACTACATTTTAGCATTGTCTTAATATTTCCCACTATGTCGATACCATCAAGTTTTCCTTTCCTAATACATCTTGAAAAAATCGGAGAGATTTAGATTAGATATTGGGAAGAATTTCTTTCCTGTGAGGGTGGTGAGATGCTGGAACAGGTTGCCCAGAGAAGTTGTGGCTGCCCCATCCCTGGAGGGATTCAAGGCCAGGCTGGATGGGGCT
>JAOXJM010000033.1:24424967-24452415 GCA_026413425.1 Tringa solitaria
GGAACTGGATGATCTTTAAGGTCCCTTCCAACTCTAACCATTCTATGATTCTGTGCTCTTTGGCCAGTTAGTTTGTATTCATCTGAGCCACTGAGAAAAAAGTTGTGGTAATACTTTATTTTAATATCCTTATTTTAAGATTTTTAACTGTCTTCTCTGTCTCTTAGCTGTCATTTTTCAGGAGCTATGGAATGACATAGGTCATTCCTGCATACCAGTGTTAATGATGTCTACTCTTTGCTAATGCAAATCATACTTTTCCTTTGGAAGGATGGAATCTGTGGCCTTTGCATGCTGGTGTTAAAGAATGTATTACTCTAGGTGTCTTTAGAGATTCATTGTCTTGTGCCTTTACAGATTCATTATCTTGTTCATATAAAATGAAGTGTTTCTGCTGTTCCATACAGTAGTTAGTTATTACTAATTTCATTTTACCTGTACTCCCATTTCTCTGTCATATTTCTTCTGTCTATCTTCCTTCAAACAGGGGAAAACAGGTGAACCGGGATCTAGAGGCCCCAAAGGGTCAAAGGTTAGTAGTAAAGAAGCTGTCTTTAGTGGAGTAATTAACACAATGATTTTTAGGATAAATTATTTGTGACATTTCACAGAAACTTCACTTTGCTCTTCAAAAGAACCTGTAACGGTCTGTAGTGTTCTTTAAAGGTGAAACCTTCTGACTTTCAGCTTTAGCTATTAAAGTCCTGTGTGTTTTCAACACTTTGATTCTAGTTCTTTTTCTGTTGTAACATCTGTTTTACTCTGCTCTGGTTTTCCTCATGCAACCTGGTTTATCTCTGTGGAACCAATGTGGCTTAGTCCTCACACATGCTAGGAATCAACACCTGCCTGTGGAGATTTAGTTGGTTTTCACAAAAATTTTATGGATCCACACTTTGGTGAGTTAGGAACCAGTGGTATCCTATGGACTGCAGGCTGAGATATGATGGCCAGAACTTCTACAAAGGCAAGACTTCTAGGTTACGTTACTGCTTTACCTGCTTTAAAAAGCTACTTTGATTATATCTATCTCTCCATCCATCCATCCATCCATCTATATATAGGTATCATTGGTTCACATAGATGTAGAGGGAGAGATAAAATATATGCTTTCCTGTTACTTCAACTGCTGTGCAAATACTGTGCTCACTGGACTCCATGTTGTATTATGGAGTCAAAGTAAAATGAAAAGAGATTTCTTTAGGTGTTTATTAAGTCTACTGTCAGGGTAAAGATGATGAGACAATGCAGGATGGTAGGACAGTGTTTACAGTACTTGAAAGGTACTTGAAGAGCTGCCCATTCACAGTGCTTAAGGTTACAATTAAATAAGTGCCACAACCTCATTCATTCTCACCAGAAAGAAACATTGGAAAGTGAGGGAGCTGATGAGGGGATTAAAGCATCAGAGTGAGAGTAGAAGAGTAAATCAGCCTCTTATTTGATTGCAGTACCTGGGCACCTCACAAATGCATCAAAAAGATAAGGGTATTCCCTTTAATTCCCTTTTTATCAAAAACAAATATACAGTTTTGATTTTACCTGCATACCTGTCCTGAAAATCTGGCCCACAGAAGTTAATCTAGTAATTGGGAACTTCATTTTTGATCAACTCCAATGACGTGTTCACTAGCTGCTGCCAAGACAACACTGAAAGGAAAGGCAGATGGCACAACCTTGATTATGTCCTGCCACCAGACTGCTCTCTGTATTCCTTCATTAGTCTCATGAAAGTTTTCTGGATTCTTTGTTTTCTATTACCACTGATGAATTAATCACACTTCCCTGACTTGTACCAAAATTTTATAGATTTCAACAGGAGCAAATTTGCAGATCTTACCCAAATTAATTTTGAGTAATAAAAAAAATATAAGACCTTACTATGAAAATGACTTTAAAATAAAATTAATCATAATTACTGGATGTTGGGTAATGAATGCATAAATGTTTGAAATTCCCTCCATTGCTTGAAACATAAAAGTAACATGTAAGAAAAAGCAGTGTGTAAGATGGTAAAGATCTTGAGCCTGTTGCATTAAGGGAGTAAAGGAATTCTAGTGCTGACAGTAATATTGTGTTTGGGGGGTGAGGCAAAAACTCAGAGCAGAGACATTGAGAAAGTGGAGAAGTGATCACAGAAAGAAAAGTTTATATACTTTGAAACACAGCTTTGAAGAAGTGGTTAAGTGTTTTCAAACTGAGTGATTTAATTTCTCTGGCTTTCTTTTAAAGCTTTTGATAATAGTTCTATTAAGAATGTGGAAGTTATACAAATTACTTAATTGGTAATTTGTCTTCTACTGGTTCTTTTGGGATTTCTTATTCCACCCCACGACCAACCTTGGTCTTAACAGTTCACATAGAACTAAATGCAACATTGTCATCCCTGACAATTTTACCATACACAGTAACAGTGTTACAACCCTTACAACCCTTTTACCATACACAGATTTTGAAGGATTTTTTCCTTTAATTAATTAAGAACCACATTCTTTTTATGATGAGTGGCCTTCTAAACTGGTTTATTTAAGGCAAACATATTTAAAAGGGAAGAACTAAGGGATACATCGTCAAATGGTATATCCATTTTCAAATATCATTTTTACATAGGGCGATACAGGTGACAGAGGTGACACAGGATCTGCAGGTCCACGGGTAAGTGTACTTTGCGTTTCAGCTCTTTGTTTTGTACTTGTAGATTCAGTCCACACTATGAATTGAAATTGTAGCAGCAACTCCAGTTAAACTGATGAAATTGGTCATTTGACCCCAGTGGAATGGGGGTTGCTAACTGGTCTTTAATACGAATAACAGCCCTTGCTGCTTTTTGAAGCAGTCTCCTGTTCACAAGTCACAAGCAGGGTGTTACATGCCAGATTTTCTGACATTGTTCACAGCCAATACAGAACTACAGTATTGGAACTGCTTAAATGTTTAGCAACAGAGGCTTCATATATTTCCCATGGCAGCACAAGTCACTGTGTACTGACTTGCTTGTTTATATTCAGCTTTCTTAAAAAATTGTTTTTCTTTTGTCCTGGTTTCAGCTAGGATAGAGTGATTTTTTTTTTCTAGTAGCTGCTGTGGTTTGGATTTGGGATGAGAAGAATATTGAGGAATATTGACAACACATATTGTTTTAGTTGTTGCTATGTAATGTTTATATTAGAAGCTGAGAGGGAGCATGGACAGGACAAGCTGACCAGGGGGATATTCCATACCACAGATGTCATGCTCAGTACACGAATGGGGGTTGACCAGGGGCAGGAATCTGCAGTCAGTGCTTGGGATGGGATGGGCAATTGATCATTGGGTGATGAGAGCAACTTGTGTTGTATCACTTTATGTTGTATATCCTTTTACCATTATTATTATTATCCTCTTCCATTACTGTTCTGTTGAACTGTCTTTATTTCAAGCTGTGAGTTTTTTTCTTCCCTCTCCTTCTGTCCCTCTTCTCCCTTCCCTACTGGGGGTGGGGGAGTGAGTGAACAGCTGCATGGATCTAGTTGCCGGCTGGGTTTAAGCCACGATACCTTTAGAAACAAACTTTACTTTAATGTTAACTTCTGTGGTTTGTTGTAATATGTTTTAAGCACAACAAGATTCCAACACAGCAATTAAGTCAAAGTATGTGTCTGTAGTTAAGTGTCTAGAGTAGTCTTTGTCAGGTGTCTCAAATTTTTTATGGAAAATATATTACAGGGACCACCTGGACAGAAGGGTGATCAAGGTGCAACAGAGATAATTGATTATAATGGCAATATCCGTGAAGCTCTGCAGGTATGCAAACGTAACAAGGCTGGAGTGGCTTAGTCTGGTCTGGGAAAAAGCAGTTTGACATCATTGTATTTCTCTTTTGTGTAGGCCTTGAAAACCTTTTGTGTGCAAAGATTTGCTGAGCTTATTAATCAGGAGCTCTTCCTATATTTGGAAACCAGGTTTGCTGTTTGGTGTTAGACAAACTGTTTCCTTGATACAGTTTAGCTGAGTGAATTAGTTTCATTTCCCCTGGAGAGTATTGACATCATCTAACGAGGATAAAGCTGATTCATTGCTGGCTCTGGTGCTTAGTGCTGAATTCATGTAATAAACCACATACAAAGGTTCAACAGGAGTGTCTGCTTTTCAGTTCATGTAGTATAATATTGACATTTCTTTTTTTCCTCCTTTTCCTCCTCCTCTTCCTGCAAAATGCAAAGAGCAGAATGTTTGAGATTTGGAGACCATGTAACATGGTTCCATTAGCAAGCTGTGGATTCAATCAGCAACTTGAGTATGTTAAATAGACCAAGCACCAGTCTTCCCGCTTATTCATTTCCAGAAAACTTATTTTGATTGGTGTGCAGGAAAGTGTGGAGGATTAAAAGGAGGTTACAAAAAGAATGAATGAGTGTTTGCATAAAGGCAAAGTACCAAGGTGACATATGTCATTGCAGTCAAGGTGATTTACATTGCAGTATACTCAGATGCAAATTCTGTGCAGTATAACCCCACCAAAGTGAATGGTTTGCTTATGTGAAACTTGAAGACTGAATTTGGCTCATTGTGCATCTGATCATTTTCTCACTGAAGTGGCTGAAAACTTTTTTTCTTGCGTTTACTCAGTGGGAGCGGATAGACGTCTGGCCGGTCATTTGGTTTTCAAGAGTCTTTTGAAAAATAAAATAAATAAAAAAAATCTCACTGCCTTTACTAAAATCTAAAAGCCTGTATGTCATTAAACCTAAGTCCACTCTTTCATTGTGAGTGGTGTCTATGGGGAAGTCTACATAGGCACGTTCTGAGGGTCTGCATTATATTTGTCTTATTTTGTTTACTTTTAAGGGAATTCAAACTCACAACTTCCAGTCTTTATATCACTCTCTGCATTAGATGCCTAAAGTAGCCCAAAATTAATGTATCATTACCAGACACAGATTTACCAGGGTCTTTAGCCTCTGTATATATATCCTGTATTTTTTTTTTGTCTCAACTGTGGCATCAGTGTTACTCTCAAGCTTCCTCAGAAAAGCTGCAGCGCATAAAGAAGACTTAAAAAGCAACTAAAGCCTATTGCAGTGATTGAAACAGATTAGGAGGCCCTTATCCCATTGTAAATCATTTCAAATGTCATCACCTTCTGATCCAGGGCAACAAATAATTGATATTAATGGGAAAGGCTGTGCAAGGATGGTGTAAGTAAGATTATACAGGATCAATCGATTATACCCTTGCCAAATCCAGCCTAGTCCTTTCAGATGGCAAGCACCCATTCCCAGGTCTCCTGGTGACAAATTCCTAGGGGCTCTGAGATGTGCAGCTCTCCCGTACGAGACCTTTCAGTGCTCAGCACTTCAGCACCGAGCTGTGAACTTGCACAAAATTTGGCCTGCTGATTTAAGAAGCTGACAAGAGTCTGCTGCCTGACTGCTTTTTTAGAATTTAGTAATAAATCATCAAGCAGCCTAGAGGCTTCAGAACATTTTAGTTGCTTTGCCTTTGTGCCTTCTACTCAATCTCATGTGTCAGTGGAGAATAAGACCTCTTGCTCCATCAGCACTGCAAATTGCAATCTTAAAATTGTCATCTTACTTCAAGCAAGACCCCTGCTGAGTGTGTGTGGCTTTCTCTTGGAGGACCAGATACAAAATTCCTGTCTCTATGGAAATTGTTTTTCAGACCTGTTCTGCAGAATTTCCTAAGGCAACAGGTAGTAGCTGCAAAAGTTTAACCTTTGTAGGAACTAGAGAATCAGCTATTAAAATCTGATTATGCTGATGAAAAGGAACTAATTAGTGTAAGCATGCAAACATTGATTTGTTATGGCTCTTTTAGGTTTTCATATCTAAACTGAATTTTTCAGTATTTTTAAAGTTCTTGATATATTTCCACTAATATGTTAAAAAAAAAGACATCAATATATTAAAACCATGTGTTAGAGAACAGGTTTTTTTCAAGTACTCTGTATTGAGCAGGTTCCAGATTCTTGACAACAGTGTATATTGTTTCACTGGCAAATGAAGATTCCTTTAAAGCTTAAAACAGAAGATTTGAAAATATTTGTTTGCACATAGGAAAACTAGAAAAGCTAAATATTTCTTGTTTCATGTAGGCCAGTAGGTTCTTCACAGTCAATAGCAAAGCATGTGCAAGGAGCAGTATTTGGGGGTCTTACTGTTTAAAAATATAGACAAGCATTTTAATGACATTTAAACACTTTCTCACTTGCTTTTAGACTCTTCTTTGGCAAAATAATAGCAGCAGGTCAAGATATTTTGCCTCCTTCCCTGATAAAAATGTCTTTTTTCCTTCCAAACATTTAAAGCAGAATTGTGGTATACAATATAATAACTATAACAATACTGAGTTTGAAGACCAGCACTTTTGGATTTAGAACTTAACTCCTTTGTGCATCTGCACTTCTATATGAAAATCAATGTTATATCTTTTGTTTGTTAATTAAACATTGGTGCAAAACCTGCAGAGATTGCAAGACATATGGCAAGCCCCTTATTCAACTTAAGACACAAACTCATCATGTTTTCTTAAAATGTTTAAAAAACTTTTGGAAAACTTTTGCTATGATTTTTCTATATAGTTATCATTTATTTGATCTCTCAAATTGTATGAGAACCTGCAGTCTTTGCTTATGTAAAATCCTGATACACATTGAAGCCAAGCAGCTGGTAGAACACTGAGAGTTAAAAATAACATGGTTTTTACTGTTATTTTTTGGAGGCATGATGTCTCCCAGGTGCAGCTTAGGTTTTGTGGCGATGATAATTATAGCAAGCAGAATAATTTATATCCTTGTTCAAATCTGGTAATGGTGTTTCTTGTTAATACGTTTTGCCAACAGAGGATTGCCACCCTGACTGTCACGGTAATTCCTATCGCATGACTTACTGTGTGTTGTAGAACTTCCCCTTTGTGTTGTAGCATATTCATAATCCTGCCAGTTCAGGACACGTCTTCATTGGATGTCGACCCTGGTCATCATTACATGTATTTATTTATTTGCTTGGCATTCCCATAACAGAGAACCCGTTGTTGAAAGCCATTCAACAATAGAACCAGTTCTCCTCCTGCTGAATTCATGGCAAAAGCTCAGTTCACTGAAGTTAGAGACCAGGAAAATACAGAACTCAGTATTTCTGAAGGTATACACATCTAGGCCAGTAGCTGCTTTGGACTTTTTGGTGTATGTTCCCATCTGTGTACATATACATGGGAGACCAGAGAAAACATGAAGCAGGATTTGAGGATCATACAGTTTTCTATTATCAGCCTTATTTTCAGGGCATAAACTCTGTTCTTTTGAATTGGCTTGTGAAGAAACATCATTTGGGAGTTTTCAGACCAGATGCAAAGTATTTTCTGAAAAGGGCCTGTCTCAGTTAACTATAAATAAGCTAAGCAGAAAGCCCAAGTGTGAGGAATTCTCTTGCCCCATCTCATCGGATCTCAGAAATAAAGATAAATTTTCCAGCACCTGTCCCAGAATGTGCAGATGACTGAATGCTCCAGTGCTCTTACTCCAGCCAATTTGTGGGAGGTTTATCCACATCAGGCCAGACACAATTTCTGAGAATACTGACACCAGCTGGAGATGGTTACAGTATTGCAGTTCAGCCTGCCCTTGAAGCTGCAGACTTGGTGTAAGCAAATTATTTTATTCTTCTTATTGTTTCAAGTTCTTCTCTGCAAGACTGCCATTAGTCCTATCTTCCCATGTGTACGAATGGTCTCTGTGTATTAATGGGAGGGGATTTTTAAATTTTATTTCTTTTTTAGACTATCCCCACAGTTCACCATTCCGGCCAATATTTGATACATGGCACTATGTCCACAACCCGAGGTAGAAATGAAAGAAATAGTTACAATTTATTCCATGGCAATTTCACACAGCACTGGGTATCCCCAAATGCACTTAAGATGTTTTAGCAGAATTGTTTTTGCATTCAGTTGGAGGTTTCTCCTGAGCGTGGCTTGTTTTGGATCAGGATGTGAGCGCTGGCAAATGTGGCTGAGATGAGTTTTGACCTCCCTGCCATTAAGAGGAGCTTTGCCACTTCATCAATGGGAGCAGCAGGACTTGATTAAAAAAATATGGACTGCACTGGTTTTTTTTATAATTGATTTTTGTGATACCCTTTTGTTTGTTGAGAGTCATCATAAATTAACAATTTGTCCGTAACTAGTCTTGGTTCCCCTTGTGTTAAAAATCTAACCCATTTTGTTACGGTACCTATATTAACTAACATTCAGCCTGTGTTTACATGGCAAGTCCTGCAGGAATTTATTTAAAAGCTGAGAGGTTTGTATGTTTCTGTTTAGGGGCCACCAGGACCACCGGGACCCCAAGGTCTGCAAGGGCCAAAGGTGATCTTCCTTATTTTACCCATTATATCTTAAGGGTGAAGGTATTTTCTGCTTTTTTTTTAACTGATGTGTGCACACGTAATACAGGGAGCTCTCCTGTACAGCATGTTTAACTGTAATTTTCCCAAATATGGCATGTTTCAAACTTTGCATCCTCGCTTTTTGAAATGAAGCTTTCCAGAATAGGTGCTTTGTTTAGTTGCCATGCCGAGATGCTCAGCTGAGAACCAGCGAAATGAATTGGTACTGGAAGAGGGCAGAAGCATCTCGCCCATGGATCAGCACTGAGGCTGTTCCCTAGGACTCTGCAAAGTAGCCAGACAATCAGAGGGTGGCTCCTAAGCATCACTTTCTAGCTGGGTGGGAATGACATAGACAAAACTACGTGCAAAGCACCTCTGGCCAGAGTATAAGGGCAGCTTTATATTACAGTGGTCCCAACCCAAATAAGCACAATATTTTCTAATGTCAGTAAAAATTAAAACAGGCATGTGTGGGCAGGAGCCTGGCTGCAAACCCAGGTTTGCTAATCCCACCTGGCTGGTGCTATGCGTAGTACCAGAACTCTTAGTGAACAGCCCACACAGAGACAATGAATACCATATGCTGCACAGTTCTATAAAATTTATAAATAAATTTGCCTATGCTTTAAAAAGGAAAAAAAAAAGTGTTGCAGTTAGTGGACCCTCCTTAATTGTTTTTAAATTAGTTGAGATAATTCTCCTACTTTTAAAATACTGGATATATTGTATCTTTTATCAGTCACACTAAACTTTTCCAAGAGTAAATACACGTTTCTTCTATAACAATACCAGACATTTCAGTTTTAGGCTTCATCCAAGGTATCATAGGGAAAATACATCACATTTTACATGTTAATTGTTTTGATAAATTGTGAGAAACCAGGTTTATTCTTCTATATGAAAATTGATAATGGAATACACAGCTAAGTGTGCAGAAGTGGCTTTCTGCATTAGGATCTACCCAGCTTTTCTGCAGCCTGGAGTGTATTGTAAAACACAGAGGTGTTGGATAATGGAAGAGGTTGTGTTCCTTCATGTGGGCGAGCATTCCCATCCAAAATTAATGATGTAGAGCAGAATTCAACCTAACAGGAGTTTCTTTCTAATATCATAGTCTATACCCATCAATGTAACTTGTTCCCTTGGAGACAGGGCAATGTTGTGAATGTGAACTCCTTCACTGGGTGACTTATGTTAGCCAGGAAAGGAAAACGTGAAATCTCTCTCTACCCTACATATATTGAGAGCAGTAACTGACAAAATTTCCATTGGATTGCGGTCTTTTCACCAGGTTTCTGGGGTTTCTTCTATTTTAATTTCTTATGCATTTGTCTGGCCTTTATACAACCCAAAACACGTGTACTGGCCTAATCGGCAGAGCTATTTATTCTACATGTTGCATAAAGTTATTGTATATAGACTGTTCTTTTTGACCGAATATTCTCTGGTTTTGTTGCTGCTAATTGTAGCAATTTACTAATCTCAGATATTACTAAGCAGTTTAGTTCATTTATCACTGCCTCTTTCCTCTAACGTCTGGGACAATTGGGATAATCCAATTCCATCTTATCTTTTGCAGGGTGAACCAGGATCCCCGGGAACTCCAGGAGTTGATGGGGAGCAGGTACAGTATGAGTAAATCATGTAGCGCGGGTCATGTGAGCAACCATAGGTTATTTCAGGAGATTATTTATGTGATTCCAAGTTGTAGCTGAGATTTCATGATCTAAATAATAATATGATAGTAGTTAATAAAGTTCATTATTGTGTGTTGCTGCATTCTCTGAGGTCTAATAATGGCTACATTTCTACATATCAACAACAAAGGTCAATCTGTAGAATGATTTACTCTGTTAGAATCAAAGCTAGAATTCTGGTTTTTTACACAATTTACTAAATAAGTACATATTTTAGGGTCTTAAAGGTTCAAAAGGAGATACAGGTGATCCTGGAATGCCTGGAGAAAAGGGAGGAATTGGACTGCCCGGCCTGCCAGTGAGTATGAAAAATGAATTAATTTTAGCTAAAATACTTGTATTTTTTCTCTCTTCCACTATCAAGAATTTCCAACAGTGCTAATAAATTGCAAATGGGACAGAAAGCACTGGGGAGGAAAATTCTGAGATCGTTCTGCAGCTAATCTAGGAGGAGGTGTGAGATTGTCAGAATTTTTCATTCCACTTGTGGTCAAACATGAGATTGCTTTGGGAAGAGGTAGGTTGGCAATGCTGATCAGATTTGTACCCCTCTAGTAATGTATGGCACAACTTGGGCAAGCGTAGCTTGTGGGAGAAAAGAGCTATGTTTTGAACACTTGCCAGGAATTTCAGATGACTTAGATTGAGGAGGGGAGAGAAAATGCATCAATATTTACGGGATGCATTCACCTCATTCCTACATATATGTGTATGTGCAAATGAAATTTCTCAGTAAAAATAAAAACAATTCCAAAACTGTAGCCAAAGTGCAATATATCATGAATGGAATGCCAGTTTAAGGACTTGTGATAAATACCGTGCTACAATTGATAGCTGACAAATCAAAGCACACCTTTACATTTGTTAACAGTTATTAATAAAGTAACACCAAAGCAAATGAAAAAATAATCCCACTATATGTCAGCTGTATTATTATGTTTAAAAAATTACAATTACTTGCAAATAAGTATTATCATTTCTAGATTGAATGCTAATAAGATTAAAGCTGCTTATAAATGCTGTTTTGTAGGGAGCCAATGGTATTAAAGGCGAAAAAGGAGATGTTGGTTTGCCGGGTGCCCAAGGTCCTTCAGTAAGTCTCAGCGTGGTGTTGCTGTGAACATAGGAATCCAGCAATGGTGCTCCAGCTTTCCATTCTGAACAATGCTTCATAATCATGACTCATCTCTCCTGACATCCTTGAACTTTCAGTGTATTTTTCTTTTTTTTTGAATAATCATTTGCCCTTTTGAGAATGGACAGATCTGATGGTAGAGCTAAATACTGTTTAAGAAATCCTAAAGATATAATCCTCTCCTGTTCTGTTCTCTCACTATGAGCAACAGCCCTGCTCACTTCAGTGAGAGCTTTCTGGCTTCGTAATGATTCAGAAGATAAGTGCTTTGCAAGATAAAACAGAGATATAAAACTGATGGAAAAAAAACCCCACCCAAATCTCTCTCAACACCTTGTATTCTGAGGATCTCGCAAAGTCCAGTGAGAACCAGACTAGACTGACTTCAGTGATGTCAGGAATACTGACATGTAACCCAGGATAGAGATTAGTTTTATGGGACCAGACATTTTCCTGATTTGTCAAAGCATTACAAAGGCATTAAAAAAAAAAAAAAAGAAAAGCAAAACCACACCCCAAACCAAACACAAACCCCTCCCCATAAAGACAGTACCTTTTTGATATGGATGTTAAAGTTATCAGAGCACAGTAAGTTAGGAAACCTCAAAACCTCAGAGCAGAAATTAACTACCACTGCCTTGTCAGTGGTGACGTGCCCTGGGTATTTGGAGCCGTAGTTCTGAGGTGTCAAAGTGGTTACCTTTTGCCATAGCGGGACATGCTGGGCACACTGTATCTCCAACTCTCTCTCTCAGAAATGAAAATTAATTCCCTACAAATTAATACAGTAATTCATCTTGTTCCGCTTGTTTTCACTTAAAAAAAAAGGCTTTCAGTTTTCGTGAGATGTCTGACATTTCAAAACCCATCTGGTTCCACTAATGCCATCACCAAGAGCTAGTGTAGCAGAGGGGTTGAGCATAAGTGTGGAGACCTGATTTTTGGAATAGGAATTCCTGACCTGCTGCCATCTTGCAGGTTACAATAACAGCCCTTTAGGATTAAACCCAGGATGAGAAATTATATCAAACTGTAAATATCATCATTAAATTCTCTTCCATGGACTTGTTAGGAACACAGAAAACCAGCACAGAATATGCATGCACTAAATGCTGAGTAACCTGATTACCTATTTTAGTGACTTTAGTGGGCTAAGTGAAATAAAAGGAGAGACAAAGGGCAATTTTGAAAATATGCCAAACCCTAGCTTGAATTTAGTATCTTTTCCATTCATCAGTATCGGGGAGGAATAAAATCACACATCATCTTCTTCTGTTTCTGTAGATTCTGCAACTAAGGACACATACCGTAGAATATTAAAAGTTCAAGAATCCCTGCTCAGTACTATTTGTTTTAGAGAGATTTTTTTCCCCATAGTGTCTTAAAGTGTATCTTAGACCCTAGGAGTAAGAATCAGGAGACAGGCACGCTGCCATATGGCACAGGCAAATCTACACTTCAGGTACCCTGTCTTTTGAATCAAAATAATTCCCATTCCTAAAAGCCTTTCTAGATATGCTGTCAATGTGCACCATTGCATTGCGATGTTTTCTTGCCAAGAGAAGGGTCAGTCTGTCTTTTGGTATTTGTGAGGGAGTTCTTTACTCTACATGATTTAATGCCATTGTTTTTTATCTGTAGATGATAGGACCACCTGGACCACCAGGGCCACATGGTCCTCCAGGCCCTATGGTAAGCTTGGGAGGAAGAGTGGGGCTACAAAGGGCTTAAGCTCTCTTGTCTTGTCTAATGCCTACTTAATTGAAGTGCTATGAGAGTATGTGACCATTAAAGAGGGACGTAGTTTAGGACCTTTTCTGCATGTCTTAAAATTCATAGGAAGTAGAGAAACAAATTGCACATGCCCAGGTCTGGTTCATTCTCTGAATTGGGTGTTTACAGTTGTTTTATTGACAGCTGCGTTTCATTTGCGAGGACAAAAATACAGATGCAGCTTGCACCCCTGTAAAGCAACAAACTCTTAAAAATGTGTGGCCTATTTCCATAATGAAAAATGATATCTTTATTTTCAGGGACCTCATGGACTGCCTGGCCCAAAGGTAAATTAATGGCTGTGTTGAGTAGTCATGTTCTTGATGTCTGTGAAGTGTCATGCTTTGTTCTTTAATGCATGCACCTACGTTTTGTCTTATGCTTCATGTAATAAATGTTTCTGATATTCTTAAACCTTAAAGCAGATTTTAATATTAACAGATAGCTTAAAAGCTTTTTAAATGTTCACTGATTGTTTCCAAACAGTATTTCTCCTGAGCACTGGCTGAATCCATTTTTTGCATTAATATTTGTGATGTGGCACTAAATTATTTAGTTTCCTGTTTATGGCCAAGCTAGTCACTCCTCTTGCAATCAGAATTACTTTTGAACATAGAAGCGTGTTACACGCTCAGGAAAAGGAGTAAAATAAGCTCTTGTTCATTTATGCTCTCTTGCATCTCCTACTTGTTCCAGTACCAATGGCCTTTCACCTCCTTAGGTGCCATGCACTTTGCAGACCAGTTCCTTCACACAATATGCAAGTTCCCCATCATAAGCTCATGTGTGTATTTTCATGTTTTCCAACCTGGAAACCCTGATCAGGCAGATCTTCAATACTATTTGAACATTTTCCACAGCATAGTACGTGAAGATACACTGTGGGGACTCTCTAAGCCCACGAAAACAGCTCAGGAGGGGGGAAGCAGGTTTTGGCAGTTGGAATATTTTAATTTGTGCTTTAGTTCAGTAATCACCAGTAAACTAAAATTCAGTGTGACACTATGGCATAACATTCATTAGGGCCAGTGGTGGTGTCAGGCATGAGCATTTTAATCACTATGGCTCCCTAATTACATGCACCTTTCTCAAAAAATAAATAAGAGGAAGGGAATTTTATTTTGTTTAGTTTTCGGGTTTGATTTTGTTCTTTGAAGGTGTGAGACAGAAAAACACAGGTTTGAATCATTATGAGACTGTTTGTGTTACCTTGGCGCAAGAAGCCTGAGTCATAAATCATTATTTGAAGTCAAGTCTGTTCCATCTTAGCACCAGCCCTGCCTTACCTCAGGCTTTTGGCCTGAGACTCAGGCTTTTGTGAGATTTCTCAGGTCTGTTTCCAAAACTTGAGCGTTTTCAGTGCTACCACTCTGAAAGTCACATTGAGTCAAATAGAAGAAGAATGAAGAAGTGGCTACTTAGGCAGGGTGCAAAGCAGGCAGATGAGGTCTGGAGTTACTTAAAGCAGCAGACTAAATTCTGTTCAGATATTTATTTTTTTTTCAAATATGAATATGATATACGGTAACATAACATATCAAAGGGAAACCTAGGAACAAGGCCATGGGGAGCAGTCTGGATTAAATACCCACGTATTTCTGTTTCCCAAAAGAGGCAGGCATGGTCAGCATGCTTTTTGACTGGGCAGGCCTCATGCTGAGGTAGTTTTTCATGATGCGAGAATGATTTATTGGCAGTTCCAAGCCCACCATTATCCTCTTAGTAATGTTTAATGTAATAGCCGATCCCTAATTTAACAATCACAAGAAGACAAGTGCCATTTCTTATGTTGTTTAAACTTCTCTCTATGAATGCAGAAACTACGGACCTCTTAAATAGCTTGGCATTGAATCACCTATACTGCTTCTTTTAATTGGTTACTGTTTAATTATGTGTGCTTAAAGGTTTAAAATATTTTTATGTAAGGTTTTGCTGCAAATTCCAGTTTGCCATAAGAAAAAAATATTGCTTCCTTACAAAATGTACTTTTCAGGAGATCCCACTGGAGAAGCCTTCAGTTTTGAGGTTTATTTTTCTGAAAGTTTTCTTTCAGTTTGAATTATCTCTATAGGGTATCTTATGGGATTTGAGGAAATTCCAAAAAACCCTGAAACTCTTGCTTAATTCAAACCATCTAACTATAGTGATAATTATTAGGGAAAGATTGACAAGAATCTGTGACTCATAAGTTTCCTGTAGTTTTTTTCACACAGATTTTCAATCTCCAGCAGACACCTCCCAAGTGCTTTTGTCCAGTGAGCAGTATGTTAATTGCCAGCAGGCCGAGAAGGTTGAATTTGTGTCCTTGTTTCAAACTGGAATTTGCAGCTATTTCTGAGACTGGCTTCTTATATCCCAGCTTAAACACCCATTACAGCACCAAAAATTTGGCATTTATACTTTTACGTTTAGGGTGAACCAGGGTTAAATGGTCTTAAAGGATTGAAGGGTGAACCAGGTCAAAAGGGTGACAGAGGGCCCCTTGGTCTTCCAGTAAGTAAAAAACCCCAACTATTCAGTCTCAGTGCAAACTTCTCTTTCTACTCCTGATGAACAACTCTGGTTTACTCAACAGCATACCCAGAATATACCATTTTAGAGCAGAGCATCAGTCTTGTTTTGTTTTGCCCCAAATCTGTGCTGTCGTCCAAAGTAATGTCCTGTAACACCCAGTGCTGTCAGGTTTTTGTTACGTGTCAGTTGAAAGTGTTCAGTGTCACAAGGATGCCATCACACCCATTACATTAGTCATATTGTTATTTAAGTGTTGTGTGGTGTTTGCGTTGAAAAAGGAATCTTCCCTTTCCCCCCATCTTTTTGGTTATTCTTCCTGTTAGCACTTCTGCAGTTAAAATGGAGAGGTCTAACTGAGAAAACTTAAAAATTGGTTTAGGGAATTTTATTTTATTTTTTTTTCTCATCCATCAATGATGGTGGGTTGTTACTTTCGCCTTGTTCTTTAGAAAATTTCCATTCTGAGTGTTTGGCATGAATTTTGCCTTAGAAAGAAATGAAGGACCTTAAAAATAAATTTTCATGTGGAACGCTGTAGTTCTTTAAATTAAGGTTGACAAAAGAGAAAATACTTTGTGTGCTTACTCTCTGTGTTAGAAAGGACTCTGAAAAGTTAGGTTTATTTTTTCCTCACAAAAGAGTTCATTACTTTGTTTGTTTATTTATTTATTTATTTTTAACATGAGGACATGAGGATTACTCCATGTGATTGGAGGAAAAAGACTTAGTTGACCCAAAGGAAACCAAACCCCTCAGATTAATATTTTCAAGAATGATGTGCAGGGCCTCTGGACAAGGTCAATGTCACTGACAGATTTAATATATTTTGAAAAAAATTATCATTTTCAAGCTGACAGTTACAGCTATGTAGAGAGGGAGTTTTGTAGGTCTGAGGCAACCCCCTTAAAATGGCTAAAAGGAAGAAGAAAGTTTTGGTTCTGCAATAAATGTTTGTTCTAATCCAGAGCAAAATATGCCATTAGTTTTTAAACTTTATATACACCTTGTCTTGCTTTTGCTTACCACTTTTTCTAAATGTTATTTTAAGGTGCAAAGTCCAAGTATTTGACTTTGTAAAGAAGGATCATTTTCACCTTTAATGAGGCTTTTTGGTTGATTTTTGTTTTGGTTTGGTTTGTTTTTTTCTTTTTTTGTCTGGGGGGGTTTGGTGTTTGTTTGTTTTGGAGGGGGGAAGAGGGGATTTGGCCAAGGTTATTCCCTGTGTCCCAAATAGTTTTAGTCCCCTTAGCCCCAGCAATGGTGGGACAGATCTGTCACTGCTGCTCTGTTATTCGCGTAAAATCCACCAGAGGTCATGCCGTCCCCAAGGATGCTGAAGCAAATAGCCTGATGCTTCCCACTTCCAGCCCTGGGCTCTGCTCTGAACTGGGAGTATATTGGGAAAACAGGAAATGTGATTGTCTCCCGGGCTCTTGGAAATGAATGAGGCCATTATAGTCAGGATCCAGATTTTGATGGCTGCATAATGCAGTATTCTTGCACTTCCTATCACGGTTAACATACATTTTTCTTTCTTTGTGTAGTACAGTATTCAGTATTGTCATTATTTACAAATTAGAAAGCATGCAAGTAAATTACAAAGCAAATATTTGCGTGTTAAGGCTCAAAAACAGCCTGACACCTCGTGTTTGTAGCACTCCCATAGCCTGACATTATTTTGGTCTAATATGCTGTGATGTGAAGGCAGGGGTGGGGCAGTGATGTTACACTAATGGGAGAAGAGAATCAGACTCTTGATGTTTTATGTGAATTTTTAACTAACATGCTGTAGTAATGTGATGCCCAGTCCAGAATCCCCTTCACAACTCGTACTGTACGTTTGAATTATGTTTATTCATCAGCACCACTTACTAATCTCACGTTCTTGTCATTCGTGTGTTGTACCCATCATCCATGCTTCCACCTAACCACACAGGGAGCATCTGGCTTAGACGGAAAGCCAGGACCCCGGGTGAGTCCCTCATCTTTCTGTGTCATTTCTTTGTTACCGAGTCTGTGTCTTCTCAGGAGCTCCATCAGCCACGCTCGCTCCCACGGGGCACGGAGGAAGGAAGGCCAAATGCCCCAGACATTTCTCATGCTGTATAAGATGGGGCTTCCAGCAGACTCTTAGGGCAACGTGTGGGGGAAGGAGAATGTAATTCTCTGTAGAAGGAGCATGAATCTTAAAACGGCAGTTTGGTTTTGATTTTTTTTTTTTTGGTTGGATAACTGCCTCGGTTGGGGTGCTTATTTTCCTGAGTAAGGTTAGGGATTTGGTTTACCCAGGAAAACATCCTTGTTTAATGCTAATATGGAATCAGTGAAATGGATGCAGACGTGCCTGGGTTCTGCTGCAGGCATTCTTGAATTTAACAAAGGTGTTAAATTCTTTGCTTTTTATAAAGATAACTGGATAAAGTGAAAGAAGAGTGGAGTTATGTATTTGAAGGCTTCTATAAACCTCCCATTGATCTCTGCAAGAAGTATGTCCACTTTCAGGTGGATATTTCAATTTTTAAAATAATTGACATTTTTAAAAGAATCTCTCACCCTTGTTCTTTCAATAATTTTTAAATCTTTGTAAATCTGATTACTTCCATGAATAAAGTAAAATGCAACTAGAAGAAAGATGGGTTATCTCATAACATGAGAGTTTATAGGGGGAGTCTTGAAAGTCTAATAGATTTGTTTGGCCAGATCCCATCACAATTAAGTCTGAATTTTCAACTAGTGAAGACTGATTCCATGTTAGCTCTTGGCTAAAAGACAGCTATTAAAACCAAAGACTTGTAAAGAACAAGACCTCTCTCTTACCCTCTTTGTTTCCTTTCATAGGGTGTAGATGGCCCAGTTGGTCCCCATGGCCCTGCAGGTCCTAAAGGAGACAGAGTAAGTATAAGTTCCGTGTGCTTCTCTTTACAAAGCAACTGCCACGGTGGCAAAATGTGATACGGTTACTTAGAGCGTGCCCAGATGTTACTAAAGAGAACAGTATCTCATCTGTTTAAGAATCAGCCCCGAACTGTATACATGTTCTAGTTACGCACACATTTATCTGTTGAAGGGTTGATTTTGTAACTCATTAACTTCAGAGGAGCTGGTATTTTGTAATAACTAATCAGTAAGAAACTTACAGGACTTTCAAGTTCATGGTGCTGCACAGAACATAATTTTTGTTGGTTTTTGTTATTTTGTTTAAATGGATTGAGAGAACAAACTGGGACAAAAGAAGAAAGTGTGGTCTGATTATATATGGCAAAATGGGAAAAACGGCAATGGCAAAAAAAATGGGAGTATGTCTCACCTCTTTGCACTTAAATGTTTTTATCTTGAAAAAAAACCCTAACATCTATAAAATTTAAACTTTTCTTCCTTTATTTTAAGCTTACAAGATAGGACCCCTCCTATTTCATTTGAAATATTCACAGTAGATTTTCTCCAGTGGAAATTGGATAGGGACCTTAATCATCTTCAACAATACAACCGTCAACTTGTACAACAAAACAAAAGAATGATACCTTGCACTGACTAAAACCTCCAAAGAGCTGCCAGCCCAGAATTTTGTGTCTCTGAATTTCTCACTTTAACAAAACATCTGTGCTGAAACGACTTCAGACTTGCTGTATTAAGGACGCAGCTATAGGGCACAGGTCCAGTTAGCTTTAACAGCAGTACATCTGAGAAAGGTATGCGTGACTTGATGATTCACTTTTACAGAGTTGTGTATTGAGAAATAAATACAAGACGTGCAGCGCAGTCAAAAATAGGAACAGGAGACTGTAGTCATCACTCAGACTAGTTAACTGTTTGAAGGACTTGGATATTTGTCTTCTTCTCCTAGAGAATTACAAGTTCAAGTCTTTTTTTCAACCAGGACGTAACTTTTTTTTCTATCAGCTCTGTGGAAAGGTAGTTGGACATCATCTTCTGAACTTCAGGAAATAATTTAGATGAGATGTACATGTATGTGTATATAAATACTGTACATTTTATTCTTGCAGTATGAGCTTTTATCTTGAAGGATATGTGTATGTACTACGGGTTGAAATTTCTTTCAAAACCAGTGTGCCACAATATAAACTATTCTTCTAATGTATGGAACATAACTACAATTTTTTGTTCTTTTGAAAGTATCCAAAGCCATAATAAGTCTACAGCTGTTGACAAGCAGTAGTTACAAAGGGGATAGGAACTGCTGTGATATAAAGCAGTTCAATCCTCGCATAAGCACAGAGGGACAGATTTGCAAAAATACAGAAACTAAGGTATGCAAGAAATTCCTGCACACCCACCGCTTTCTGTGTAGCTAAATGAATGGTAGGAAGTTCACAAGAAAGACGGAAGGGGTTTATTTCCAAGTAATCAACCAGCAAGATTATTGCTGTAATTGTTCATTGAATTATTCAGTACTGCTCGGGAGGAGAAGTTGTTTGTAGCATAGTTATCTAACAGGTGCCTGACATTGATGTTTCCTTATCTAAATAGCATATCGTGCGTTTTTAATGCAGTTTTACAACTTGCTTTTGCAACTGTTGAACTTGTTTATGTGAAAGCAGGAGGAAAACATTTTTGCCTGCAGTTTTCAGACATTGGCTTTTAATTAAAAATGCTGCATAGTGCCACTGCTCGCTATCACTGGACAGGATCACATTTTTCCACTCTGATAAGAAACACTTTGGGCCATTATTAACCTAGAAGGGCACTAGGGATTCCTAACATGAAATAAAACCATGTTCTTAAATCCACATTAAGTAACATTTGGAAAGACAATCTCACTTTAAGAGAATACCTATAAAATATTTGTCACTATGTATTTATGTCTCCTTAAAAGTTAAGGAAAGCAAATATAATCAAACTGGAGCCTAGTGATTTTTTCTACAGAAATCATGGATTCTTGGTTGCATAGGCAGCTTTTGATGCAATGCTGAATTATTCTTCTTAGGTAGAAGAGACTGTTGTACAAATTAGGGTTGGTTGGTTTGTTTCCAATTTGGCTACTTAATTAAAATAGAAAACGTCAGATAGTCTTTATACGAGATGTATTTAGATGGTGAGAAAGTAAACTAGGAAAACAGTGCATGTCACTAGAATATCGGAAAATATGAATTTTAGAACAAACGCGCTATTAACTCACTTTCTCTCTAAACTTTAAACTGTTCATTGACTATTAAAAAGTAATGCAGGATTTAACACTTCCTGAAGTATCATACTAGTGAACATTCCAATACTGTGCTTTTGTGCATTTCTTTTGGTAGAAACAGAAATGATAATTAATAGTGTGAAATAATATCATCTATTAGGCTGGTGTCTTACAGTCCTTAATAAATTTTGTGGCTATTGAAAATACCATTTTGCTAGGCACTTAGCTTTTATTGAGACCATCTTCATTAAATGGAGAAGTTAGTAATAATGGGCCTCTGAATCTGGCTGTGTACCTATTAATCTCACATATTGTCTTGAGCAAAAGTAGAGAATATTGGTAAATAGCTAAACATCTTCAACTACTACTAGTGAAAGGGGACATGTCAAACTGAAGGGTAATGACAGGCATAATGTGTATCCAACTTCTTGTCCATCTAAAAGAAGCTAAAGAAAAAAATTAATGAACTACCAATTTCCTGAAAATCTTGTCTTGATGGCAAAGACCTGGTTTTGAGATTGGTTTTGGGTCTCAGATGTGTAGCTTGTGCAGCACTGTCATCACTACACAAGTTCTGTACTGGGAGGGAAAGTGCATTCTCTTTCATTTGGTTAAAATGTTTGTCACCATGGCAGTGTTATGAAATCTCTGTATCAATCTTAATCTTATTCATGCATAGTTAATATGTGCCCATGATTCAGGAGACTAAAGTGAAATAGGAGGCAAAGCCAAAGGCTGTGGTTTCTCTTCTTTGGGTACTGATGAATTATCTTACAAAAAGACATTAAAAACCTTCCTGAAATTTGTAAATGTCTGTTTCCCTGAAGGAGATGCTTTATCGTGGTGGCTGAGGGTAGTATGCTTATGACAGTCCATCAATCTTATATAATCCATAAACATTCATGACCTCATCTGATATTCCAAACACATTTCAGCATGTGCTTTGTATTGGATGCAAAAAATTGTGAGATACATCTTTCTATATTCTTACAGAACAGATGAGATTATATCATAGACTGATACATTCAGTATCTTTATGTCTACCATATGTTTAGCAACGCTATAGGCTTATCTTGAGAGAACTTTGTACAGTCATCTTTGCTGTTGAAGGTTTTAAAAAAAGATAGTTAACTAGTCTTGACGTATTTCAAGTATTGATTGGGTTTGTAGCTGTTATATACCTAGGTCAGCACATTCGTTTCTGATCAGCACAAAGTTTTAAAACTGCATGGGATTTACTGTTTTGAAAATCAGCTGTAACCTCCCAATACCTCCTGTTGTTCTGCACGGGCATCCAGCCTAAGTGCTGCTCAGAAACAGCTGGAGATTTGCAGAATCCATAAAGATCCAACATTAGACCTCTAATCACCCCGAGACTAAAGTGAGTATAGACAGTGTCCACCTATGTAAAAATAGAAAATATCTAAAATTGATCAAATGTCAGTTACTCTGACAAACTCCTTACTGCCATGCTTATTCAACAACAGGTTCAGGCTTGGTTTATTCTGGTGCCTGCTTTTTTGTATTATCCAGCCAATAAAATTGAGACTTAGAAGCCCATTTTCAGAGCTGTGCTAAAGGACTTGGCTGTGCCGATGATCACCGATATTAATTAGGCACACATTTACATCTCTGTCTTGTGCTTTTAATAATAGAATACTAAATTAATAATGCATAGTAAGTAGCCTAGATTTTTAGAGGATCTTGTACACAGAATTATCTGAAGAGCTCAAGTGCAGCAATTGCTAGGATGAAACATAGCACTTCTGAAGGCCAGGAGACTTGCACAAAGCCTTGCATTAGATTATGTTAAGGAAAGGAGGTGAAGAAGGGATCCAAATAACTCTACATAACAAATCCAGAGTAGGAGCTTTGAAAACTGGACGTGGTTTGGACTTTTTTTTTTTTATCTTGTCAACACTTTGAGCGGTTTAGTTCTCTCAAGAGAATATGGCTTTTCTGCTGGGTTTTATTCAGAAGAAAGGGCATCACAGTCTGAAACAAGTCTGCTGCCTGCACCTACTTACCAGCCCTGCCTCCCTAACAAGCTCCCAGAGTGCTGTGCTTGCAATTACATGGGGTAACTTTGCCTAACTCAGGAAGTTTAACTCCATGTCAATCTTGATGAAGAGCAAAGATGATTACTACCGCCAGCCTGAAATCTGTTCTCTTGAAATTTCATTTCATTTGGAAAAGTTTGCTCTATATTAAGCTTGCAAAACAATTGTGGTAGCATCCCTTTGGAAACTGGTAATTTTTCCATGGATTTTAGCACAGAATGAGATCAAACTTCTGGAGTGACCTCTGTATTAATCTTGGATAGGCTTGAGACAGTCCAGAGAAGGGCCACAAAGATGATCAAAGGACAGGGAAGCCTGCCATATGAGGAAAGGCTGAGAGAAATGGGTTTGTGCAGCTTTGAGAAAAGAAGACTTAGGGGAGACCTTATCACCATGTTCCAGCATTTAAAGGGTGGCTACAAAGAAGATGGTGACTCCCTTTTTACAAGGAGTCACATGGAAAAGATGAGAGATAAGGGTACAAGTTACTCCTGGGGAGATTCCCATTAGGCACAAGAGGAAACTTTTTCACAATGAGAACAATCAGCCACTGGAATAATCTCCCCAGGGAAGTGATGGATTCCCCATCAAGGGACACTTTTAAGATTCAGCTGGACAGGGTGCTGGGCCATCTTGTCTAGACCGTGCTTTTGCCAAGAGAGGTTGGACCAGATGATCCATGAGGTCCCTTCCAACCTGGTATTCTATGATTCTATGATACTTGTTTGTCTTCCGCATTAATACAGATTTGATTTCATAAACCAGGGTATTTACTTCACTAATCTAGAATCCGACAGAGCAGTTAGCAGCACAGTACAGTGCAGAGGATAATCTTCACAATGTCATTGTTACTAGAAGTGCCTGCTTAAATACAAGTTTTGATTGACATGTTATTTTTGCTTGTCTCTGTGTCATATCTCAGCTGCTGTAATGGGGCTTGATGCTCTCTATCCTCAGTTTTCATTACCACATGGGATTTTTACTGAGCGTGGTGTTGCAGCTCTTAGAAGCTGAATTTGGTGCAAGTTCAGGTTGAAAAATATTTTCAGTTACTAATGGATTTAAAAACAAATGTAATACCATATGCCTAAAAAGTCATTTTGCCTAGAAAGTAATACACGCCTTCTCTTTGCCCCCTTGATCATTTAATAAAAATAAATGAGCTTGGATATTTTTCCCTCTAAAGATTTAGGAGTACATAAAGTTTAACCTAAAGCACTTGGTAGAGATGATTTCTATCTAAGACAGACAACATTTTTTTGTTTGCTTGTTCTGTAATCTTTTCTTAGGGTGAAAAGGGAACTGTAGGTGAACCTGGACCCAGAGGACCGTACGGCTTACCTGTAAGTTGGTACACATTGCACTTTTCATCACTCCTTGATTAAACTTTGTGTGCTTTATGACTGCTTTGCACCTTGCAATACAGTTAGTTGGAAAAGGCAAAGAAAGATAATAATCCCTGATAGTGCAAGGTCACTGGTCTGTATCGCAGACTTAGATTCCTACCCATGCATGTGGTCCTTCAAAAGTAATGAAACAGACCTGACATGAACCACCAAGAGAGAGGAAATCCAGAAGGAAAGTGCTCCTGTTTCTGCCAGCTGTGGCCATCTCGCGTGTCTGGGGACCAACGGAGAGTGACAGGAGTTCAGGATCAACTATGGAAAGCTGTGATTTTCTTAATGTCAGTAAGCTCCTTGGATTTCCGTGCTGCAAAGCTGCTTCACCAGTGTATTTTTGTTTTGTTTGACACTTCAGAGAGCAGTTTTGTTTTCATTTCTGTGCTGTGTGCTCAGAAGCAATTTGAGAAGTTCATTGTTGATCATTCACAGGTGGTGATATACAGGATGGTATGCTTTAAATCAACCATTTAAATGATATTATCCGTTTCTAAAATAACAGTTAGAACTTCCTTTGGCCTAACGAGGGTAGCCCAAATAAAATCAGTTGATTTACTGTGTTTACTGTGCTGATGAGGGGGTCAGGTGTGTACGTATACGTGTCTGTTCTGTACTTTGACACAGGAAGAAAAACCCTGTAAATGTGCTTGGCCAGGCACAACCAGCTGCTGCAAGGGACTTCCAATGTTTCCATACCCTCTCCAGTCTAATCTATTTGATTAATTAATTTAAGTTGGAATACAGACTCATGGTTTAATTGGATCCATTTAATTGGATCAGGAGTCAATGACGAGAGAGAGTTTTCAGGCTCCTTGGAGTGTTAAATTAGCTTGCAGTGCATGTTTGTCTGAGGGTCGCTTTTCTGAATTGAAATTTTAAAAATCCCATTTCCGTTTCCCCTTCCTGTGAAGTAAAAATCAAAAAGGATAGGCTTTTCTGTATTTTTAGCTTGCTCCTGGTATCTGCGTACAAACAAAATTTTACAGTCAAGCAAGATTTTACAGTCAAGTTATCAGTTGCTGGAAATGTCAAACACTGACAGAGATGCCCTTCACTAAGGCAACGCTGCGTGTGCCCCCTTAGCGACAGGGGGTACCACTCTGTAAAGGGAGCACAGAAGTCGGGCATCGAGGTGGCCATTTGTGTCACAGATTAGGGATGCTAATGTAGTTTATATGGTTCTTTGGCAGGGGAAGGATGGCGAGCCTGGCCTTGATGTAAGTAATATGTATGACAAATGCACTCTTAATGGTAGGTAAGCGTCTTTCAAGAAACAGCTTACTGAGTGTTAACGCCTTTGTTTCATTTAGTGTGCATGCAGCACGTACAGGCAGTGTGCTAAATGCTGCATTCGTTCATTCTCTATGATTAAGAGGACAAAGATTATGCAAAATATAGCCCTGATCGACAGACCCCACCAGATATAGTACTTAGTAATACAAGTAGTTGGTCCTTTGGAAGTCAATAGGCTGAGAAACTGCACTTGGTAAGAAAATATTCAGACCTGTGACTCGGTCGTAGAAGAACGAGTAGTCACTAACATTTGGTTATGTAAATTTCTCCTAATTAAAGAGAATAATTCCATAACCTGTAAGTGATACATTTCAAAACATAGGCTTTCTTTGGCATGCTAAAAGGACTTACTAAAAGCCTTTTCCTCTAGTCCTACACTGGAATCCCTAACCTGCAGGAGTCTTTTCCAGAACATGAATATGCTACATGGCATGGACTGCTGTCATTTTGAGTGATACGATCACTTTCCATTGCTGGCAAAATGACTCTACCAAACATAATGACTGACTTGTCTCACATGCTCTTCTATGCATGCATGTGTGCACACATAACACACATATACATACAATGCATGTAATGAAATCATCTTTTTTTATGTTTACCAAGAGCATTTGAAAGCTTAACCTGCATGTGAATAAAAGTCAACCGATCTTTGTCCATTTTGTTTTTATAGGGTTTCCCTGGTCCTCGAGGAGAAAAGGGTGATATAGGAGAAAAGGGCGAAAAGGTGACCACAGTGTTATTAACTGTTGCTTGGTTCCTCAGCCTAGTCAGTTCTGCTGTCTTTATGCTATACATTGTCCCATTAAAACTTTTGTTTTTACTGTGTGCCAAAAGGCAGGTCACAGATACATGCTAAGCAAAATCATGAAAAAACACAAAAATTTATGCACGGAATTAATAGTATCAATATCTCCCAAAGCACACCTTGTTTTTAGGCTCTTTTTCTCCAATCCATCTTACACTTGTTGACAATCCTTGTCAACCTGAACTTTTTAATGCAGACGATTGAAATGTGTCATTGTGGTAGTAATTTTATACTGAAGCCGTCAGTTCCTTGGCAGTATTTGGAGTATAACTGTTGATCCTAGTGTCCCATGCCTGTCCATACTGCACACCAAATGCATAAGGACAGGAACTGTTAAAATTTTTATGTTTGGCAATGTCTTATTTACCATTAAGTACTTTGTGAAACTTGTGGATTGAAATCAAATCATATACTCCACTGTTCTGGTAAGCCAACTAGACAGTGAAGTTAACAGAAACAGCCTAGCTTCGTTTTTACTGTCCAAACACAGTGACCTGGAAACATGTTTAGTAAAAAGTAATTTAGGACTAAATGCACGCAGAGAAAACTCATGAGCAAATCTCCCCTATTTCTAACTAACACAGAGCCCAGTTGCTAGAACTGCTGAATTAGCACCCCACCAACCCACTTAGTACAAAAGTTCATACACACATCAGCTGATTTTTCTAGTTCAGACAACTATTTTTTCCTAACTGACACGTACAGGGTCCACTTTCCCATCACCAAATCTTAAAGAAGAAGCAGGGTTAAGAAGTCATTATGGCTGTGTGAGTTCATCTCCTTTTCTTAATGCTGTCAGGCAAAATGCTTCCCAAGAATGCATTGGTAAGGGTACTATGAAATTCATTCCCTCCTGTCCTTTGTTATATTGCTTATTTTTGAGATTACTGCTAAGGTACTGAGTTTGCAGAATAACTGTTGCTTAAGCAGGTCATCTATGAATATTATAAAGGCAATGTCTGACATGGCAGAGTAATCACAAGGAATGGTGAGCTCTTGCCTGCTGTCAAAGACTACAGATCTGTCTGTCACAAGCAAACGGCTTTTCTTTTTGAGAGCAGTTATCAGTAGAAAGGTGTAACTGGTAACTGCCAGCTCTGATAGATGGCTGGCAAAATGGCCAGCCTGTGCCAAGTGGGAATTACAGTAGGTGCCAAATCAAATGAGCTTAACAATATGTTCTGTGGTTCCCAGTGACAGGATGAGGGGCAACAGGCACAAGCTGGAACATGGGAAGT
>JAOXJM010000033.1:24469419-24487908 GCA_026413425.1 Tringa solitaria
TCCAGGGCTCTGCCACCCTCAAAGGAAAGAAGTTCCTCCTCATGTTTAGGTGGAATTTCTTAGATTTAAGTCATATCTCTGCAAGCAGAGTCTGTCTTCCCAGGGTTGCTAATTAGCTTTCTCTTTCTGGGCTCCTGCTAATTTCCAGGCAGAGTACTCACAGGGCATTCTCCTCTCCTTCTCCTGGCTGCTGTAGAAAAAAGCAGTGGGGCTGCTTTCTTGCTCAAAACTTGTGTATGTATATATGTGTCTGTAGGCACATATAAATAAATATATGCATAGAGAGAAATACATATGCATGCAAACATATATATATATATAGAGGCATGACCTGTAGTGTTCAGGAAAATACTGTACACAAACCTCTGCAGGGAGATCCCAGCCTGCTACCACAGCTGTGCTCAGGTTGCTGTAGTTTCTCTCCGAGATCGAAGGTGGACACAGCTCCTGCCACACCCACCAAGACGCAGGTTTTTCACGTGCTTATACCAAGACAGAATGTTAAATAACTAATAAACACCCTGATTATTTTTGCCTGGGCAGGTTACAGCTTGACTGAGTTTTCCAGGTGCCCACACCTAAACTGAGCAGCCACGAGCTCTCGCTGGCCTCCCCTCTGTCTGGCTGCTCCCTCTCGGAGCCAACTTTTGCAAGCTTTTAGGAGCTCCCTTCTCTTTGGCACGCTGAGATTGTTGCGAGGTGGTTGACTCTGACTGAGGCAAAACTGTTAAAAATGAGCACGGGGAAAAAAGAATCTAAAAATATCAGCTAGGACTTAGTTATCAATTAGCTTGTGCCAGAAAGATGTGTCTAGAATAAATTTGCCATTTAAAAGTCTGGAACCGGGAACACGACTGGAAGGCTCAGTGCTGAAACCGTTCTTAACAAACACTATTCAGCAAGCACGCAAACGCCCCCGCAAAGCGATGCCGCCGCCGGGCTGGGCGAGTAACAAACACAGCCTTGCTCTTCTCCGCCTGTTGGTACCCGACTGACACCCCCTGCCCCTGACTGACCCAGGGACCCACTGCACCCATCGCTGCATCGACCCGGGGGCAACTCCATTCCCCTTTCAGGGTCGGTACCAAGGACCTGGCTGTCCCTGAGAAGGTGTGGACGGGTACGGTTTGTCCATCCTTACCTTTCTCTGCTGAAACCGATCCTCAGTGCAGGTCATTTTCCACTGACCATCTCTAATGGGTTCATTTCTCGGGGTGCATTAGCTATACATTGTTTTTCAGAGGCCCAGTGACCCCTTTAACGGTTAAATATGGAGAGGAAGGCACCTTACTTTGGGTATTTTGAATAGCTCTTACAAATATTTACTCCTTTTCATCATTCAGACAGGGTCGCTGGTACCCTTAAATAAGTGTGGAAAAAAACCCAGGCAAAATGTTCGGAAAGCAAACAGAGCAGGGTGGAGAAAACAGTATGTTAAAAAAAAAAATACACACCCCACCCCACCTCAACTCTGTTTTAATAATTCTATAAATCACAGAGAAATAGCTGCTGGTATTTAGTCCACAGCACTAGGAGGGCAAGTAGAAAGAGCAGGAGAGGTCTAAAAAAGCCAAGTGACAAGATGCTAGAAAGTCCTGTGTCTCAGGGAGGATCTGTCTGCTCATGGAAGGGAAAGACCTCCTCTGCTCTACAGAAGACACTTGGCAGGCTCGCTCCTGCTGATACATCCAAAGAACGTGCAAGAACTATGAGCCAAGAGGGAGGGATATTGTCTTGATTGCTAAAGCCTCTCCCCACGGCTGTGAAGGGACAGAGAGGCAACCTGCCTTCTGAAGGGCTACTTCCCCCACCACTCTGAGCCTTCCTGGTGAAGTTTAGTATTCCTCCAAGCAATTACTAATTTAGCTGTGAACAAACTTTCTAAAGTTGGAACAAAAAGCCCCAGTGCAAGCTGGGCTGGCTGCCGCTGCACGCATCTCACAGAGCAGAAGCACAGCAGCTTGCCTCTCCTTTAAATCTGTTTGTGGTCCCAGGGCTTCTGTGTGAGCAAGACCAGGCAAGTCAGCCTAAAGCAGCTCGATTTTTATGGTGTTTGCGTTCTCAGCAGCGCCGGAGGAGGGACAAGGCTGTGCTCGGCACCAACAGAGGGCAGGCACCAGCTGGGTGCAGGAAAATCATGGCTCCCGAGATGTCTTTGGACTTCGACTCATGTGCTGCCACCCACTGCCCCGGCCCCAGCCGTTACTGTTCCAAAGCGATTGCAATTAAGTCTAAGTATATAATGTGCACACCTTGAATTACATCTACCCCCTGCTAAACATCATTCCCCAGCCTTCAGAGACCTGGGCAAACCGGAAAAGCATCGCCCACAGCATTCCTGGCAGCTCTAGCTCTAGCTCCACACAGATGTTCGTGGAACTAAACGCCTGGTCTCTTCTCCAGAGCCACCAATGAATCCCATCACTGCCTGTACCTTACTTGTCCTACTTGGCAGCTCCCGCCTGTCTTTTAAGTCCATGGTGCCTTCTGCCCGGACGAGGCACGGGAGACAGGCAGCTGCTGTCTCCGCTGGGATATGGAGCTGCTGGTGCCTCCCACCACCCCTGCGACACGGCTCTTTTCTTGGTTGGTGAGGGCAAAGTTGCTGATGGAGGAGGGATGTGAAAGCTGTGGAGCTTCAAAATTAACACCGACTGAAGAAGCTCAGCAAAACACCTCTAAGGAAAAGAAACGCCTGACCAGAGAAGGCGAAAGGTGGGTTACTGGCAGAGAGATAAAAAAAAAATGTAAAAATCAGGAGGTGCATTTCCTCTGTCTGCAAAATTTGGGACGACTTACCGGATACTGAGCTGGAAAAGGCAAGTACCATCAGCACAGGAAATCGTGTGGCTCCACACGCACTCGCTGAGAACTCCTCCAAGCATGGCGCTGCAGGTGGCACAGATGAGCTACAGATGGGGTGGTGGGGACGTGGGCGCAGGTTTTTCCTGCTGCCTGCCCGGGCGGCTCAAGGAGCAGCCTCCGGGCGAGGAGAAGGGTGCACCCCCGGCAGGGAGAAGGTAAAGCTGAGGGTGCTCCGCCGGCAGCTCCTGCGTTGAAACCCAGTGCCTGGAGACGTGAATCCTGCCCTTCTGCCCCATGAGATCGTCCCCTCTTTTTCTCACGGGCTTTGATGGCCTGTGAGATGGTTATCAGGGGTCAGCACGCAGGGATGTTCAAACGAATCGCTTCTGTGTTGCCGCTGTGGTTAGAAAGAGATCATAGGATCAGTTATTCCTTCAGGAATCATAGGATCAGTTATTCCTTCAGGTCATGCTGAGAAAGGGTGTGCTAGCGCAGCCGAGCACCAGGGCTAGAGCCTTTTTCTACTTACGTGTATAAAAAACATAGAAAAACTCTTACTAACTCGCCCCGCTTTATGAGCACGGACACTGGCTTTGAGGGATGCGCACAAGGCTGTAGCTCAGCCGACGCTTACAAACAGGTTCTGTGAGATGAGGATCGGGGAAGGTCCTTGAATTACGGCACTAATTTTGACTAAATTGGGCCCCCCCGCCCCCCCCCGAGGATGGCTGTAGCGGCGGAGCCTCAGCCCAACGACTGGTAAACACCAGTCGCCCAAAGAATGACCCGGTGCAGGGGTCGGGGAGCGGGAGGGGGGGACGGGGGGGGACGGGGCGGAGAGGCCGGGCCGTCCCGCCGGGGAAGGCGGGCGGGAGGAGGGGTTTGGCGGGGGCCGGGGCCGGCATAAGAGACTGGGGGGAGCCCCCGGCCGTGCCGTTCCGAGCCGTACCGAGCCGAGCCGTGGGGATGGAGGAGCGCTACAGCAAGGAGGAGACCCTCGCCCTGAGGAGGAAGCACATCGGGTAAGGGGGGGAGGAGGAGGAGGAGGAGGAGGAGGATAATGAACTGTTTAAGACCAGGCTGGATGGGGCTTTGAGCAACCTGCTCTAGGAGAGGTGTCCCTGCCCAGGGCAAGGGGGTTGGAACTTGATGATCCTTAAGGTCCCTTCCAACCCAAAGGAGGTTGGCGAGCAGAGGGGGTGAGGGTCGGGCAGCCCCCCCCGTCTCCCCCCCAGGCACAGCCCCGGCCGGCGAGAGGGGAAGGAGAGGACCTGCCAGCCCCCCAGCTCCTCGCCAAGCCTTCGGGCCGCTTCATGAAAACGCAGCCCATCACCCCTGCTCCCACCCGCTTTTTACCCGGGGGTACCCCTGAGAGGGGGCTGCGCAGGGGGGGCTTCGTGCAGCCTCCTCAAAAGCAGACGGATGGGTTAACTGAAGCTCAGGAGGTGTCTGGAGCCGTATCTAAGCGAGGGAGAGTCAGGAATAACCTGATCCCTCTGTACTGCCGCGCTCTATCCTTTCCTCCTGCTTCAGGAGGTGTCACCAAGTGAAAAATAAAAAAATAAGTCCAGGTGATTGTTAAAGCCGGCGCTGGCTATTTGCTGACTGCACCCTGAACGGGTGGAACGCATAAAAGGCTCACTAAAGATTCATAAAAGTTACGGCTCCATAAAGCCTGCACAAAAACTTCTCTTCAGGGGCCAGCTCAATGCTAAGGGACTCCTGCCCGTGCAGGGATTACAGCACTGGGCTGTGTTAGATAAAGGAAACTGTCACAGGAAGGGACTGACACCTAACACAAGAAAAAAATGTAGTGAAGCAGTGGCTGATGCTGCTGCTGATGTGCACTGCTCTTAGAGTGCACCAGAGGAACAGCTGGAGATGTCAGAAAAAGATCTGCGCAACGGGGCTAGAAACTATGAGACAGTAAACACTTTCACTTTCTAGGATTCACATTTGGGCTTTACAAGTTCATAATCTTAATGTAGGTGACCACAGGATGCATTAGCAGCGCTCTCTGGGTTACCTGGAAACGACTGTGTTTATCTGAGGCCATATAAACACTACTAAAAGTTCAGAAGACTTTCCTTCTGCTTAGTAATATCATTCAACTTAATTACATAGCTGTCATGTTCTCCAAGAGGAGAAGAAAAAGAAGTGAAAAAAAAACCAACAGTGTTTAGAAAGTACTTTGAATAATTTTACAAGGATCCTGAGTTTTGCTGGAAGCCAGTGCGATTTGCTTGCTTGTAAAAAGCCACTTTTAAAGATTTATCCAAAGCAGCCAGGACGAGACACCGAGATTTTAGGACCTGCTCAGCACCTCTGACAGTAAAGCCTGCAAGGCATTAGTGTTTTGTTCTTGAAGGTGACCTCTATACAGTACAGTCATCTGTTGCGTAATGAATTTTTGGCTATTGTATAAAACAGTGCTTAACAACATCGTTAATTGGCCATACATGTTCGTAAGGCATGGAAACAAACAGAGCTACAGCCTAGAAATGCAGCAGGACATATAAGGA
This sequence comes from Tringa solitaria, assembly GCA_026413425.1. NCBI lineage: Eukaryota > Metazoa > Chordata > Aves > Charadriiformes > Scolopacidae > Tringa > Tringa solitaria. The sequence continues at coordinate 24,474,747 of JAOXJM010000033.1, forward strand.
CCTGGAATGACTGGGAGTCGCTGTGCTCCTCTGAAACCACTGGCAGACAGTCATGCTTTGAAACCACCCTTATTGAAGCCCTACCTCTGTTCCCTCTGGGCCTAGGGAGGTGCCCGGGGGCTGTTTTTATTTTCAGCAAGAGCCCTGCTTCACCGCCATCTAAACCACTCACAGGCTCCTTGCAGAGGGAGGCAGTTGTCTCCAGAGCTGCAAAACTTCAACACCCTCAACACTCAAAGGAGGGGGACCAACTGAGAAAACTAAAAAGTGGTGTTATTTTTATTATTATTTTTTTTTGTAGGCCTTCCTGCAAGGTTTTCTTTGCCAAGGACCCTCTGAAGATAGTGCGTGCTCAGGGCCAATATATGTTCGATGAGAAAGGAGAAAAATACTTAGACTGTATCAACAACGTGGCACACGGTAAGCAGTTCAGCTTCTCAGACTGCTTCTGTTCCCTCGTTTCTAGTGGGCATCAGAGCACACTTCTTCCAAGTGATGATATTCACAGCGCTTCTCTGAGGGCCCTTGTGCAGTTCAGTAACTGGCTAGTTATTACTTGCTAGTAATAACTAATTATTTACTTTTTTAGTTGGCCACAGTCACCCGTACGTGATAAAGGCTGCAACGAAACAGATGGAACTTCTCAACACGAATTCCCGGTTCCTGCACGACAACCTCGTTCAGTACGCGCAGCGTCTTACGGCCACCCTGCCCGAGAAACTCTCCGTTTGCTATTTTGTTAACTCTGGGTATGTCTGAATATTTATTTATTTATTTATTTATTTCCCCCATTAAGACTATTTTGGGCCTGTTTGAGATGGACGCTCAGACCGGCTTGGTGCAAATCCTACCAAGTAGGAGTTAGTAATAAGCAACAAAAATATTTCCCGTACTGATGGAAGGGTCCTTCCTATCTGCGGCTGCCATATTCAGCGCGATGGCTCAGTGCCAGAGAGCCAAAACGTGGAACTGGTCTGCTGAATGCTGCTCAAAAAAAGGAGGGGGGGGGGGAAGGCAAGAAAAGCAAGCCAGAGTACAAATTGGTGGCCGTTATGTACAGACTGGTGAATGCTAGCTGTAAATTGACGTGTGACCTTGGAAATGGGTAGTCTTTAGGTGGTGGTCCGCCTCGTCTGTGGTCACTTACATCGCCGGAAGAGACAACCTGGAGGGACTTGTGAGCGGAGGGACTGCCAGGGGCTGGGGTGGGAGTTTGAGTCCTGATCCGGGGAGCAGATTTGCCTTCTCTGCTGCCTGATGGTGCAAGCCCTGGGGCTGCAGGAGCCCTCGTGGAGGGTGGGGGCCGGGGCCGGCACGCTGTTGCTTTTTTGAGGGTTTGCGGCCCCCGTTGGGCTCTCAGCTGCCAAGCGCTGTCATTTGTACCACGAGGACGTAAATATCTACAAGCAAACAGGGGGAGGGAAAGAAAGCATCTCTTTGTTTATACAAAGAGCTTGTTTTTTCTTTGCCCTCTTACGTGGCATTTGCAGTCTCAACCTTAGCATTGTGATCTGCGTAGTAACAGAGCCTGCTGTGTGGATCTGTGATATCCGTTAGTCCTGTGCCTCCTCTTCTGTGCCGGAATATCATTTTAATTGGAAGCCCTTCCTCACTGTTTTGTGGCCCTGTGTCTGTTATGATGCAGGTCTGAAGCAAATGATCTTGCTTTACGACTGGCTCGGCAGTACCATGGGCACCAAGATGTGATCACCCTTGAAAAGTAAGTACATAGAGGAGCTTAGGTGAATGCAGCCAGCAGCTCCTGCCATTGCTTCACAAGTGGCTTCGCAGCAGCCCCCCGCTGTTCATACTCCACGGCCTGCTGAAAGAAAAGCTCTGTTGCTTCCACACTAGAACAGGTCAGGAAGTCCCTTTTCCACATTTGGATAAACCCAAGTTTTGAAGAACTCTGAAAAATAAGCTTGTCAGTCACCCCAGAAGGTCAATCACCTGTCACGGGGCATTTCCCATAGAGACTCCCAAGGCAGTTCAGGCCAGAGACTTGAACGTTGGTTTGAACCATCAATGAGTGGTCTGGCCACTGGGCTGCTCTGCAAAAGGGCTTTCCTTTTGTCATGCTCTGCTGGACACGTTTCTTTTTGTACAAATATTAAGTGGTCAAGAAGAAAGATCCTGTAGCTCTGTAGTGGTGCTGCACTGGATCCTCAGCTCTCCTCCAGTGAACACAAGTCCACACACAAAACCAAGCAGCTGCAGAATCAGGAGGCACTGAGAGGGCCATCAGCCATGGGAAAGGTGGCTGACCTGGGTTTCCCTATCCTAGATGCAGCTGTAGGGTTGGTTACACTGCTGTAGGGCTGGGTCTTCTTCTCAGGCTGTGATTAGAAAGTCCAGCCAGAGCAACTGCAAGAGCACATGTCTCTATCTGAACGGCACAAAGATTGTTTGACTTGGCTGTTCTCGGATCCCTGTTAGCCCAACCTTGACTCACGTGGCCAAGATTTGGAGCCACTGACAGTAGCTTCTGTCAGGAGAGGCTGAGGATGGAGCTGGCTCTGTCACTGTTTCACTGCAACATCTTCTCCTCCTGAACACCACCAGGTATTTCTTTGCCCGGTCCCAAGGCTTTGTAGGCTTTTGCCATAGCTGCCATCCCAGTCAGGGTGGGCTTTCTCACCCTCCTTTGTGTCTGTTGGCAGATTTTTTTTGAGTGGCTAGTAGAAAGGCGTAAAGAAGACAAAGGAATGCAAAAACATGCTCTCCACCCGATGTGTGTGCTACTATGAGATTGTGACAGGTCTTTGATTTGGTTTGAGGTTCACTTTGCTTCAAGTTTGTGGCTGAACGAAAGTGTTTATTCCCTGAGCGAAGCTGCTACATGCTGTAGGTTCAAAAGGCTGTGTTTCTCATTTCTAAATCAAATTGGCCTCAGTATAGCATATTCTGCAATATAAAGCTTTTATATTGTCAATGTTGTCAAACAACATTCATCCTTATCCTGAAAGTGGCTTCTGCCAAACAGTCTAGCCTGTAGGGCTTTCAGGGCAGGTAGTGGTGTGGTGGTGGTGCTGCTGCAGAAGAATCTTCTTTCCGATGCAGTGCACACTCTGGAGAGTCTTCACAGTGGCGTTGGGGTCTGGCTGGCAAAGCTTGGGATGGCCAGAGTGGGGCCCACTGGTTGAAAATGGACACCCCCCACCCCCCTTCAGCCACCTTAGAGGCAGCATGGTCCAGGGGACATCGTCTTGGTCTGTCCCCATGCTGGCACTTGATTTCATGAAGAAGAAAACCTCCTGGTTTCAGTCTTTCCAGTGAATTAAGGTCAACAGCAATTTCCTATTGTCTTTGAGAGAAATACTGAGTAAATTAAATCAAGATCCCTTCGCAAACAGTGCTACTGTGTTGTAGATACAGTTGCTTATTCTGGATTATTTATGGGCACAGTTGTAAATTTAGCTTTTCTGTAAATTTAGCTTTTCTGTAAATTTGACGAAAAGTGACTTTGATATTTAACACTCATGCAGTGCTTACCATGGCCATGTTACATCTCTGATTGACATCAGTCCCTATAAATTTAATCAGCTGGGAAAGGACAGCAAGAAGGAGTTTGTGCATGTGGTAAGTGTGGGGTTTTTTTTGCTTTTTGTTATTTTTATGCCTGTTATGTAGCATATTGAATTACCCACTTCTGATGTAAATATGCTTTCACTCCATTATGCTGATGCTAAAGTATATACACATTTCTCTTTGTCAGTGGATTAGATACAGCAAAGCTCTTTGCTTTTGGATTTCTAAGAGGGTATTCAGCTGTGATGCTGATTTCTTTCATAGCGCTACCGAGTCACTGCTACACAGTTTGAAGAAATTTGCCAACATCTGTTGTATTGGTCTGGCTAAAGATATGCAGGACTTTTGAATCTAATTCCCAAAACCAGAAAAGCAGACCCCACCAGTTCACATGGATCTGGGTATAGAGCTCATGAGTGTCCAACGGAGTGGGACTGTTTGATTTTCAGCCTGAGCTTGTATATCTTACGAAGACAAATATCGTTCTCAGCCCAAAGATGTACACCAAGCAGGTCTTTCCTATCTAGACCTCTTTGTGTTAACCACAGTGCCAAAGTAGTATCCGCCTTTTTATACCACTTCCTTTCTCCTGTTTATGGAACCTCTCCCAAAACCATTTGTAGAGGCTTGAAGGTCACCCAGATCTGTATATCATGACTAGGATGCTGGAGGGGAAGCGACAGACTGGATAACCCCATTCTCCAGTTGCAGAAATGGATCTTTCTGCAAGAATCTGAAATACGATGATGCCTGAGGACTCAGTAGTGTGTCTTGGGGAGAGGATGGACAGCCTTAAAAGGTGTCATTCAACAGTTGTGTCCAGTAATGTTGAACACACCACAGGGCTGGATTGAGTGTATGCTCCTGTAAGTGTTTTTGCAATTCCATGCAGAAATTCAGGCTGTACTAACTCCTATTATCTATTTTTGTGGAAAGACAAAAACGTAGAGCAATAGAAAATAAAGTAAATGTTTCATATAAGGATGAGCTTTGAAAAAAAAAAAACAACACCGTTTTTTTCAGGCTCCTTCTCCAGATATCTACAGAGGGAAATATAGGGAAGACCACCCAGATCCAGCAAGTGCCTATGCTGAAGAGGTGAAAAAGATTATTGAAGAAACACAGAAGAATGGACGCAAGGTATGCATTTTGTGCTGAGGCTTCATCTATTAAGTGTGGCATGGGGCAACTAAGGACATGGTTCTTTACTCGGTTTCCCTTGCTTCCCCCTGCCCTTCTTTTTTCAATGGTGGATTCTGTGTTCAAAATGGGCCACTTTTCTACCTGATGCTCTTATCATAATTTTTCTAGGCATCAATAGTTGTAAATAAGCAGATACAATCAAAGCAGTTTGATTTCCTATTTTATGCAACGAATCTCCTGATTGTAAATATCTTAGGGCAGACTTTGAGGTCAGCTGGGAAACAATGTCACAAATTCTAGCAAGGATATATAAAAGTCCCCAGGACATGGAGAGAATATGCTAATAAAATCTTGATACTACATTTCTGAGTCTAGTACCTTAAGATAACTTTGGGGTCATCTACAAAGGTGAACCTTTCAATCATATCCAATACGACTTTGATAAAAACAGGCTTACTTAAAAAGTGTGTTAACGTTTTGTGTGATGGCATTAGCATTTTGAGACATGTAGGGCTTGATCCAAAGCCCACTGAAGTCACAGAAGACTTCAGTGGAGGTTGGAACAACATATTTCCTTCTAGTCCAATGAGCTTAACCTCACTCTTCTTTTAGTTTCTTCATCAACTTTTTTTTATTCTCTACTAACGGATAGTTTTGTTGTTTTTTTTCTTCCCTTGTTTCCTTTCTTTTGCATATTTCTTAGGTTTTGGTGACATAGACCTGTGGCAGGACAAGTTGTGCTAAAGGCTAAGCCTCACATGCTATGGAAAGCTTCGTACTCTTTGGCCGTAGCATGCCTCTTCAAATATAGTGTATGGTTCTTTACACGTTACTGCTCGGCCTTGTTTCCAGGAAGACTGCACCAGCCCAGAGAGACCTCTTGATGCTCAGGGAGGGGTTCACAAGTGGTGTGGGGATGCAATCCCTTAAATAGCAGACTTATGCTGAGACTTTGGGGTAATATTGTATCTCTGCTGCGTAGACCTCTGCTGTTGACAAGAAACAAATTTTGATGTTCCAGTGTATCTGATCTGCTGCTCTTACCCTTCCTGACCTGAAATAACTTTCTTTTTCATTCCTAGCAACTGGAATTATTTCACCTGTAGAACTTTTCTCCTCTTTTGTCAAGTGCCTCCTGCTGACATTTTATTTGTGTAGTTATTTGCATTAGGCAAGGGTGCCCAAAACATAGCCTCAGGTCATCTTGCAGTTCAGCTTCAGCCACCTCTACTTGGTGTTCAGGGTTGACCAAAAAAGCTGATCACCACATATACCCATTACTGGAGAGCCTTGGCATTAAACAAGTTTCATTAACCTCTTGGGGAGAATGGCAAACACTGTAAATTCCTGTAAATTGAAATTTGTAAATAAATTTACAGAGCTCCCTGGAGCCTGATCCAACAGCCACTGACACCAGTGTCTTCCACTTCAACAGCTACAGGACTAGGGCTTAGCAGAGGTCCTTGTATTCCCATCAGGTTGCAAAGGTGGCCCTGGCTACTACGAATTTGGGCACCCCAGATTACAAAATGAATAAATTCTTTAGCCGTAGCTGTTCTCAAGAGCCCTTGGTTGTCCAACCCATTGTGTGATTAAATTAAGGCGCACATTTAAACATTTATTTCTAGACTGTTAGATGTTTGTGTAAAGGCCAAGTAGATGAACACCACTCTCACCTGAGTTTGTTTTTTGTAGATTGCTGCCTTCATAGCTGAATCCATGCAGAGCTGTGGAGGCCAAGTAATTCCACCTGTGGGCTATTTCCAGAAAGTGGCAGAGTACGTACATCACTTCAAAAGGGTGTAACTGGAAAATTAACCAAAGAAACAGGTTTTTCACTATAGGCTTATCCAATCAATTCAGCTATCACCCTCTCTTATTCTTGCCTATCTATCTGTGGTTCCTTTCTACTTTCTGAAGAGTATGATTCCAGATCTATTTTTCATGTTAACATCAGCTCACTAATTGTTTCTAGCTGGTTAATTGTCTTTCATTTTCTATCTTTAATCCTCAGGCCATGATTTTGATGGGAGATGAAGTTGAACCACCACAGATATGACCTGGCAGTACCATTACAGTACCCCTGTGTTGCCTCAAAAAAATTTAGCAAACTAAAAATTTTATCAACTGCAATAGCTATAGCTGTGTTTCAGCAGCCACGTTCTTTCTATTATTTTTTTTTTCTAACCTGGTCTCACACTGGAGAATTTCTGTAATACAAACTCCCTTGTCCTAGATTGCCTAACCAATGTGTACTGCACTGTTAGCCATATTCTGTTTGTTCTTAGGTTCGTGCGTGCGGCCGGTGGAGTGTTCATAGCTGATGAGGTCCAGGTTGGCTTTGGCAGAGTGGGGAAGCATTTTTGGGCATTCCAGCTGCAAGGCGAAGATTTTGTGCCTGACATTGTCACCATGGGAAAGCCCATTGGCAATGGACACCCCATGTCTTGTGTGGTCACAACAAGGGAAATCGCTGAAAGTTTTGGTGCCTCCGGACTGGAGTATTTCAACACAGTAAGTTTGTAGATGAACGTTTGCCTTTTTTTTTCCTTTTAGTCTGCATTTAGAAGTTGTTCAGGTGATTCAGCTAACATCACATCCATCACATTACTAAGAGCTCAAGTCAACCTCAGCCTAATATATATAAAAGCAAGTGCAGAGGCTTGGAAATATGCTCTGTACCAAATGGTATATCTTAATATGGAACAACACTAAGTCTCTGGCAAGTCAGGTATCTCAGCTCACATCCATACACATGAATTCTTCCCTACTTCTCTCTCTCTCTGCCCCCACTGAAATGCTGACCATGTAAAATGTCATTCTCTAGGATAGGCTCTGTTCTGGGGGAGGTTCGTGCCCTGGCAGACCTTGCTCTGCACTTGTCACCTTTTGTTAAACAGTGGCCCTTTACCAGGAAACATTTGAGCTGTGTGCATGGCTGAGAAAAGCAGCTTTCTTCATGTCTACCAAGTCCTCTTTCTGCTCCTGTGACTGAGCCTTCTTCCCAACTACCACGAATCCCCCTGCATTCAATGGAGTTTATAGGCTCTGGCTCAAGAAAGATCAGCTCTGTCACCCACTGTTCTTCACAGGAGCGCTTTGCCTGCGCATGCAATCAGCAAACCATGAGAGCAGCTTGAATGCTTCAGCTGTGAAATCTTCAAATTACTGAAACCCAAAGCAGAGGGAGTCCCTCCCTTGGGCCTCTTACACTGCCCAAAGTGTGGGGGGTCAGTGGTCCACAGCCTGCACAGCACAAAAATCCCCACCTCTTCAAGCTTTCCTCACGACATACCAAGTGGGAGAAGGCAACTGAAAACTGCAAGGATAGACATAGGTTAATGTTTCTGATGGGTTTCGTTTTTCCTATTTGTCTTTACTATCAGTTTGGAGGCAATCCAGTGTCTTGTGCTATTGGTTTGGCTGTGCTGGAGGTGATAGAAAAAGAAGATCTCCAAGGAAATGCTACACGTGTAGGAAATTATCTCTTGGAGTTGCTCACTGAGCAAAAGGAGAAACATCCCTTAGTGGGAGATATCAGGTGGGTGCCTTACAGCTAGGTCAGAGAAGAAAAATACCTGTGCTAGAAAAAGCAACAAGTTTGGGGTGAGGGGAACACAGAAACATTATGTCATGATTATGCTACCCCTCTTTTTTAAAATGGACTACCCAAAACGGATACTGTAATACAATAAATTTTTCAAAAAAGTTGTCCATCCACCTGCTTAGTTAGGTATAAGCATAGCCACTAGAAAAGTTCTGGGAGAGAGTAAGGAGAAAGAGCCATCCGTGTGCAATAGCCCAGTTGTCAGCACACTGTTGGGGAGATGGAGACCTTGTTCAAATCTCTGGTCCATTTCATTTGGAGATGTTAGTGGGGGTTTTCCTTATCTCATGTTGCTACCATTATACCTGCCTTCAGGTTTTTTTTTTTTTTTGGGGGGGGGGGAGGGGCTGGGTTGTGGGGTTTTTGTAGTTCTTGGTTTTGGTTAATTGTCTTCCAGTGGTCCCTGGCTTGAGGTTTGCAGGACAAGAGAGAAAGAAAATTATTCTATCAGTCTTAACTGGCCATGTAGTCTTAATGAGCCAGATAAATTTATTTATCCAGAAACATCTGTTACCTCACTTGATTGTCTGAAGTAGCCAGTGCCAAAAGGCAACCTAAGAAAAAGTCTCCTCTCTTTCCTGCTGCTTCTTCCCCGCTTGCGCCCCAGGGAAGGGAATTGCACTTGTTAGAAACAGGTTTTGCATTTGCAGCAAAGGCTTGGGTTACTGACACTGGATTTCACCTGTCTGTGGTGTTTTGGTTTTTTTTTCCTCTTCTCCAGGGGTGTTGGATTGTTTGTTGGAGTGGATCTGGTGAAAGATCAACAAAAGCGAACACCAGCCACAGCTGAAGCCCTTCACCTTATTTACAAGTAAATGTTTTTTTAAAGACTGTGTGAAGTGATCAAACCCTCCTAATGTTCCCCAGCAGTTACTCATTAATTTCAGTATAAATTTGTGTAGCTTTTCATAACATAGCACTAGAAAAAGAAAAGTTTCAAAACGTAACTCAGCCTGAAGGGTCTGACAGGACACAATATAGATCTATACCTGCGTCTGTTGCAAATGTTTCCTCTTTCCACAGGCTGAAAGAGCATCAAATCCTTCTTAGTGCAGATGGACCTCACAGAAATATACTAAAATTTAAACCACCAATGTGTTTCACAATGGAAGATGCAAAACACGTAGTGGAGACAATTGATGCCCTTCTCACAGGTATGTATGCTCAAAGGAATACTCTTCTTCATTCATTTCCGGGTGACCTCTTAGAAGCACCAGCCACCATAATCTAGGCCATTAGATGCAAGGGAAAGTAATCAATTACATTTTGTACCACTTGGCCAAACTGCTGTTCTTAATGTAAATTATTATAAATAAGTCAAAAAACCCATATATACTTCATCCAAAGTTTTTTAGGCCAAATCCTGCTCTCGATCCTTTCTCTTACAGACTCAGTGTTTCTACTCATTTCTGGTCACCTATGCTATATGTTAAGGAGTGAATATGTTAATTCAGCACAGGCCTGAAAGACTCTGCTGAAACACTGGTGAAGCTTTCCATAATGTGCTCTACCTTTTGTTTTGTTTTTTAACTGGCATACTGGAACTTGATCGTCTCACTCAAATTTAGCCTGAAGGTTTTCAGGCTCTATTTATCTTTTACCTGGGGACCAATCCAGGGGAAAATAACAACAGGTATACTGGTAGCATAAGGACTCTCCAAGCCCGTTCTACATTGAACCCTCCCATCTCCTGCAATCATAACAACTGGGGTTACACTAGCACAAACCTGTTGGACAAAGGCAGAGTTCAGCTCTGAAAGGTCTATCTGAACCCACACGCTACAATCAAGCTGCTAATTTCATTCTTTTCTCTAAACACCCCTAGGCTTACGCCCAAATCCTGATACATTAATCACATTGCCTCAGAAAAACATTTTAGGAAGTATTCATCATTCTTCACTTATTCTCTTGTGTGATAAATGCCCAGAGGAATAGCTGATTAGGTATTTTTTACTTCACTAAGCTGTTAAATTGACTGTATGCTTACTTAGCCCTGGTTCTTTCTAATTTAATTATTACTTTCTTTAGAAATGGAAGAGGCAACTGGAATGAAGACAGAAAATAACACATCTACAAATGCACAGTGCAAAAGAAAAGTAGGTTTTGAATTTATTTTAACTCTTACTCAGGTGTTTGGCAAAGCAAGTATATATTACTTTGGCAGAGCACACCTTCATTTTTGGTTGTGTGAGTGGTTCTGTGCCTTGAAACTGAGCTCAGAACGTAACCCACCACTAGAAACCTGAGAGGATTGCGTTACTGAGGCAAATCTAAAATGAGTTGAATGAGACAGACCTACAGTGAGAAACATGTTATAGACAGGCCCCTCGCTTTGTCTGCCTTGTGTGCAAACAAGACTGACCAGACTTTGAGCTACACAAAATGGTGGGCTCAGCAGCCAACAATTTTACTAGTTCTTGGTATTGTGTGCTATTCGACTTTCTAAGCAAGCATTCAGTCTGGAAGATGTCCAAGTTTTCAGAGAGTCCCAAGGATTTCATTTCCACCATAGCTCTTTGAGTATGAATGGTTAATGTGCATCCAAATTAGGACATCTTGGGTTGCAGTCCCAGCTTTGGATAACTCCAGTGTAATTTTTCACACCCTTAAAAACGCGTCACCCACTGTGTTATAGGGACACTCATTGAGCTGTCCCTTGGTGAGTTTTCCAGTGATGCTGCAAAACTTGGGAAGGCAATAGCTCAGCTGTCTAGGGAGGCAGTAATTAAGACAGAGGCCCTGTAGATTACTGGCTATCTAGATGATACTAGATTTGGGGTGCAAGCCTCCTCTTACAGACATTTATACACATTCAGTTCAATTTTTTTCAAAGCCAAGAAGTTGTGCCACTGAAAGAGGAGAGTCAGGCAGAGCTACCTAACGGGAAGCAAGTCCAGTGGCTGCCTGTTGGAAGACGTGCATGTGCCTTCACTGACACTTCATTTCTGTTTCAGACAACCGAAGGGAGTTCTCAACCAGAAGGTGCAAATGAAAGCACTGGCCATATGAATGGAGCTGCCTGCAGACAAGAAAATGGGCTTTATTCTAAAAAGCGCTCAGTGCCAAGTAAAAGAATAAGAACATGAAGAGGGAAGGTTTCCTCATTCAGTTTGAATTTGTGTCCAGCTTGCTTTTGAGATGAAGAGTGCAATAGTCCAAGTCCTAGGATCTGTGTGAAGCCTCGTTCTACCTTCCATACACTGGCTGAATTCCTATTAGCTTCAATAGGAGTTTAAAATACCTTTTCAGATACATGAGAACTGCACCATGTGGCTTGAAATCTAGATGTGACGGAACAGACAAGTGATACACAAATACCTTGGTGCTGATGGCAGGCTTGACATAGGCATACAAACTCAGTGAAATCTGTGGATTTAACAGAATCTGAATTGCTTAACCACCATACAAGCAAATGCCAATCCTTTTAAGTTTAAAATTATATGCTTAATATGCTATTTTTACAATATTTTAAATTTCAATATGTAATATTGAGATGTTAATTACTTCCCATGTTTTAATGGCTGAATTCACAAAACAATGCTTGAGAGAGAAATTGTTATTATCTTCCAGTGTAACTTAGGTCCTATGGACCATATTCCCAGTTGATGCAAATTGGTGTAGTTTTGTTAACGATGCTCTACCAAGAGTCTACCACTGTGTGTGTAGAGACTCAATGTTTCTACAAGGCATTCTCACTCTATGTTCAAAGAAAATGAAGAATCTGCATTCTAATTTTCTATGGATAAAGCAACTTTTATAGATAACTATTTATATAGAGTAAGATTTTATTATTTTTTCCCTAAAGTTTATATATTGAATCCTCTCAACCCAAAAAAAAATGCGAGTATATATCAACTCAGACACACTGATTGATTGAATTTAACCTGAGGGTCTCTCAAAATGAGGTTCCCAGGGACAGCCCAGCTTGCATTCCCATGGATTTTAGTTGTTTTGACTGTGGTGGAAATTATTGCCTGGTCCTGTTGTAGCAGTGCTATTCCTTTTTGTCAGTGGTGATGAAGAGTTTCATGGGATCTTGACACATAAATGGCTGTGCTAACCTGTGATAGATGACTAAAATGAGAGGACCACTGCATAAAATGTGCATGCAAACGCTCTGCAGCCACTGCCTATCTGTGCTGCAGATACTTTGCCTCCTTGTCAGTGTTAAATTTCAACGAGAGCGTGCAGGCCCTGCTTCCCCTTTTTAATACATGCATAACTCTGTGCTACGGGAGACACTGAGGGCTTTACAAATCGTTTGCACTTCAGAAAAAAAAAAAAAAGACAAAATTTATTTCCTCTTCAATTTTAATACCCTAAGTCCTACTGTTTTGTAATTGCTGCTAATAATCCTACTGATAGGACTGAAAATTGAGCACCTTACCTAATTCCGTGTTTTCCACAATTTGCTATATTAATATTGATGTTTCCAGTGTAACATCTTCCAACATCCTCAAGCTGGCTTATTTTCTGTTTCATGATCCTTAAATAATTCTTCCATAAAAATAAATCTCTTATTTGTAATTATCATGTCCTCTACAAAGAGGTGGGTTTGTTTGTTTTGATTTTATTCTTCAGTAATACCGATTTGATGAGGGCAGTAAGTTCAGTTTTGGCTGGGGGTTGTCTCCATGCCAAAGCAGAACTAGCTAGCCTGTGTTTTTACCTGAGGCCTTACATGGCCCTCAGCTGTCAGCAGCTCTTACCCTCCAAGCCAGATGTTACCCTCAGCTGCCACAATGCAGTCCCTGCTAACTATGTGCCAGGAAGGATGCCACAGGTCTTTTCCAACATGAAGACTTAGGTCCACAAAGACCTAAGAAAACCTGCCCCATCCCTGGAGGTGTTCAAGGCCAGGCTGGATGGGGCTTTGAGCAACCT
>JAOXJM010000033.1:24500020-24510044 GCA_026413425.1 Tringa solitaria
AGGAGAGGAGAGGAGAGGAGAGGAGAGGAGAGGAGAGGAGAGGAGAGGAAACTGGCTGCAGTATCACATGAAACATCACTCTTTTTAATAGTCACTTTGAAACACTTCTCTATTCAAATAGGTCACAGTAGCTCAAAACCTTTCAAGCACTCATTTTTACCTCTGGTTTTCTGACGCTCTATGTAATATACAGTAAGTATCATGCATGGCCATTCTGTAAAATCTGCTTGGTTAATTCTTTGCCAATCTCAAATGATCAAAAATTATGAGTTAAGACCTCCAATAATCAGCAGCTTTTTCCTCAAAAATTAGCCATCAACATATTGGAATATTTATTTGTCTTTTACTTTCAGGGTATGCTCAATGGCTTGCAGTAAAGCCACTTCAGAAACAGTCTTTCAGAAAAAATCACCCTGCTTCAGGGACATGGTCAAAGTAACAATTTCTGGTGAAACACAAGTTCAAGGAAAACATGGAAAACCATAAAATTTAAAATAAAATTCTGGGTGAAGAACTTTTCCAATATGCACTGCTTCATTTGTTAAACTCAGAATTGCTGTTTCACAGACCTACTATCAACTTGGGAGAGGAAAAATATCTTTAATGGGCTGCAGCATTAGGCTAAGCCTCACTACTTCTTCTAAGGTTGAAAACACAAGCCTTAACTCCTTCTGCAAAGCCTTTACATTGGAATTTACAAGTTAGTCCAGCAACATTTTTTTTTAAATAACTTCAGTGAATCCGAGTCTCAGAAAAATGTGGATCTTGATGCAAACTTTGTTGGTTGAGTCCATGTCTAATTTTACTATAAAGCAACTTATGCAATAGGATAACCTGCTTACTGTGTTAGTTGAGTCACCTTCGTCAAAGGCTTTCATAGGAGGTGATATAACATCCTAGTAGGCTTATAGAATTAGTGGTTGTGCATTGACTGTGTGACAGGAACAATGTTGGACTGGAAGACAAAGGGGATATTTTCTAAGCTCTGGGTAAGTATGTGACTTCAATGTTTTTATACTGCAAAGGCCCCAGGCACAGGAAAAATAAACATAAAAGGATGTGCAAGAAACACTACACATCATTTGAATTCCCAAAAATAATGCAGGAATCAGATTTTTTCAAGCATACATTACACAGCTAGTAACATCTGAAACAAGTGCCTAAAACGACTAACACTGCCTCTTTGGTTTTCCCCTCCCTGATTCACATTTTCTTGAACTCTCTTGGGACCACAAGGACTCAGTGACTTGCCTGTGCCCTTCGAAAGGAAGAAGCTTTTGACCCCACTCATCCATCTGCAAGAGTTTCATGGAACCCGTAATCGCAAAAGCTGACTCTTTTCCTGGGTCATGCGTGATTCAGGCTACCCAGAGGGCAGAGGGAGTGTGCCCTCTGGGCCAGCAGATACACCCTTTTGAGGTGGGGAGGGCATGACTTAAGCAGAACCCCCAATCTTTTGGTTGGTTTGCCGCATTTAGCTATTGCAGGTTTTTCTGTTTGATGTTTTAATTTCTTACTGCACCTTGAGCAACCTGGTAGGACATATGACATCAACCGTGAGTAATCATTTGTTTGTAGTTACTATTAACACTATCAGGTATCTCAGTCAAGAATAATAAAAAAGGCAAAAGCACTAAATAAATACTCTTTATCTGTATTTAAAGGCTCTCCTTTTTTTGTGTCACTGATGACTGAGGAAATTAATAAGCAGTGTGGAAAAGGTTGACTTTATTGTGGCGCAGGCTATAAATACATAAATAAATTAGTATATATGTGTTTCTATCAGGGCATGTTTTATATTGACTACTTGTCTTGCTGCTAAATTACCCCCATTTTGTCATATTTACTCCAGAACTGCCCTGCTGCGATTTTTGATTCTGATCTCTCCCTCTTTCTACTTCCTTTTTTCAAAACAAATATCTGAATGCAGACTTTGCTCCAGGTGGGTCCTGAGGTGCAGAATTACTTTCTACTGACATCCAGCTCATCTTTCCAATCCCAGTTTCCAAACAACACCCACAAGATCTATCTATCTACTCAAAGCTGTATTTACTGTGACCAAGGTTAACTCCAATTCCTTTCTCAGTTATGTCTCCAGGCAAACTCCCTTTGTTTTCCAGCTCTTTCAAATAAATACTCTAGTTTAGCTGGAGGTAAATGTAGGACTGATGTGGCCTTATGTAGGAAGCATGATGTAGGCCTGAGTGTATTAATAAATCAAATCAGGTAATCCTAACTGTCTTGTCTGGTCCTTTGCTCTTGTGAGTATAATATTAAGTGGCTGCATGGGGGGTTGGAAATTGATCTTTGAGGTCCCTTCCAACTCTAACCATTCTATGATTCTATGTCACTATTGAATTGCTTTATTTACTTTCATTGAAAGCTTTTTGGGAACTGCCATTTTGGTGTTTAGTTGTATAGCACCTGGAATGTCAAAAGCCTGGTCCAGGCTTATGGATCCTGAAACAACTGACCATTGATAAAATACAAAATGTAATCATTGGTAAATGACAATCTCTGTATTACACTGGCAAAGCAAAGAAGAGCTAATTGTGGTCTTAAGAGGCTGGCATGACATACACATACTAATATCATGGTTTACTAGATTATATCACTTGCTTAGTGTGTCTGCATGTCCCCTGGAAAGTACTGTTTGCATTCAATTGGATGTACATTACAAGGAAATAATCAAACTTTAAAGCACTTCAAGGAGAATTACTGTAATTTGGTCCAGGCTTTCTAAAGCAGTTAGACAGCCTGGGTTTAAGGTAGGGAAGCTTCATTTCCCAGATATATGGGAACATATTGGTAGCAGCAGGACACTACACTATTTCCAGGTACTAGGAGCACATTTATCAGGACAGTAGAAGTCCATGGCTTGCCTGAAAAGAATCAAATAGTTCCACACAGTACAGGGCAGAGGTACATCGACAAGCCCTTATACAGGAACAAACTGCCAAAAAAGTTTCTGATCAAAACAGTTCCAAACCCATGCAACAAGTTCCAGGACCACAGAAGCACACGAAATTGAGATGTGGTGAGAAAGAGTGACTACAAAAATCCTATTCTGTGCGGGAGCTTTTTAGCCTCTAGCTGCCTTATTCTGGCTTACTAGGCTGGAATTACAATGGGTCTGTTTCATAAGTAGATTTTGCTTCAGAAATTGTTTTTTCAAACCAAACACATTTGTTTGAACTATCAGTTTCAATGTTTTTGACTAGATTTTGCAAGTCCAGTGTACATAAGAGAGAAAAACTTAAATACAGAGACTGACCTTTTCACTCTGCAAGCAGAGGTTTCAACAAAGTTTAGTCTGATTAGAGATTTCAGAAGATTTCAAAAGTTTTGAAAGCCTTGGAGGTATTTGTGAAACAGAATCTGTTTTTTACTGTTTGTTCCAATGTCGACAGGCACTGAGAGGCAGAGCAGGACCTGACACTCCACCTAATCAGCATGCTGTGCTGGCTCAGAAGCAGAGCTGGACACTAACAGGACTCTGGCTTACACAGACTAACAGTTGACAGAGTCTTTTAGCCAACTTCCTTACTTTTGTGTCTCCTATTTTCTTGTCAAATGTAAAGTGAGATTTTATTGCTAATCTTATTACTGCTCCATTACTATCTACACCTGCATTATTTATTTCCAATACAATTTGCAATAGCAGTGTAAATCTACCAGCTAGAATCTTTTCCCTATGCTTGTATCAGACAACATAAGCTGTTGTCTTACATATAATTTTGCAGCTGATGCAGTCAAGGAGATAGACATGAATCGAAGATGGCACTGAGGGTGATTCCCTTGCAATGAACTACGTTCCACTTGGAAGTTTCCTTAGAAGCAAAGAACATAGATTGAAGATAGTCCCTCAAAGATCTGCTTTCTGGCATACAACAGATGAAAAGGAAGATGTTCAAATGGATTAAGACTGTATCAGGAAGAGAGCTTTCTATATTCAGTTTTATCTGAGTGCAAACTGCTGGAACAACACTGATTCAATCCGAGAGACCACGAAATACTGTTATCCCAAGTGAAGCATTTCCAAAATGTTCCTGCAGGTTCCAGAGTCTCTCCTGCTGCCAGAGCAATTTAAATTTAATGCATTAACTTTATTTAAAAATATCTCTCTGCTTTGGAGAGGAGTTTGGAGCCAGCTGCCCTCCCTCTCAGCATATGTAAGTGATAATGGCAGGTGAATATGTACTATACAGTAGCTTCATATTTCTCCCATTAGGATCCATGTCACTTTCTATTTTCGAGAGCTGAGTGAGTGTTTACTAGGCTATGCTTCATCCCCCTCCTTCCCCTGTACCATAACCTTGTAACCCAAGACGCAGTATTGGGTTTGCAGTGCTCTGACCTCCTGTCCCTCTACTTGAAATTAACTGCTTTTATCCCGCGATGGCTGCCGCTTGGGTTACACCGATAACCTTTCATGGCAGGCCCGGGGAACTTCCCAGCAGAAGCAGGAAAGGACCACGGTTTACCTCAATTCAAACACAATGCAATTCAAAGCTGGGTCCCCGTTAGGCTGGGATGGTTTTAGATCTTTCCGAAGTTGCCCTGGATCCTCACGGGGCCACGAACGGTCTTGCCATTTAAGCCTTCGGGTGACTGATCCACAGGTGACCCAGGGACTGAATTCACATCCTGGGACCCTTTCTCCAGGCCTTATTCAAGCAAAATAATTAGTGAATTTCTTAGGTATTTTGCCTGGTTAAGACAGAAGAATCAAGCCACTTGTGGTATCCATCACATACATTTAACATGAAAAAGCAATTCCCTATCCATTTTGCCACATCACCCTCCCACACACATGCGACCCCAGAAAGATATCCAGAGAAGGAATGGCATGACAAATGGGAAGACGTTTGAATTATTTTGTCATTCCCATCTGGATGGTCTCCACCTAAACCCCCTAGGACTTTTACCCCTGTGCCAACTGCGAGATCAAGCTGGAACCAAACAGTGTTTGGTGGCCTGGTTCACAGAATAAAAAAAAAAAAAAACAACTTGGTGGAAGCTGGACAATTGCTGCCATTACTTTGAATATCCTCTTTGCATAGCATTTGAGTTAATTTTGGCTTCCACATACTGTAAAACTGTGCCTTACTGAATTGCTAATTGCTGCTCAAAAGGACAGTTCCACATCCTTTGGCCCCTGGCTGCATCTTCCCACCCTTCACCTTGGCCAGCACGGGCACTTATCTGATGCTATGAAGAACCAGGTCAGCTTAGACAGCAGAAAATTAATCACTCTTTTTTCACGGTTTAGTTTTACGCTGTTTTGGTTTGAACAAACTCACTTAAGGTTCAGAAAAATGCAGATTTAAACTGTAAAACAAAACAAAAAAGCAGTACACTGATAGAGGGCTCAAACATTTTCTGAAACTTCACTTTTACCATTTGCCAAAAGTAGCATTTGATCTGGTATCACTAGAAATTCTTCTGTCTTGCCACTTTTTCAGACTGTGGTCACTTAGCCCCAGATTTCGACAGCTCTGGAAAGCTCAGTGGACAAGACTTGGATTCCTTCTAGCACATATCTCCACTCCTTGCCTTCTCTCCACCTCCAAAACACATTCAAAACACAAATTTTGAAAGCTTTTACACACAGTTTACTAAGAAGAAAAACAGACTTATTTTGCCTTTCAGGTATTTTAATGAGTTGCTAATACTTCTCCCAAACAACATGCTTTACTTTCAATCCCTAGCCTTCATTTTCAACCAGCCCTTCTTTGAGGAATTAAAGTCCTTTTTCATAAAGCCATTGCCTATCAGTGGGCACTTGAAATACGACCAACTGTTACATCCCCTACATGTCATAGTCATATTTTTTTTTAAATGTGGAGGCACAGATGAAGAGTTTATACTTATTCGTAGAGAAGACTCATTTACTTTGATTAAGTATTCATAAGAGCAACTGCTGAGCATTCTAGTATCTCCAGAGACCAAAATATGCTCTTTCCCAAATCACTAGAAAATAGACAGCAGCAGGGGAAGCACACTGACAAGACCTTACTGATTTATGCCAGCTTCCCAGTCGAGCTGTCATACCTACAGTTGTTGCAAGAGGTAATAGTCCTTGGTTTGTCTGCCTGACCTGTCAGTTAACTGGTGGTTAGCAGTTAATGCATTTCCCAACGGTGTTCTGTGATAAAGGAACATGCTGGCAGTTTCATAACGCATTTTTCATGGCAGGTGCTGTCTCCAGCAGTTAAAAGTCTCTCTTTCCCTATTTACAACGGGGTTATAAAGCTCCACTGATTTTCATGCTTTGGAAACCAGTAGCTAATATATTGTACAAATTGCAAGCCTTTTACCCACATATGCGACTTCTTTAGAGCTCAAAGTATCATCCTTGATAACGATGAGAAATGCTGGCCTGGCTGTTACATGTCTGATAAGTGCACACAAAACAGCTGAGGGAATTAACAAACCAAGGGCAAAAGGCAAAGATCATGTATGGGATTAAGGTAGACAGTGATCCTCCCTGAAACATGCTATTTGACCATTTCATTTTGAAAAGGCAATATGGCTTTGAAGCCCTAACAGTATTTTCCATAGAGCTGAAAAGTAAGGATGACAGATGTCCCACTAGCTCACTGTCTACTGTCACAGCAAATATAGTTTTCTTGTCACCACCTACAAATCCCAAGATCCGACTTCCTTTCCTCCCTCCCTCCCGTTTATCCCTCCATGTCTAACTCCACATTTCCTCAGCCCACCTGCTCTGCCAGAGCTCCCATCAGCTTCCTTCACAATCACTGCCGCCAAGTCCCTCATGAACAGCAAGTTTCCTAAGCTCATTTGCAAAGTCTGTGTCCTTCTTTTAATGGCTTATTACTGTCATGCTACTAATTATTAGCAAGTGAACATACCTTATCTTTTTATAAAATAGAACAGGAAAAGAATGAGTTTGTCAGGTAAATCCTGAGATGAATGACATTGCAGGGAAAACTCACATTTGGTCAGGATTTCACTGACACTCACTGCTGATTTTTATTTGTATCGGTGGGAATCTGCATAAGGATCTAACTTCTCTTGCAAAGCTTAAAAAAGGGCAAGGAGATAACAACAACAACAAAGCCCCCCCAAAAAAACTAGAAGAAAATCATTGCAACACTGACAGAGGCCATTACGTGAACAGTCAGCATATTTTGGTATTGGACCCAAATCTTCCTTCCTGCTGCTCTGGTCGGGAAGAACATTCATACAGGGGCACTACATCTGACCTGAAAACATTCTCCAGGCTCCAGCAATTATGTTCTTTCTTTCCTCCTGTCAGAGTCCTCAAGATCTTAAGGCACAACTTTCCAAGACTCCCCCACAGTCCATACAGGTTCTTGCCAGAATGTCACCTTCCTACTTCCTGACACTCAGTTTGTCCAAAGGAAATTCTCAACCTCAATCACTTTACTCACAAAGGAAATGAAAGACACAGGCTATGTCTACACAACACAACAAAGATCTAGGTATCACCAAGTGACTTATTTTCAGGCCTTGAAGCAACACAGTACAGTGAACATTAGCACCTAAACTCATACCAACAAGCTTTTATATCTCTGTGGCACCAAGCTAATGCAGCTGTGCTGCTTCCAGCACTCCACCTAGCATCTCTTCATCTCCTTGTCTTGCAGCATGTGGATACCTGATTCATGTCAGCATCCACCTGGTAGCTCTGCACCACGTGAGACATACCTATCGTTGCTGCTACATGCATCTGAAACACGGGCGCAGGACTCCATCTCAGTTGCCTAACCCCTCCTCAGAGTCTATTTCATCTTCCACAGCAACACAGGTGGTGTGGTTTGGGCTGGACTGGCCACTGAAGCAAACTTCTCTTCAAGCATCACCTCTAGTTATTAACACTCTTTGCTGAAAAGAACGTTCTTTTTAAAGAGCACAAGGTAAATATCTTTGTCTCCTCCTGCCTTTCCCCTGGGGTTTTATCATTCTTCTGTCTTCCCTGTTAGTTACAGCAGATAAGGTTGATTCAGTCAGTCAGCAGACTTTTTCGCTCATGAAGCTATAGTTCTGCTTCTGTCCTATACTGGATGTCCTCTTTGGGACTCGGGAGAAAAATTTGTTTTAGTGCCTGAACTGGCTGACTAAATACTTCAGGAATTAGGTTAAGTGTTGTCTGCCTTCCTGCGGATGTGAAATCCTTTTAGGGTTGTGTTAACCCTTTGCACCTACAATATCAACAGTCACATACACAAATAGTAAAACCAGAAGCTATTCAAAATAATTGACATCCTCTGCTATCCTGGTGGTCACTCTTGGGTTTTACTAAGGATGAACTGTAATCATATGAAAGATCTTGGGCCAAGATAGAGCACTTCCCATGTCTTTCCTTTCATCAGCAAAAAAAAGTACTGCGTTAATAAGAAAAGTCAATACCATGTATCCTTGTAGTCATCAAATAAGTGTAGAGCAATTATATTTCTCAGACAGCCTGGTTTTAAAAGAAGTCTGTGTTCACACAGTACAAAACATCCAACTTTCACAGACATAAATATCAACGGTCTACCCAGAAGCAATACCCACCAGGGAATTTTCCAAGGTCCCTAAAGGGCACCATATCTAAGTAAAACAAAGAGCAATGAGGTTCCAGGAGAACATCAGCCAAGGCGAGATCCTCCCAAACTGCAAAAACAGGCAAGAATTAAACTTGGCAGGTATTTTTCAAGGTGATGAGAAAACATGTCAAACGTATGGTGCAAGTGACTCCCTGAAATGTGTCAGAAACAACTTTCTGGCAGCAGCCAGAAAGTTTCAATTCCACCACATACACAAGTCCACCTGAGATTTCAGGTTGGAGGGGTGGAAGGGGCGGTACCTGCAGAGGAAGAGCTGTGTCATCACCAAACTCCTCTTCCCTACCTACCCAACCTACTGTGAGCTCAGCAAGGCCACCTGTGGGTTTGCGTAGTCAACACGATGAAACCCAGCGTGAGTTTGCTCCTCTAAGCATTACCACAGAACAACCAATGACCACATGTTTTTAATAATAGTAACTGCAAAAAATGTACTCTGTGATCAACAAGAAAATACAAATCAGAAATGGGAACCATCACAGGGCAGAGCGCGTCAGAGATTACGTGGAGGGCAACTAGTATAGAGCTGCCTGAAAGTTCGTATGTGAACCCCCAGTGTGTTCCCTAGGACCAAAGAATGTTTCCTTCAGTGCAAACATAGCACAAAGCTGCCTATCATAAGCCTCTTCCAAGCCCCCACTATGAGGCAGAGAAACGTGAACAGGGCAAGGGAGACTCAGTTATGAAAAGCTTTTAATAAAATGTTTTACAACCGTGTGGCATTATGGCTAAGCAGGCATAAGTTACAGCAACCTCTTTTGGTCCACTAATACCTAATCTATGTGCAATTTCATTTCATAAATGAACCCAGGAGAATACAGGAGACTTTTCAGGCAGATGTAATTTTTTCTGAATTTATTAGCGCAAGACAGCAATCACCACCTGAATTTCAGAGCACAAGTATGGTTCCACTGTGTACATCGGGGAAGGCTATAAACACCTGCCATACAACAGGAAAACCTTAAAAGACATCTCCAAGCCTTGGGCAAATGTGCTATATTTCTGGATGCCAGTCACAGCTGGGCCACGGTTGTCTGTACAGCAGGCCAAACCCCAGAATCATGGATGTTCACACACCATAAAGAAGCCTGTATCTCAGTGAAGAACAAAGCTTTGCAGCTTTAACCTGACTGTACTCCAAATTGACCCTTTCTGAACAACTGGTCTTTCTAACCCTGTGGGAAAATTTTTCTTTAGGGGTGTTTTCCTCAGCCTAGGAAGTGAAAGAATCATCAACAATAACCAAACATCCTCCCTTCCCTGAAGTTAAGTACTAAATCAGTACCTGAAGGGAGCCTACAGAAGAGCTGGAGAGAGGGACTCTTTGTCAGGAAGTGTAATGACAGGACAAGGGGCAATGGTTTTAAAATGAAAGAGAAGAGATTTAGATTAGATATCAGGAAGAAATTCTTTCCTGTGAGGGTGGT
>JAOXJM010000033.1:24533324-24546569 GCA_026413425.1 Tringa solitaria
GTTCCCTGTCCTTCTTGAACTGGGGAGCCCAGAACTGGACACTGTGCTCCAGATGGGGCCCCATAGTCAATCATTCCCTTAATATGCCCTCCCCACGTTCAGCAGTCATCACCTTAGAAGCTTCCTGAGTTGGGTTGTGTTTTCTGACTTTTGTGTTTAATAGCTGTCGATCCCTGAGAAAAGGGGAAACCGCAAGAGCTAATGGAGCGTAAGACGGCTTGTCAACAGCCAGAAACAGCCTTCCAGTGGTGCCAGATTTGTGGTTATTAAAAAACTAAACACATGAAAGTCACCTCCACCAGACCCTTACAATTGCATGAAGTGCCACTTCAGTAGGAACGAAAGGGGGAACGCTGGATAGAAGGAGCCCACTGGATTACATCTCTTCTCCCAGGTGTTTGTGTCAGCTCCCATCCCACACACGCAGGTCCCCGATGAGCTGAGCAGCATGCCGAGGGGTAGAGCTGGCCTCTCTGCTCTGAATCCAGCAGCTGGCTACTGACAGGAAGGTCCACACCATGTGTTGGTGGCCTCCCTAATGGATCCCGCTCCCACCCCACCATGTGGCACTGACGCACCCAAGACCAAGAGGTTTCTGAAGCACGCCTCTCCATCCCTTCTGCTCCCCAGCCTCTGTGCTGGTGGTGGCCCTGCTCTGCCACACAAAGTCCATCCCTGGCTTCTCCTGGCGTGTGTGGATGCGTGGTGGCCACTGCCGCTATCAATGCTGACTTGTACGGGCAAAGTCTTCGCATGGTGTCCATGGGAACGTGGCCACCTGCAAGGACCACAGGACTGGGCCCAGCAGCTCTCAGCCCTGAAACCCCCACATGCTCCACTGGCCTCAGCAATGTTCTGCAGCGATAGCCGGGGACCTGGGCATTAAATATGTAGGAAGCTGCATCCAAGACCAAGAGGTTTTTGAAGCACGCCTTTCCATCCCTTCTGCTCTCCAGCCTCTGTGCTGGTAGTGGCCCCTACTCTGCCACACAAAGTCCATCCTTGGCTTCATCTGGCACGTGTGGATGCATGGTGGCCACTGCCACCATTGATGATGACTTGTATTGGCAAAGTCTTCGTGTGGCATCCATGGGGACGTGGCCACCTGCAAAGACCATGGGATTGGGCACAGCAGCTCTCAGCCCTGAAACCCCCACATGCTCCGCTGGCCTCAGCAATGTTCTGCAGCGATAGCCGGGGACCTGGGCATTAAATATGTAGGAAGCCGCTGCTGCCATCGTTAGCAGCTTCGGCGTCGCTCTTGGAAAGCGGCAGCTGCTCGGAAAGCTTTGATGTGTGCTCCCGGCCTTATTTACGGGCTTGTAACTCGCCGCTCGTTGCAGCGCATCCTCCCCGTTTTTCGATCTATAATTATTATTTTGGTTAATTATTGGGTCTTTTTAAGTGCAAATTATGGACACCAGATTTCTTCTAATTCATGAAAGAAGAGAAAATATGTATGAACTAGATTTAAGGGTATATTTTAAGGAGCATATTTCAGACAACAAGTAAATTTCAGAGCAATTAGAGTATTCAATATGAACTTTCTAGGCCCAGAACCCTGGGGGGAATAAGAAAGCCAATTAAATTAGATTAAATAATGATGCCTAAATATAAAAGTGTAACAGAATCCAATTGTTAAAGAGCAACACTATTAAATTATGATGGAATAGTTTAGTTTAGATGTTTCAGTGCAACAGGTTACTATTTTATTATTGAACAACAGTATCGATATTTTTTAAACTTACCTGATTTGGGCTATAAACTCAACTGGTGTAAATTCTAGGAGCTGTCAGTTAAATTCCAGTGGTTTCCTTCTGCTGATGCACTGGCCTAGTTTTTCAAACATTTTCAGTTTATTTTGTCAGAGGAACAGGGCTGTCAGGCAAATGGCTCTCCAGAGCATCCAGAAATGTTAGCTTGATGACAACTGGTTTAATGCTATCTAATGTGGGGATAAGATTTGAAGCAGGAGCTCACTAAGCCCATTTTGTACAGATTAGTGCGAGTCAAGTGATTCTCTCATGTTCTCTGCTACTCCTATCTCTTCACAGGACCAAACTATCTCTTTTGGGAGCAGTTATTTTCCATGTCCAACATGTCTCATTAACTCTTTCTGCACTTTCCTCTTGCCTTGAATACAACAAAGGGGAAGGATTAGCAAATGTACAACCCATCGACTTGGAAAAGTAACAGTGGCATCCTACAAAACCCATTTTTTTCTCTGCCTAGGATGTCAGTGGAAGCATAGGGCCTGAGGACGTGGGCTTTTCCTCTTGAGAAAACTGGGGGTTGGATTCCAGGGTGTATTTGCTTATTGGCAGTGTAAAACTGGAAACCTCTTTTCTACCAGAGATGGTTAGGAAGACAATCATATCTGATGGAAGATTAGTAATGCATTTTGCACCACCAGCATTTGTCACTGTACTTTGTTTACTGCACCAGAAGAACACTTTTTTTCACAGCTTAAGACCAGTTCTTGATATGCTGACCAACCTTCCTTTCTTTTCCACATGGTCCTCTCCACGACCCTCTTTTTTCTGAAAGTCCCTATCTACGTGCGTAACCGTTTGCTTGGGCGCACACATCAGAGTCCGAGCAAGAATGCCCAAATGAGTATGGCTCAATAAGCCCGGCTGGAGCTCTGAAAAGCATTCCTATTTACTTTCCTACCCTCCCATCCTACTTCCAGGCATCTCCCAGGCCCCATGAGGACTCTGCTGCCCCATCAACCTCTCTTCACTTGCTGTCCTACTGACCTGGGCTGGCAGACTCGAAGAGGCACGGGAAGGGAAGTGAGCCTGTGTGTGAGCACATACTGCAGAAGGGACAAAAGGGACACCTTACTGCAGAAAGGACAAAAGTGATAGCTGAGGGATGCACTGCTCCTGTTAAGCTGCAGCCACAATACCATTTCTATGAACAGCAGAGAGATACGTGTTTTAGAAATGTCTCATTGAAATCAGAATCCAGCCTCAGGTGCTGCTTGGATATAACCACCAGGATTAGGTCTGTAAATGAGGGAAGGAAGTGAGAAACCTTGGAAAAGTACTACCAACTGCCAGAAAGGGAAGAAAGAAGAAGCGGTCCTATAGTCCATTCTCTTTCCAGAGTTAATTTTTTTCTTAAAAATCCCGTTCCATTTCCTCGTTAACTATGTGGCATGTGTTGCAATCTTATTATACTCATTTATATCAACATAACCTTCCACAACACGGACCTGTGCAAATTACGTTATAAGAAACTGTAGTTCATTTCCATTTCAGTGGAGCTTGTTAAACAAGCAAAATTATTTTGTAGCAAAGGGAAAAACAATTTAGTGGAATGCACTCCTAGCATAGGAAGTACATAACATCATATTTGGGTTGAAACTTTTTCTGTCAGAAATGTCATAACCCCGTAAGAAAGAGAATTAAAATCCCGTTATTTTAATTTACATCTAGCCACGAGATAAGTAAAGTTATCATTGAAATTCTAATTAAATAGGATGATTGACTAAGGTAGGACATCAAAGAAGAGAAGTGAATATGATAAGTCAAAGTCTTATTAATTAGTCCGCGTGGAAGAAATTCCAGGGACGTCAAGCTGAGGCTGCTGCAAGGAGAAAAAAAGCAGACAAGAAAATGTGTGTTTCTTTGAAGTTAGGAACTGAGATAGTGATGGAGGTAATTGTGTCTGACTGGATCCAGTAATGAAGAGCCGTAAATCAGACCTAGGAATCGGAGGAAAGATTCTAGTAACGAATGTGGCTGCCCCCCTGCTGCGAAGAAACAGAATGCAGAGCTGACTAATTGACCCAGTCTATCTCCCAGTAGCTCTCTGTTATTATTTATTAATTTTTAATTTCTGAATTATTTACGTTCTGGGAAATTATTTTTGACAGCCTGTTAGGCGTGCCAAAGTTAATGGAGGATGAAAGGACCGGTACTAGAATTAGCAGGGATGTAGTCACAGGCTACTGAATTTAATGATTTTGGAAGGGAAAATTGATTTCACACAGCGTGTCACTTTATACTACTTTAGGGATACACCAGCTATTTGATTAATTGAGGAATAACCAACTCAAAGTATATTTGAAGTGTAAATGAATCACAGTGCTCAGCTGTTTATTTTTCCCCTTTTCTGATGAGAACACCGAGTTTGCTTAAAGTTGCTGATTAAAACCAATACAGGTGGGCCCCATACTCACACCTGCTTACTTTCTCCTGCCTTAGGAAAAAAAAATAAAAATAATCCCACCATCTGGAGGAGACACGCAATCCTCCATCTCACTTGGGATGGAGTTCATCCTTCCTACACAACGCCTAATTCAAGAGGCTTTGTGCGCGCTCCCCCTGCGGAAAATGTTTAAGAGGGAGCAGTGTGCCAAGGTCGCGGGGAAGCGTGGGCAGCTGGGACAGGAATTCTGCATGCTGGTGGCTCATGGCCACCAACTGCTCTTCATCCGGTCCCCGAGATGAAGTAAGGGTCCCTAGGACATCTCCCGTGTCCGTCCTCCTGGTGCCCTGGGGTTGTGTGACTCCAGCCATCTATACTGCGGAGCGATGGAAAAATAAAGGGGCTCTGCCCAGCTCTTCCAGGCTGTGAGAATTGCATTTCATCCTTGGTGTCAAATGCAATCTGAATCCCATCTGCTGCTCAGCCTGAGGCTTCTGGCCATCCAGGCATCAAGGGGGCAGAAGCAATCTTGTCCCAGCAATGTCTATAACACTATAGGCAGCTCAACATCTCCAGAAAAACTCAAGCTAGAAACATCTCCAGAGCTGCTCAGGATCCTCATCTCACTGCTCCTTCCTCCGACAGCCCGAGGTGAGGGGGATGGCCATGTTTCTCCTGCCATACGAGGAAGATGTGCCTCCCCCCGGCATCCTGTGCCTGGGCTCAGAGGGGGAAAGCGCCCTCGCTGACATGGCTTTCCACGGCAGATTCGGGTAAATCATTTCATTAATAGGAGTGTAATCAGCTGTGTGGGCACTGATGGTGGTTACCGTCATTCTGGATAATGTAGTGTCTTCCGGTGGCTCAGTGTGACCTGCCCAACACCTCAACAATCTACTTACCTACGTGCCAGTCCTTAACTGGCCTAAGTCCAACTTCCCCAGTTTTAAAATCAGCGTAATTAATGCTACTATTTAATAGAATCTCAGGGATTCTGTGAAGAGAATTAGCACGCAATTCTTTATTTGCAGAAGTTTTGAGAGAATAGCAAACACCAAATACTAGGAGTAGCTGCTCCTTTCCACAGAGCTGCTTACCACAATAAACAACTCAAAAACATCTGCCATAAATTGACATGGATCCCATGAACAGGTGAGAAAGGTACAGGCTAGGCTCCATTTTGAGCCCAATAAACAATAAAATTCCTTTGGATTGACTGGAACCAAACTATTCAGTGAGAGGTTAAGTGTTGAAGGGATCTGGCATTTTGGACGTTGTGCTGTTGCTTTGTTCTCTAAAATAGGAAGGGCTACCTACAACAGCAAATGTTGACATTCTGGGGTGAGGTAAAGAATAATGAAAGATTGCATCGGTATACCTTTAAAAAATACATCTGTGTTCATGATTTAAAGATACATGAAGAGGTACAGGAAGGTTTTGCTGCTTAGGTTCTCTAAGGGGTTTATAATTCATTTAAACATCTCCCTAGGTTATTTTTCTGAGCACTTCAGGAGCACTAGAAACATTTCTTTGTGTTGTTTTACTGACGAGAACATGCAAGGCTAGCTTGGGTTTTTCTGTTACCTTTTGGATTATACCAGTGGCAGTTAGTGATGCGAGGAGGATCAGCTACAAGAGGGTGTTAAAGGAGATGTGTGACCTGTGGCCTCTGCTCCGGGGATTGCTACGTTATCACATTTTTCAGCATGTGCAGACTGGACCTGGTCCTAGAACAAAAGCCTGAAGCAAAAACTATTTTTCTGGATCTCCTGAATCTGTGAGAGAACTTTGGGTTTATTTTGTGATTGTTATTCAAACTTTCTAAAGAACAACTATTGTGCATGATGTCAATAGAACACCACAAAATATGATTTTTAAGACTGCACTTTTTGTTTGCAATAAAATTGTGTCACTGAAGCGATGCTCATTGCCGTGCAATTCTAAGGAGTTCAATCCACCAGTGGCAGAATCAAGCACCCCAAATTTCATAGAAAATGTTTTATATATTGAGATGATGGCTTAAGAAACAGTGAGCCATATCTTCAGATGTTACAGAACAATTAGGCAATTTATGCTACTTGAAGATCAGCCTTACAATCTTAAAATGGGCAATGGAAAACCAAATACCTTCTGCAGTACATGTAGGAATTTACCCTAAAATGTTTACGTTCAACAAATGCGGCTAAGTATTTGGATGAAATAATTTAGCGTGCTCTGCTGTTCTATACTGGAATGAATCCATAGCAGAGCTGGCTTCTCCTTATTTCAATATTAAAACAAAAGGGGTATGCTTGCAGTGCAGCACCCTGGGAATTCAGCTCAGAAGTCCAATTAACAACAACTAATTCCCCATACTACCTATTTACCCCTAAGAGTTGGCTAGATATAATAAGTCATGCATTTTGCATTTAAACTTTTAATGCCCAGAGGATAACAAAAATCTATCCTGATCACTTCTTATTTTCATCATATGAAGACAGAAGAAAGCATCCCTTCTTCCCCCTTCAGTTAAGTGT
This sequence comes from Tringa solitaria, assembly GCA_026413425.1. NCBI lineage: Eukaryota > Metazoa > Chordata > Aves > Charadriiformes > Scolopacidae > Tringa > Tringa solitaria. The sequence continues at coordinate 24,539,999 of JAOXJM010000033.1, forward strand.
ATCCGTGTCTCGGCGTGAAGTCTATGAAAGCAGCTGTCTCCTGCCTTCCTTCTTCAGTAAGGTAACAATCCCTTTTGGATGTGTTTTCTGTATTGGTAAGCACATCTTAAAACGATGTAGAATTTTTCACCTTTGAACAATAATCTACTGCTCAAACACAAGACCAAGTTTACTCTCCTTCAGATTGTCACACTCTATGGTATGCAGCGTATATTCCCCTCGTGCTGGTTTTCACTACAGGAGGTATCAAGGTAATGCCCTGCTGTGAACATATGTTAAAAGCTATCACTGTAACATACTGTCAATGGTGGCTTCTCTTCACCACGCTCTAACATGCTAAAGATTAGGCAAACACTTTCAATAATTAGAATGATCTTCCACAACTCAATTTTGCTTACCATGTAAGTCAGATTTGAACCAAATTTTCCAAAGGTAAAAGTCCAGCGAGTTACTACACACTTTAAATGCAAAAGGGAGACAAGCAGAGAGACAGAGAGCATATGTGCACATGAGGTTTTGGATATTCCTCACTAGGTGAAATCTAAACTGCGCACTAAAAATTAGGGACACATTGAAATATCTACCATCTGTCCAGATATGCTTTTACTGGTGTTTAACGGAAAAAATTAAGGCCTAGAGGTACACACATATATATCTGTATTTATGAAGTTTTGCAAGAAATAAATAATGCCGAATAGTACAACATCACTGTGGCCGAAGGGCATCTGGAAGAAAAAGGAAGCGGTTTGAGAAGAAAACAGCAGAGTATATTAAAACATAAAGCAAAGTATATCATGCTGCTTGATAGCAACACAAAACGTGACGCTGTGCCAGAAAAAATGCCTGGATCAAATGTCAAGTAGCTGCAACTGCAGAGCAGCAGGTTATTGTATAGAAAGCTGCCTACAAAATATTTCTGCAACACTGTACTTTGCCGTGCGTGGCAAAAACCCCCAGAAGGTGTTATTTTTTCATGAAGCTGCGATGAACTTGGCTTATGCTTGGGATCAGACTGGCTGCTCCTTACGGGGGTTTCTGAGTTGCATATTTGCAGATTCAAGGCCAGATTTCCAGAGGGGCTCGGAGCCAGCCAGCTTTCCAAGCCCCCAGCTGCCAAGCTGAGAGCCAGGCTTCTCACAGGTCCAGGAATCGGAACAACCGGATGGGAACCGAGCTCTCGTGAACATCCCAGGCTAATTGGCTGACTCCTCTCTTAGAAGATACGCCTGTGACAGAAGTTGAGACAGCTGAATGCAGTATTTCTGATGTGCTCAGATGTGAATTTTAGTACCTGTCTGTACAGAGCTGGTAGGTGCAAGCAGGGGCCTCCTCTGAACTTTGGAAGAAAAGTGTTGGCTGCATCTTGCTCTCTGCACCCTCACCCCCCGTGGGCAGCAAAAAAAAAGCAAAAGTCTGAGAGGCTGATCCTGAAACAGAGCTGTGTGGAGAGCATCATGAATCCTGAAACAGGGCTCTGGAGAGCAACACAATACCCCCATTTGTGTAAAACCCATGGTCAAACTTCCCGCTCACTTTGGAAGGGAGGATGGCGGTGCTAACGATTCTCTCCCTTCTGAAGCCTCTAGATTTCAAGTGCTGTGAGGAGATTCAAGGCAAGCATTAAATTTTGATTAAAGGGACACTGCCAACTTCCACTAGAATTTAGGGTTTTGAAACAGGCAGGTGTAGGTGGATGGGAGCTTGAGTTTTGGATTCTATGATTTTGGGTGCAGATATTTCTTTGCAGCAGGGCAAAGACGAGTATCTTATCTTCGGGATGAAAATGGAAGGCATCAAAAATGAACTTGATTAGAACCAAAAGTAACAGTAGGCCCACTCTAGTTTTGCTGCTGAGGGAGACAGAAACACAGATGGGAAACAACATGTAGCTTCCCAAATGTATTAACAGCTCACCAGTTAAGTTTGGTGTGCAAGAAGCTTGTTGGTTTTTTGTTGTTTAATGTGGTTTTAACAGTGGTAAAAAGCCATGCTAAAGTCCTATTTTAAAGATCTGACTAGGGACTAGAGTGAAAGGAAAGGTTACCACTGGCAAGCTGGCACAGGGACTAAGCTGCACCAAGTAAATGCCTTTGTGTCTGCTTTTACTTTGTAATGAATACATAGAAAAAGGTGAAGCTATCTTGTCTTTAATGTACTGCAGCTAACAAGGGAGTAGCTAATTACTTTCACCAATCAGAGAGACTTCCTGCCACTCATTTTGACTATGATGGGAGTCAGATCTGAACCAAATTTTCCAAGGGGAGAGCCTAAAAGGCAGCACCTCGCTGTAGCTTTAAGGTACACTAACCCTATAGAAAGAGTATTACCCAGAAATGCTCGTTCTCAGAGGAACAATGGGAATGTGAATCCAGATCTTCACCCGATATAAAACAGCCCCCTGAACAGAGCTATGTTGATTTATAATAGCCAAAGGTCTGGCCCTCACATCCCAACAAAAATTAGTTGGAACCACAGAAATCTTCTGCAGTAAAGACGTAGCTCAGTTTGGCGTTGGCTCGACCAAAAGCTGGGTTTCTGCTGCAGATTTCTCTGCTGTCTTTGCAATATACGTTCAAACAAGCCTTTCAAGAGAACAGGCCAAAGAAATGAAAGGAAAAGGCAACAATGACCGTGATTTTCTTTTCATTCTTTATAGAGGAGAAAAGAGTGAAGCAGACCTCAGATAACCAGCCCTGTGGCTTCAGGGTGCAATGACAGCGCCTCCTCCCAAGGTCGGTGCAGCAGGTGAGGGATGCTTCCCAAAGCTGTAGCATTAAGTATATATGATATATAACAGGAAGGATGAAATAAGGCCGTGCGACAGCGCTGGAGATGGTAGAGTGCGGAAGAGCGCTGGAACACAAATTGAAAACTACTTGTTAAACAAGGTTAATTTGTTCTCCTTCCACGGTGTAAAAAGGCTTCAAACACTTCTAAACTAGGTCATTTGACTGCTCAAGAAATACATGGTGCTAGGCAGCTGTCTTGAGCAACAAGTTTATTGGAGAGTTTGATTGCATCCCAAAAGCATGCTAGATATTTCTGACCATATCAAAGAAAACTCAACTATATTATCGAGGCACACTAATGAGGCGGTTTGTTTAATTGAAATACTTTAACTTTCCATGTAGTACAGCATGAAAAAATCATTATTTTCATTAGATGAGCTACTCGTTAGCTGAAAATCTAAGTTACAAAATATCACAGTGTGAGATAATAAATACATTGTAAAATGCATTAAATCCAGGTTATTAAAGGGGATTTCTATTTAAAACATATAGTCATGTAATTTAAGCACCCTTCCCAGTATTAGGAATCAGGTTTGATTCTTTGAAAAATACCGCCCAACCCAAAGGACCTCATCATGCTCCCTTTGCAATCACTGTCAAAACTCTGACCCGTGATAACCTGGATAAATGACCTGATTATTCTGTGTCACAATTCTGTCATAATGGGCTTTGCATGTACCAGCTAGAAGTTCTGAAACTCATCTAAAGGGCCCGATTTTGACCTTGAATTCATCACTGCTCTCTCTGTTTGATACAATCACTAACAGGAAGTCAGGAAGCACTTTATGGCTTCTACTGTTAGGGGCTAATGTTTACCTAAAATTGTAAGACTTGGAGAAGTTGTGAGTTTTATGTAAGAGTACGCGTCTTCATGGGACATCTCCCATGTCTTTGGTGAGAAATAGTTTAAGAACTGCACTGCTCTCCTCAAGAGGTTGCAATTTGAGTCCATGATGAGTTTGGGTGAAAAGGGAAAAAAGGCTGGAAGGGACCTCTGGAGGTCACCCAGTCCAACCCTTCTGCTCAAAGCAGGGTCAGCTGGAGCAGTTTTCCCAGGATTGTGTTGAGTTGGGCTTTGAGTATCTCCAGCGATGGCGACTCCACAGCCTCTCTGAGCAACTTGCTCCCATGTTTGACCATCTTCATAGTAAATAAGCTTAATCTTATGTTTAAATTGAATTTCCTGCATTTTAGTATTTCCTGTATTTCTGTCTCTGTGTTCTTTACTCCTCCTCACTCAGTATGTATACAAATTGATAAGATTCCTCCTGAGCCTTCTCATCTTGAGGCTAAATGGGCTCAGGGTCCTCATCTGCATACCAAGAGCTCTTCCTGATCACTAGCATTTAAACATTCATCCGAGATGAGAAGGAAATTGTATTTTGTTTACCAATTCACAGATGGGCTTGGTCCGTGTGAAGGAAAAGAAAAAAAGAGTAATGCAAGACTCTGGTGCAACTATTGCTTTAGGTAGTTTTACAATGGGGCCAAATTTTATCCTTCTTCCCTGCACAATCCCCCCCTCCCCCCATCTTTCCTATGTCTTAGATTAATGAGGGTATTTTTGACCCCAGTTACTATATCATTATATAGTTCTTATATACATATGCCAAGGGATCTTCTGCCTCATCTCACTTGTGCTTTCTCTCTCCTCCCTTGCTGAGGGATTAGTCCACCAGCCCTGTGAAGGTGTCCTTACAGCATTACTCTGTCACTAATCTAGCTGGCACAGGTCACCACGGTTGTGCAGAAACAGTCCCAAGGTTTAGCAGCCACATCTTAATTCCTGAGGAGTCCTGGGCATGCATTCAGGTTGCCTCCACATGTTGGCATCTGGTGAGGTTGATACGTCTTCACAGCTATTGCTCTCCCTGCCAGCTAGAGTCAAGTCAGCGATGCTGAATGGTGCCACCAAGAGCTCATGGACACGGGAGGAGATACAGCAGGACTGTTGAAAGATCCCCTTAGCCAGCAAGCCAGCCAGTGATTCAGGACAGCAGATTACAGATGGTGCAATAATCTCACAACTGGCCAAATTTGGAGCCTAGGCAATACTTATATGGAGATGAGCATACATTAAAGGCTGCCAATGTGTCAGCAGAGAGGGCCAATATTGAGGCTTGCCCAGGAAAGGGCACACTGCACCCTCCCCCAGCCACCTGCTGAGATCATTCCTGCCAGAAATGCAAGTAATCCTGGTAAGGCAGGTGCCTGGGGGGATCAAGTCCTTAGTCAAAAACAAAAATCCAGGCCACCTTCACACACCTGGCAAGAGTCCCTCTGCAGCCAGCCTGCAGATGGTAAGCTCTGGGGCTGGAGCGCAAGGGAGGAGAGCTGCACCCCACGCTCCTGCCTTTTCCCTCAGTTGTGAAAACACACTTTTCCTCCTTTGTGGAGACAAAGTTGCACATCTTTGAGTTATCTCTTGCTCCTCTCATCTTCTGTGGGCTTTGTTAAACATTTTTAGAAGCCTTTTTTTCTTTTTCTTTTTTTTTTTCCTACTGGGGCCAACAGGGATGCAGCTTGCAGATTAGTACTACTGTTAGCTCTCTTTAATAGGGCTTTTCTTATCCCATTTAAGTAGAATAAAGAAGCTTCATTTGTTAGCTTAAAAAAAAATCAAGACTTTAATTCTTGATCATTGCTCCCAAGAGAACCCAGTTGGAGTTCTCTCATCATCACTGATCAAGTCTGAACTTTTTTTGTTTGCTATTCAATTTCATTTGCTTTCATCATTTCAGTGCACTAACAGGCTCCCAGCCCTGCTGAAACATAGGATGAGGCTTTAACTATATTGCGATGAAGTCCCTGTAGCAATGGAAAACTGCTACATAGCATTCAGCTATGTACTCTCCCTTCCATAAAGCCTGCATTTACGTTGAATTAAAATTCACTTGCTGACTATTTTAATCATAATGATTAATACTCCATATGACTTTTTCTTTTTTTATATTATTTATTTGTGATAGACAGACTGTCTGTCAATTTCTCTGATTTCAGACCGGTGGGAGATTTTATCTCGGACCAGTGTAAAAGTCTTTCTGATTATTAAACTGATGAAGATCACCATCTGGATCCACTGCTAAAATTATATCCATGGAATGAAGCTTTATTATGCTGTGGATAAACCTGCTCTGATGTTTTATAGATGGTATTTTTTTCCTTAAGAGATCCCAAGGATGAGTTTGCAAGGGGGATCAGCATAGAGACCAAGTCTGCAAAGCAGTTGTCCAGTTAGGACATAATCCATCCAGGCCCTTGCTCTGCTTGCTTGTGCCTACCATCTCTACTAAGTGAGAAGATGTCCAAGTGGGCTTTTTATGAGTAAAATCTTTCCCAGATTTGCTCTGTGAGTGTGGGTGAATGTCATGCAGGCTGTTAGCCCTCGCATAGAGAGAAAGCTGTTGTGATGAACTACTATTGGACCATGCCCAATAAAAGCAAGGAAAAGCCTATCTACCAGCTCTCATTTTTGTTCTTCAGGGTCCTTGTAATTTTCTGTATAGGCAAAACCCCAGTTGCCAGAGAGGGTTTGAGTAAGACAGCGATGCCCTGAAGTAGTTTATCTGCACAGCCTCTGCTGCTTTTCAGCTCAGCTTCTGTGCTCAGAGTGCTCATCTGTGTTTGTAGGCTTCTTCTAGGTGTTTCACGACCCACATGCCTGAAGGAAGTCATCAGCATCAGTTTTGGGGGCATTAAAGATGTTTACCTGGCAGAAACAACACAAAAACTCTTTTCAGTGGTTCCCAGTGACAGGACGAGGGGCAACGGGCACAAGCTGG
>JAOXJM010000033.1:24546669-24558399 GCA_026413425.1 Tringa solitaria
GGATGCCGTCCTGAGTGATGTGCTCTGGGCAACCCTGCTTTGGCAGGGGAGTTGGGCTAGATGATCTCTAGAAGGTCCCTTCCAACTCCAACAATTCCATGATTCCATTATTCCATGAAAATACACGTTCCTTCAACCACAGCTGGCAGACAGGAGGAGAGACTCTCTGCTGAAGACTGGGCAGGAGCACACGTAGCACACATGAAAACAGGCACACTGCTCTTTCTGGTGAGGAGCGGTATATGGCTCCACCTTGGTCCATCTGACACTACCCACATGCCCCAGATTTTCCTTGCTGGAGGTCTGCAGCCAGCTTGTGCTTTCTCCTTGGAGGACTGGGCTATGGGAACAGAGCTCCCTGCACCTTGCCAGTGCATGGAAACAGCTGCAGTCAGAAACATATAAATACTTTCTTACCCCAAGCGGTTTCCAATTAATGTGCAGATGGAAACCACATAGATGGTCTGTGGGAGAGAATCCTTGCCTGGCAAAGGAGGGATTATTGCTTTTATGAAATGCCATAAGATCTTGACTAGCAGAGTGCCTTGGGTTTTTTTTGAGATCCACCTCCAGTTTAAGGAGCTCAGATTTGTACCAAAGCACTAATGCTGCTGGAAGGTAAACCTCTCGTTTCATGGAACTGGGATGCAAAAGATAGTCAGGAAAATCCAACTTCTGTAAAAATTACACCATTTTGTATGGTGTACATACACATTTGTATAGTGTACAAAATGTTTGGTCATACAGTTTACCAGTGTGAATCCCCTGCTGTCCCTTATGAAGCTGAAAGTGCTACACACCTCCGAATATCAAAGTTTTTATTTTGAAAGGAGAAGAGGAGACTTGGAGAATCCTAGTTTTAATCCCCTCGGATTTAAACATTTTAAGGTTTAATTTTTTCTCAGATTTCCCCATCTGTAAAACAAAGCCAAATTCAATCTTTGCTTGTCCATTGTGATTAAGATAATTACTTTGCAAATAATTACTTTGTGAACAATTACTTCTAAAGCCTTTAGAGATCTTCAGGTGATAAGTGGTAGAAAAATACAGGGCATGATAATCTTGTTTACCTTTTTTTTCTCCTAGCATCACTATAACTCGTTCTGTTCCTCTACATTTTTCCACAAATATTGCCAAAGAAGGAAAGATATTGCCAAGGAATCACATTGCCAGAGAGTGTTTTTAAAGTCAAGAAGCAGATTTTCTTCTGAGTTGTTTTTTTTTTTATTAGATAAATGCGTTGTCATTCCAGTTTCTAAGCATGACTAGTACAGCTAATTGCTCTTTCATTCACTGAAATATGAGCTGATTAGCTCAGGGTGAAAGTAAAGGGCCTTTGCCATATTGTATGTGGAATACATTGTATGTGGAATACATTGTATGTAGTAACTACAGGGCAGGTTCCAACTGGCATCAACATGTCCCAAATGGCTTATTTTGGATTATCAGAACAGGTCGGTTATTAATTGGGTTATTAATATAACAGGTTCTCCCAAAGAGTATCCAGGGGATGGGATGGTTAATCCATGACAATTTTGCCTTCATGTATGGAACCTACAAATAATGGATACAGTAAGGATCCTGAACTACACATATGGGTTAAAAAGTAAATGATTTTTGTGGGGATAAATCTCTAAGCTGAATTGTATTGTGTTTTGAACAACTGCTGTTTAGATTTTCTTCTGCAGATGTACCCATCCTCAATAGAGGGCAGTAGAGGATGTAAATGTAACTGTTGATCTATTCACTTTGTTGTGTTCAGATCGTTTCTCTAATATTCCTTTAACTGGCTGTAATATGGACCCTTTTATCTTAAAAAAGGAGGAAGTAAGAGTATTGGCCATCTGGGAGACACACTGCCAACACCCAGATGTTAGCATCCTTCTGTACCATTGACTCGATCAGCGCAACATCGAGTGGTGCGGGGTGGGTGGGATAGTGAAAACATGGGAAGAAGAGAAGGTCTCTCGTCCTGAGCCTTCACAAAGGAAAAATCCTGGCATTACTTCATGACTGCAGTCTATTAGCTCATAGCAGGCCTGGGAAATGGCACTAGATTCTTTCAATAAAAACAAATGAGAAGGCAGAAACTTCCCCATGCACATGTCGGTATAGTTATCCTGCTAGACTTCAACTGCTGAAGGCCTGAAATGAGTAAACTCTGCTGGCTTTAGCCCCAGGTGTGAAGGTAGGTACCCCAGCTGGGTGGTGGGGGGAGGCGGTGCTGCCCCTGGCAAGCAGGAGGGAGCTGTGGCAGTGGGAGCTGTGGCAGTGGTAGCCTTTGCTGGCCATTCAGGCCAGGCAGGGTGGCTGCTGTGCTCAGGGAGGGGAGCAAGATGTGGACATGAGGCCGGGAGAGGAAGCCAAAACCCAACTGAGGGAAGAGCTGGGGTGTCAAGGAGCTGGGGCACAGCCAGGGTGGGAAAGGCCAAGGTGGAGCAAAAACAGAGCAAAGCTTTGAGCAGCAGTCTGAATGTGCTGAAGTCTAGACCTAAATACCATGCTGGGGACCCTGCCTTTTGCTTGAATCCTCAAAAACCTCTGTGAGGTGGCCTTGGCACAAGTCAGGCTCTCCTGGGTACAAGGCTAGGCCCTCTATATATGCTTGGTTGCTTTATGATGCGCATCACAAAAGCATAATCTGGTTCCAAGTGTTACAAATAGCATGTTCTTTCCACAATGTTCACTGGGCAAAGCAATTATGGGATGTAAACATACTTGTATGACACGAGCCTACCTTTTTCTACCTGCCCAGCATGGATATGTTTGGCATTTCAGTGTCGTCTCCTTCATCTCCCAGCTTGCCCCCTCAGCTTCATTCCCTGCCTTGCCAGGGCCCTTCCCACCATCACCATCTCAGATCTACTGCTTCTCCTAGTCCTGCCACATGAAGCCCCAGTGCTGGTGGCCACATTACTCTCTCTGTACTATCATCATGTCATTCCTGCTGTACTGTCCCTGCCCATGCCATCTTCAGTTAGATCCCCACCACTCACACTTAACTACCGTGAAAGATCTAGGTCTTTAGGCTTTTTGATCAGCTACAGTAATTGAAGGCTGCTAGAGATCAGCTGGAGTTCTTACAAGTCAACAGCACATAGAAGAAACCATAGAGAAATAGAAGAAGAAAACATAGAGAATACTTTGTTTTCCTCTATGAAGTCAAACTGCTTTCTGTTCTCTATCTTGCTCAAACCTGATTTCTGTTCAATTTTTATACTTCTCTGAATTTTGGTCATGGCAAAGCCTTATTTTTCAGAATTATGTATGCACTCTGTATGCTCATACGATGTTGCTCATATATTCCTGTGAGCAAAATGTATGAGAATTTTAACTAAAACTACTAAAATGCTTCTTCTGGCTTAGAAGATGTCATCTATATGACTGAGGTACATATTGTAGCTTTATGTATTGTCTTGTTCTAGTACAGAACAGAAGATAGCGCCTGAGGTAGTCCACAGTGCTACCTCAGTATAGGCTGTGTATTCAAGTTTATCTTCCTCAGTATTGACTGAGAAATGCACCAAATCTACTCAAGATGACAATAAAATGCAAGAACCTGCTCAAAGAAAAGGATAGGGAGAAAGAATTTGTTGTGAGTTTGGGTGGGGGAGTTCAAAGGATTTGAGCTTTCAAGGGGAAGGTCTTTTTGGTCCAGAACATGTAATGCAGAAGTCACAAATGTTGGACTCTGAACTCAGTTTGGAGGCAGATTATGAAAGGCCCTTGGAAGACAGGTGAGAAGGAGAGGGAAAAAGTCCCTTCAAAGGGATAAGGAACAGGATGTCCATGTAGAAGAGTTTCCAGTGGGACCCTACAGCAACATAAGGTAGGGTAGAGTGAGAGTGAGTCCTAATTGCCCAAATCTCTCACAGCAGCCACCACAGCTGGGCACCTTTCCATAAAAAGCTAACAAGCAAATCAACAGAAAGGCAGAGCCACCACTCAGGGAAGATTTTTTGGATGGACATCTGTCCACATCAGCGAGAATTCTTCTGGTCCTTCTTTTCTATAATATCGTAAGCACCAAGCTTACATGGGCTGCACTTAAAAAAAATAATAAAATAAAATCACAATCTTTCCCTAAATAGCTCACTCGTCTGTAACTGCCAATATCAAGATGGCCAGAAGGTTCACTAGGGAGAGAAGCAAGACATTGCTGTCTTCCCACTCCCCGGTGGCTGAGCTCCTCTGCCTTATAGCTAACCTGCTGCAGCAGCTCTGTTCAAAGCTGAAAAACTCCCACTGGTGATGCTGTACACTTGGGTCCCAGTGATGAGAGCTGCCTTCTGCAGATGTATCAGCACAGCCAGCTCAACTGCACATTTTCCTGGGAGGTGATAAGACTGGTTGGGACAGTAAATAATTAGCTTTTCTGCCTTTGGCTATAGAAATGATTATGAATTTTTAAGCAATGAGAGTGATTGAAGCCATTTCTGTTTGCTTTCTTTTAGTTGTGTTGCAAAGTTTAGCTTCAAGAAGGAAAATACCCTCAGAGGAGGCTGACAGACAGGTGGGAAAATAAAAAAGTGCCAAGAGATCAGAGGTAAGTCAGTGAGCATTAAAAGCTAGGGGAGAAGGTCTTGATAAAAGGGGGTGGCTTTCATAACAAAGGAATTATCTTTCTTGTTCAGTCCTTCCTTTATCTGACAACAGGCTATTCCCCAAGAAAGTTGGCTTCTGGAAAGTTAGTTTCAAGCAAAAGTTGAACATGAAAGTTCCCTTTTTTTTTGGCAGAAGTTGCTTTCTCTTTAATTTATTTATTTTTGCAAATTTATCCTAATCCTCCTTTTAATTAACGGGATGCTGAAAGATACTGCGGAGAGGAGTTGTCTCTATTAAGACACAGATTGGATTTAATCTCAGAAGTAAACTACCTCCCCCAGGCCTGCTCAAGGCTGCCTGGATGCGCCTCCTCCTCTGCTGAAGGAAGTTCTGCCTCCAGGACTCTTGTCCTCTCTGGCAGGCTGGCAGTAAAGGGTCCCCCGATGCCACGTGTTGTGGCTTTGGCTCTTGATCAACCTACTTGGCACAGCAATGAACCTGGAGGTCCTTCAGGTTTTCCACACAATGCCTCATACTTATTAACTTCATGCCTTGCCTCGTCAACTGAAATCAATATTGATAATAATAAATACACAAGTAATTAATTATAAATGAATTACGATTCCCTGGAAAAGGACTCTAAGGTAAAAAAACAGAAGGACATTTTCTGAAGGTTCCCTCTATTGCCTAAATGTATCAGCCTTGCAATTTCCAGTGGTTTCAAAATTCTTACCAAAACATTCTGATTTTTCAGCTGGGCCACCACTTTGTCCTTGACCCACTTTTCCCCAGCTTGAAGGTGATCTTGCTGTTATATAGGCACAGCAAATACCACTCTCCTGCTGCTGTTGCCAACAGGACTGCAAATCAGACCATACAACGGCGGTTGGCATGCCCTGAGGAGCCCCATACCGTCACATCAGATGAACATGCATTGAAAACTTCCTCAAGGTGGCAGTGAGGGCCCAGAACAATTGGCCTAAGGTGTGACAGCTCCTGAAATACGCAACTGTGTTGCTCCACCACAGCCCCATCAGCCTTTTTTCCTACTGGAAAGATTGGAATTGGTTGTGATTGCAGATTGGGGTTTTCTTTCAAACCAGTGGGAGGAGCTGAACGAGCTCCTCCAAGTCCTGTAAGAGGGAAACCAAAACACCTATCCCAAAAGAATGGATTTCTGCCTTATGGAGGAAAGTTAAGAGGCTGACCAAAGAGGAAAGAAATGGAGCTTCTGCTGTGTGACTTTAAAATGCTATTCCCAAAATTACCACATCAGTGTACAACTGCCACAAAGAAGACCTAGTTTCTTACTGTTGAAGTGGCATCAAGGTGTCTGGAATGACCAGTTAGAAAATACAACTACATGTTTACCCAGCCAAAACCATTTCCCTTCAAAGTCCTCCTTCATAAATTTATAAAGATGTAAGACTTGGAAAGAATCTCTTGCAATCACTCTGTCCCAAACTTTCCCACGAGCCAGGATCAGGTTTAGCCACCTGTAAGGTGTTCGTCTAACCTGCTTTCAAATCTGCCAGTGGAAGGGCTCAACATCCAGAGAAAACCTAATTCCCAAAGTGTAGCTTAAAATTTATTTGCTGCAGACTACAGTGATTTATTTTTGTCCTTCTCACAGTGGCCATAGAGAACAAATGATGGCTGTCTTCTTTAAAGCGATTGTTTACATATTGGAAAACTCATACGTTTTCCCCCATAGTCTTTTTCCTCTAGACTAAACAAACTCAGTTTCTTCAACATTTCCTCATCACTCATGTTTTATAAACCTTTTATCATTCCTGTTGCTTTCTTCTGGACAGTCTCCAATTCATCTGCATCCTCAATTCTACTGGGGCCTGCTTGGCCATAGCTGAGAATCTGTCCCTAAGAAAAACGCCACACTTCTGAGACGTTAGAGATCCCTTTCCAGAGTCAACATTTTTTCCACGGTAGGCGTAAGCATTTTAGCTTCTGCTAGTACCAATAAATATATATAAACCAAACCAAATCAAAGCAAACCAAACCAAACCAAAGTCTTGCATTCTTGAAGGTGCTATGTTGTCCATTTTGCACTTCAGTGGCTGTTGTCTTTATAAAACATTTACATGTGCTCCTTCACACTTTCTTGACCTAGCAGCATGGCTACTGAGGCAGTCAGGGGCCTTGCAGTTAGCAACCCTTGTAGTAGAGCCTCTTACAAGGCAGTGTAATTAAAGTCAGCATTCAAAGCATTTCAAATAATCAAAAGACTAACCAGCCCCCGAGTAGAGGCAGAATCAAATAGCCTGGTGTGGAAAGAAACCCAGTGACCCTGAAGGCATGAGCAACCAACCCAAAGAGATTAAATGCCAACTGAGGAAAATGGGGGAGGAACTAACAGCATCAACAGTGGAATAACAAATAAATTCAGGAGACTTCAAAAAGTAAATAACTAGGCTACTGGATTGCGTATGTTTTGTAAGTATTTGGGATAAGGAGAAATCTGCGTGGTTGAAGTGCCCAGGCTTGCTTTAATTCACCACCATGGACATCATTGGGTGTTTCCTCCTTGGTATCAGCCATGGCTACCAGGCAAGCACTTGTAGTTTTGAATGGTCCCACACCTACAGTCAGATCAGAAACACTCTCTTGTTCTTCTCACTAAGTTTGAAAAAGGGTTTAGTGCACTTAAAAGCTCATCTATTTTATTCATCTCTGTCAGCTACAAACCTCATCACAGATGTGATAGCTGCTATCATGAAGCTTGCAAATTTTGCTTGTAGGTTTTTCACTTGAGGCACACTCAACTGAAGAGCAGCTTCATTTCCAATGATTTCTTTTCCTTCTTTGGGCTGAGGTTACACAAAACACTCAGCAATATATAGAGTCACCAGCTCACCTCTGATTAGAGCTCTTTATCGAGGAAACCTCCTTGGCTTCAACTTCCAGACAAATTCATGGATCCCTCCTGTCTGTTCACTAAGCTGAGCAGCGGCTTTATTACCCTTCTGTGTTTCTAACAACTTTAGGAGAGAAGCAGAAACTCCACATTGTCTGCATCATGGAGTTCTTTTAAATGGCAGATCTGGGACTAACTCATCCTAAGGGTAAGACCAGCAAAAAAGAATTTGGTGCCATTAATTTAGCAAGCTTTCAGCCTGGTGTTTGTTTAACCAGTGTGGATGAGAGCAAAATTCCCCCACAGCCCCTTTTAAACACCTCAACTAAGAAAATAAGCTTGAGTGTGGTAAAGAGTATGTTGATATCCCAAGGGACCAGAGAAAGTGTAACAACAGAGCGCCTCATACAGAAGGGGGAGTGTTAGGCATATTTAAACCAAACATTTCTTTCCCTTTCCTTTGGGATAAAACTATTTCCCATAGAAACTAAGGCTGTGCCCCTACATGTGTAGCCCGGGGAGAGGTGCTTTGATGTGAAAGAGAATCCTGGTAAAGTACCGGATGCAGAAGCCAATGTGGAAATAGGAGGGACTTCCAGAAGCAGGAAAAAGCATTGTCCCAGAGGGGCTTCCATCACCCCCCCCAGGTCGTCACTCAGACTGTCTGGCTAGTTTCCTCCTGCCGGTCACTCTGCCGTAAGGAAAGTCTTGTCTTAGACATGAGGCAAAAGTTTATAACTTTTCCCTTACTTTAGGAAGCTGACAAAGTGAAAATATGAGATTTTATGGCAGAATCTAGATAAAAAAAAACCAAAAAGCTAAAATTTCATTAATTATAAACCGAACTCTGCTTTTCAAGTGTACCACAGAAATCTTCGAGAACCTGTAAGTATTTCAGAAAAGCAGGAGTGCCATAAATTGGATTTAATCCAGGGAAAAGGGGAGACTGATTTAGGTCTGTATATTTTTAGGAGGAATAAAAGAAATTAATGTATTAGCATGAAATTCTTATGAGTGTATACACTCATATGCTGTTGGAGCTAAATGACAGGATGAAGGGAACCTGCACATAAAGTGCAGATGATTTACTTTAGTTTATTGGTAGGATAGTCTCAAAGGCACATGGTGGAGGTGTTCTGTGTGTAAACACTTGGCTGCTATTGCAGGACTGGCAACCCATGGGGAACCAGTTCTAGAAAAAAATCTATGATACTTTCTTCATCTTGTTCTTTAAATGAGCCCAACATTACTCTCTCCTTTCTTTGTCCCTCACTGAGATTGGTGCTGGTCATGGCCCAAAACTCCAACAGTGAGCTTTCACAGAGAGCACTGGAGTGCCATCGCAGAACCTACAAAGAGCAGAAGTCTTCCTGTGTGCTCATGAGCAGTTTCTGGTTGCATACAGAGTGTGTTCAGCAGCAGCATAAGAGAACATGAACCACAATAATTTGTTATTGTACAGTAAATCTCTCCCCAGCCTCCAAGTTTTCACCATTATCAAGGTTCTTGTGGGTGCTGGTTCTGAAAGAGCCGATAAAATAAGCATTTGATCATTCGATCAGAAAACCTTATCTAGGCAGATGGCCCTATGATGGTAATAGGTGAGTTTTGTTTCTGTAAGTATTTCAATGTGAGGTTCATGAACAATAAACTACATCATTGTTTCATTGTATGCTCTGGCCTGAGATGACACCATCAAGAGGGGCACTCTGCAACAAAGAGTTAGTCAGCACTCCCACAAGAAAGCTGTGAAGGTTTAACATCGCATCCCAGAGTAAAATCTGGCACCTCATTTTGTACCCCGAACAATGTATTTGTTTAATTACTTAAATGAATTTGTTGAATTATTTCTTTGGTGACTAGAGGAGACTTCCTATTGTTCATCTCTGAGGTTTACGATTCAGGTACATTTATTTCTAAGTTAGCACTTAGTGCCTACCTCACATAGACAAAGTGCACTCCCTATCTTCAACATCTTCTTGCACTGACTGTCCACTAGATTATGGCTCTACCTGATGTTCTTAGACCGAAACTGAATATTGGCATATGGATCTCTAAGTACCAACATCTCTGCCTGAAGATACAGGGAGCTGGAGGAAGTCAGCACTCCTGAAAATCAAGCCACAGGATCAATGTCACAGCTAAAGCTGATCAACATTTCTCTGGATGTCCAGTTGGCAACTCAAAGTCTTTTGAAATAGGACCCAGAGCCAGAGGAAGCTCCATGCTCTCCTGTACAAGGACTGGTTTCCTCTCTGTCTTTAATGGGAGTAAGAGTATTTTGCTCT
Organism: Tringa solitaria; assembly: GCA_026413425.1. Taxonomy (NCBI): domain Eukaryota; kingdom Metazoa; phylum Chordata; class Aves; order Charadriiformes; family Scolopacidae; genus Tringa; species Tringa solitaria. The sequence goes on from JAOXJM010000033.1 coordinate 24,556,375, forward strand.
TGCATAGGGAGCCCTGAGGTATATTTAATTAATGCTCATTATGAACTGTGAGAGGAACTTGAGACATAAACATTATTATAGCTTCAAAGCCTAGGGGGTCACTCAGGTTTTACTCAGCTCTCTTAATGCTGGCAGAGTTCTTACTGACCTCTGGAAAATCCAAGTAAATGGAACAAAGTCTTCAGAATTTGGCCCATAATGTACCTGTCTCTCCCTTCTGGGCTGGACTTCACCCTAAGCTGTCCAATGTTCTTTGGGCCTCACTGATTCATTGGCTCAAGCAGCCATTCAGAGGTGTTGCTGCACCAGTAATGGTTCCTATACAGATGCTTGCTCACTATCAAACCGTCTGGCCCTATTAATAATAACTTTAAAGGGAACAGAGAAAGAGGAGATGAGAAGTAGATTCAGTTTAATAAGAATTTTCTTTCACCTAAGTTTTATGTTCTTTTCTTTTATCTTTTTATCAAGGCAACTGTATTCTGAAAAGCCTCAGGATACAATAAACAACAGAAGGTGATGCAATGGCTGCTCGTTATTGCTTGATGGGTGAATCATCCTACTAGCTGTTATCTGCGTTATTGGAACAGATCACTCGAGGGCTGCATTGAACAAGGGCCACAAAATGTAACACTAATGTCATGATGTGACATGTCAGTGTCTTTATTTCTAGATGAGTTTCCTTTCACTTGTGCATAGACTAAATAATGAGAAAGGATGTCCATGGTATATATTAAAAATTATACCTGGGCCTTATATTTATCAAAGCTCAGTTGGTACCAACTGGCCAAATTCTGCAGCCCGCGCTCATGCCAGCAAGCAGCTGTTGATGCAAAAAATTCCACTGATTCAGAAGGGCATCTCAAACAAGCAAGTTCTCCCTTTTCAGAATTACTACTGAGACTTTTCCTCCCCCACCCTGGTGTTTTACACAAAATGCCACATCCTATATAGTTTTATGGTGTACCAGGGTACTCCTTTTTTGCTGGGTTTTATGAATATTGTATTACTGGTCCCAAACTGAGAATGCAATGTTTCCACAAGCAATATCTAATCGTTAAAAAATGCCAATATAAACATACTCTACCAAAAGCAAAATGACCCCCTTTGCCTTTCTCAAACTTGATGCATAGTCTACATGAGGACCTCAGTAATTAAGATCCTAAAACTTGACCTGCCTGGCAGATGAGGCTGCTCTGGGTTTGTATCCAAAGACCTCTAACCAAAAAACACGTTTGACATCTGAAGCCGTACTCTTGGTGTTAACTATACAATTTAGCAGCTGCAATATGCTTTTACTTTGGGTATTTACTTATACTGACCTATTGTCTTACATCTGGGCTCCATGAAAACACTTCAGTCCTTCAGGAGCAGACATAGGGACAGCAAAGAAAATTTGTGACTTTGGGAAGTGCCTCTGCGGAACTGTCTCTAGTTATCCTGCACAAAGCAGGTCTTGTTTGCTCCACAGTATTTTGTGGCATTTTCTCCCTTTGTTTCTTGCAAGTCTATGCGTGCCGTTTACAAAACCGAAGGTTTCAGGGTCTGAACTAACAACTGTACTACCGTCAGCTGTCCCCTGGGAGTGGGACGTGGCATTGCACAGCTGTAACCAGACCATGTAGTGCCTAGAGCAGAAACAGAGGCTTATACTTTATGCTGAGCTATCTGTGTAGAAGGAGAAATCAGGACAGCACAGGCTCTAATGAAATTCTACGCCTGCTTATAAACAAAAGCCACTGTAACTGTCCAGTGCTCACATAATTGAGCCAGCAATGTGCCCTTGTCGCCAAAAGGCCAATGGGATCCTGGGCTGCAAGGGGAAGAGTGTGGCCAGTAGGTGGAAGGAGGTCATTCTCCCCCTCTGCTCTGCCCTGGTGAGACCACAACTGGAATCCTGCATCCCGTTCTGGGCTCCCCAGTTCAAGAGAGACAGGAATCTACTGGAGAGAGTCCAGCGAAGGGCAACAAAGGTGATGGAGGGATTGGAGCATCTCCCTGATGAGGAAAGGCTGAGAGAGCTGG
>JAOXJM010000033.1:24562833-24576976 GCA_026413425.1 Tringa solitaria
CCCAGCTCTCTCAGCCTGTCTTCATAGGAGAGGTGCTCCATCCCTCTGATCATCTCCGTGGCCCTTGGAAGGTGCATCTTACCTGGAACTGCTTGCTGTCACAGGCTTCACACACAATTGTATAGGAGTAGGATGTACAAACAGCTCATCTGAAGTGCTGGTGCTCTTACTCTTTCACCATTGACACCTCTGCTGCTGGAAAGGGTAGGGAGGACAGGTAGAACTTAGGACCTGGCTCAGGAGAACTGACTCAGAGCAGAACCTGGCTGAGCACAGTGTGAGTGGACTGCACCTCCTCACAGCCCACCTCCAGACCTGCTTGGACCTGTTGCTGTTGCTGGCTAGCAGCATTTCCTAACAATTTCTGGTCTGTCTCCTCAGTCTTTGCAAAGCCATGCATTTTTGCTGTGGAGGGATAGTGAACGCACCTCGTTCTCCCACAGCCAGCTCCATAGCCTTGTAGCTGCGCTGCAAGGTCTCAGACAGGATTGCACCGCTGTGACCTGGATGCCTTGGCTTCATTGACATCCATACTTTTGGGATACTTTCTGAGAGTTGGACAGATATTCCCTGTTATTCAAGCAGATACAAAACCTATAGCATGATACAGAGATCACGGGAAGAAATGCAGCCTACAGGGTTTTCAAGGTTTTGAACCTTCATCTGTGAAGCAATGAGAGGCAAACCCCAGAACTTGGAACCAGAATTGTCAGTGATTTATCAAGACCACTAAAAAACAAGAAACAACTGAGTTAAAGAGAATGGCTGACCTGAGAGCCTGCTGTGTCGTGGGAAGTCATCCAAGAATCCAAATGACAACACCAGGAAAGGATCACATATGAACAAATGTTGACCCAAAACGTGGAGACATGCCCTGGATTCAGCAACAGAGCAGGGTCACAAGACCTGAAGACTGAAACTGTCCACGTTCAGACTCCCTGCTTAACTCTAAAAGCTCCTGGGCTACTGTTGGAGTGAAAAGTGTTTCATCCGCAGCTGGTGACATTATCTGGATCTTCCCAACACCAGAGCAAAATATTGCTTGGTTATTCCCAACATGAAAGTGAAATATTTTCTACGCATTCTCATCTTTTTTGCATTATTAGCAATACTTTTAACATATTCACACTAATTTGATTCCAAAGAGACTAAATTATTCCTCAGTTATCCTTACCAAACATGGTTTTTTTCCTAGAAAGAATCCCTTTCCCCCTCCATTCCTTAATATTCTAATATCTAGGTAATACTGATTGCTCTGAACTTTCTCATTGCCATTGCTCTCCACTCCACCTCCCATCTCTCACATCTTCTTTTGGGTTTTTTGGTTGTTTGAATAATCATTCTTTTCTTTAAAACCAGTAGAATCCTTGTTTCCCAATGTGCAGTTCTGGCTGTTGGCCACCTGAGAAATTGTTTCTACCCAGCTGTCAATTGCCATTTTTGCTTCCTTTTAAAAATTCTTTCCTGCAGTTGATTTGGCCCATAATAATTCAAGATGGGCATCCTCTGTGAGCACTACTGATGGGGCTGTAAATACCCTTGGGAAGCTTTTCTTTGCCATGCCGCACCAAAATAAGCAGTGGGGTCCCATCCATCAGGAAGAGCTTGGCCTCCAGCCAGCTGGGGTTTCAACGGGTGTTTGAATGGTGATGGAGAGGCCACCATCTGAACAACATTTTTTGTGGCTTCCTATACATCTTACCTTTCCTCAGTGTAGTAAAAGAGCAAACAACTCTATCAAGCCACAAATATTTAATAAAAAGCATTTTTGTCCACTAGAGTTGTGGTATTTAAAAAAAAAATAAGCATGCGTTGCTCGTATTATGCCTCAAAACACTGATTGTGATCATGATGCTTGACTTTGTGGGAAGCTGTTTCAAGCTAGGATTGAGCACAGAAGGCAGGTTTCAATTTGTTAGGCTCACACATAAGAAAACTGCTCCTACCACATCAGATCTCTGGCAGTACAGACTGTATCATACATCTAAGTGAGGAAACAGAGGATGAGTCGGACTTTGCTTCTACAAATGGAGCTGTGCAGATGGCACAGTGCTTACAGAGAGGCAGGAATATTGTCTTTTGATCTCAGTAGGAGGGTGGGGACAGAGGAGGGGGAAATGTGATATTACCCACAAGCTGGGGAAAGTTTCAAATCTCTGGCTCAAACAGGCAGAGTGTTTGCTGCTGGGCTTCTGCTTTTATCCTTCTCATCACTGATATTAGCTCCTGATGCCCCTTTTTTTAATTCTCAGGGAGTTTGTAGTAATTTATAAAGCAAAGCTTAAGGTACATTGGAAGATGTGCAAATTCAGTTCTTAAATTATAACCTCTATTAAAGCAAACCTTCCAAAAGCACTAGTCAGTAAAACATATTTTACTAATGTCAAGTGTTTCTTTTTAATGAATAACGATGTTAAAATCCTAAAGCAGAGCAAAATTCTGAATACAATAAATGGGAGATTTTTTTGGACTTGGCCAAAAACGTATGAATCAGCAATGCTAGTTTAACTTAGTAAAAAGCTATAGATTTAAGATATGAATCTGACAAAATATTCATTGGAAGAAGGATATGCCATCTTCACTCAGTTTAACCATACTATCAAATAACCGTGCTGAAGTCAGTAATATTACAGAGAAAATTACAGCAAGAATGGCAAGGCTCATTCTATGCAGTTTTGTAATCTGTTGAAATGAACATCCTGAAACAAAGTCAGACTAATAAGTAATAAAAACAAACAAACAAACAAAAAATCTCTGGATAGGGACAGACCCTTTTTTATGAAAAATACTGTAGTTTTTTTTTAATTTTTATTGAAAACCTGAGAACAATTTCAAGAGCAAACCCCCTTATTTTACTAGTTTTAAAAACCTTGAAATTTTCCAATGAAATTTTGAGATTTTTTTTGTTTCCATTTCGGGTGAAACACTGTAGCAAAAATATCTTCTAATCTCAAAAGAAATCCCAATTGTTAAAAGATCCGTTTGTTTATTTGTGTGTGTATCTCTGAGAAAGGAGGAAGAACCTTCTGAAAGCAATGCTGATTACTCAGCGGATGAGTAATTCCCACACCCCACTAACATAAGAGCAAGCTGAGAAGACTTATGCTTGGCCCCAGAGCACAGTAGACAGGTGTTTCATTAGTTCACATTAGTTCACAGTTTTCATTACATATTTCCAGTCCTACCAGCTGTATCTACATTGTCGTGGAAGATAATATGATATTCTTTTCCTAACTCGCACTGCAAAAGGTAGACGACAACTTAAAAGCGTGCTTGCTTGATTTATAGGTTCTCAAACCTTTTGGTCACATTCGTCACTTAAGAAAAAAGCCATTTAACTTCTGTGTAGAGTAATATGTTAGAAAGAGAGAGGGAAACCAGGCTTTCATGTGGCACAAAGCCCTTGACATTTAAAACAGGAGAAAACCTCATCAATATTCAAAATTTCTTCCGTGGGTACCGTAAATAGGCTGATATTTATATGCCAAATCAGCAGAAGAAGTGGAAAAAGAACGGTGTGGGAAACCGTTACCAGAAATCCCATTCATATAGATAAAATAGCATGGATGAGCCGACTTTGTGGGGGTTTTGCATTTATTAGCCGCGACACTAGATATAAGGCTCAGTTTCAGAGATCATTGTTGACTCTTCTAAAACTTGAATAATTAATCCAAATTCGCAAAAGGGAAAGCTCTATACACGACCTGAACTTAGAATATGTGAAAAATCCTGCATGCAAGTTTCTCTCGTTCCTGAATATTTTTGTAAAGATTTTTTCAATGAATGAGAAACTAAGTAAGTGAAAGATGCACAAAAGCATTAGCAAATTGGAAAAACCTGCAACATGTATTTATGGTGCAGGATGTCTAATTCTTTATGGAAAATAATGAGCCAATTTTGGACTCCTGGGCTGGAACTCCTATCTAGAGATGTGTTTCTCTTTCTCCTCTCTGACTACAGAGGGAGCCAAGTTTCCTCAATTAAAAAGCTAAGGTAAGTGCCCAAACTTAAATCACTCTAAAGTTTCTAATATGAAGAGCAAATTAAAAAGCTGATTCCCTTCAATTTTACAATAATTTTGGTGACACGAACTTTCTGGGTGGAAGCGAGGTCTTCAGTTAGTCTGTTTTCTCCTCTAAATGTATTTTAGTGATGTCAGCTCAGAAGCTTGTGTACTTTTCCTATGCCAAATAAAGAGCAATAGAAAAGACAATATCCTAATGCATTTAGCAGCAGCAGCAAGCAAAAGTCATTACACAAGATGAATACAGTAAATGAAAAGCAATATAAGTATCATTTAAAGTTGGGGTTTGACCACAAATCTGTGAAAGTGGTAAATCTGTTTATCTGGAGGGGCAGTTACTAAATTTTCTGTGCTTGCTTTTCTCCAGGCTTACAGATTCCAGGAGAATATGGAGGATACCCTGCATGCAGGAAACCGTTTCTGAAAGACATCAAGAGAGAGACCTTCGTGGTGGCAAACACCTCAGGTTGTGGCATTCTCTATCTTCATGGAAAGCTCTGCTAGAGGAGACCTGCACCACGCAGTAGTTGCCGAGACCTGTACGAGTTGCCAGTCAGCCACATCCTGGTGAGGAAGGACAAATGGGTCAGCCCAATTCCCAAAACAACCAGAGGATCCCAACCCCCAAGATCACGTAGGCTGCAAGTGTTACAAGACCAAATGCTCCAGACCTCTTGGGATATGGTGAAAGAAGAATATCTCATCTGCCTCTCTCCTTATTAGCACTTTGAACTCATACATTGGGGTGAGATCATGTTTGAGAAAACTGCAAAAAGGTGGCACAGTGAGTGCTTTGCTTCCAAGGAAGGAAGACATTTGGTGGACTATTAACTGTTTGCTGGATAATTAACTATTTAGTCGACTTTGCTGCAAATGGAAATAATCACTGACCAATCATACTGACACAGCTTCTGCCTAGATTTCTTGAGAGTGACAACTTTGTCACTCAGTTCCTTTAAATTTTATGATATTTTTTGTGACATAAAACTTTTCAAGAAAAGTGAGGCTTTGTGAGAGCAAAGGACCTTCTTAGATATGAAACACTTTTTCAACAAAAAGCACAATCAAAAATTAGCAGGCATCCACAGATATTGCAGTCCTTCTGGCCCTGCATATTAATGACATAACGATTTGTCACTAATTTCTGAGCCGCATTATGCTAGTACAGCTGAGTCTGTATGAATAGTAAGAGTCCCCTCCCGAGTACAGACCAACGTGATCCAAAAAAGAGGTAAGAATCTGGTTTATACTCATTTTGACATCACGATTATGTCAGAAAAGAAATATGTGTCACTGACAACAGAAACTGAAGGAGGTAGACAACATGCATGTGTCCAAGACAGTCTCTGAAGTAAGTTTGGTAGACACATTCCCATGAAATCTTACTCCATCAATTTGCTGAGAATGAAAATTAAAAATTACGTTCAGCCTTCTATTGTGTAGAAGTTAGCCAAAAGAAATATTGTGTCAAAATATGTGCTCATGAAATAGAGTTGAGCATCCACCTGGTCTAATCAGCTACCACTCCTGCTGCTCATACTGTCTTGCCTGCAATTTGAAACACTATGGATTTGGGAAAAGAGGTTAATTTAACAAAGCCTTAATGAAAAAAACTTTGGGAGTAGTGACATCACCTGAGCATCTGCCCTTCTGTGCCTTCACTACCACAGAGTTCACCTTGCTGTACCTGCAGACTCTTAACGATTTTGCTTTCATCTAGACTTTCTCATAAAGGTAAAGCAAGGTTGCCTACAGCCAAAAGCAAGCAATTCCAGGTCATGCTGTTCCATATGGCTGCATCAGACCTATTTCCATTCGACTAGTGCTTCTGGCATTGTAAAAAGTAACATGGGAAATCCCTGTTTTGAGGTAATGCAGAATTAGAGATAAGTGGGTCTGCAAAAACCCGAGGCTGGTGAAGAGAATTTGGATTAAGACCACAACCAAAATACTTCTGAAGCTATTTTTTTCTGTACAGATGAAGACGTACATGCATGTATATCATAATTATGCTTGACATCTGTTTACTATTTTGGTCTTCATACCTGTATGTGCATCTTTAAAGACATTAGCAATTATATTGCTTGCTAGAGAGGGAAACCGATGTGGGTGTGTGTAAAGGGGTAACTGATAGCATCTTTTCTGATAGCGTAAGAGTTCAGAGGATATAGAAAATTGAAAAGAAACTAGGTAACACAAAACACCTCCATGCTCAGGGAGATGTAATGTTCCTGTAGACAGAGGAAAGCCCACCTAAGACAAAAGAGAGCTACTGCAATTGCAACCCCACAGCAGCACGGGGCTCTGTCAGTGTCAAGTCTGAGCACTTATTTCTGCTGTCGGCAAGCTACTGAAGAATTTCAAATGCGTTTCAGCTCACAGTCCTCAGGAAGAAGAAAGCACATACAAACACTCTTCTACTAATATTTCTTTCTTCCACTCAGGTCTGCGATTCATTGGGCATATTTTTAAGGTATCCATGGATGTGACACCCAGCGAAGGGAATCTTTCCCTAAATCGCACTTTCAATCTATCGTTTCCCTTTTCTTGGATAAGAAGACCCCAGTCCCGAGGAACGAGGTCATACAGAAACTGGGCAGGCAGAAAGCACGGGAAGAGAGCAGACGTCCCAGTCATTCCACATTTACAGGGGGTTCAGAAGGGAGAAACCCTGAAACTACTTCTAATTCCCTTGAAGGGTGGCAGGTAAAAAAACCACCTAGTGAAGCCAACGGAAGACAAGATTTCCACTGATTTCAAAGGTTTGCTCCAGGTCTTTGGTGGAGAGGCTCACTGCCTTCAATTCCAGTCGGAGGAAGCAGAGAAGACACCCCCGCAAAAGCACTAGAACCGGAGAGGACCTGAAAAAGGAAAGGGCTTTGAGAACAAAGTGGCAGCAAGCCAGCAGGAAGGGAGCTGCAGGGGCAGGGGCTCTTCAAAGATGAAGGCTTGCACACCTTTCATAATTTGGAATAAAAACTTTCTGATCCAGACAGACATATTTAAATAATTCTGACTCATCTGTCAGCAAATATGCCTCCATGGCAACTCCCTAAACCTAGCTAATGGAGAGAAACACCCAAGGAATATGCTTGGAAATGTTGTTAGCTTAGCGGCATCCAGCTCAGTTCTCAATACACTGGAGCCCACTTAAACAAGGAAAGAGCTCTTGAAAGAAGTAACTTGTTCAAAGAATTGATTTCTTTTTGCTCCAGAAGATACATAGAAAATACAGTGGAACTGTGGAAAAAAATAAAATCCCTTTTGAAGAAATAAAGCAATTAATACAAAGAGAAGACTGAAGTGATTCTGCTAGTATGATCTGATCAGGCAGGGGGGTTTAATAAAAATAATGAAGGCCAGTTGTTCACTGGTTTATGTGAATCTATCACAAACAACCACTGGGGGGGGGGGGGGGGAAGACATATAACAGCAAGATAGCACGCTTCTCACCCCTCATCGAGAGAACCCCAGCAAAACTCCCCCACTCTAGGAAGTCATGCAAGGAGCAGCAGCATCTGCCACCCCCCAGAGCTCCAAAGGCTAGGATGATCTTGATGTGGGAGGGAAAGAGGCCACCAGAAAAAGTCTTTCTACCATCAGCCCCTTTTAAACACTTGGAAAATGAAGTAGATCCTGCCCAAATCTACTGCTGATCAACCCTGCGGCCACGCAACCCGCCAGCGCTCTTGGTGTTCCTGCTGGGGTGGCATCTCCCCATCCCACTCAATGTTCGGCAGGACGTGGGCACAGACCCCATGGAGCCAACTGGCAATATGCTTTCATCCCACATCCCTGGCTTTTTTTGGGCATGCCTTTGCCCGTCTCAGCGCCTTGCCTATCCAGGCTTCACAGCTGAAGGGTTCCTCTCTGCTCCCTGAGAGGGCAGACCCTTGCCCAAGCCTGGCCCCACCGACTGCAGCCGCGAAGATGCGTTACCCTCTGCCCGCTGCTGGGTCATCTCCTGCTGCATCCACCACAAACCCAGTGCACAAACAAATGGGCACAATGGGTCTGAGGGACGCCTCTGTATCGCTGTTTTGCACTGATTGAAACCAGCTAAGTTTCAAAAAGAGGATTCTAGGCAAATAAATCTTCGCTTTCAGACAGATGTGGCTAAGATATGACCCAGCGTGGTGGGTTTTCTCACCACCCTCTGGTCTGTACTCTAACAGCCCAGGAAAAACTAGCTCCATAAAACCAAAGCAGCTTCACTCTTGGGTTTGGTTTGGGTTTGTAGTGGTATAATTCAAAGCAGTTCAAATTTGTCTAGGTATTCGATACATCTTCACTCTCTATACACTTACTCCCTCTATCTCATCACATATCACATATAAATAGTGTCTTTCTCAAAAAAGCATGAAAAAAGCAAAGAAGCTCCTATCTCTTATACTTTTTTTTCCTGCAAAGCTAAATTGATAATGAGAATGAATTATGAATGCCTTTCAGTTCAGCTTCAAAAAGACGAGGACCAAATTTCCCTTCAACGAGTGTCAATTAATATGGACATGCATGTGTTCATTAGAAAACATAGTTCATCAAGATAGAGAGATAATATTGTGATTTATGCATTTAAGTAATAAAATATCTTTTCCTTTGAAAATAGAATGGGCCTCTACCAGGGTAGCTAAGATAGGAGAGAATATGAAATATTCTGCAAAAGAAGAGAGGCACAGAAATTGCACAACTTTCCTTCTTGTTTTTGGACGTGGTGATGGGTTGATGTTTTTTTTTGTGGATTACAGAACTCATTGAATTTTTACATTGTCTGGAGCATGCTAAACATAGTAACACATTTTTTAATGCCAGCACCTTTGCCTATAAAGTTAATAAAAAAGGGCCAAGGAGCTTTTATGGCCTAACCACACGGTGTAGCACTTGCCAGAGTCTTTTGGTAGGCTCCACAGATGCCCTGCAGTCTAATACATAATTACTATTTTTCATGTGTTTATTTCAGTTCAAAGTGCGTGCAATAATGTGTTGCAGCTCACCAGATTTCACAGCAAGATGCTGAGGTTCTGTGTTGCATGCCCAGGGGGTAGGTAGGCATGCGGGGGCCTCCTGAGGGTGCAGAGCCTGGGAGGACAGTGTGGTGGATGTAGGTAAGCAAACCACAGAAGCTGGAAGGAGCCAAACAGCACGGTGTTCCCCGTACTTCCAGTTGGGAATAGTCCTCGTGTACACTTTTCCTTGGCTCGTGTCAGAAGTGTGCTAATAATTAGGCAGCAAAGGCAATCTGTGGTCCAGCTTGCTCCCTGGCCCTGTTTTATTTAGCTGCCTAGCAGTACATATGATTTCATTGATACGGCACACACAGAGACAAGAATCAGTCTGGGAAGATCCTGCTGATAAAGACTGGAGACGCATTCCCTCCTGGATCAAGATTAAAGAGACCCTTAGGGAGCTGGTTATAAATTCCTGACTCTCAGGTTGCTGCTATTTCCTGAACTAAGCTAGAGGAGCACTATACTAGTTGGCTATGGGTTATGGGATATTTAGCACCACATATGGATTGGTGGAACTAGTGATGAGTCTCACAACTCTGATGCATCCCCTGATCCCCTTATTTTGGTGCTGGGTGAAATGGAGCTGGAATAGTTGTACCTTCCTCCAGAGTGCAAATATCAACTAAGCAGGTGTTGTTCCCGTTTCCATATGTTGTATTATGAAGGGGTGCAGAACTGGGGCAAGGAAACACGATGCTTCTCTAGCTATGGTGTATTTGATTCTTAAAACCGTTTTTAGAATACTCATAATCAGGCAGTGTTCTGTGATTTTAGTGCTTTCGGGTATTAACATTTCTGAGGTCTCTGTGTGAGTCTCAATTATTGAAATGGCCAAGATTCTGGCAAGAAACCACAGGGGGGAAATCAGTTCTGTGTGAAAGATGCCAGGAGGCAAATATTATTTACATAGAGTGCAGAACTACAGAAATATAACAGTATGTAAATTTCTTGACAGATGCCCTGTTTGGCAGCTGCTCAGATTTAAATTTCACCCTCAGCCAGATCTGCAAAAACACAGATCAGTAATCCAGGGTAGATATGATTTGGTAGAAATTCTGGATGACAACTTACAACTCCTCAAACTACTACTGAATTTACAAAAAAAATAACAGATCAGGGAACTGATAATGTCTGTGGGCCCGAATCAGGCAAGGTCCTAAACATATGAGAAACCTCAGTGAAGTCAGAGAGGCTGCTGCCTCCGTAAACTATAGTAAGATTATTTGCCTGACTCCTATGATGAGGAGAAGACTATGAAGACTATGATGAGGAAGATATTGCCTGCTGGGGTGCTCTGTTAAACCAGGGTACAAATCTGAGAGCTGTTTGAGACCCAATCCGGGAGTGAAACTAAGATCAAACAACATTAATTTCTTACATCTGCTTGGTGCCCTCCAAAACATGAATTCTGATGGTTGTGCATCTCACGTGGCAGCTGATGATACTAGGCATGGTCACTGCCAACGCAGCAGAGACCCTACGTGGAGCCTGCCTCAGTAGGTGAGAGCTAAGGCACGTTCTGTGGGGAAGTTTGATTTGTTCACGACCATGTCTAGTCAGTGCTTAAACTTAACGCCTTGTTTCTAGTAATAGACACTGAAAACTGAAATTTTATGAGACTCTGAAGAAAATTCTGAATTGTTGTTCCTTTCTTAGGAGATGCCAGACAGAAAAGTGGCAGAATTGCAGTTTAGGTCAGATGTTTTTTTACAAGTTTTTAGTCATATCCTGAGGAAATTTGAGTATATATAACATAACCCAGTTATGACCAGTCTACTAGAAGATATCTTCATGTTATTAACAGGCTGACACAGTTCACTGGGAAGGTCTCATCGAGCTACGACTAGAAATTCAACACACTAGTTGATTAGCACATGCTGCTTGCGTTTAGAGAAAAGACATTTCTACTTTTGCTCGCCAGAAGGTCTCTGAGCTCTGCCTTATGCAAATACACAGTGGCTATGATTTTTCTTTGAAACCAGCAGCTTCCTGCACTGGAACATCAGCGTGACAATTCTGTGCACTCCTGTCATGGGATGCTGGGCACACAGCCCGTGTCAAACGTCCCAAGGAGGCTACAGGGCAGTTCTTGCCTCCTGCCCAGGACAAGAAAAGCTAAAGCTACACCAGCGTAAATCTGTCAGCTGGGTTTTATTCCACAAAGAATTTCAGGCATTATCGCCCGTCAGTAAATGCAGGGGGGAAATCCTGCTTCAGTTTGGAGATGGTTTGTGCTTTGAAGCACCTCTGCTTCTGGAGTCACAGCCCTGGGCGTATTCCCAGCACCTATGTCCTGTCCCATCACAAGCCAGGCGAGCTGCTCCCTCGCATCGTTAAGCAACCTATCTACTCCCCTCCAGAAGCATCCTGCCCCAGCCCCTTTCCCTCATATCCCCTTCCCACCAGCCAAATGTTACTCCTTAACTCTAAATAAACACTCTCTGCCCTGGCCAGGGCACAGCTCCCCTGGGACACAGGCACAGCCCTTGGGGTGGCGTGCCCCCAGCAGGCCAGGAAAGCGGCACCAGAAATTGCCGCCAGCAATCCCGTTGTTAAGTAGCAAAACTTTATCGGGAGATCTGAGCTCAGGATTTCTTGGTCATTTGCCTTTATTTAGGGATTATTTATGCCTCCTATTAACCTTACTCAACCACGGCACGTGTTACGCAGATGGGAAAGCCAAAGCAAAAATAACCTCGGCGGTTTTCCCAGCTCGTGCAGAACAGTAGTAAAAGCTGAGAGGAAGCCCTCATGAGCCCCAGTACCTAGTGATACCCGTGATCAAGCAGCCCAGATACCAACTGGAAGCAGACTGGAAGAATTACGATTGATGAGGAGGAACATACCCATGCTTTTTGTTCAGACCACCGGTGCGTACCCCTAAGTCTCAAGCTCCCCCCTGGCTTCTGCTGGGGTGGGGGGGGGGTCCCACCAGGTGGTGCTGGAGAGACGGGGACACCCCGGCCTCCATGGGTGGGAGCCAGCATCCTCCAACCCCCCCTCCGCTCCTCTCCCTTGGCTCTGAAAGTGTTTCCTCCGGAATGCCTGCCTGATGATAACAGAATCCCTTTCATATATATTAGGCAAACACGGGCCCAAGGTGGGTAAACATCGGGAGCAGACTCATCTTTCTGCTGGATGCTGAGACGGTAAAAGCTGCTGAGCTTTTTGCTGACCACCTCTTCAACAACAAAGCGGCTTTTGAAACACATGGATTACATGACAAAAAAAAAAAAAAAAAAGGAAAGAAATTACAAACCAGGCATCTGACTTGCCCTTCTGTAACAAATGTATGACTCGGTATCACCCGTAAAATCAATGCCCTGCATGTGCTAACCTGAATATATATAGATGAAAAAAAGCATGTCACTTATGTAAGACTAAAAAATCATACGCACACATGAATAGTTCCTTGTAAAAATAAATAATAAAAACGGCTGTGTCAAGATATTAAATCAATTTTCCTTTTCAGTTAAGACCTTTATATTTAGTTCTGTAAAAGTCCTCTTGGCAGCCTGAAATGTATCCTGTTTAAACAGGAGCTTGTACTCAATCACACTTCTTTTTTCTTCTTTTTTTTTTTTTGGAATACTATTCCCACTTAAGCCCTGGACAAAAAATATTGAGAAAGCAGAAAACAGGAATAAAGTCATCTTTGTTTCAACCTTTCCTGTCACTTTTTACTAGAAGGCAAAAAAAAATACCTGATGAATGAGTATTACTTATGTGTCAGGGGAGAAGAGCTAAGCGACCTATGGACTTGGGGACTACTGCCTGCTTTAGCGTTCTTCTAAAAGCTGGGTGATGAAGAGACATAGTTACTTCATCAAAAAGGAAAATATATGTCTTCAGCAAAGATCATTCTTTTGTTAAACCACTAATTTACACAGAGGTTCGCAACACTAAGCTCAAGTCCATTGGAAAAATGTTTCTTTCCCAAAGTCCAAGACAAGTCAGTGTTCAAGGGGTGCTCTTACCGCTTTAGCCAGGAGACACTGAGAACTAAGTGCTGTGCTCTTTTTCTCACAGTGGTGGTCACAGTGTGAGAACCTCAGTGTCAGGACACCAGTGCAGGAGGCATTAGGGAGAGAAGGGGTAAGAAGAAAGAATACACAGAGCAATTGTGAAGAAGGAGGAGGAAGCTGGAGACAGAGAAAGTAGCTGGACGTGTGGTGGGGGTTGTAGAGCATCTCTCTGCGTGGAAGTCTTGGGACTGAATTTATTTACAGGGGCAAGAAAAGTGGACACGTATGTGTAGCACATGGGAGGGTGGTGGGGTGAGAAGAGTGTAGAAGGGAGCATGCTGAGCTGTGTTTGGACTGTGAGCATTTCATCCAAACTGCTATATTGTTGAGACTCTTGAGCAATAAAGCAAATTTTCATTCCAATTAAAGATTCAAGGGTTTTAGAACAATCACCAGAAGAAAGAGAGAAAAAAAGGCAAATCCTCAGAGGACTTGGTAATGAATAACAAAACCCGTTCTTGTGCATTGTCCAAAACGAATGGCATTCAGTATAATTGCAGAGGGGGGATCTGATGCTGCAGTCCACTGTGGTGTTCTCTGTGAGTAGATGTGGGATGGCCCATGACCGACAGCAACACTTAGCCCAGGACAACTCTTCTGGCCAATGTCTACCACAGATCATGCTTGGTACGCCTTATTGTAGTCACTGGGGTGGCAAACACTGGAAGGGGCAGAGCTTGAGGGCAGTTAGCAATTGCTTAAAGCTGTTAGAGTGGGCTCACTTGCGCAACATGAATCCTATCGGCCATATGCAGGATGCTTCTCTGCAAACATTTGCAGCAGTGTGCCAGCCGAGCCTGCAAAGCCACTGCAATGGTGAGAGGCAGTTAAACCCTGGGGAGCTAAAGAGGATCAGGTTGGAAGCTCAAGGATGAAGCACACATTGGAGGAGGAGGAGGAGGAGAAGAAGATATGTACACTTTGCAAGGTCACTGTAGGTAAACCTGCCCAACATGCCTATGCAAGCTAAGTACAGGATGGCAAAAATGGTTCAGAGCAGTGTGGCAAAACTTACTGTGTTTAGAATCATAGGCAAGTTAGAGTTGGAAGGGACCTTAAAGATCATCAAGTTCCAACCCCCCTGCCCT
>JAOXJM010000033.1:24577076-24595727 GCA_026413425.1 Tringa solitaria
GGGATGGGGCAGCCACAGCTTCTCTGGGCAACGTGTTCCAGTGTCTCACCACCCTCACAGGAAAGAACTTCTTCCTGGTATCTAATCTAAATCTCCCTTCTTCCAATTTAAAACTAATTGCATATTAAACTCTTTGAGGGGCAGAGCTACAAGACATAAAGACTGTCCCTAAACTCACCCCCAGGTCCTTTCTGGCTCCTTTCTGCTCTTCTGCTTACCTTTCTCTGTGATATGAGGTGAGAACACAGCTGGGGCACTAACCATGTCCCAGATCCTTGGCTCAGATGATGCCATTCACCCGGGCAGCGGCTGGGAAGCCCTGGGCAAGGCTGAATATGATGGCTCTGCACTTTCCATGGGGGGCAAAGAGGGCTGCCCCGGCTCTAGCTCATCCCACCCCGCAGCCGGGAGCTGGCTCTGGGCAGCCCATGCCAGCAGCACGCTGCTGCCTTCACCTCCCAGCCCTGCCGAAAGCCCTCTCACGCCACGGATTAGTTATCTTTGCTCTAGTAGGAACGGCTCTGGATTAGGACTCGGGAGGCGTAAATTCATTTGTCAGCTTAAGTACAGGCTCTGCGTGCAACCTTGAGCAAGGTCTTTAATCTGCCCGAGTGTCGGTATCCTTTGGAAAGGGGCAGTAATTCTTCCCTAATCCCTGAGGGCTTGGGGAATAGAATTGGTAAATAACAGAGCAGCTCTCCATTAGTGACAGGATGGCTGGCACAGCTCCCCCGGCCGTACCGAGCTCCCTTCCTAACTACACAGCCTACGTGTTGCAGATCTGGGGCACTCACAGTCAGTACTTTCATGAAACAGAATATCAAATCAGAAGGCAGCAGCAGCAGCTACAGAGGAATTTTACGTCCCTTGAATAACACACCTTTAAGCACCCTTCACTGTTTTGAAGCATCCGCTGGGGAGCCATGCTCCCAAGTTACATTTAATGCCCAGACTCGGTCGGAGAGCTTAGGCGCTGCCAGCACTTGGGTGCTATCGTTCACTCCGCAGGTGCATGTGGAAACTCTGATAACCATGTAGAAAATACCAATTCCAGAGCAAGCCTGCTTTAATGGCACTTTGCAGAAACAAAGTAAAAACTGAAGAAGACAGATGATCTTAAAGGTCCCTTCCAACCTAAACAATTCTATGGTTCTATGTCCCTCTTACACCTAACCACGTTTATGTTGCCTGTCCCTTCTCTTTAACTTTTTTCTGCCCCCTTTTTAATATTTCCCTTTCACACGTTTTCTGCACGCAGGTCTGCAGTTTTCCTTCCTGCTGAGCTACAAACCCGCTGCTGCTTTATTCCTCCACTTGGCGCTTCCCTGCCCCGGCTCAGAGCACGTAGGCTTCATCCCCTTGATGATCAGCTGAGGAGCAGATGGAGGATCAGAGGAGTGGGACCGGCTGCTTTACGAGGCACACCCACAGCAGCACTGATGGAGACAACCAAAGAGTGACCACAAGCTGGGGATTTCAAATGCTGCAATATTCAAATCTGGGATACAGGGGAAGGTCAAAGCCATAGGTCCCAGAGATCATGTAATTTTGGATTATTCTCAGCTTTCTTTAAAGCAAAGTTTCTAGTGTGCATATTCGCAGACAAAAGCTTGGAAATGGGAACCACCAAGGGCTTGAACATCAAAGGGCAAATAAAAGAATCCAGAACTGATTTATTTATTTTTTTTTAAATCTCATGATCTTGCCATCAACCTCACATTATGTTGGAGGGTAGCTCGGGATTTTTGAGCATGAAAGTCTGGCAGGACTACAGATGCCTCAAAATCATAACGAATTGAGGCCACAGTCAGCTTTTGAGAAGGCTGCTCCCTTGCAGCTAAGACAATACCAGGGTTTTGCAGAACGGTTTGGTCCTCCCCACGCAACCTCTCACTAGTGAGCATTGCTATCACCAGCAACTACAGGCACAGATATTTTCTTTTTTTACCCCAATTAAAGAGGAAAGGCAAATTTTAAGTCCAAACTGGCTGCTGCAGCTCAAGGTGGTGAAGACTGTAGGATCATGAAGATGCCCAGAGGAGATCTCCCAGGCTTGCCTTCAGGGCCAGCACAGCTTCTTAAAGGGACAGGAGTCCCACATAGTTGCAACCATATGTTGAACGTTGTGAAGACATATGGAGCTAATTATGTAAATAAACAACTCAGCCCATGATGATTCTAAATAATGCAAAACATAAAGAGGCAAAACACTAATGTTCTAACTAATGAAAATAGATTCTTAGGGTGATTAATTTGCAATAAAGAGAAGCTGCATATGTCAAAAATAGTACGTCATCATATGATTTAATATAATAAGGCACAGCTGCATTGCTCTTGATGTTTGTGAACAATGATCTTGTTCACCTCCTTGTGCATCTGTACCACAATATTAAAAGAGAAGAAAACTGCACCGCAGAGCCAGCAAACACTTGCGAGAAAAATATTTTTAAAGCGTCTTGATAAATATTTACCAGCCTTTGGGATTTTTGAATGCTTGAGGTTGTGTCAGGAAAGAAGCATATGCTGATATCCTCAGAAACAACACAAGTGGTCAACAGTCTCCATACAAAAGGGAATAGCTCAATACAATAGGCCACTGTTGCTGTGACTCTCAGCATTGTTTACCTCTCACAGAGCTTCCAAGTACAAACCACTTCAAACAAACTACAGTAAGACTTTAAACTGAATCCACCCAACAGGTTAATAAAACAAATATTGATTGGGTTTGAGAGTCATTACAGTAAACAAACCCCTTTGGATTAAAAGAGTTCCTTTGTTCAAGCAATATTGTCCAGAGCCTTCAAGCAACATTATTACAATCTCAGCTTAAATCCTCAGGCAATATTTTGCAGCGTTTGCCCTCAAATCTACTTTTATTTGTAGCACATGTATAAATACAGATACCTGAAGAGATATGGGCAAGTATTTCACGCACACAAAGGAAAGAAATCATGCCAAACTCAAAAATATGCTGGAAATTCTAACAATTACGAGCAAAAGTAATTTTTTTTCAAGTGCATATAATTTATACACTTAAATACTTTTCCAAAAACTGCAACTTGTAGACGCTTTTAGCTTTACTCCTCTAGAATCACAACCTCTGCAATCAGACAAAAGTCACAAGAGCAGGACAATGCCCTTTGACAAGGTCTCCCACAGTGATCCAATGGACTAGGAAAGCATCTCAACATGGTGCAGCACAGAGACGCAACCCAGATGCTTGAAAGCAAGGGCAGAAACAGCAAGGATGCAGTTACATGGGAAAGGTTTGCAGAGAACTATTGTCCCAGGTGCAGGCAGGTCTGGACCGCTCAGACCTTGTCGCCTGGTTCATTGACAGGGAGTGGAGATAATCTAAATGGCTTTAGATCTTCACCTCACTTTCAAAAGCAGCTTGGGTGCCTAGAAACTTTTGCCAGGAGATGACCTAGAATGAAAGGAGCGACCAGGAGCTCCAGCTCTGCCACCTTTTGCAAATGCTTCAAGACACAGATTGAGACCATCAAGCCAGTTGCACAGATTTAGGCATGTATCTTCCAAAGGCACTAGATCCACCACGTGGTTTTGAAACTTTCATCCACAATCACACCAGATTTATTCCCTCAAGTAACAGAGCAGGCTGCAAATTCAGCCCTAACGAGCCATATGCATTTTCTTTTCCTCTTGCAAAGCTTACTTCCCTCTCTAAACAGAAAACACACCTTAGAAACATAAGCACACAGAGAGTAACCAGCCAACAGGTTTCAGTAACATTATCCTAGCCTAGTAACACCAAATTAGGGAATGGTTCATACTTGTCACACAGGTGTGAAAAATCCAGGGAACAGTAAAGAGTGAAAATAGTGTCAGAAGTTAACAAAGATAATCAATAGTCCCGTACAAATGGATAAGCTCAGTAGTGCTGACAACTCCTGCAAACATGGTTCAGCCAGTGGTCTGGGCTCACGGTACATTTGGGTTAATGAGATACTGCAGAGAGAAATGGCAAAAAGCAAGTAAATATCAGCAAAGAGTGATTCTCCAGACATTTGAGCAAAGTATGGTACAAGAGCTCTTAGTGGCATTCACTGCTTCTCATTATCTTATATACACACAGCACTTAAATAACCGTTTATTCACTGTTCCTGGCCACGTTGTGCTAAGTGCATCAGCTCATAGCGGACAGCTGGCCACTGCATGACTGCAAGGTGGCTACAAACCTTTTTGCACCCTGTATTTCTTTTTGGGCATCCAAAAAGACCCCGTCTGGCTTTTTCTCACTGGTTCACAACATTCAGGTAATTCTTGATAGAGAATTCTCAACAGAGCCTAGCCAGCAACGGAGACTGGTGTGGCACTACTCTGACTTGAGGCATGGTTTCTCAAGTGACAGTGTAAGGTATTAAGAAATTACACCATCGCTGAATGAAAGCGCAAACGTGTACCCAGCGCTCAGCATCTGCCTTAGCTGAAGGGCACAGCATCCTGCAAATCTTGTCAAATCAGGTGGTTGATCTGATAAGGCACTCCACGTTGCTGGGGCTCTCCCTATCTGAGGACAGAATCAAGCCCTGTGAGCTTTGCTCAGAGTCTCTCACTCGCAGCTAGACTTCTTTGCTGGAAGAGTTATGCAATCTTAGCTGACATCTTATCACCAGCAGCGCAACAGTCAGACTCTCAGGGTTTGCTGTCTCGCAGGCGCCCGCTTCATTCTCATTGCTGGGTAGCAGCATTAGACACGCAGCCTCAGAGTGAAAGAATAACATGGAGGGAACGAGTGATAAGGAGCAGAAAGAGCTTGCACAGTTAGCACCTGCACAGCAGACTTAGGCTGACGCTCACTTCATTGATGTGGGGCAATTTCTTGCATCTGGAGCATAATGATTAAGAGAATAAAATACGTGTTCTACCGCACTGAATGCCAGAAGTAACTGTCACATTCACTCACGTTGCACTACCAAGAAGATAATATAGGCTGCTAATTAGGTTTGGGTAGAACATATACGAAGAGATCACTCAAAGGACCAACAAGAGGCAGACAGAAAACTTCTGAAATGGGGAATGATATTATGTGAGGGGTCTGGAGAGTAAGCCTTATGAGGAGAGGCTGGGGGTGTTCAGCCTGGAGAAGAGAAGGCTGAGGGGAGACCTTATCACTCTCTACAACTCCCTGAAAGGAGGGTGTAGAGAAGCAGGGATTGATCTTTTCTCCCAATAGGAGATAGGACAATGTCCTATGTCCCAGGCGATAGGGCAAGAGGAAATGGCTTCAATTTGCACCAGGGGAGGTTCAGATTGGACAAATTTTTACATTGAAAGGGTTAATAAGCATTGGAGTGGGCTGCCCAGGGAAGTGGTTGAGGCACCATCCCTGGAGATGATTAAAAGATGGGTTGACATAGTGCTCAGTAACATGGTTTAGTGATGGGTTGGTTTTGTTTGTTTGTTTGTTTTGTTTTTTATCAGAGTTAGGTTGATGGTTGAACTAGATCTTAAAGGTCCCTTCCAACCTAGACAATTCTATGATTCTATGATCATATGAGGATATATAACCTTAATGAGTGAGAGGATCAATTAAGTGCTCCATCTTTTTAGAATCAAGACAGGACCTTCTTTAACAAGTCTCTGTGTCCAAACACTAACATACATTGAGGATTCTGCAGATGCTCAAACTCCCTGAGGTTGTGCTTATTCTGTTTTTAACCTTCTCTGTCCTTCTTCTCAGTGCTGAAAAGACTACTTCAAGCTTCTCAACCATTCACTGCATTCCTCGATGATCAGCAATAGCCGAAATGTCCTTAAGTGAGGAGAGGGACAGCCCTGGCCTTGCCCTGCACTGCTCCCGCGTACCGTTCCCAGATACATGATCTGTTGAAGGTGGATCCTCAACACTACAGCCTTCTCCCCTGCCCTTACTCTAAATGCCACAAGTCCTTCGTGCTGTCTCTGGCTGGCTGCAGCTGAAACTGCGGGTGCAGCTGTATCACCATTCATCTCCAAATTTTTAGAAAACACTACGGTATTTTAAAAACAGAAACATATTTACATAACCAGAAAATACTAAAGGATCCATTCTGCCTGCTGCTGTGTGTATGCTTGTCCTTTGAGCCTCCAGGCACTAGTTTCAATAGGGATTACCAAGGGGCAATCTAAAGCAGTGGCCCTCTACTAGAATTGAGGTTTATGGCCCCATTTTTTCCAAACCACATCAAACCATCAAAAAACAATGCTGAACAAGCACAAATCTAGACCCATGGATAGCCATGAGAAACCGATAGCCAAAGGAACCGAAAAGCTTCAGAATAAAATATGAGATTGCATGTCAATAACAGAATACAATGCATTGCACATAAATTTAGGATTTTTTTATTCCCTTAGACATAGGAAAAAAATAAATCTTTAGTTTGATCAGATATGGAAATAAAGGGATTAAAAGAACCAGACGAGTGATTTGTAATTGGTCTCCAGACTGTACTTCTTCCTTTAGTAAAGTGCACGCAACTGAATAAAACTGCATGGATGGACTTTATTAGCTGCAGCTTTCCTTCCTGACTCTAGGATTAGAGGAATACTTTAACCTTGACACATTCATCTTATACTCACAAAGCTCTACTTTTAACAGTCCCTTCTCCTTTCCTCTTCACTTGTCTGGTTCTGGCACATAATTTTCTAAATTAGAAGAGGCTACTGTTCTGTCTTAGAAAGCAAAGGAATTCTCACTTATCTTTGTTAGCAAGAGCATGGAGAAATTAAAGGTGTTTTATTATTAATACATCCTAAAAGTCTACTGCAGATGGCAGAAAGATGGCAAAAACAGAGGTTTGTATAAATAAGGCTCTTGAAAGGATGCATTAGGCTATTAAAAGGCTATTCCATTAAAAGGAAAAATAGGAGGAGTGTGATTTTATTTATCAGATAGTAATGTAGAGCCAAGTATGCAAATACATGTTACTTATATATTAGTGAGAAATTGTATTTCTTTGAAGCTTCCTTTATGCTAAGGAAGTTTGCAATGAGACTTTTCAAAAGCACTCCAGCTCTGCACCAAGCAGCATGTAGGGATACTGCTCCTGCTGCCCTTCCTGAAGGCAGAACTGGGCCACTACAGAGCACCTGTGAGAAGCCCATAGCTAGGGAGAAAACTGCCACGCGCAGCTATTGGCACACCTACCATCCCCAGACATGCGGAAATAAATACTTATTCAGAGGGCTGGTGAAAATGAGAATGCAAGGAAGTTTTTGTCTGTGTGTGTGGAAGAGGGTGGTATGTAGCAAAACACTTGAAAGTTAATTGCAGAATAAAAGAATATACCTCAAAGGTACACACTTCCTCAGTACACCGATTTATTATAATTACACAGTTTACCCTTACCTTTTTTCTTTATCCAGCCACATATTTGAGTTGCTTTAGATTAAAGTATACGTCTTGTCAATTATGGCATTTAGTTCTCAAATCGTAATTGGTGTCTGGTGCTAAGCTCCTATAACTCTTCTTGTCAGTGTTTCAAGGGGGCCCATTTAATTTGCCTGAGGTAAACTAAAATGGAAAGTACCGTCTTATTTGAGTAATGTGAGATATTTCTTGTGGCTTTAATGATCAAATATTGTACTGCTTATGGGGAGTAAGATTCGGCGGGGAGGGGTGTGGTGTGACAGTGGGCAGTCCTACCTGCCAAGAGCTAATCAAGGTAGATGATCCCATAATAATTTTAAGGAGTTTTATTACATCCTTTAAGCAGATGAAAGTAATAATGCCCAGAATAAACAAACACCATTAGATATTGGATAAAAATCATTACAGTGAGCTACTGAGAACTTCCTGCCACGTCTTCCTTTAAAAAAAAATATCTTGCAGGAGTGTGGGAGACAGAAAGTTTTTACCCCACCTAATAACAATTTTCTCCTACCACTTGGGAAATAAACCAGGACAAAAGCTGAAGAAATGACTTTGTGAAAAGCTGAAGAAATGACTTTGTGGGTGTTGAGGAGGAGAGCACCTGATGGCTGTCAGGTGCAGACCAGAACTAGCTGTCTCATCCTGTTGTAAAACCACACTACCCAAAACTAATGCATGAGCTTCCCCAAGCTTTTTCTTCAGGCATTTTAAGTATTGTCTGGTAACTCTTCTTTCAGGTCAAGATAAATGGGTATCTTCAAATTAGACTCCAAAGCTGTATTTCAGCATCAGCCAGATTTGCAAGGTACTTGAGTAAAGAAATTTCTCAATTTGTTCTCCCAGTGGCAATTTATCTCAGTAAGCATTTTCTCCCACAATTTCCCATTAAATTAAACAATTAGCCTGTTTTGTAGCTTTGAGGGCCTACTCTTTCTGCATAAATAAAGCGTGTGCTTCTTCTGCTCCAATTTCCTCTGTCAGCATCATCCCCCACATTTTTTCTGTGCACCAGTTTATCAGTACGGAGAGATGGTTAGACAGTCTAGACAGTTAGTAAGTCAAGTCTTTCCTGTGCCTTTCCCTAAGAAACACATACCCAGAAGTGGTTGTTGCACACCACCTGTGTTTTCACCATAGCTTTTTCTTCTGTTTAATGGGTTTTCTCTCATTGTTTGAAGATAACTAGATTGGTGGCCATATGTTTGCTGGATTCTTGACCTGTGCTAGGCAGAAACCAAACCATTTCACATTTATGTGCAGAGGTTTTCCTACTTTTGCTCCATCCCAGTTTTGTGGCTGAAAGAAGGTGATAGAAGCCCACAGCACCTATCAAAAAGATGCCTCTTTTGCTCCTGGCAGCACTGAACCTGGCAGTTCCCTCCTCTCCCTTAGGTTTCTCTTTAGAAAGTGAGAGGTTAAAATCTCTCTCTCTATCGTTTGGCTCTTGACGGTAAAGATCAATTTGACAAATTATCTCTAAATGTTTCTAGTCAGAAAGGGGTTTCCAACAGGCATTTCAAGCAGGCTCACACTTGACTTGCTCTGGTTTCAAAGAAGCAATGATCAATTCTTTGGTGCACAGTCCTTCCACATTCCTCTCAGGTGAAGTTATATGATTGGATGCATTATAAGAGCATCTCAGTTTTATGTGGCGCTAATGCCTATCTATCTGAGGTGCTCTGTTTCTTATTTATATCATATTTTATCTTGTTTCTTCCCCTCTGTCTTCATTCAGCAACAGCTGGGGGAATGCAGGACAGCCATTCATTCACTGCCGTAACTCGCAGTACTGATGGAAGTCTGTGCAACCTTTTCCATAAATATGTCATCAAATTTCTGATCATCAGGACTGGATCCTGCTCAGGAACAGGGACAAGCATCAAGACTTCTCGAGCCACTGAGAGGTGAACAGAGTCTTCAGCCAGCAAGCACTTGCAATAAAAGTTCTGCCACTGTGGGATACAAATGAACGTGCCCTATTGCAATTTGAGATGACAACTCTGGGACAGACTGAGGAAACCAAGCTGTATCACACGTTTCTTATGCATGACTTTTCTATCATCTTGAAGCCAACTAGATAGACAGTCCCAATCAGAAACAGACTATTCCCTTTGTAGTTCTGTGAGACTAAGACATTTGTCATCATAACATTGCTCATAGTTCTCACTTTGCCTCACATGGAGTGAAATTGTAGTCTTGCTGAAGGCATATTTCTTGCCTACTACATCATTAGTCATTGGCCACAAACTTCAATTTAACAAGCAAAATCAGCAAGCTAACAAGGCCGTTGTCACCTGTGTTGCCTATCAGACTGCGTCATATATCTGAACAGTTAAACTTCAGCAGCTTATTGAGAAATTGCCTCCTCTGGAGATAGCAAAATGAGAGGAAGATGGAGGG
This sequence comes from Tringa solitaria, assembly GCA_026413425.1. Classification (NCBI taxonomy): domain Eukaryota; kingdom Metazoa; phylum Chordata; class Aves; order Charadriiformes; family Scolopacidae; genus Tringa; species Tringa solitaria. Next base: position 24,586,852 of record JAOXJM010000033.1, read on the forward strand.
AGATTTTTGTATTTCATTCCTTAGTGCATTTTACTTCACAGACACCCAGGAAAAGGCCCTTTGCACTCAATGAAGACAAATGTGTATAAAGGAAATTCATATTTTGGGAATGCCTACAAGCACATTTTGTCATCATAGCTGTCATTGAGAAACTCACTGGCACTTTGGGAACTCAGCCACATCAGTACCATCAGCCAAGACCAATCACCAAGTCTCTGCTGAGGGTGGGGAGGACATCTGTGATAATCTTTATTTAGTGAGACGCTCATTCCAAGACAACGAGAATAATTTCTTTAGAGAAAAAGAACTATGGGAAACACAGAAGTCTGCTTTTCCAAGGGTAGCAATAATTCTTATTTTCTTCAGCAAGAAAATGAGGAGACTTTTACTACATATCCATAGCAGTGACATTTATTGGCTAATAAAAAAGCTGCAAAACGGAAGTCAGATCCAGATGAGTGGTGACAATTGCCAATGGAGACACCTTAAATCCTTCCTTTTTGCATCATTCTGTATAGTAGGGTCAATACCACCCTATCCTGTCTCTGAGACTACAGGGGTCACAACAGCGATACCTTTGGCAGCTGCAAGGTGAAGTTTTCACTATGGCTTTGTTCAACGAGGAATTCCTCCATCAAGAACCTCCTTGCAGTCAAGATCCTCTAAGAACTTTAATTTCCTCAAGTACTTTCTGAAAATGGAGACTTCATCAAGGAGGACTAGCGCTGTTCCACTATAGTATCTTGCCTGTGTTGGTCTGTACAGAACATCTCTTCCCCTTTACCCAAAGACTGACAAAGAACTTTTTAGCATCTCTTTGGCAAAGAAGCCTCAGAGCAAGCCTCACAAAGAAACACACTACATCAGTTGTACCAAGTTATAAGTCAAATGGTGTCATGCAATGTGTGGTAATCATAAATGCAGTAATACCAATCTTAAGCATACCTCGTATCAGCACCTGCTGTAAATTGGCCATGCAGTGTTATTCTTGAGGGGAAATCTTGTCATGAAATTAGACCTAACTCAAGCATAGCTTGAGCAATCAGCAATAGCTGATCATTGGCAATGACACCACAGGACATCAAGTGATGCCATTTAGGGAGAGCGGGTAATGCTAACCATTTTCTGTGGTCCCTTTCCCCTCTTATCCCTTCAGGAACTGCAGCGGTGTTAGTGCTAGAGGGTATATCCTTGCCTGTTCCTTTTAATATCTGTTTGTAGACTTCTTGTCTGTGAATCTGTCTAAACATTTTTTGAACCTGCTGACACTGTGCCTCCAAAACATCCTGGGTAAGAAAGTCCAAAAGTTCATTACCTGCCTTATCAAGGGTTACTTTATATCTTTTAAATGATCACCTACTTGTTTCACAAAGTGCTTCCTAGTTCTAGTATTACAGAGCTGAGTAACAGTTCCTCACTTAGTTTATATATCATCTTCATGTGATACAGACATCAGTCATATCCCCCTTCAGCCATTTTGCTTCCAAACTGAAGAGTCTCAGCATTTTTAATCTCTCCTTGTAAGATAATTGCTCTCTTGACTCAATCATTTCAGTGATCCTTTTCTGGACATTCTCTAACCCCACTCACTATATGCTTCTTCAGATGCAGAGACCAGAAATGTGCCCAGCATGGTGCTCCCAACACAGGAGCAAAATGCACCTTCAGTCTTGTTCACAATGTCGTTCTTGCTGATGATTTTGTTGGCTTTTTATCTGCTTCAGCACATTAAGCCAAGAATTTCAGAGAATGACTGGTAATGACTTCAAGATTTCTTTTATGAAAGGGATAACTTACAGTCCAGAGTCCACCACAGTGTAGGCCTGGTTAAGATCACTTTTTTTCTAGACTAATTACCTCACACTTTTCTAAAGTGAAGTGTATCTACCACCTTTTTGTTCATTCAGTGTTACGAGTTTCTTTGGCTGTTCCTCATCACTGGTGTAACATTTGATTTCCCAAAACTGCTTATCCAAAAATTAGAGACGTTCTGTCACTGACGAAGATTCACAGTCAAAGTGGTCCCAGTAATGATCCCAAAAGGATGCTACTGATGACTTTACTCCACCACAAGATGTGGCCACTAAGTGACTCTTAGCTTTCTAACCCTAAATCAGCTTTCAGTTTGGAAAGGAAAGAACCTTTCCTCTATCCCCACAGCAATTTTATGTCTTTAAAATGTTCTAGTGTGAAACATCATCAAGGACCTCCTGAAAACCCTAGTGTAACATGTCCACTGGATGACCTTTATCCACAGAATTATTGACATTGTGACAGTGTGCTAGCAGACTTCCCTTTACAGAGGCCACACTGGTTCTTTTTCAGTGGATCATATTTATCCATGTACTCTTATCAATGTGATCTCATTCTTTAGGACTGACGCTACCAGCTTGGTGGGGAGGCAGGTATCTCCAATTTGGAATTTCTGCTTCATCGATAAATTTGCAATGAATTCTGAAAGTTCTGCTTTCCAGATATTCTTCAGCAATGTTTCTGTCTGGGGATGTGAGGGAGTGTGTGTGTCTGTGTGTTGCATATTTTCTGAACAACCTCAAGAAATTTGGAGATTATTAAGAAACCGAGTATGTAAGTTATAAAGGAAAAATATAGAATTAGCAGGGCTGGGGACATCCTTCTTGGACTGCAGCTGGCATCAACCTCACAGATACTGGTAGGGACAATCCATTAAGCCCCTGTGCTGAAACCCAGACAGGTATTCCTTAGATAGCTCAACTGCTGCCACAGAAAAAGGAAACAAGTGCTGAACTTCACCACCTTTTCACCATGGGAGTTTCATGGCAGTAGACTTGCCAGGACATAGAGGCCTCTAGAACTATTCGACAAGCTACACAGCAATAGAAAACACTTCTGTTTATTTGTGAAAAGTAGTCTTACTGCCTTGATGCAATTCTATCATGCATAGGAATCAAGCCCCTAATGCCTCATTCAAGGGATTTAATAGCAACAGATACAATTAAGCATGAATTACAGAGAAGAGTCTCCTACGGTTGCAGGAATCCAAATTATCCATAGGGAAAATTTTAACATATACAGTTGTCCATCTGATGTTTGTGTAGGTCACAAGTCACTCCTGTGATTCTCTTAAAATACTCCTTGTTAAATCCATATGAATGCAGAAGGGAAATATTTTGCTAAACCTTATCATATTTGTAAGCCAGTAAGAAATCCTAGCACAAGTGTTCTGAGCAAACTGGCATCGCATCCCAGACTGTCGCTTCGTTGCCGGAATATTTCCTTGGTTTGTCTGTTCATGCTGACCAAGTAGCAAGACTGACTGCCAAAGAGTCAACACTGCCCTGTGTTTCCAACTGACACTAGAGGACAGCCAGCCAAGAAATTGTCCAAGAAGTTCAATCCATTTTTAACCCAACAAAATGAGCTGCCTGCTCATAATGCCTGGGCACAAGGTTCAATTATTTTCAAGCAAACCGGCCGACAGTTTTTCTATCTTAATATACAATGTGCAAAAAAACACGGGCATGGAAGTGCTGGCCTGATGGTGGCCCAGACCTGACACCAGCTGAGAAAGTCTTAAAGGAGCAAACCACTTACCAAGGTCCTTGACATAACCAAAAGCTCCAATATTATTTCTTTTTAAAATGCCCAAGAAATCCTGATCCAAATCCCATACTGACTACCCTGATCAATTTCTTGGAAAGCACCTTTAAACTTTAGCTAGACAAGGCTTGAGGTGATTTTGCTCTCCTCACAAACAGCTAGTGCAACTGTCTCTGCTCTTTCTCAACTACAAAACTTAACAGACTCTTGGATACTGCCACATCTGACCCTAGGATCTCCTTTTAACTCTGGTGATTTTAAGAGCTTCACCAAAAGCACACTAATTTGAGCTGTCACTATCATGCTGTGCCGTCTCCAAGCACATGGTCTGGTTGAATGTAAGGTGCAACCAGCCAAAGATTTAATCCTTTCAAGCTGTTATTAAGGGAGACTGGCTGATGAGGCTTGCGGGGTTCCTCATTGTTCTGCATGTCACTCCTCATCTGAATATTGCACAGAGCCCCCCTGAAGCTGTCCCATTGGACAAGTTATCAAACCATGCCTCACTCGTCGCAACCCCAATCTATCTGAAGGATCGCAATACAAGCAGGAACAGGTTTTGGATTCATCTCTGACATCATCTACCTGGCATTCCTTTGCACTGTGAGAGCGTATTTGCTCAAAGCTACGGAGCTGGGCCAAAGGCAGCCCCTTCTGTTATCGAGGCCGCTGCACCTGACTCACTGGAAGCGCAGATTGCCAAGGGATAAGATGGAACTGCCATGTCAACTGGTTGACAAGACACCTGTCTTTCAGCTCTTCAGGGGGCCTCTCTCCAGGGCCTGGGACTATTACTGCGTTCACAACCTGATAGCCCAAGCCTAGCAAAGTCTTTACTCCAGTGTGTAATACTTCTTCCTTGCTCAGAGTTCATGAGTCACAGACCTCATCGCTCCTAAGAGGAAAGAGCGCACACCGCAGAGGAGTTAAATTTGTTTCCTTCAGGTGGATAATTCTATCACCTAAAACATGCACCGAGGACTGCGAGGTTTCACGCAGCCTGAACACCTACTAGAAGTTGTTGTGCTGTATGTGGGGGAAGCTGCTCCTTGTTTGTGCAAACAGAATTCATGCCATGACCTGTTTCTCTACTTCTCCATTCAAGTAGAACCCAGAAAGATATGGGGAGCGGGGGAAGCTGTTTGTGGTGGTGTTTTGTTCATACTGCTGCGAAATTACATTCACATACCCCCAGCTGCTCCTAGCCTGTGTGTTCTGTGTGTTCCACAAACAAAACAGCGTACACGCAGGAATCCACTGGCTCAAACACATGCAGAAAGCTGTTTTAGGGACAGCTTCTCTTTGCTTTACCCATGAATGACTTCTTAGTGGGATTATTCCACATGAATAAGGAAGGGTTATCTGGTCTGTAAGACATGCTTTCTTTTGAGTCTTGCAAGGGAAACAGTGGAAACTCTATTGTTGAGTCACATAAAACTAGAACAGACAAGTTGCTACGGACAAGGCTGTGCCACTTAGATCCAGCCCTGTGGTGGGAGTCATGTTGAAGGCCCTCTTGCTAGGGGCATTTTCCCTTCCAAGGCCTCACAGTTACTAAACCCAGTAAAAGATTGTTTCTGTCTCCCCGTGCAGCTGGCCAGCCTGGGAGAAGACAGCCCACTAGCTGCTTCTCATCCCCCTTGGAGTGCTGAGCTCGCTGTGAGGAGCACGTAGGGAGTAGTCCCGCACGTAAAGAACAAGTAGCATTGCAAGGGGAAGAAGTTTTTGTTCATCCCTATCCCTTCCAGATAAGCATGTGTAGGAAAGGGAGAAGTGCACCCTAAGAAGAGCTTGGAAAAAAGCCCTCGGCTGCTGCTGAAGGGAGGGAGGCTGGTTGATGTGCAGGGCAATTGTTTTCCTAACTCTAATTCAAACAACATCAGCTTCAGTCAGCTGTCTACCACTCTCACCCTCTCGGCTTTAGTTCTGCCTCTTTGTTCCTATCACAGGCCTTTGTGGTTTCAAACAGCTTATTAGACAGTATCTATGTATTTTTTTTTAAGGCCAGGCTAGATGGGGCTTTGAGCAACCTGGTCTAGTGAGAGGTGTCCCTGCCCATGGCAGGGGGGTTGGAGCTAGATGATCTTTAAGGTCGTTTCCAACTCTAACCATTCTATGATTCTATGATTTTCTTTCTGAATGTGTCACAGTCTCTTTCAATTAACCACCTCAGTTTCAAGGATCAGTCATGCATTCACCCCACACACAGACTTTGCTTGTTTGATGACTAATCACAGGTAGCATGGCCCCTAAAAGCTGACACCAGTATAATTTGTATAATAGACATACACACAATTGTGCTCAATGCTTGTTCATTCACCAGTGCAAACAGTTTCCCCTGGGCTTATGGTAATTTGTACTGTGGTGATTTCAACACCAAGAAGCAGGCAAGTTGTTGTCCTCAGCAGCCTGGTGGACCTGCCAGCCAGCCAGCCTGCTGGAAACAGCTTAAAGCAGTGGCTGCAACAAGGAGTTAAAAATCATTAAGCTCATTCTAAAACCCTAGCTGAAGGGCTGGTGCACTGTTTGGGTTTGAATTAGTCACTTGACCTCTGTTTGTTTTATTCATCCCAGCTGGAGAACTGGGAATAAAAGCAGACCCTTGCTGCAAATCTATAGCAGATTAAAGGAGGGAAAACAGAGCACACTAAGAGGAAGAACAAAACCCAGGCCACAATATTTTCATCAGTATAGCAGCTGTGGGCTTCAGGTAGAGTTTTAAAAGTGTCTCTCTGACTTAGGATGTGGTTTCTCAAGCAACAGGGGTTACTGCAGATACCTGACCAGCATACACAAGGCAATGACACGCAGAGGTACTAAACATTTCACCCCGGCCTCCTGCCTTATGCTGCGTTCAAACCTGAATACCAACTGTGTTAATGGAGGTCCAGATGCCCCATGGCCCAAGAAGTGAGGACAAAATATGTAACTCTGCTGGATACATCCGCTTTTTTAATCCTGGAAATCTTGTCAAGGTAAAATTTTTTAACTTTGGAGGTTTGTCTCATATTTCTGGATCTACAGCCCCTTCAGAGCAACACACCTCCTCCAGCGCCTTTTGGATACAATATTGTCACCACAGAGCTGGTGTGTTGGAGCATACCAGCTGTTTCTGGACCTAGCTGTGCCTACTGTGAATAAGCTGGACTCATGGCTTGCTTAGTAAATTCAGCTAAATCTGATTTGCTGTGTGAGCACTCCTCCACGTTACTTCAGCTGTGATATACATGAGCCACAGCCAGAGACTCTTCTCTCATGAGATCTCGAGGATCGTTAGCTCAGACTCAGCAGACATAACTATGGTAAAATATGACCTACAGAGCCAGATGTGGTCTCACTCTACTGTGCACTGCCCTGCTTCCAGTTAGCTCATATTAAGTCAGCTGGAGGATTTCTGCACCTAAGATGCACGTGTATCCCTAAGGACAAAAGGGCATTTGCAAAAAGCTACTTCAAAGCTGCACAGAATTCTCTCCTCTGCCTGCTGACCTTTGGATAACTAAAGTAAGATCCCAAATCCTTTCTAGACAGCCAGCTTCCTCTGCAGTAAGTTTTTAAGAGATTTTTTTTTTTTGAAATCTGGAAAGCTTTATCAGTTGATGAACATGAACAGTATACGATCACAAATGATACACAAATGTACAGAAGGAAAATCTCCATTCAGAAGCAAGAACCAATGATATATTATAGCATAGAGTAATTTGTACAATATTGTTTATATTCACTTTTCACCTTTTCAAGGAGGTGAGTTTACCCTCTTTTTTTTTGTTTTACTGCCATCTTCCCCACTTGCCAGCACATGCACCCACCTGTCTCTCTGCGTATAGTACTCCCATAGGAGCCGAGCAGAGTTTGAAAGCTCCAGAAGCCCTTTAGACTTTTCAAGGTTTGCAAGTCCAGACCTTCCAGAGCAAGGACATGCACATCCCAACAGTCTGTTCTGGGGCTTTACTTTTGTTCAAAGAGGTGGGACGAATTCAAATTAATACATAAATAAAATCATTAAACAAATATTCAGTGCAACTGTTACCGGGACATGCCATTATGCCTAACTCTAATTAAACTTAGTTCTGATTGACCTCAGGATGTCTTTGAAGTTGATGACACATGGCCACTGCTTACAAGTGAACACTAGCTGATGGCCAAGAAGTAAAATCTCTCTCCGTGCAGTGGACCAATGCATGGACCAAGTGTCATTCAGAGACCTCCTGAAGCCTACCCAGAAGGCTGACATGGAATTCAGCCAAAACTGACCTCCTGCATGAGGGACAGTGCATCAACAACACTACCCATAACAAAGACAGATAAAAAACCGGCAGGCAGATGTCAAGTGAGGCTGAGAATGGATTTCTCTATGTGCTTCTTTTGCACTAATGTACCATGCCCTGTTCCTGGGAAGCATCACATGGTGCTATGGCACTATAATACATATCACTAACAGCATCAAAATTCCTAATCACATGCACGCAATAAAATTTAAAAGTTATAGCATAATAAAGTTATAGCAAGTCCTAACTGTTAAAAACCACCTTTTACATTTAATACAAAATAATTTTCTTATTACGTATGATGCAATTCAGGTAATCTGAGAAACCCAGAAAGGGATTCTTGAATTCTCTCCCTCAGGCTACTCATAAACAAAATGATGTACAACTCTGGAAATTTTATTTCAGAATCATTACAGACCTTCATTTTTAGGAGATGTTCAGAGGCAAATTCCAGCTGAAAACTTAGAAGCTTTCTTTTTGGCAAACTTTCTTTCTGAAGCTCTTTTCCTTCTGTCTCCCCTTACCTATCCAGATATATATCACTCTACCAGGAACTGCCTGGTTTATTCACTTCTTTTGACAATTAAACACATGAGAGGACAGAAGTAGAGCAAGACTATTTTGGGCAGTATAAGGACACATCTTTCAAGGAGTTTGTAGTTCTTGCAGAGAGGTGGTGATGACTATTGGGCACCACACCAGTGCATGTGATTTGGGTGATTCGGCACAAAAGTATGTGCACTCTGTTACTGGATTTATACATACAGAAGGATGACATTTTTGTAGATACATCCACTGAGCCCATACCAGAAAAATTAGCCTCAAAATGGCTAGGGAGGAAAACAAAAATCAACATTTTTCAAACTTCTGTTTTTACAATCGTATGTTCAGAATAATGGATGATAATGCAACTCAAACATGGAAGCGAGCTATTCTGCAATGGTTAACTGCACATGACTTAGAATCATAGACAAGTTAGAGTTGGAAGGGACCTTAAAGATCATCAAGTTCCAACCCCCCTGCCCTGGG